>JAMJEY010000010.1:617791-1235582 GCA_024713865.1 Morchella sp. 2016-72 | reverse complement strand
CGCTCAATTTCATTATTCAGTTTCACCAGGAAAGCAAGGGGAAACCAGACGCGCTTTACACGGAGGCGGGATTTCGGCGAAGTGACGAATGGCTCACGCACCGCAGTTGCATCAAGCAAGAGAATCCAATCGCGATGTTTGTTTGTTTGTTTCTTTGACAAACGAACCCACAAGGAATGCCCACCGCGAAAGAGCTTGTTGACCTGTTTACCAAGAAAACAGCTTTTCCGACTAAGTCCCGACAACGCTCAGAACGGCACCAAGATTCGAAAAGATATCTTCGCCGAGTCATTCAAACAGATGATGATTTCTTCTATATCGACAGCAATCTACGCCCCGAGTTCAACGACCTTCAGCTTCGTCATTGCAGGATCATCACGATAAACCTCCGCGACATCCAGCGCCGCCAAGACTAACTCTCACCGTAATTACTACGCTAAATACGGCGAAGATACGATCGCATGCTGATGAACTGTTACGATGCTCGCAGTAAGCGCTTCCCGCAACGCACTTGCGCGCTGCTTCACCACTGCTGTACCCAAGGGCCCGCGACCGACGATCGACGGATTTCGCACGCGACTTCCTCTAAGAACGGTTTTAACGCACTCTGGTACGATCGCTTAACAAAGATGCGCCACTTTATACCCTCGTGACCTGAAGAGGCAAACGCCAGAGACGCCGCAGCTACGATCTCGAGCCAGTCTGAAACTACACGGACTTCCGGAAACCATCGCTCTGATCGGCGAATCCCGGGCCACGGCAGAATTTGAAAACGCTTACGCCCCGCCTTGAGACGCTCACGCTTATAAGCACCGCCTTTCATCCACAAACAGACGGACAAACCGAGAGAATCAACGCTTATCAAGATCTTCGAAAGATACGCTTCCTATCAATGCGACGACGACCAGATCTTCCCACGCAGAATTCGCGACCAATAATCATGCTCCGAAACCACCAAGACGCTCCGCTCTGCGCCAACTAAAGAAGCCCTCGACGTCTTTCGCCCCGCTACAGCATGGTAGAACCACCAACGAAGACGTTTAACGGTACAGACGACACCAAAGATCACGCTGCATCACCTGACTACGGTAGGGATGATATCGAGGAATGGGTTTTCGTCATGCTTTCTTTCCTTTGGAGTTTCTACGGTTTCCACGTTATGAGTCATGACTGTACAAGTGATTAGGAGTGATATATACGCTGCTACGGACCTTCCTTCGCCCTTTTCTTTCTCTTTCCTACGCTGCTCTTCCCGTTATCAACTCTACTGTTTTCGGCCTTTGTCTTTAGTCCCGAATATAATACGCCATCAATACCTTTGTGCGCAAGACCTCTCTTTTCCATAAGTACTCGCTTCGCCCCTCGCCTTGTCGCGCTCGTATCGCCCTCGCTCTCGCCTCGCCTCGCCTTCGCCTCGCTTCGCCTGCCTCGCCTCGCCTCGCTCATAGCCACGACCGTAGCGCTTCTCTACTGCACCTTCGTTTTCATAACTTCAGAGGCCATCGACCTCTGCCCCACAACTCGCTTCCTGCTACTCCGCCGCCGACTCGCCTCCGCTCTTTTCGCCTCTGGCCATGCACTCGGCCTTCTGTTGTCTCCGCTGTTCAGAACACTAAGAACACGCCCTCCCGCCGACCTACACAACAATCTCTTCTCGCTTGGCCGCAATCACGACCGACTCGCCGGGATGTTCCACGTGATACCCCAACCCCGCCTTCTTCTCCCCGCCGACCGCATTTCCCGAAATGATTGCCACTCGCCTCGCCCCCAGACTCACTGGTTCGATCTGACGCCGGCCGACCACGCCTGCTGGCTTCACAAGACGCCTCTCCCATTGCTCGTTAGCTGACGCTGCGCGAACCTTTACCCAGCTTGCGCTCCACGCCGAGCTCCCAAGATCGACGACGCCTGCCCCGCCACGACCGGCCATCATTCGCGCCTCAGACCCCGCCGGCCACCACACCATCGGTCGCCCCTGCCTTCCGACGCCTTCATCCCCACCACCTGGCCGAGACTCGCTGGCTTTCTGGAAACCTTTGGCCCCGCTGAAGAAAACTGGCACGACCACCGGCGCCACAATCTCATCGCGGAAGCCCTCGCCGCCTCACCGCTCTCCACTTCGCCCCGCCCCCATCGGCTCGCCAGACGTGACGCCCACGAAGAGCTTATTGAAAGCCTCAACCTAACTCGCTCGCCAACACTCAGGTGGCTGACCTTCGCAACGCATGCGGCCTGCGAAGAGTCTGTCGGCGCCGTAGAAAGTTTCAATCAAGAAACGCCTCCTCGCGCCGGTGAGCGAGTTCCGCTTATCGCCGCCTACCGCACTGCACAGAAGCTCGCCGACGCCGACGCTATCATCGCTGACTCCGCCATCGCCTCGCCCCGCCGCCACGACTCAGACCTCAGACCGCTTCGCCGCCTAAAACCCCTGCCTCGCTATCTCGCCCTCGCCTCCCGATTTCAGATTCCGACAACCCAGAAAGACCGCTGAACAAGAATCTCAAAGTTGCGGTCGCCACTTTGGTAGAAATTGAGACACCAAAGGCTTAGTCCCGCCACCCACTTTTGTTCTCTCTGCCGCTGCTTCAAGACCGGACGTCCGGCGAATCCTCGTCGCCCCTCGCTCGCCGCCACCACGCCGCCTCGACACTCCACGCCCGATAGACACGCGGCGCTGCGATACGCTGCTCATAGATCGTGACTGCTCGCAACCACGCCACCTCTGCCTCAAGAAATCACGCTTGCTCGGCGAATCGACGGCAGGCCGGCGGAATCGTGAAAGATCACGACATCGCCGATCGTCACCTGATATCCGCGACATCAGGAACTCGCCCGCTCTTTGTCACTGTTAGGCATTACCCAATAAGAATGATCCCCTGACGAGACACCACGATTTCGGCCATCGACTCCGGCGACAAGATCATCTTCGACTGACTTCGGTTCGAACTGCTCCAGATCACGCGCTCGTCACGGTTAAAGGAATCTCGCCTCGCTTTCCGACGCCCGGCAATCAGACGCTGCATTGAGCCGTACTTCAGAGCTTCGCCGACGCCAGCAGAATAAACTCTTCGATCGATCCGCCATCGACGGTCTATCGCGTAAAACAAATCTTGACCGACCAATGCACTCCGCCGAGCCTCCGGAATTTCCATGACGCATGAATCCGACGCTCTTGCCCGCCACCTCATCGTCCCTCACGACTTGAAAATAGTCCTTCAGGATGACTTCATTCTCCGCTTCTACAGATGTCTTTACAGGCTCTCGACTACATCACGGAGAATCTGTCGGCTCATTCACTAGCTTCCGCGTCGCCTGTACTTTTCACAAGAAATTCGACGATCTCTACGTCTGGCCGACATCGGAAGCTAAACGAGATCACGCTAAGAATCGCATCCGCTACCTGATCCTCGAAACTCGTCTCGCCTTTCTAAAGCCCAAGATTACACTGCCGACTCACGTGATATCATCGATCGTGACATTGCGAGGCTGACGAACTGAAGATCATGCTCAGCGACTCATGGCCACTTCGAATACAACGCGACGCCTTTCGACTTACCAACGCCTCCCGCCGCTTCAACACCTGGATCAACGATCTTCATACCAGACTGACGACTTCACATCGCCTATCTCGACGATGTGTTAATCTACTCCGAGACCCTATGAACATAAGAAACATGTTCGAAATTCTGCGTCTTCCAGATTCACGCGCTCACCTCGCCGAGAACGCGAATTCTTCGCTCAGCAGACCAAATACCCGGGCCGATCATTACCCCCGGCGAAGATTCTGACGATCCCGCATGATCCACGGCGACCTTAAACGCCCACTAAGCTGCGGAGGTCCAAGAATTTCTAGGGTTTCACAACTTCTATCGACGGTTCATCTACGATACTCCCGAGCCCCCCGCTACGCCTTAACCAAGAAAAACGTAGTTTGAATTCGCCCCTGACGCGAACGCCTTCCAGAAATTAAAAGACGCCTTTACCTCACCCGATTCTCGCCCACTTCGACTTTGAAAAAGAGGTTGTTATGGAACGCGACGCTTCTGACTACGATCCACTGCATTACGTCTCAAGACGACGATAATGTGCCCTTCACCCAGCGTTTCTCCAGTTAAACATTCCCTACCGAACGCAACTACGAGATCTACGATGCTTAACTATTGGCAGTGCTAGAGCTTCGGCGAGGCGCGCGAATCCTGAGGATCCCGCTTCCGATTAAAGTATTAAGTCGACCATAGAACCTGAATACTTCACGCCGACTGTTTATTAAATCGTCGACAAACGCTACCGAATTTTATCTCGCTTTAATTTCGTTATTCAGTTTCACTGCAAGTTATGGGAAACCAGACGACTTACACGAGATCACGGACTTACCCAAAGATGACGAGCGACTCACACATCACCACAAGTGTTAAAACAGCGAGAATTTGGGATCGGCGATTGTTTGTTATGACGGCTTCGACAAACGAACCCAAGAATGCCCACCGTGAAAGAGTTGTTGATTCAAGCTTACCAAGAAGACAGTTTTCCCGATCAAGTCCTGACGATGCCCCGTAACGGCACTAAACACTCGAAAAAGATATCCCTCGCCGAACGCATCAAACAGAGTGGATTCTTCTATATCGGCAGGCAATCTACATCCCGTAGCTTCAACGATCTTCAGCTTCGCTGTTGCAGGATCATCACGATAAACCTCAGCTGACATCCGCGCCGCCAAGACCTCGAACTTCTCAGCCGTGAATTATTACTACCGAATACGAGAAAGATGTCGACCGCCATGCGCTGAATCACGCGCGCGCGCCACAGAAGTGCCTCCCGCAACGCACCTGCGTTCTTCGACCGCCGCTGCTGGCGCCCATGACCGACGATCAATGACTTCACACGCGACTTCCCTAAGAATGGTTTTAACGCTGATCTTGGCTGGCCGACCGCCTAACGAAGATGCGCCACTTTATACCGCACCAAGAAGAACGCCAGAGACGCCGCGCTACGCACTAATCAGTTTGAAATTGCATGACTGAAACTATTGTCTCCGACCGCAGACACAGTTCACGGCCGAATTCTGAAAACATCGGCCCCGCTCTTGAGATCGCTTCCACGCCATAAAGCACTCGCTTTCCACCCACAGACGGATGGACAGACCGAAGGATCAACGCCATCATTAACAAGATTCGAGCCTCACGCCTCAGATCAACAGGATGATCAGATCTCCCACAGAGTTTATGCATCAATAATCATGCCTCCGGCATCACCAAGACGTCCCCGCTTCAGCCAACTATGGAGCGATGCCTTTTCGCCCCACCGCAACATACAGAGAACCACAACGGCGATCGCCAACGGTACTGGCAAGAACAATGGCTCAGATCTACGACACACTTCGCGACGCATTTGGCCGTAAGATTCACGAAGACGCAAAGAAATCGTAATGCGACTCCAGCCCCAGATACGCGATCGGAGACGGCGCTCTTTCTTTCGACTGCGAATATCAAACCAAGCCGCCCTCAAAGAAATTAGACAAACGACGACTTACGCCATCGTCGGATGGTTACAATTTACGCTTATGAACTTGACCTTCCGGCATCTATGAAAATTCATCCCGTCTTTCACGTCTCGTTATTGTCTATCGCAGCCAGCAACCCCGTACCCGGTCAACTACAGTCTCTACCCCCGGCAATAGAAATCGAAGGCGAACAAGAGTGGAAGTTGAACAAGTTCTGATTCCCTGAGGCCACGGAAGATCAATACTTAGTTCTGCAGATTCTACGACGATTTACCATCACAAGAACCTTCAGAGACTTAGAAAGATTCTCCGATCTACTTGGGAATTTCACGACAGATATTCACGCAAGCCTGCGCCATCGTGAGTTAGGCTGAAGCGATACTTAATCTATCACTGCACTACACTGACTACGGTAGGGAGTGATATCGGCGAATGGGTTTGGCCATGCGTTTTCCTTCGCTTCTGAGTTTCTACGGGTTTCACACGATGTTATGAGTCATGACTGTACAGGGATTAGGAGTGATATATACGCTTGCTACTGACCTTCCTTTGTCCTTTCTTTCTTTCTTTCCTACGCTGCTCTTCCCGTTATCAACTCTACTGCTTATTTGCCTTGCCTTTAGTCCCGAATATAATACGCCATCAATACCTTCGCGCAAGACCCTCTCTGGGTCTTCCATAAGACGCCGTCATTCCTCGCCTTGTCGCTACCAGCATCGCCCTCGCCTCGCCTCGCCTCGCCTGCCTCGCTCGCCTGCCTCGCTCGCCTCGCCTCGCTCATAGCCACGACCGTAGCGCGCCTCTACCTGCACCTTCGTCTTCATAACTTCGCCAGGCGCCATCTGACCCTCTGCCCCACAACTCGCTTCCTGCTTAGACTCTCGCCGACTCGCCTCCGCTCTTGTTCGCTCTGGCAGCACTTACTCTTCTCTGCTGTCTCCGCTGTTCGCAACACCTGCATCTACGATATACTTCGCGACGCAGATGGCCCGCCGTAAGATTCACGATGACGCAGAAATCGCACAGACCCAGCCCTGCAGACAAAGATCGAGACGGCGCCTTTCTTCCACTGCGAATATTGAAACCAAGTCGCCACAAAGAAACTAGACAAGCAGACTTACGCCATCGTCGAATTCAATTTACGCCATTTAACTCGACCTTCCGCCTCCATGAAAATTCATCCCGCCTTTCACGCTTTCATTCTCGCGCCAAGAATCCTGGCTCTGTCAGATTCAGCCCCGCCTCAAAGAATAGAAATCGGCAACATGCGATGGTTGAGCAGCTCAGACTCTAAGTCATTACTGAAGACTCAATACTTAGTTCAGATTCTTATAACGAACCATCACAAGAACCCCCAGAGATTTAGAAAGATTCCTCCGATTTACGCAGTGACTTTCACGACAGATATCCACAAGCCTGCGCCATCGTGAGCAGCTCAAGGAGTACCTAATCTATCACCACAGATCACTGACTGGGCGAGGAGTGATAATGGTGAACGGCTTTGATTGCGCGATCTCTCGGCTTCTTGAGCTTTCTACGGCTATACACGACGCATGAAACATGATGACAAGTGATTAGGAGTGAGTTTCACGGCCTGCTACACAACGCATGAGTCATGACTGTACAAGTGATTAGGAGTGATATATACGCTACGATCTCTCCTTCGTTTCTCTTTTCTTTCTTTCTTTCCTACGCTTCTTCCCGTTATCAACTCTACGCTTTTCATTCGTTTTTACTTCAATACATTACATCATACCATAGTCTTCGCCAAGCACTTCTCGGCCCCTCATAAGATCTCGCCTCGCTCGCTCCTCGATCGCCTCGCCGCCTTCGCCTCGCCTCGCCTCGCTCGCCTCGCTTGCCACTCGCTTCGCCCATACCCACATCAGAAGGCGATCATCTACTCCAGATCTTCGTTTTCACAACTTCGCCAGAGAGCCATCTGGACCCTCTGCCCTACAACTCGCTTCGGCCAGACTCTTCCGCCGACTCGCCCTCGCCCTCGCCTCCGCCTCTGGCCGCACTTACCTCCTTGTTTGCCTCCGCCGTTCGCAACACTTATCTTCGACGATATCCTTATTTACAGGCGATTTGGAAATCACATCGCAGCCACGCAATCCGCGCTCGCAAGCTCTCACCGACGCCGATCTCTACCGCTTCCCGGTGCGTAATTTCAAGTCGCCAAGAAAGATTCGACGATTGTTACCACCGGGCGCCAAAGCCGACCCCAAAAAGATTGAAACCATCGCAACGCCGCCCTAAACGTTGTAGATATGCGCTGCTCAAATTACAACTTATCTGCTTTATTAAAAACTATTCTAATTGTTCGCCCTCTTACTACGCCGACCAAAGCGAACGCGCTTGTTCGGCCCCCGTCTGCGGTTAGTTCTCACGACTAAACCGCATTTACTACGCCCCGATTCTTCGCCATTTTGATTTCGATCGCCGAAATTATCGCGAAACGACGATCGACTACGTTTCGCAGACGCTTCTCTCAAGATACGGTAATATTCTGCATCCCGTTGCTTATTTTTCTAACTCATTCCCGCCGAACGCAATTACGCAGATTTACGACAAAGTTAATCATGCATTATCATCGTCATTATGGAATTGAGCTGAACTTACGCGCCAACCTATCGTCTTGCCGATCACCGAATCTGAGATTTTACGACCAAGAGGATTTGAATCGCCGACGCTGCGTCGAATTCCTCTCGATTTAATTACGCGATTAAACATCGACCTTAAGCAGCGAGAAAACCGGATGATTGACTGGTGAGATCGTGAGAGATCCGCCTGAGGATTAACGCCTGACGCAAAGAAAGTCGACATGAAGTCCCATAATTTGGCTTGTTGATTAGCCATTCCGCTGTCCGGCGACAAATACCCCTAGAAAACTTTTCGAATGTTTTATATCACCGACTCATTCCCGAATAAAATCTTGACTTCTCCGAGATGGCAAAGATTCCCTTTAGACACCTAAGAGAACGCTCGACTGCGAAAGGCCTCCCGACCTACCGCGAAAACTCTTCGCTCCGACGACGCGCTTCTACGCTTGCATCCGTTAAAAGAACATAACGACGCTCGCCTGCGCCACCCCGAAAGAAAACCTTTCACTCCGCTGCCTACTATTGGCCAGGAATGCGCAATACATGACCGCTTATATTAGAAATTGTCATACCTGCAACAGAAGAAAGACGCCTCATCACGCTTCCCTATGCCCTTCGTCTCGCTGTCAATTCCATTGCATTCCTGACTCATATCTCTACGGACTTTGTTATTGGACCGCCTGAGAGAAAGGAAAGGACGCGATTTTAGTTGTAATGATCGTCTTTCCAAGATGAGATACTATATTCTCGCCATACTACTACCGGATCCGGCGACCTATATCACTAAGATACCACGAAGCCATGCTTAAGGCGATATTCAGGAACGCCACGACACGGTTTGGTCTTAGAGGTTCTTCTGCTTTCTAATGGGTTCTGTTACACTGAGGATGAGTCATAACGACAAGGCGTGATTAGTATATATACGCGCCACGCCTTCTTCTTCTTCTTCTTCTTCTTTCTCTTTCTTCACTTCGCCTTCCCGTTATCAACCCCGTTATATATGCACTATCTCTACTTGTCTTTAGTCTCCTGCTACTCTGAATACGATTCTATTATATCTGCCTTCGCTTTATCACGCCAAGAATCACGCGATCTCAACCCCGCTTCTTCACTTCGCTACTGCTCTTCGTCTCGCCTCGCTGGCTTGTTATCTCGCCGCCGCTCGCCTTCGCCTCGCCCTCTACGGTTCTCGTGATCGCCTCTGGCTGTTAACTCGGCTGATTATTGTCTCCGCTTCGCCAGAACACTAAGACGTCAAAACCTCGCCAACCTTAACAACAATTCTCGCCACGCCCGGTCGCAACCATTGGCCGATCTCACGGGATGTTCCCAACGTGATACCCTCAACCCCGCTTATTTTTCCCTGGCCCTCTCGATTGCTACTTCCCAGAAAGGCGCTTGTCACTCAGACTGTCTCCGCAGCCTCACTGGCTTGATCTCATTGTCGCTGCTCGACCTCGCTTCACGTTTCTGGCCATACGCCCAAGACACGGACTCAAGCTGACGCCCACCGCCGGGCGCCACGTTCACCCAACCAATGCCCGGAAAGCTCCACGTGGGAGCCCCCACCATCAACGACTCCTACCTCGCCCACGACACGGAAGCCATCATTAGGGGCCTCAGGGACCCCATCTTGGCTCATCATACCATAGGTCGCCCCGCAGAAAACCTCGCTCCTCTCACTTCACGTACCCTGACGGAGAGGCTTCAAAGCTTCTTGGAAACCTTTGGCCCGGTGGAGGAGGACTTTGGATATGAGCTCACCGCTCACAATCTCATCGCCGGCGCTCACCGCCTCGACCGCCTCGTTTCGACATCGCCCCTACGGAAGCCACCACGCGCACGTTCATGCGCGGCCATTGAGAATCTGGAACCTGGAACCTAAGCCACCAAACCAAAGTCATCGATCTTGGCAACGCTCAGCCGACCAGGATTTAACAACCTCAAAGCGAGCGCTGAGGAATACAAGGCTGAAAATGAACAACTCGGGTATCGCCTCGCCCTGCATAAGGAAGCTCTCACCACCGCCGACGCCGACCTTGTCACTGCTAAGGAAGAAACCCAACGCATCATTGCCGTCGCGAAGGCTTGGGAATCCGAAGCCAACACGGCCATTGCTGACCTTCACCGCCGTCTCTCTCTCGCCCCCGCCAACAACGTCCAAAAGCCTCGCTACCTCGCTCCGTCCCCCAAGAACCCCCGACATCTCGAAAACTGGAGAGATGTGGCATCGAAACAGGAAACCATCAAGCCGGCGTTAAAAGGTCAGCCCCTTTGGTAAATACAGGCAAACCAAAGGGGCTAGTCCCGCCACCAACCTTCAGATTGCCTCGCCGCAGATCCAAGACAGTGACGTCTGGCGATAACTCAGAAGATCATGCACCGTCACCTGCGACTCAGGAAAGCGCAATCTTACCCACGCCCTAATAGACACGGGCTTCGCAGATGCCTTTATCGACTGCAGAATTTGCAACTCTAAGATAAGACGGAGCTGACTGAAAACCTCTCGACTTTTGGCGATCACGGCAGGATGGCCGAGTCAGAAAATCACGACATAGCCAAGCTCAGACTGACATCAACGGACATCAAGAGATTGCCCCCTTCTTCGTTACAAAGCTGGGACACTACCCTCTAGTCATGGGAATTCCTTGGATGCGACGTCATGACCTCGCCATTCGTCCCCGTACTAACAACGTCATCTTCGATTCGGACTTCTGCATTCAGAACTGCTCCTCGTCTCGTGCCCCGGTCACCGTTAAAGGAATCTCTATCTCGTTCCCCGACGCCCCCGCCATACAGGTCTGCGCAATCGGAGCTGTACCATCTGCAGGCCTACCGACGAAAGCAGAATCTATTTCATACTTCATCACGCCATCAACGGCTCCTACTGAAGGAACCAAAGATGATCCGACGTCCACACGCACTGCGACATTCAAGAGTTTACGCCACTGTTTCGCTGTTCGACGCCGCCGCGCTGCCACCGTGACGCCTCAAGATTCAAGATAAGATCTGCGACGGAAAGACGCCACCATTCGCCCGCTTTACGGAACGCCCCGGCAGAGCCTACAGGCCTCGTGATTACATTACGGAGAACCTCTCGGCGCTCATCCGTTACTCAATCTCCCGCGCGCCGCGCTTCTCGCTGAGTTCACTGCCTCTCCGCTGCGCGCCGACTACGGTTTCAACGAATTACCCAAGAATCGCACCCACCGCTTTGATCCCGAAACACTATCTCGCCTCGCCAAGCGCAAAGATTATACTGCCTGACTTCATACGCGCTATCATCAGATCCGGATACAGGAGGCGACGAATGGAAACGGCATTTGCGACTGACACGGTCATTTCGAAAGACAACGCGACGCTTTCGCTAACTAACGCCTCGCTACGCCCAACATCGGATCAACGATCTTCGCGACCTTTCGACCACTTCGCCACAGCCTATCTCGACGATGTCCCGATATACTCAGAATCCCTAAAAGAACATAAACAACACGCCGCGATTCTGGGCGCTTTCCGCGCTCACGCGCATATCCTGCTCGAGAAACGCGAGTTCTACGACAAAGAAACCAAGTATCTCTGACCATCATCACCCCGGCGCATTCGATTGACCCCAGCAAGGTTTCAACGATCAAGGAATCTGGGCCCAACAAAACTCGCGAAGTTCAGAGTTCTGGCCACAATTTCTATCAAGATTCATATACGCCTACTCCCGAGCTGCCGTCCGCTTACTAGATTAACCAAGAAGAACGTACTCATTTGAGGCCTCACAAGCGGAGGAAACCTTTCAAAACTCAAGGACGCTGCTCACTTCACTCCCATTCTACCACTTCGACTTCAAAAAGAGGTTATAGTGAAACCGACGCCCGACCACGCCTCCGCAGGAATCACGTCCCAAAGATGGGACGACGGAATTCTACATCCGGTTGCATTCTTCTCCAAGAAACACTTCGCTGAGCGCAACTACGAGATCTACGACAAGCGAATTACTGGCAGAATACGCAGCTTCAAGAATGGCGCTACCAATCCTAAGCGCTCGATTTCCAATAACGCGCCACCGACCATAGAAACTTAATACTTCACGTCAACCAAGTTTATTAAATCGTCATTAAACTCACAATTCTTATCTCGCTCGACTTCGTATCGTTCGCACTGCGAAAGCGAGGAAAACCGGACGACTTACTGCGAGATCAGGAGACCTCCCAAGGAGTGATGAAAGGCTCACTCACCGCACAGCATCGTTCTGAAACAAGTGAACTTGGATCTAGGACTGTTTGTTATGATGGCTTTTCAAGAACGAACCCGCGAACGCCCACCGTAGCACTTATTGACCTGCGCTACTAAATCGATAGCTTCCCGAAGAAGTTCTTGTTATGCTTCAGACCGCCAAACACTCCAAGAAAATCTCACCTGGCAGAACGCACCGAGACGGAGGACGGCTTCTTCAGATAGAGAACGCACTTTACGCATCCGAATCGAACGAACTTCGCTTCGATCGTTATGCGAACATCACGACAAACCTCCGCCGCACCCGACGCGCTTAAAACTCTCGAACTTCTTTGCCGCAATTACTACTGGCCAAATATGGTAAAATACGCCGATCGCATGCTCAGAATCGCAACACGCAGACCGCAGCAGCGCTTCGCAACGCCTCTGCGTTTAACCTCTCGCGGCCCCTAGCGCCCTGACCGACAACGACTTCAGAATCGACTCAAATAAAGAATGGCTTCAATGCAATCGCGATAGCGATCGCCTAACGAAGATGCGCCATTTTGTACCACGCACCGGCGAAGCCAACGCCGCGACGCTGCCAATACGTATCTCGACTCAGTCTGAAACTTCACGGACTCGAACGGTAATATCGGATCGCTGAACTCAATTCACGGCCGAAGTTTTGGAAAACACTTTGCGATCGCCTAGAAATCGCCCTCGCTATAGTACCGCTTTTCACCTCGACGGACGACAAACGGAAAGAATCAACGCGATCACGAACAATATCTGAGTGTTCACGCCTCAGATCAACAGGACGATGACGACACACATCTATCTACGGCCGAAGCCAGAACCAATAATCACGCCGGAAACCACCAAGACGTCACCATTCCGCGCCAACTACGGACGGTTTCTGACGCCTTTTGCACCGCCACGGCATTTAAAACCATTAAACGGCGACTGCGCCAACGGATGCGACACCAAGACAGATCTACGACTTTCTTCGCGAGACGCCCGTACCAAAAATACAAGAAGACGCGAACAAAAATCGAACGCCCGCCCCGCTGCACGCGATGAAGTTTTTCTCTCAACTAAGAACATCGGCACTAAACGACCGAAGAAACTCGACTAAACGACGGCCCTTCGCCATCGTCGCATTGCCACTCACGCTACTTAACTTGATCTCCCAACCTCGATGAAAATTCACCCCGTCTTCCATGTTTTCACATTATCTTCGCCGCAAACAACGCAGTTCCTGACAACAACACACCCCCATTACCAATTGAAATCGGGCGAATATGAACGAGAATGCTTACGACTCGACGACGCCACGCAACTGTAATACTGCAAGACGCGCACGACGATGAACCTCATGGCAACCCTTTCTGATCTTAACCACGCCCCGATCTTGTTCGAGTTTTCATACACGATACCCACGAAAGCCTGCGCCATCGTGAGCAGCCTGGAGTGACCTAATCTATCACAGATACCACGAAGCCATGCTGGGCTGATATTCAGGAACGCCATTACACGGCTTTGGTCTTGTATGCTTCGGTTTCTAATGGGTTCTGTTACACTGAGGATGAGTCATAACGGACAAGCATGGACAAGATATATACGCACGGCCTTCTTCTTCTTCTTCTTCTTCTTTCTTTTCTTCACTTCGCTCTTCGTTATCAACCCTCTTATATGTGACTCGTCTCTACTTGTCTTTAGTCTCTGCTTTCGAATACGATTCTATTATATCTGCCTTCACGGCTTTATCACGCCGTTAATCACGCGATCCTCAACCCCGCTCTTCACTCTTCGCTCTGCCTCGCCTCGCCGCTTATCTCGCCGCCGCCGCTTCGCCTCGCCCTCTACGGTTCTCAGATCGCCTCTTGTTAACTCGCATTGATTAACTCGCTTCGCCAGAATAACCTACTGCCTCTTTATCGACTACGATAAACTCCATGGTCTTCCCACCAAAGATTGCTCCGATCGTCAATTTACATCCCGGTTTTGGAAATCTCTACGCAGCGATCGAGAATCAACGTAGACGCCATCGGCTTTTCATCCGTAAACCGACGCCGACGGAACGAAATAACGCGACATGAACAAGATTCTTCGAGCATGCTTCCTATCGCCAGGACGATCAGATTTTTCACTACCGAGCCAGCATCAAACAATCATCCTCTAAACTACGCATGATCTCCTTTACGCCAACCACGATTCGACCGCTTTACGGAAAATCTCGCCCGCCCCCATTCGCAACGCCTCGTGATATTTAACGCCCGCCGATAAACTACAGAGATATACGACCAACTGCAGTTCGAGATGCGCTACGACGCGACCGACAAGAAACTAACGCTAACGCCCATCGAGCCCCGCCCTACCTATCAAGAGCGACGGCGACATTTGAACGCTGCAGAATATACAGACTACTGCGCCGCCTCTGCTCGACAAACGTCTTGGCCGATTTAAAATTGCTCAATTATTACCCACGCCACGAGCTGATCTTCCTTCCACGACGTAAGATACATCCCGTCCTTCCATGCTTCAAGCTAACTCGCGCTTATCGATCCACTACTGCGACACATCCTCACTCTCCGTAATCGCTGACGCGACGAAGAAGTTGAGGAGCCTCTGACTCCCGCCTCCGTTATTCGCCTACGATTTGGTCAAATGGAAGGATATGACGCGCCAACTCGAAAGATGCTGAAAATCTTACCAACGCTCGCCTCGTTTCGCCACACAGCGCACTTACTAAACCGACTGACGGAGTTCGCGAGCCGAACCTAATGAGTAAGAACTATCACGGCCCGTCCCTCGCACTCCCGCCCCGCCGCGCGCTTCGAACAGTTGTTGGATAGTATCACGTCGGAAGTAGGATGAGGGATTAGGAAGGATGAGGCGATAGAACGAAACGGAAGGATTGGCGAGTAACGGATAGAGTGCATTATCGAATAGTATGCTAGAGCAGTAGTAGTTCATGGTTCAGCATCGCTGGGAATAGTTGTATATATAGTGGTCTGTTTTCCATGTTTTTGTCTCTCTGCAGCAACGCTTCTTTCTGTTAAGAATATATTACTGGCTTCTTTCTGTCTGCCTCGTTCCTGAATTCGATTCTGAACCTGAACCCGACCCTGAACCTGAATCCGACCCTGAACCTGAACCCGATCCTGAACTCATCTCGACCTGGGTGTATCCCGAGGCGACCCTACCCGTTCGATCCTTCTCGACTCTGTATCTAAACCCGATCTCATTCTGTTAGACAGTGGAGGGTGGGTTTTTCGCTAAACACGCCGATGAAAGAACTCGCCCTTAGGGGCTACCGCAAGAACACGCTCGTTGACGCCGAATGGTAGTGGAATGGAAGGTCCGCCTTGACTTACACTTCCCCCCCCGAGAGGAAGAAACGAGGTTGGAAACCTGATGTCGCCAAAACCTGGTGGCCACCAGCACCGCAGAGAGTGGAGAAGCAACGTCCATAGAGAAAGGAACATTGGAGTGAAGAAATAAGAAGATGTAGACATTTTCAAAGACATGAAGCCTAAGAAAAGTCTGTGAGTGTGGGTGAACCCCCTATTCCCAACTCTTGGCGGAGTTGAGAACGAGGTTGCAAGGAGCAAGAGGGTTGGTTAGGGTTTGTCACTATCGACCAGTATGATACATGTAGTACCTACAAATCGCCAAGGCCAACCTCCATTGGACTCAAACGTTCACTAGACTTCGAAGAGTAGCTTTGGATTCCACCCTTTCATGAACGCTGTGTAAACCCAACTCCGGACCACGTACTCCAGAAGTATATTAATAGTGCCCTTCACAAGGAAAAGTAAAGAAAATAGATATGGGAAGAGCAAGGAGCATTATTTGAGTCAAAAATATTTCACAATCTATATAGTCATCCTAACCCCAGGATGTAGCATCATTTTATCAGTTTTGTTATTTAACGCCTTACGTATCCTCAAATTTCATATCTCAAATCTCAAACCTGCAACTCGTGCAAAGTGAAATCATTCGTAAAGCCAAGAAGAAAAAGAATTAAACCCACACGTAATGAAATAACTATAGTAGCCCCTCCTCCTTAGCCTCCATGACCCTTCTCTTTACATCCCCCGATAATTCCATGTCCTTCACATACGGCTTAAAAGCCACTGCAATATCTCTTAATCCGCACTCCAATGCCTTTAAGAGCATCTCTGGTTCTCTCAGTGTCAAGGACTTGGGATCACTTTTGGCTTCAATATCGGTCCAGTGTATAGGGGGGCTTGTGATGTATCGATCAAGAGCCTCAATTGCTGACGAGAATGATTGTAGAATAACCGGAACATGTTTTTGTACGACACCATAGTCGTCTTCAGATAGAGAGGCAGTGACTAGGCGGGCGAGCGCTTTATAATTGTTAGTATTAAAAGCCTTTTTCTAACTAGATGGGGGAAATTTACATGAAACGGCGTCGACTTGAATGCGTACGTTGGGCATGAGGATTGAAGTTCGCTGCTGAATGGTTTGACGGAAGGGTTGGCCATATGGGGATGCTAGGAATGGTTCGATTCTTGACTTAACACTACCAGTGACGCTAGCTTCAGCTTCGGCAATAGATGGAAGTGGGAGTTTTTTGATGACGTCATTAGGACTAGGAAAGGTGCCGTCTTTTGATTGGATGGAATCAAAAAATTTGCCAGAGGAAGTAGAGGAGGGGACAAGAAGTGCTGTATCGGCAATAAAAGGGATTGCTGGTGGGGAAGATTGGAGGGCTAGTGCAGTGCTATAAGGGGGCGTAACCTCTGTAATTTCTATTAATGTACATCTTCTAATTTAGAATAGAGAGGGAACTAACTTGTAGGTGAACCACCAGCTACTTTCCCGACCCCGGTCAACTTCGAATCCACATCACCAATGACTGCGAGGCATTCCTTCATGATCTGTTCCCAAATATTTGTGGGCTTTCTGTCAACGTCTGTAAATATCGACTTTCTCCTAGCGGGAGAATTATGAGAGATGAAAACCAGTTCCGAAAATGCCATAACCTGTGTCAAGAGGCCGGTTGCTCTAAGGCCGGATACTAATGTGCCATTCGGATCCGGTGATTTCTCACTAATTGTCTTTCCATCTTTGATTGGCTCTTCTGAAAAGTAGATGCTGAAGGCGGTGTGAGCTGACTCCCAGATACACCCAAGCAAAAAAGCGACCCAAGTGGTTCTAAAAATCATTTCAACTGGCCATGACGGAACACTGCTAGAACGATTAAGCCAGAAAAACGTCCTAGCAATTATCAAGGTGTAGTGCCAAATTCCCGACCGAACGAAGAAATAGGTGATAGGACAAGTGAACATGGTGATAAAAGCGAGAGTAGAGGCATCCTTTATGATAACTGGGGCATGCGCCTTTAGAGCTTCGTTGGGGGGGACCTTCACATAATAATTAGTTGGAGACGGTTTAAGAAGCCGGGTAGGTTGAAGTAGACGGCGTACATTGATATCTGGGAATTCTAGTCTCCCCCGGTCGCGATATATATGGAGAATTCCCTGTACCAGGCCAACATGCGAGGCAAAATATACTAAGTAGATAAAGCGCTCGTTCAGGCGGGGACGTTCATAGGTCCTATAGAGTTTATCAATACACTATAATATTCCAATATGTTGGCATCCGAAAAATATCATACTTTCCATCAATGATGAAGCTTAACTTGTCGCCCTTTGTTGAAGACAAGAGATAGAGCGAGATAAAGACCAGCGACGCAAAAACATATGTTAGGATAGTAGAATATGTCCCAAATGAACCCACACTCCTCGTAAATGTGTGAAACCCCGACGGGTTCGCGCGTACACCAACATGAAGTTGAGAGACGCGAAGGATAAGAACTGGTACTGTAGTGCAGAAAAAAAGGACCAAAGTTTTGATCCCAGTTGAGCTCAATGGAAACAGTGTCCATAAAACTACACTCGAGTCAAAACATATTAACCTGATATATCGGTCGTAGATACTTACAGCTTGACTTATTACTTATAAAGAAAGCCTCCACATAGCATGCGATGATACCAACCACACAGGATCGGACAAAGCGTCGATGCAGGATGGGAGTGAGGAATGTCTGGTAATGTGGTGGCGGAGCCCTAGGGGCGGGTGAAGGTATGGATCGTGATATTGACGACACCATGGCGATGTTTAGAAGACGAGGGCGTGGACAAAAGTTATAATTCACGAGTGCCAGAGTGGTGGTCGCGTTTGAGCCTCGCGATGGCAAAGAGGCGAACACTTGTGGTTGCCAGGACAACGTCCGCGCAGATACATGTGCACTACAGTGCGGTACCTACCGGGTTCACGGCATAAGCCACAGAAAATGGTGTGGCTTACGCTGCGAACCTACAAAGAGGGGCTGACGGACTTTTGCGGTACTACTCGCAGCAGGCAAAATGCACGTCCTAATCTGCAGTCTCTACTGGAGTAGGAGTCAGGGTACAGCAGAAAAAGCAGCTGCATATTCGGGTACTTCAGCGATATCAAATTACGATATAGTATGGTTGGGGACGCCTAGAGACAGAGGGTGCGACATTGGTCCCAGCTGAAGATCACCTTCCTAATCTAGTAATTTCTTAGCATGACTTTGCCCAAAAATGCCAAGATAGCGCATTTATGCCAAGATACCAGTCATAAACCAATGGTAAATTCCCAATTAGGTAATTATTGGCCTGGAAAGGTAGTTTATAGACGACATTCAATCACCCTCTCACTAAAAACCCAACTTTTAGAAATTCAATAGCTCAACAACCACAACACATAAGATTAATCAGGCTCTGTTACAGTGTTATTCACCTCTCTCTCTATCACCCTACAGAACTGTTTTAATTTTAATGTGTTGTGGTGGTTGGCCATTAAGTCTCAAAGTTCAGCAACTTTGACACGCCGGTTCAAGGTGTCCCCAACCATACTACCTACTAGAAGCAATTCGACATTTTGTTGGCCGAGGTGCTAAACCCTAACCCTGCATATCAACAACAGCCCGGAAAACAAAGGGAATACATGTATTTCGGTGAAATTAGTTCAACCAGAAATACCTTAACTGGAAAATAATTCATGGGGAAATACACGAATTTTTGGTGAGAAGACGGCTGGCGAAGGCCCAATTTCTTGAGACTTATCCGGGCCTAAGTTTAAAGGCGGTAACTAGCAGCCGGGTGCTGTCAAGACTGGGTTATTTAGGGTGGAATACAGTCTACTTCACGCTTGTATCTGAGTCCGATATCCAAACCCACTTGCGGTCTAGCCGTGAAGTAGTAAATAAGTATTGAGGATTATATTATTTTATTTTATGGGACAATATTAGGTGATTGATTGGGGCATAGACCCGCCGGGGTGAAAGTGCCAGGGCAGCTTTACTGGTTTTGATTGATATGTGGTAGGTGACATTGGCCATTGAACTACATGTATGTTCACTACATGTATGTATATACCAACCTAGAATGTAATTATCAAAGGTTCATTATTTCCCTGGGCCGACATGCTAAACCAGCGGATGAAAGATAAAGAGGGCTATTAATTCGGAATCTAAGCAAGCAAAGTCCTACCCTAGAACAATCCCAATATATCCTCATTTGTGCTCTTCTTCTGCTGTTGTGTTGAGGGTGATGATCCTCCTAGGTTCAGTCCCTCGAATCCATTAAGACCACTACCTGAATTTCCCGTTGGCGGTGACGAACTCCCAAATAAGCCCATCAAATCATCCATGTTGTTACCTGGGCCTGTGGCCGGAGACATTGGTGAAGCAGCGCGCACCGGTGTATCAGAGACAAGACTTTCTAAACCACCCGTACCCGACGTTTCTGCACTGGCTGGCACCGCACCATCGAAGTCGATGTCCAGCAGATTTTCCACATTTTGGCCCTCTTTGGCTGCAGCGGATGCTTGTATTGGGTTTTCACGGGCGTCTCGTTGTAATTCCCTCGAAGGGCATCAGTAGTGGTTTTTACGCATACGGTCAAGATAAACTTACTCAATAGCTCTCTTTTGCACCGCATCGGCCCCAAAACGTCCCTGACCAACGAATGTCTCTGGAGGTTTGTGATAGACAGAGGCTAGTGTCGATATCTCACCAAGTAACTGATCGAGAAGCCCCACCGGAAGGGATTGTATTGTTGATGTAATTGGAGGTTTGTCAGAAAGAATGATGGCCTATAAGGTCTTAATATCAGTACACCTCAATAATCAAGTTCAGTCTTTCAAGCCTTACCTTCGCTACTTCCGGATCCTTCGAAAGTAATCGCCAGTACACATAGGCTCGATCTCGGATATCCGGATTATCACACTCGCCTGTTGCACATTGGAGCACCTTTTGCACCAGTGCTTGTGATTGAGGTTTTTTCAGGAATAATTTTACAGCTGCAGTCAAAAGCTGTAATTGAACCTGGGTATACTCATCTTTGAAGCCTTCCATGAATGTTTCTAGGAGCTCGTCGGCATTGTTGATCTTCTCCGCATACTCTCCGATAATCCAAATCAGAGATCCCCTAGCGTTCGGCTCATCAAGTTCATCCAAGCTCTTGCACAGCGTCGGAATGATGCCTTCGTAACCAGGGTACTTTCGGAAAATGTCCTAATAGAGTTTTAGCACGGGCATTCGTGGAAAACATGATTTAACATAGTAACCCACTTTGATAACTACAATGGCTTCTTGAACCACGTAATTTACCTTGGTGTTAATTAGTTCGAGTAAAACATTAACACATCGTTCTGCGGCAGCGTCAATCTTGATGGCCGTTTGCCCAATGGCCTTCACAGCCCTCCGTACGAAGTCCATGTCCACCTCAAGAGCATACTCCTTAAGCTCCATGAGAAGTTGATCAACATTCTTCTCATTGGCAATTCGTATCATAATCTCAAGCTTTTCCAGTTTGACGTACGGTGGATCATTGTACTTGCAGAAAAAAACCCGCATTTCCTTTGTGAGGATATCTGGTTGCTTCTGAAGTAAAAGATTGATGTTCCGCAATGCAACATATTGAACTTCCGGTTGAGAGGAAACAAGAGTAACTATAACTGTCAGCTCATATTTGATCAGAACCAGACGGATATATCATACCAAGAGGAGGCGCCATCTTTCTAATATATTGTCGACAGAGCTCGGGACTGATTACCTTCATATGCAAAAAGATAACCTTTACAGCAGCCAACACGACGCTAGGGTTTACATGCTGGAACTGGGGAACGACTCTTTCACAAATATGTTCCGCCTCTTTTACATCTTGTGCTTTGTACTCGGCCAAAGTTGTCAGGATTGTTATACGTCCCCATCTATAATTATCAATTAGTCCAGGGGTCATCACAAAGAATATATAGTCACCACAACATACTCGGTACACTCGTTTAGAGCCATGAGCAGCTTTTTTAGGGTTGCGGGCGTAACGAGAAGGGCCTCGGTTTCTGGTGCTGCTTCCATTATCTCCGCAAGCGCCGTTACCGAGTTTGCAACAACCTGGACAGCGTTTACATAAGTATATGGCTACCTTATGTATTGCGGTATGATGGTTTTACCATTGGGTTAGAATCCCCGATCAACTCTTGAAGGGTTGTTAAAAACCCGTTCTCCAGGCATAAAGACTGGTTAAGGTCGAAGAGCTTTGCCACACAAATTGCTGCCGTTTTTCGCACATAAGGGCTTTCATCCTATCCAAAAAGAAAAACTGGCTATTAAACCACAATCCATGGGGATATTTTAGGGATCCTCACCTTCAAAGTCTTTCGTAGTGGCTCCTCCATGTAATCTACAATCTTGTCTACTCGAATACATCCCATTGTTCTAATAGCCAGCGCTCTTATTAATGGGTTTGGGTCTTCTGAATCCTGTTCTCCAACTAAGTTATAAATACTAGACCTCACAGGAAGGGCCGATGCAAACCTGAACGAAGGTATTGACAGCTAGGATACAGAGGTCTGGGTGAGTTTTTGCATAGTTCCTTAGATATGACATTAGTATCTGGGCCGAAAATATCCTTATCAATACACACATTAAGTATAGGTAGACAAGCTTCTTCTGATCTAGATCGCTGGTAGCCTAAAGATAGTATTTATAGTTAGAGTCCAGGCTTTTAACAACTAAGTATAACAGTAGGGTTCCCCCCGTCCCTAGGAGTGTCCCACCATATTCTTGATAATATCAGGAAACAATGCCGAGACGTCCTTTCCCAGTGTCATGGCGGCAATGGTGTTTCTAATCGCATCTTTCCTGTAGGCCATGTGGGTTTTAGCCACAGCAGCTGGTGGAGCTCAAAAAATTTCCTGCACCGGGGTGGGGGAAGATATGGGAAGTGGAAGTTATGTACCTTTCGTGTGCAAATTGAGAGTTTAACCCTGTTCTCAACTCAAATGTCTCGCCCTTGCGCGGGGCGACGGGGAACATGCTCCGTATTCTGTTGGCCGCCATACTTGTTGTTAGTATTCTAAAGGGCGGCTAATTCAATAACCTGTATGCTGGTATATGAGAGATTCCAAAGAGCGGCCGGAGCAGCTCTGGAAACGGTTGTTACTTGTCGTGGGTGATTACTGTCGTTGTGGAGGAGGGGTCTATAACTACGAATGGATGATGGTGGCAGTGGCCAAGGTGTCAGCCCCATTCGAAAACGTGGATCTTGCCCCCCCGCACAACGCTACCGTATATCGAGAACGGGCAACTTTCTATGGTAAGCATTTTGATTACCAAAGCCCATTCATTAATTCAACATCCTCAACTTGAACTAAGCGAATGCGTAAACCTTGCTGCATCACACAGGCATCTTTCGAACTCCCAAACCTTCGCAAGCTCTTTGCAGCTTCACGAAGCGAGCAAGAAGAGAGTGCATACAGCAGGACAGCGGTCAGTCACCTAATAATGATAATTCGTTTCTTCACTGATTTTAATTCTTACAAAGTTTTATAATCTCCTCTTCTTTGTGACCTCGATCGCCGCATTCAGCTTCGCTGCCCAGAGACTTGCGCCGGCGAAGAATATGGGAAGATAACCTACATCTAGTGATTGACGATATCCATTGAATGTAATTAAATTCAGGGCTGGGCTAGTACTTTTTTGCCCATGTAGTCTAGTTAATCGGAGGCTATAATAGTATATGTCTTGTTGGGAATACAGCGTAAAGAACTCTTATTCTGTAAAGTAGCAGGATTTGACGGCTTTCTAGTAAATGAAGGTTCATCTACGTATAGTGCATCTAGAAATATTTTACAGTATACCGATCCCATCGAATGGCTTCACCTCAGGCGCGGTTTTCTTTGGCCCTAGAGTAATCTCCACATTCTCACCTTGTTCCATAAAACCAGACCCTTCTTCGAAAACTTCTTTGACACACCCAGCCAATTGTTCCAGTATCTCCTCCATCTGCGTCTGCAACGCTACAGCCCGTTCTCTCATACGCCTTCTCACCAGCCCTTGTAAGAGACGCTTGGTTTCTGCCCTGACGGCGTCCAGTCTTTCGATCATCCTTCCAATGGAGTTAATAAGATACTCCTCTTCATACACGCTGCCTTTCTTTCCTCTAGCTCTCTTCCTCTCCTCTCTTTTCCTATTTTTAGATGTACGTCTAGAAGCGCCAGTTTGGGCCGTCACACCGGTCTTACCAGTGTACCGAGTGAAAAGAGACGCGGAGGTAGAGGCATTAGTTGGGGCAAGGGAGACATTATCAGGTGCGTCTTCTTCAGTCACACCATCAAAATAGGCAAGAGGGTTTTCTTCCTTTTTTGTCCGAAGCTCTCTCAACCGATTTACTTGCGCAGTTAGCTGTGCTTTGCAATCGGCAATGAGTTCTGAGGTTTGGGCAAACCCCTCCCCCAGCCCAGGGTCCACAACGCTATCAAGAAGCTCTGGCTTGCCCTGTTTTCCAACCTGTAACCAGGTTA
Organism: Morchella sp. 2016-72; assembly: GCA_024713865.1. Lineage (NCBI taxonomy): Eukaryota > Fungi > Ascomycota > Pezizomycetes > Pezizales > Morchellaceae > Morchella > Morchella sp. 2016-72. The sequence continues at coordinate 1,211,402 of JAMJEY010000010.1, read as the reverse complement.
GAATTGCCAACACAAATACTAGAGGACGCATACCAGCCTCATCGCTTCCCCTATATAGCAGCCTTTACAGAGAACCCTCGCTGCCTCCGAAACATCATCTCGGTATTCAAAATGGATTGTTGCAGCTTCTATGTACTCCTTTGATTCGAGAAGAGTTTCGGCGAGCGAAGAACTCAATTCATCGAGCTCATCCTTTGAGAATGGCACTTGACTCGCTGAAAACAGCGCCTCCTGCCACATCCCTGCGCTGCGATAGCAGCTAACTGCGTTTACAAAATCTCCAAGGAACTCATAACCTGTATCCGGTTGTGTAAGCTTAGGAACAGTAGTAAAAGAGATAATAGCATACAAATTCCAGCGTCGGGATATAGCGATGCACCCTCAAGGTATGTCGCGTAAAGACTCATTGTGACATTGAGTTTCTCCTGGTTATATTTATAAAGATTCAACGCCGTTTGGTATAATTCATGTTTGACAACATAATCCTTCATCTCAGAAAATGCGTCGTCCCCAAGTGCACGCAAATAACCACAAGCCTTTACAAAACGACCCAAATGATCGTCAATAGTGAACTTTCGTCGCGTATCTTCCATTTCCTGTAGCCTCTGTAGGAATGGTAGATACTCGCGAGGATCCTTTTGTGATTGTTGTGCGACCATCAAGGTGAGATCCAAATCGTACAAGCCAAGAGCGTTATCATATAACTTGTTCACATCTGACAGGAAGCAAACATGTGTTATTGCTTGCTCGGCGATTTCTAAATTCTCCTCACGAAGCTTTCCGATCAGTAGTAATGCTGCATCATGATCTGGGGGTGATTTGCAGACATAGGCCGTTATGATGTTTTGAAGGTTTGTGGAAAGCCGGTCCTTCAAAAGAATGTTCAAAAATGCTTCGCAGATCCTATTAATCTTGGATTTCGACGGGTCTACTGAGGTGCCATATGGCAGAGGGGCGGCTTCAACAATATCCGCGGCTATTAAAGTCTCCCGATACATTGTTTTTGATACGTCTTCCTCTCTATAGAAGTAGGTCGTAAGTATAGAAACAGAGAAAAAAGGAAAAACGGGAGAAAAACAATAGAAGAAAAGAAAACCCACCGAATTTGGGACAGGAAAAGATCAATGTGTTCAATCTTTTTGACCTGGTCTATGAACAAGTCGATGTTTTCCAAGAACTGCTCTGGTGCATGATCGTGCAAAATGTTAAGATCAACTCGATGATTCCGGCATGCCAAAAACGCCCTCCTATAGTGCTTAATTTCAATGTTTTTACGCACTCCTGCAAGCACAAGGGCACGGGGGAAGATAGTTTCTAGGTTCCCTCTTGGCATCTGCAACGTTAAAGAAAAGTTTGTCGGCATTACATGAATTAGGCGGGAACCCCTTTCAACACTACGACAACGTTCATCGCCAGTTTGGTCATCTGGCGGGGCTTCTAGATCTAAAAAAAACACTTGGTAAATAATAACCTTTACTTTAGGAGAAGAACCTTCGGTACCTTGAGGGCCTCCACGAAGATGAATAAATTTCAGGAAGTTCTGGGTAGTGGTGAGGATAAGGTGTGCTGGAGTAACAGCAAATGAAGTACAATTCGAGACGATCATCCTATCATTGACATATAATCGCCCATTTTGAGATAGCCCAAACGCAACATTCTATATAGTTAGAAAAAAGATCCATTATCGATCTGTCGGAAGTACGTACTTGATTCTCAAAAACAGCCACCTCGATCCAAGGACAAATAGTAGGAAGCCTGCAAATCTGATCATCTGTGAACGTTTCCGGGTTGTATAAGAAAACGTTACCCTGGTTATCCTCATAGAAAAAACTCGCAAGTTCTAGTACGGCGCCGATTCTTAATATAGTAATGTTCTCAGGGAGTCTGAACGTGTTTGTCGGCCTGGTAGGCCCCGAACGTGGGGCGGATATGGTTTGTAAAACACTGCTTCTATCATCATCAGAGACAATGCCTAACGTTTCTTCGTCAAGAAATGATATTTGACGGTAGTTCGAGAAACCCTCAAGTTCTAATATTTTTAGAAATGTCTCCGGCTCAGAAACAAGTCTCTGTTTCTCAAACTTCCACGTGATCAAATCTATGCAAGTGCCCCTCAACACCGCAATACGACCGCCACTGGGGCTGATAGCAACGTCTGTTGGTGTTGATCCTAGGGCTACTTCTCGGAAAGACATGGGTGGTGGGATATTGGCAATACGCAGGGGCGTGAGCTTAAGTGTGGCTACATTTTCAATAAAAGAATAGTGAGCGTTTGCATGACATGAGGTAGATGTACCGATAGCGCCATCGTTATTTCTTACCTCCATCTACAACTGCCGCTATTCCATAATCGTTAGGCGGCATGGACGATCCCGCAAAGACCGACCATATGAATTCATGGGTAACGACCTTTTCTAGATCTATCATCAGCTATTCTAATCCATTTTGGACTCCTGACGCGAAGATATGTACCTTGAGCACCGAGCGCCAGTCGAAGCGGTTTTTCGGGATGCCATTGTACGACCAAGTCCTGCAGCCCTACTTGCAACTCATCTTGAAATAGTAACTCTTGCTTAAGATACCAATGGTAGTTGCCCATACTCCACAGTTGTACCTTATCCTTGAAACAGATCGCCAGTACAGATGAATCACCGTTCCACAACAATTTTAAAACCCTTTCATCTTTCACCTTTTCCGAGGGGACACGGAGTGTGAACTCTCCATGACGAAGTCCATTACGTTCGAAAAACACCACGTCAAGCCTGTCGGGGAACCGCTGAATACCTGCCATGAGGTTGCCAGCAGGCCTCCAACTTAGGGGACCTTCTAAGTTATCAACAGGCTCACTTACGCTATCGAGTGAGCCGTCTCTGCTATAGACTCGTATAAGTCTCCTGTGAGATGTCTCCACGGACGATATCGCTAGATATGCGCCGTCACCTCTCCAGCTAATTCTGGTAGCGCTGTCATCAAATGGGCTTAAAACACCCTCATCGACCTTTTCTGGCACTGTAGGATCTCTCATTGCCTTTGCCCGCTTCCCCTTAAATTGTGTTTCTGACTTACCCCACCCTACGGACACATGTTTTGAAGCATTCAGATCGTCTAGCGAGAGAGTAACGTCCTTGATGGGCTCAAAATCTCGTGTCATGAGAAGAAACGTCGAGGCTCCAGTTGTGATGGCAAGAACTTCCTCATCAGAGGACCAGGCTGCAGCTGTGATCCCTTCATCGACAGATCCAACTATCTCGATTTTGTTTTCACCCGGCAGAGTGTCCTCTTTAACGATCACAATATCCCCACCGGCGAGGACTACGCAGGTGGAAAACGTGTCGCTGAAGTAATGCAGGTCGAGAACGCGATCGCAAGGCAGGGTAGGCGATGGGGAGGGTGCATCCCACGATGCAATATTGAGCGCCTGACCGTTTTTCTACCCGTCCATATTCGTCAGTATCGTGACTTCCCTTTCTGCAACACGAACAAACAAAGGGAAAAAAAAAACAGAGAAAAAAAAACGAGTTCCTGGATCGAATCGAATCGTACGGTAACACGTTTCAGCTCGATTAGAGCTTCTGCTTCACAAGGGCCATGAGTGCATATGAGAGAGTCGGTGCTGGAGTCCCAGGCTACTGCGGTGAGAGGCAGGTCAGGCACCTCGGTGGAGGAGAGGCCGACAACAGAGCGCTCGATCGCGAGGAGGTTGCGCATCTTGGAGTAGAAGGGAGATCGAGCCCTGAAGGTTGCAGCTGTGCTGTCTGTGGTTGTATTCTGCGTGTCGTCACGTCACTGAGGGAGGGGCAACGCCCAAATCCCAAATACCCCGCCATGGAATTCAGAGCCGCACCAACCCAAAAATACGCCCGCCGTGACCCAGTCACAGTGAAAGAAAAAAATATGGATCGCCACTCATGCAGGGCTCTGATTCTCTAAGAAGTTCTTGGACAGTTGGTAACATATTTGAGTAATCATGTAATCAATGTGTGAAGGAAGGTCTCGGAGTCTTGGAGCTTCTTTATATGTTTCTCTGATTACAATTATCTCACGAAATGTAGCTACAACCAGCATGTTTGGAGATTTCCCTGCGCCCGCGGCAACCGTAAAACCAACCCATATCAAACAAATTACATAAAGCTGCCATAGGATTGAAGGTACGGGGCCTCTACTACTCACATATTTAGTAGTACTCGGGTGGTTGAAAAAGCAAATAGAAAATCTAGAGTTCCATAAACCGGGAGAGCGGGAGATCCAGCGACGGGCCGTCTCCAGTTCCGGCTGCATTCGCCTGGCTCCCCTGGCTCACATCACACCCACGAGGAATTGTACAGAAAAGACTCGATTCTACTCTACTATGCAACCCACAACACGTGAAAGAAAGTGTCTCATGCATTTGACCCACAGCCTAGAGCCTAGTAAAAAAGGATATATTGCATCTAGCCAGCGGCGACCAACTCTATTGGTTCTTGGTGGTTTGCCAGACAGCAACTCCAAAGGGAAATCCAAAGCCAACAACTGAAAATGCATCAGCCTTGTAAAGATCGATCATCGAGCAATTTAGGGTGACTAACCGCAGTATGAAAGATATCTCAACCAGAAAAAGCGGGTCAGAGGGTTGAAAGGCAAGTTGCTCCTAGGGCCCTCGGGATAGTGGTAACCTCCCATACGAGTCGGGGTGGCGTGCAGGCCGCGGCGGGCGATCAGAGGCGCCTGGGAGGCAGCGCGGAAAGCGATTCTAGAAATCATCTAAAAGTTTCAAGAAACCAGCACAGGTAAGCAATCGAGAGATGGTAGGGAGGAATGCATTGCCGGGAGTCGTCACGGAGAGGTTCGTGCACACGTACTTTGTGAATTGATCTAAAACACCCAACTGACGGTCAGCGGGGTTAGCCACAGGCAGGAGCGACATGATCGATGAACGATGGGCAGGCATTTTAAGTACATACATCACAGAGGTAAAACTCACAATTGAGAGGAGACTTATGCAGTAAGCAGTTCTGACGAGAGAAGGTTGCGGGGAGAGGATTTGATCGACTGACTGATACAATCCCCGAGGGGAGTGAGAGTGGTTCGACTTGTTGGTCAAGGTTTAACGTGATATAAACTGCCCCCACGCAGCGTGTAATGCCGAACTATAATAACCGAAAGCCCGATTCACTCAAAAGAGAGGTCTGTGCGCGGGCAGCAGCCTCTGGAAGTGAGGCGGGTTGAGCAACCACTCACAAGCCACTCAACCGATCTTGCAACAAGCTAGCAAGCTAGTCTTTCCAGACACCCCCGTCTGTAACCTGTGACCTGGTCCTGTCGTTCCCCCCCGGTTTTCATCTAGAGATCGCAAAGAAAGACGTGACCCCCCCAGAGCTTGTTCTTCGCACAACGCCAAGAAGGAGAAAAAAAGAGCACCCTAGCGTGTACCCGTACATATTCCCAAAGCCGCCGCCTACCCTTCAACGCTCTGTGTTTTCGATAACTTCTGAGCTCCCTCTCCGTACCACGATTATCCTTTCATTCCTATTCACCATTCATATCGCTGCCACTCCGTAGTCATGTTTGGCGGTGACGAGCTGTTTGACGTTTTCGACAATGATTCTGCAGACCCTCTCAAAAAACCTAGAAAAGACCGCTTTAAAAAGAGATACGCCAATGGAAGTGCACGCCCGCCGGAGAAGGAGGATTCTGATACTGGATCGGTAACGGAACCTATGCTAGTAGACACGGAAAATGGTAGTGGGGCGGCAGCGAAACGGCAGCGACGAGAAGGAGATCCCATCACAACTGACGCTTTCGAAATCGAGTCCGTGAGAGAAGTACCAGCCTCCAGCGGATTGGGCTCTCAGGAGACCGAGGGCCTATCCATCATCATCCCACATCAAGTCCGGCACCAAGTTTCATTACCAACAGACTATAAGTATTTGCCTATTGAGAACCACAAATTTGCTGATCCTCCAGCCCGGAAATATGAATTCGAATTGGATCCATTCCAGAAAACCTCTGTAGCGGCGATTGAGCGTGGAGAGAGCGTTTTGGTCAGCGCACATACGAGCGCGGGGAAGACAGTCGTTGCAGAGTATGCCATTGCGCAGAGTTTACGAGAGAACCAGAGGGTCATCTACACCAGTCCCATCAAGGCGCTCAGTAACCAAAAATATAGAGAATTTTCTTCAGAGTTTGGTGATGTTGGATTGATGACCGGTGACACTACTATAAACCCTTCAGCAACATGTCTTGTGATGACAACCGAGGTATGTCATATTTACAGCAATACCATTCTTAAAGAGTCTTTTCTAAATCTATATAGATCTTGCGGTCGATGTTATATAAAGGTTCCGAAGTGATGAGAGAAGTTCAATGGGTTATTTTCGATGAGATACATTACATGAGAGATAAAGGTGGAACATGACTCTAATTTCTATTGGCCTTTTGTTAACCTATCGTAGCCCGTGGTGTTGTTTGGGAAGAAACAATCATTCTCCTACCAGACAAGGTTCGCTACGTATTTTTATCTGCGACCATTCCAAACGCCATGCAATTCGCCGAATGGATTTGCAAAACACACAATCAGCCATGTCACGTTGTCTATACAGACTTCAGACCCACGCCATTACAAAACTATTTCTTCCCGGCCGGTGCGGATGGTATTCACCTTGTCGTCGACGAAAAGGGTGTCTTCCGAGAAGACAATTTCCAAAAAGCTATGGGCTCGTTGGCCGACAAACAAGGCGATGATCCGGCAGATACCAATGGTCGTAGAGGTCATGGGAAAAAAAAATGGGCGACGAAAACTGGTGGGAATAAGAGTATGAGTATACCCATATCAGTAAAAGAATCTTTCTAACACTATTAAAGGCGGCCCATCGGACATCTACAAGATTGTTAAGATGATCATGGTCAAGAATTATAATCCAGTTATTGTCTTTTCCTTCAGTAAAAGAGAATGTGAAAGCCTGGCACTCCAAATGAGTCAACTTGCCTTTAACGATGAGGCCGAAAAAGACATGGTTGGTAAAGTTTTTGGGAACGCGATCAGCTCCTTGTCGGAGGAGGATCGGGGTCTCCCACAGATTCAACACATTTTGCCACTTCTTCGACGCGGTATTGGAATACACCATTCTGGCTTACTCCCTATATTGAAGGAAGTCATTGAGATCCTCTTTCAGGAAGGACTTATCAAGGTGCTGTTTGCCACTGAAACATTTTCTATTGGACTGAACATGCCTGCAAAGACTGTGGTCTTTACTAGTGTACGAAAATTCGACGGGAAAGAGCAGAGATGGGTGTCGCCGTCGGAGTTTGTTCAAATGTCCGGCCGTGCCGGTCGTCGTGGACTTGATGACCGTGGTATTGTTATCCTTATGATTGATGAGAAAATGGAGCCACACGTTGCCCGCGAAATTGTCAAGGGAGAACAGGATCGTCTTAACTCGGCATTTTACCTTGGGTATAACATGATTCTGAACTTGATGAGAGTCGAGGGTATATCACCCGAATATATGCTGGAGAAATGTTTTTTTCAGTTTCAAAATACCGCGGGTGTTTCAGGCTTAGAAAAGGGTAAGTCCTCGTTGCTATCCTCGTAAATATAGAAATTCTAATCGTGCCCCTCTCGTTTTAGAGCTTGGAGATCTTGAAAATGAGAAACTGAATATGATTATCGAGGATGAGGGTGTTGTACGAGAGTACTATGATCTTCGTCAAAAACTCGATACATATGCGAAAGATATGCGTGACGTTATCAATCACCCTAATTATTGCCTGCAATTTATGCAACCTGGGAGGCTAGTTAAGGTTAAATATCAAAACCATGATTTCGGATGGGGTGCTGTTGTTAATTATTCCAAGAGAAACCATAGCAAGGTAGGTAAACAATCTTGACAAAAAATATATAGTCTTCTAATAATTATACTCTATATAGTCCCAAACCGAAGATTATCCGCCCCAAGAATCTTACGTTGTTGATGTCCTACTATGCCTCGCAGCTGATGCACCGACTTCAGCTCGACCAGGTTTCGACCTTCCCCCCGGCGTCAAACCCCCTGGACCTGGCGAGGGAGGGAAGATGGAGGTTGTCCCTGTATTACTTTCTTGTCTCGAAGGCATTGCAGGTATCCGGATTTTCCTACCTAAGGATATGAAATCACAAGACCAGCGAAATACTGCAAGAAAGAACATCGATGAAGTGAAGAGACGTTTTGGCGACGGTATATCTGTTCTTGACCCCATTGAAAACATGGGCATTACAGATGAGTCTTTCAAGAACCTTCTCCGAGTATGTAATCTCGCATGATGTTCTAGTCCCTATATCTGACAATTAAATCTAGAAAATCGAAGTTCTTGAATCGCGACTATTAGGAAATCCTTTGCATAATTCACCTCGCCTCGAGGATCTTTACAACCGCTATAGCTTGAAAGTTGAAATTCAAGACAAGATTAGGGCGACAAAGAAGAAGATCACCGTCGCCCACTCTATCATGCAACTAGATGAATTAAAGTGCCGTAAGCGTGTGTTGAGACGCTTAGGATTTATCGCCGAAAATGATGTGATCCAGCTGAAAGCGAGGGTGGCTTGCGAGATCAGTACAGGAGATGAGCTTCTCCTAGCAGAGCTCCTCTTCAACCGCACCTTCAACGAGCTTACACCTGAGCAAATTGCAGCCCTGTTAAGTTGCTTTGTCTTTGAAGAAAACAGCAAAACTGAAGCCAAGCTCCAAGACGACCTTGCAAAACCTTTTCAAGAGCTGCAATCGCAGGCCCGACTGATTGCTAAGATCTCGGCGGAGAGCAAACTCCCAGTTTCGGAGGACGAATACGTTCAGAAATTTAAACCACAGTTGATGGAAGTTGTTTATACTTGGTCAAAAGGAGCCTCGTTCGCTTCTATCTGTAAAATGACGGATGTATACGAAGGAAGCTTGATCAGAATGTTCAGGCGTTTAGAAGAATTGTTGAGGCAGATGAGCCTAGCTGCAAAGGTTATGGGGAGTACTGAGTTGGAGGAGAAGTTTGATCAGTCACTTGAGAAAGTCAAGAGAGGTATATGCTCACTCGATCCGACCACCAAAGCATAGAACAAGACTTACCGTTTATTCCCTAGATATCGTGAATGCGGGCTCTCTCTACCTGTAAGATTTTTAGCTTTGCGCCCTAAACCTTTCGGCGAAATGCCATATTTCTCACTAGTTTGAGTTGGCGCAAAGGGGTCAAAAACTCAACTTATTTGGTCTTATTTCTTTACAACATGCTTTCCACGCGTCGTCGTTTCTTAATCTGCAGTAGAAACATTCCCTTTCCTTTTGTCTTTTGGGTTCGAAGCGTTACGGTACGTTTCTGGGATTGCATATAGTAATTTACCTATTGATGGCCTTTACTACTACGTATCAATTTCAAACAATGAGAATTATGAGGGGAAAAAATGGAGTGCGATGGCAGACAAATAATTTAAATACACAACTTGATATCATAGGTTATCACTCGATAACTTGCTTACTACTACGAGTACATATAAGACGTGGTACAATCACATAAAGTCAATTTAGGCTAAAAATCCCTATTCGTCGTTCAACCAGTTTCGTCGTTGTCCCCCGAGTGACTTTACATGTAAGCACCTACATGTATATACATGTATTACTGGGAGAGCACATACATACATGTGTATGTAAGTAGCCCTCGCGTCATATACTGGTATGTCTACTATCTACTATGTACTAGATTATGACATTTTCGCACTCCTTGGCGGGTTACCCTGCCTCCAGTCAGGTGGCAACCGGGCCACCCACCAAAAAGAACACTGAGCATGAGTTATTGGCCCCTGCCATTGTAGTGAACCTGGAGGAGGCAGGGCCGAAAACCCCAATATGAAAGGCAAGAATAAGAATTGGAAGGGGGGGCCGAAGGCCCCCATAACTACATGTACATGTATGTACCGTAAAGAGAGGATTAGTTACCGCTGTCCCCTAAAATTTACACAACTCGCGGTCGCGAGGTGGTAACCCCTAGTATTACAGTACCGTATTATTCAAATGTTACCCTGAACCGGAAAAATGTTTTTCCGTCTCAACCAACCTCACTCCAGGTAATCTCAGGCCAAAAGCCCCAGGTAACCACCAGCCATGTCTTCTACCCGGATTGCCTGTATCGCTATCATCGGAAAAAATGTACGTACCCAATCCTCTCTCCTCATACTAGCTAATTTGACCTTCACCTAGAATTCCCCGCTTCACCTTTCACCTTTCCCTGCAACTTCAAACACTCTCAAATATCATTTTCTCACCCATGCAACCCTTGATGTTTTCCAAGCTCGACTGCCACTCAAAAGCAACGGTGATAGCGACTTTGGGTTGCTTTATAGTGTAGATGAAGGTCTAGCAGCATATGGGTGGTTGACAAATACGGGGGTTAAGATTATTGTGGTAGTAGATGTGGGAGGTGGGGGCGCTGGAATGCCGGCAATGAAGGATGGCGAGCTCAAGCCAGTGTGTTTTCTTCCTTTATTCCTCTGCTATAGGCGGGATATCTAAGATCTAATCGGATAAAATAGGTATTCCGAGCATTACAAACGGCGTACATCCAACTCGTTTGTAACCCGTTCTACGAGAACGATGAGGCGAAACCGATCACCAGTAAACGATTCATTGAGGAAGTCAAGAGAATCGGTGAGAACTGGACCCCGGGATTTACGCTATGAAACTAAAAGAGGTACGATATGGTTTGGGGGCTGAGCTTAGCATGGAGTTTATGTTTTTATCAGCATCCTTTCTCCTTGCATCTACTACACACATACTTTGATATAATTCGCCTGATATCTTCCTCAGATCCTAATCACTAAATAATCACACATAGAACTATAATAGCTCTCAAGGCACTACTGCGGTGTTTGGAATAATTCATGTAGGTGTGTATGCACTCAAAATGACATGCCTAAGAGGGGCGGTGATAAGGTTTAACCACCGAATTTTGTTGATACATGTATTTAGAACTTTCCGGATCATACATGTATTTACGCCGGGATCCCCCTCCGACAAATTAGTATTAAATCACTGCACATACATGATATCCCACCCCCTTGGCGATCATCCTGTCTAGGGCTCTTTGTAGATCAAGTATCAAAAGCACCAAATCTAGGGTGTTCGTCAAGGCGGTACTTTTTTTATTACAGCATTGCCACAATACCGAGAGCAGGTGTGTACATAGAGAGCGAGGTTTCGGGTTATGTGGTACCGCTCTAAGCACATGACTGCGTGTTGAGCCCGTAGTGGCAATTACTCTCTACATAATAATCCTCGGAAACAGAAACAAACTGAAAATGGATTAAGGTGACCTTATAAATGATTATTATCTCTCTCTAAATCTGTGGCGAATTTGACCTTATGTGCACCACAGAACACCGAACCAACAGTCTAGCTTGCATATAAATCATTAATATATTCCCATCTCGACAATATAAGCACAATTGTGCTAGAAGTTCCATCTCCCGGTTACGTTTTTATTTCGAACTTTACCATAATTATAGATCGTAACTACCACTACACTGCAAGCTACAGTTATGAATCACTACGACATGTACCCCCCGGTCCAGTCTGGGGAGGAGGAGGAGATTGATCGAGCCGTACGCATCGCTAAAGAGAAATCTATCCGGCATCGAAAGCGAATGACTATCGCAGCTGAACTCTGCAGCATCGTCGCCCTTGGCTCACTAGTCATGGTGTTATTAGGTAGCGCGCACATCAATAATGTACTGGACAATATCTGGTTCATGAAAGTCAAATCCAATTCCCCGTTTCCGAAACAGGGCCCATATAGGGATGTGTTTCTAGATGGGATCGGGAATATCAACACAGCCCAGACCCCGCACTTTTATCAGGTTGGCTTGTGGAATTATTGCGAGGGATATGATGGGATTGGGGTCACATATTGTTCAACACCGACTCCTGCACACTATTTCAACCCGGTGGAATCAATGTTGAAAAAGGCTGTGCCTGCTAAGTATGGCAAGTTTTTGACCTTCCAAACTCGAGAATAAGAAGCTATTCAAGTAGTGTTTGTGTCGTTAATATATCAATCCTGCCCGATATTTATAGAACCCAAAGGAATGGTCAAGGCCCTTGAAGACGCACAACGACCAAGCAAATGTATGTACGTGTGTTTTGTTCTTGGGGGAATATTCGGACTTATGTCACTTGTAATGGGTAAGTTTCCAAAGATCCTATTCGGATAGCCAGGTTGCAAAGTTTATCAGTCTGATCATACAACATAATAACCGCTCAGACTGGCTCTCTATTATGGTTTCCCGTAATTACGTCTTGACATCTGTGTTCGCGTTGTGTGCAGCCTGCTTCACACTGATTTCAGGGATCACCTCGAGTCACCTTTTTACGAGGTTCTGGCTTTGGCTTGGGTCAACCTCTGACCTCAAGATCAATATTGAATTGGGGGCAAAAATGTACAGTTGTGTTTGGTTGTCCTTTATTTTCTCTTCAATTGCGTTTGTGCTGCATGTCAAGATTTTATCGCATGAAAGTGCTGGGAAGCCGGGGTGGAGGTTTGAGCAACGTCAGGGCGAGGAACATTTTTCTGCAGTATCGAGGGATTTTTAGCAAGTGCATATATTATACGTACATTCAGCATATGTATCCTTCATAGTGGAATTTTTACGAGGGGGGATTAATTACATAGACGACTAGGCTGCCAGGTGTAATTGAAGGTTATTGTGCGCATGCTTACTCTAAGCCTGGATATAGTTTTTACTTCCCCGTTTGAGAAGATGTGGCATGCCGACAAAATCATTGACCCCTAATCGTGTAAGCCATAGACCAATCACTCAAAATACCTATTTACAAACACTTCATTTTCTCATAAAACATTCACACATGAATCCACGCCAACCTTCATTATAAAAATATAAGTAATAGCAAAGATGAAGCGCAGCCCCTAGAAGTGGGAATGGGAATTAACAGAAGGAAAAAAGAACCATTGATGATAGCAACAAAAAACCCCGCCTGTAAATAAAGGAGACTATGTATATAATATACGTGAAAGGTAAATCAAGACCCCTAGCAGGAGAAGGTATCAAAACAAAACCCACTGTTGCGCAAAACAAGAAAACATTCGTGTCGGTGACTCCATTGTGTGGATATCTGCTCTTTTCTAAAGAAATCGTAGCCGGCCCAAAGAAATCGTCATCTAATGCTATCAGTCGCACCTCTTTGCCTCCCTCAAACTATGGTTTTGATGAACTTGCATCGTCAACATCTGTCTCCTGCTTTTTATCATCTCCCCTTTCATCAGCGACCCCAGTCGGCGGAACATCTGGGATTGATTCGCCACGTTTTCCCTTGAGCATTTGTACTATTGGCTTTACACCAATCTCAGGCCCCGACTCAGGTCCTTTATCCTGAACTTTGGAATCCTGAATAGCACCCTTTTGATCAACTCCCCCCACCCTCTCATCCTGTTTATCAATAAAGCTCCTCTGTTCTTCAATCGTTCTTCTCCGTATCTCTGCTGCTGATCGAATAGCCTCCTGGACACTCTCCTTAGGGCTCACATCCTCGACTAGAGTTTTTTCACCAATTGGATGGAATTGCGGTGGAATCTGCGGCGTAGCAGCCCTTAGTTGCCTCTTTTTTTTCCCCACATATCGAACATGCGTCTTGTGGAATATCAAGCCCCCAAGGGTCTCTGGGTCAAAGCTAGCAACAATGTCTATACCCACCACCAAATTGTTGCCCGCGACCTGCACAATTCCATCGATTACAACATGACCTCTCGGCGGTGGCGGGGGTTTCCATGTCTTTCGAAGGATTCTGTGGGTAACTCCCAGACCTTGTTTAACAGTCGTTGTACCCACCACTACCAAATCCCCCATTGAATCCACTGTTTTCCCACTATCTTTTAGAGATTGAAGCCAGCCAAATGTGGCCTGTGCGGAGAGATAGAGAGAGTTGAATACCCATGATGGGTAAAGGGTAGTGGAAAGACGGTGCATTGTATTTTGGGGAACGGGGCGCGATACCCATTCATATTTTAAACTTGAAAGCCGGAGGGGATACAGGGCCCCTTCACTTTGGTCGGAAGTACCTCGCTCTGTAGGTGATATAAGTAGCCCCTTCCGTGTGTATTCCGGAGGTGGGCCAACGCTGTTAATTAATTCATGTGAGTCCAGATTTAAGAAAGAGAGAGGAGGTTGCGGATAGCTCACGGGTAATGATAATATAGTATTGATCCTTCGGCTTTCACATCGCCTCCGAATTTGGACTTGTTATTGGCTTCAAGATTCTTAACTAAAATTTCGATTACCTTTGCTGTGCTTCTAGTTAGCTTGCTAGAAAACTGTGCTTAACCAGGGTTGGAGCTCCGGGACAAAAGCAGGCACATACTTCTGGCAGCTCGGGCCTTTTTTGCATCTTTGTTGAATCTTAAAAATGCCTGAAGCTCGGGGTCCGTAAGTTCATATCTCCTCCTGGGTCCCTCCTCTACAAAGCCCAAAGGTATAAATAACGGTTCTTCCCATCCACTACCGAATGTCTGTAATATGGTGTTTGCCGCAATATGACAGCCGCTCAAGAACAGCAAACCCCGAAAGAGCCCGTTAAGCCTTTTGTCTTGAGGAACGAACCGAACTCGGTAGAGCTTGTATCTATCCGACTGCGCAGAAATTCTGACTGGAATCCGTGAGTGGGAAAGGAAATTCCTAAAGTTTCTAAACATGACGAGCCTGGTGAAGCGGCGTATGCCGCCGGAATGGGTACCCAATGAGCGATTTGAAGTCGCCGATAGAAGTCGATAGGAGACCTCCCCGAACCCAAAAACCCAGTGGAAATATATAGGTGGATTGACTGTCGAAACAAATAAGTGGCAATATTGCGAAGAAGGTGGGGAAGAATTATTGCAGGGCGCGCATGAGTTTACAAGCCCGCTGATGTAACTAGGGGTGCGCCGAGCATGCGTAAATGCGGGTACAGCGTTGCTTAAGGGAGCCGCAATTTCAACGCCAGAGATGTTCCCTACATCACCAAGACAATAACGATTGTTAAACGCCTATACCCTCTGATCTTGATCCTGATTTAACCTGACAGTATTAGCATCGCCAAAAATGAGGCTTCTTGCGGGTCTTGCGGCTTCTAGCCTTGTAACCCTTGCTGCTTCCAAGTTGAATAACATCGCCGCCCAATTATCACCCGAAGAGACACGGCTTCTACTAGCGGAGCGCCTAGGTGTTTCCAGACTCCATGAATTGAAACTCCAAGGAATGAACGTCCACAAGACATATTTAGATATGTCTCCCTTTGAGGAGGAGGAAAGGGAGGCTGTGGGCATGTTCACAGAAAGCCCACGGAAGGGGAACTTTGTTCTTTCTTTAGCAGGCATGAAAGATAGTCAATGTACGCGACCATACATCCATAACGAAATATGAAACCTTATGCGCGGTTTAAAGCAATCTTTATATCTAACAATAATATCGTGTAGTGGACCCGGAGCTGTCTTCAATCATTACCATTGATGATTCATCGAACCCACATAAGGACGCAGTTACCGCCCCATCTGTCGCCAACCTACTCTCACGCCTCGCTGCCGAGAAGGCCGAGCTTTCTGGGCTCCATAGAAATACCTTCTCGAAGACGTCTGCAGGTGCACTGTGTGTATCTATCCCAGAACTAGAGGTATATAAACTTAACACCCTTATATGCACAAACAACTCACTTTTTTTGTTCCCTTTTGATGCAGGAGCTTGCGAAATTTGAAGCTGTGCTCGACAAAGATGGTTTTCCAACAAGATTGCCTGAAGACCTCCAACAACTTACATTAGAATCTCTAGAACCGACTGAAGTATCTCAGTCAAAATTCCTCGACGAGTTTACGATGATCCGAAGCTTTATGGAGGTTGTCCTTCCTGGCTTACCTGAAGATGGAATGGCTTACTGCCATGCCCCCCAGTTGGAGGCCTTGATCGCTGAAAAGGGCGTTAAATCTGCTGAGGCCAAAGTAGCAGAGAAACTGTATAGTCACCTGCTGCGACATACTCCATCGTCGATAAAAAGCACCATCCTACTCCTCCCCCAATCTAGCGAGTCTTCGCACGCCAAACGTGAGGAGAAGCCTCTTTCCATCATTCAACCCTCTCCGAGCTCTAGCTCTAGTCTCGACTCTGATTTCAGCTCCTCGCCTATTTCAGCAAAACAGATTCTTGGTTCGGGTCCCATCGCGCGCTGCCATGCCACAAAAGATGCCTGCGAATCCTCTACTGCCAATTGTTCTGGCCGTGGTACTTGTGCCAAGGCCGTTCAGGCGGGTTCCAATTCTTGCTGGACTTGCTCTTGCAAACAACCTGTTCGCAAAGATGGTGTTAAGACAACTTCATGGGGAGGGGCTGCATGCCAGAAAAAGGATATCAGTGTTCCATTCAACATGTTTTTAGTATTTGGCATTGTTATTGTCTTCGTTCTCATTGCTGCTATCAACCTACTATACAGCATTGGGGATGAGCCGCTTCCAAGTGTCTTGAGCGCCGGTGTTGTGCCAGCCAAGCATAATTAATTTTTCCCAGGACTGTAAGTTTAAAGATGGATCTGTAATTCTTTGATTTCTTTGTTTTCTTTGCGTTTGATGTTAGGAATTTTTGTTTGGAACTTTTTGCTTTTTTTGTGTATTTTGTCTCCCCGACACCCGTGCACGCTGTAACCCGTCAAGTCGGTAGATCACAGCCGTTAAAACGCAGAAGCGCGAATAAAAGGTTTCAGACACAAAGGTTTGACAAGCGAATTTCTGATTGGGAAAAGATGGATCTCTTTTAGCAGATGTATTGTGTATCATGAATATTATATCAATTTCCTATCTAGTAACATTACTCCAATACATGTATCCGGTAAACACACTAATAAAAAAAACAGACAATCTGATCATTGACATACCAGAGCTCTTATCAATTTCACACGTACTCCAATGACTGAAGTATAATGACTGAAGTATCGGTTAAAGCTACATGTATGTCTCTTAGAGTCGCAGTGATGTAGAAAGACATTTTTTTTATCACTGATAAGTACATTTCTTGTGCGTTTCCAAATCAGTTCCGGATCCCCGTTTGGTCCTCATTATTCCAAGCACTAAGTGCGTGTAGTATTGAGCAGTTATAGTTCCAGAGTGCCTCATAGCGGGTCAAATTCCGACTTATATCTACGACCGTGCTTAAATACATACCGTCAGCTCTCAAAAGAACAGTCCAGGTTCAGAGGTCAAATCTAAGCCGTCTGTCTGATCGGTTGCTTTACGTCTTGCCACCACCTATTGCTCTGTTCTTTTGCGTTAAACCCGAGCTCTTATTTCGAGACGCAACGGTACACCATGGCTACATGCATGTATCGTGGATAATTAAGGCTTTGCACAAATACTCCTTTCGTTAAAACTACATATACAGCAGCGTCATCAAGGAATCTACTTAATTAACATCCCTTAAACATCAGACTACGAATCAGATCTTGTATTACAATGTGTTGGTGTTGCCCGGGGCACAAACCAGAGCTGAACTGAATTCGGCAACATAATACCAATATATTATCATGTTTCTATCATACTCTTGCTACCATTTTATGGAATGAACCAGAATCTACACCGGCTACAATGTATAATAAGGTCAGTTTGCCTATAAATTTCATAAACCATCGAAAATGCATTGCAAATGAATCAAAGGTATTATCGATCTAACCTAACCTCACTATTGAGGGATTTATATAGACCAATATAATTATATACACCAGGTCCACTATTCGCTATCTTGCAGCCGCAAAAAGTCAGAAACGTCCCGTGTGCATGTCCAGACCTCCACTGTGGAGCCCATATATCGCGGCAACCTTGGTATCTTAAAAAAAAATTTCTTTTACGCAGAGTAGGAACTAAGTGTAGGGAAGGGGGAGTAGCAACCTTCAAGAAAGACGAGAAAGTGATGGAAGTTCTTCCAAGAGGGTTTATAAGAGTTCTGTATCTCATCTTTTTGTCCGCGACATTAATGATACTGGGAAACTATTTTTCCTTTAGGTGTTCTACGTACTTATTGATACCTATAGCTACTATTGTTTATTTTAAAAAAATCTTGCACTGTATCGAACTACCCACTACGACTATGCTTTGCGTGATTAGTTGCATCCTGTTCTGTATCTGTACAAGTACGTATATAGGACCACCTCTAAAAACCTATATCAGTACCCAAAACCTCTCTAGCTAGATATACCACCTCCCAGCTAAATCCATAAAAAAGAAAAATCCCACCCGATGCTCCAAAGGGCCAAAACCCCATTTCCAGAGTATTCACCTTCCTCCTAGCCTATACTGGGTTACAGACATTTATCGTAAAATCTATTCAACAAACCATTGTGTTGCGTCAAGTAGCAGACAGATACCAGCGCTCGTCTCCGAGAACTTAGCACCCTTTGGACAAGAATAGTAGATATAACTACTCTATTTTTCAGCTAGGGCGAGCAATAAACTCGTCGCAAGGGTAGAAGAAACTCAGGCTAGTAAAAATACATAACCTCCACCTACCGGATATCAATCCTTTAGAAGGAACCCCTTAAACAGAGTTCATAGGCGGTAGGCCCACAAACTATAGAGATTCGACCTCTCCATACCGACTTTTCCTAGCAAACACGTACTGATCCGCCCTGACCGGGCGTCAAGTATGCCGCGCACCGCACCGAGTGATACCTCATGAACATTAAGATATCACGGGCGACTCGCGATGCTTGGTGGTGTTGGACCAGCCCTTGTATGATGACTCTAAAAGTTTCGCATCTGTCTCCATTGTTGTTGGAGAGGCTTCGGGTGCCGGTCTGGGTCGGCCGTATGAATTTTTTCAAAGCCATACACCGCCTCCCAAGCGGTACCGGAGCGGTCTGCAGAACCTACCCCTCACGCTCTGACACTCTCCCTGCACGATTTCCGGATGACCAGCAGTAAAAATCTGGTATAACGGTTTACGAGCATAGGCTGTGGTTATGATATTAGCTGGATCTGACCTGTGCATTTAGTAAGTGAAATCCTCTTGAAGTAAAGTCTCTAGTCTCTGCACATTGTGCCTGAACAGATAGTGAACCTAGCTTGTAGTGGATTTAGCAGGTGAGACCCCGGGCTTGGATACAGACTTAATTCATATAAACAAACCACCTTATTAAGCCGCTCCCGCCAATATTCAAGTTATCACGTAACCTAGAGTATAGATTAAATCTGCGAAACCTCCGATTTCTTCCAGCACTCCTGTAGATCGACCCTGTATAAAGTTAGTTGCATAACGTATGGCCACTACATGTACTCGAGTATCGGGTCAGTAGAGCGTAACAACACAAGCGTTCTACTCACTTACCCTCGACACCATAGTACATGTCAACCATAGAGTAGAGTACGGGTAGATCCTTGGCAAACTTTATCTCCATCTATTTATTACCCCATTCCTTCCCCAGCCTACATACATGTATATACATAGTAAAACAACAATAAGTCTAGGATCCAGCAATTTAAAGCCTTTTTCCTCTATTTCCTTTTATTCCTTATCTTGGTATCTGGCGGAACGAAGGCTTTCTTTGATGCAGGTACCACATAAGCACAAGCTGAACTGCTACATCTCTCCACACTGAACGATCACTACATCCGTTGTCGGCCGGTCTAATATCACCCTAACATTCTCTACCTTCCGAACTACGTCCATTCCTTCAATCACTTTTCCAAATGCAACATACTTCCCATCCAAGAACGGGGCTGGCTTGGAGGTTATGAAAAACTGACAACCGTTTGTGTTTTGTCCGGAGCTAGATGTTCTGTGTTAGTTTATTACAAGGTCTGGGTGCTTGTCCTTATACGCACTTTGCCATAGCTAGAATCCCAGGAATATCATGTTTAACCTGAAACCCCTCATCCGCAAATCGGTCCGAGCCGTAGATCGACGCGGCCCCGGAACCATCGTTGTTCAGAAAATCACCACCTTGGATCCTGCAGGTATAAGTTAGATGTCAGTGTAACATTCAAATAAAGGTTTGGTTATTAGAAATAATCTAATCATCAACAAGGCTGAGTCGAGTATGGTAGAGCATAGCTAGTAGATCGAGAACAAGGCCATAAATTTCATAGCATAGCCCGCCTGCTCCAGCCCGCCGACCGTAACGTATGAGGGGAAAGTTTGTAAATCCATACATAAAGTCTTTAATCTACAATCGTTAGTCGAATTATTGCGGCGGCTAGCGTAGTCTCCTCCTCCCTTTGGGTTTCCTTACCACACGGTGAAACTTGGAGCCTTTGTACCCCAGTGGTCTTCCCCCACGACCTTTTGTCTCTCCGGTGCAGAATTGTCTGAAATTCTCTGCAGTCTTGGGAACGATATCTTGGAACAGCTCCATCTTGATCCTGCCCAGCGGCTCGTCTAGTATTTGTCAGTTCGAACGCGCAGCGAAGAAGAGGGGTGAGAGCAAGCTTACTGCCAATAGCAATGTCAAAGAAGACAACAGAGTTTGATGATGTTGATGTAGCTGCCATCTTCGAGTGTTTGTAATTACTTGAACGTGGGAGTTCTTGAGCTGTAGATGAGGCTCCAACAACAGGGCATTCAACCACGTGATATGCATGATTGGTTACGCGCGGGCCTAATGGTTCGCTGCCGTAGATTAGATCTCGCTTCGCTCAAGACCGCACATCGATAACTACATGTATCGGCTCGTTTCGCTTACAAGTCACTCCCTCCCATGTTTTAAAAAAGAATAATAACTATGAATTAATAGCAACTACGGGTACACGCTTCGCTTATAGAATCCCGGTGCTGCTACATGTATCCATCACATCTAATCACTTAGCATAATACCTCTTCCAGTGGGTAGGGTAACTTCCACAGTGCCATAAGGCCTGTAGGCATGACTGGCTACGTGCCAGAGCCCATAAATGCGCTTAGAGATGTATTTTTAATATTTAATGCCGATTCTGCCGATTCTTTTTTTTGGAGGGGGGAAAGTCTCACGTTTCTTACCCATGTTCTCTACCTGCAAGTCAAACCCCCACAATCTTCGGCTTGCCGGCCAGGACCCATGCAACACCAGATAAATAGTGGTATGGAAGTCTCACCACAACACTTGTCATTGAATTCTGGACTACGTGTCGGTGTAGAAGCTGCTAGTGGTCTTGTGGTAATTTACTAACTCTACATACTTGACTCGGAGGGCAAAGCTGAGTAGAGAGAGCGTGCCATACAGACATGTACTCTACCTTCTCAAAACAAAACCCGAACAGAACTCTGGATCTTTCTCTTTTATGGTGGCTCTGGTGCAGAGTGTTTAGGGTACTACGAGGTTGCCAACCAATCGACAGTGGGTATCGCCATTTGTGGGGCCTGCGCGGGGTTCATGTAGCTATTAAAAAGCAAATATTCTCGTTCATTTGTAGTCTAGGAATAGACTTTCACTTCATGCTACAAATTTACCTTTTGAGCCTTGCTTTCGTTGGAGGAAGATGATTGGAAGGCTGTTGAAGCAGTAATGACTCGTGGAAGTAATACCTACATGGAACCTTTTAAACGACACATGAATCCTTTACTTCTCACAGAGTCTGGAGACAGTCTTTCTACTGATACCTACTCGAGACATCAAGATCCAAAGATCAGAAGCAGGCTCTCTCAAATTGGGTATTTGTGGCTGAAAACAGTAAAAGCTATCAGTTCAAATACCAGGCCAGACAAAGATGCAAGCACAACCTTGCAGCTGACCCGACTTTGCACCCTTGTTGTGACATGTGGTTGGTCAGAGGGATCGTGGCTTAACCGCTCTTGGATTAGGTGATGTGTGCATTACTCTGGGGAGCCACCAACCCTTCTCATTCAAAAGTGATCGCTTGCCTTGGCCCGGGCTCAATGCCCAGTATTAAACAAGGTGACAAGGGGGAACTCTAAAGTAGAGGGATACATGTATCCGCCCCACACCTTTCAATCTAACCCATGAAGTCTGGAGTGTAAAAAAAAAGAGGAGTGGAAGACGTAATGAGAGCAATATAGAGGTTCACCTCCCTCCGTCTTATGTAGACCCGCCTCCACAAGCCCGCCAGCAGCGATAACATCCATCTGACTGCATCTTTCATTTTCTCCCGAGCAGGTAGACGCGATTTTGGGTCCTAACATAGCCCATTGCTGCTGCTGCAACCATACATAGTCGCGTCGGGTATTTGCTGCCTCTGCCTCTTCTTCTACTGCTGGCTGTTTCCAACTAGCAATAGGTCCTCATCTTCTTCTACATTCGGCGGCTGGGAAGGGCTGAATCCATCTATTCACCACCACACAGCAACCTGAAGTAGAAACCTCGTCCCATCTAGAGATATATTCACCACCCACGAGTCACCACCCTTTGTTGTTTTTGGTACCCTGCCTACCTCTACTCCGATCTCCTCAAAAGAAATTATCACACCACAGACGCCTGCTTGGTCATCTTTCTTTCTATTTTGTTTATTGGGGGGGGTTTCTTTTCTTTTTTTTGATCCCTTTGAAATAGGTTGCTGGCGCCCACAAAAAGGTTCTATTTTCTCGTCTTTTCTCTCCCTTTAATCACCTAATCACATAAGTCACCACTACGCTACAACACCTGTCGGTTGCACTTTGGCACATTAACTTCATATGGGAGTCTAAAACGCCTAAAACGACCCAACTCCCCCCCAACCGCCTTCCTCTCATAAGATTCTGATCGCTCCCTAACAACTACGATACGATGTCGTCGACAAGTTCGTTAACGAGTAATTTCATGGGCACCATTACATCTGCCCTCACAACCCCAACTACTACACCAACGCCCATTAACTCCGGTGGTGGTGGCGGTGGCGGCGGTGGAGGCGGCGGACCTACAAATTCACCCTTACTCTTCTTTGTTGCTCTAGGGTTTGGGGTAGTATTTACAAATCTTTGGTAGGTTTTCTGTTTCTGCGGGTGCGGCGCGCCACGGCCAACCGAAAGTTTGTGAATCTAGGATCATCGTCGGTGTCAAATACTGTTTCCGCTACAATGCCCGCCAACGTGCCCGCGCAAATGGTGAAGAAGAACCTGTCGACCTACAAACTATGCCCCGGCCGCATCGACGACGGAGGGAAAAGAAACTCATGACGACTGATGAGGTTAATGAACGGTTTCCATCACTTAAATACAAAACTTGGCGTGCGCATAGGGAACGTATGGGGCTTCCGTCAGAGGGAGGGATTAAAACAGCTCCGAACAGCAGGCCTGCAAGTGTGAAGAAAACCGAGGCCGCCATATCCCCAGCTGAAGATACTCCAACTCAGTCCACGAACACAAGCCCTGCGCTTCTCAAGGAAGTACTGGCCTCCGCGGAAGCAGTTCCTCCTACCCCCCCAGCATTAATAAAAGAACAGTCCGCAGGTAGTTCTGTTCTACCCAACGCAGACACAGTGACAGAAGACGAAAGTAAACGCTTGTCCGAGATTTCTGACGTTGACCCGAAACATAATCCCGACGACATTGAGGAAGATGAAGATCACCATGTCAATCCCGAGCTCCTTAATAATGTTGGTGATGCTTGTGCAATCTGCTTAGACACAATCGACGACGATGACGAAATTCGTGGACTCACCTGCGGCCACGCTTTCCACGCTCAGTGTATTGATCCTTGGCTTACCAGTCGTCGGGCATGCTGCCCGTTGTGTAAAGCGGACTATTACACTCCAAAGCCTAGACCGGAGGGTGAATCTAACGATGATTCACGAAGATCAAGGAGACAACATACTGAGAGGGAACCGGTAGCAGCTCCACCAGACGCATTTATAGGGCCACCATTTCACAGGCGAATGTTATTCAGCCCAGGGAGGTTTATGGTGCCATATTATGGGAGTGAAGGACGAGCAAGTCGGCATAGCAATATTAATAGCGATGACCGCAGCACCTCAGTTCTTTCACCTTCATCTGCCCAGAACAGGCAGGGGGAAGGTGTAAATAGAAGGAGCCGGTGGTTAAGGAATCCATTTGGAGGTGTTTCTTTACCATCAGTTAACAGAGGTCGGGACGAACCGACACCGAGAGACTTGGAAGCTGGTGGGATAGTAGTTCCAAGTAGGACAGTCACTCCAAGCGTGCAAGGACCCACACCCACAACTACACCAGCACCCTTGCCGGAGGCACATTGATCAAAACTTAAGTGCCACATTCTTAATGAGGGATGATACACCGTCCTTTTTTTTTCCTGCGAGGTGTTGGAGTTCATTTTATATTTTATATTTTCTTTGACCTTTTTGATTCTGTTTCTGTTTGGTTGTACAGGGCGCTGTCTTCTCTTTCCATTCATCTCTCCATTCCATTCTCTTTTTCGAGGGTGTTTATCTCCCCACTTGGGAGGCCCAGATTATGCAGCATACCAGTAGTGTCCCGCCCATTACCTTGGTTCGGTTCAGTCCGGGGCTTATTGTCAAGAAGCGATTAGTAGCATTTTTGCTACTGTAGGCTTGACGTTTCCTCCTGGCCCCAAGGTTTCGATGAAGCCAAAACCTTTGGGTGATATATATAGGGAAGGGGCAGTACCTCCTAACTACAAAGCCTGACTTTCGATATCACATTTCTTTATACTACCTTTCTATCTATTTCCTTTTTTTTCGGGCACTTCTTTTTAACACACAGTAGGGAAGGGTGAATTGCTAGGTGTTTGGTCTCGAATTTGAATTTCTTTCCTAAGGGAGGTGTATGGTTTGTTCTGGGAGGCGTGTTCAAGGTCACCTGAAGTATCTTGCGATTTCCCCCGTCTCTTCCGGGAACTTGTACTGCTTGATTTCCGATGGATCGTCTTATGTATATCTTAACTGGAAGATAAAAGGCAGGGAAAGGTTTATATGTTTGGGCGTTCAAATTTGTGTCCTCGATCATACTTAATAAGGCTCAACCATAAAGCGTGGTTAAAAGTCACGAGATATCACCCGCGCCGCTGCTGATGTAAATTGCTATGTCTAGAGCACTGTAATATAACCTACATGTAGATATATATTTACGTGTATTGTATATCTTTTATACATCCTCACTGACTGATAATTTCTTCATAACCCTAACCCCAGAGACGTTACAAATTTATGAGAATAGCAACAGTTTAAACAAGGCTGCATCAGTCTAGGGTATAATGTAGTGCGCATTTCTCTCCATTGTCGCAATCTTGACAGGCACGTGTATTATGAACCTGTTTTTGGGCCCATCACCGTTCCTGAAACAAAACAAACTCAAGCGGTTTGTGTAGTAGCATGTGCGGTTGTGGTACAAATATGCATGCAAACAGGGGAGATATATCCAGTGCATTCTGTAAGCTTCCAGACCGCACCACAACGGAAGTAGCCCAACACCCCATCTACCGGTCGAGTTTAAAATCCGGACGATGTCATAAGTAAGGGTTGCTCATCCTCAACTCTACCTACCTACCTCAAGTTGTGCCTACCTACCTGCGCAAGTTCCTCCCCAAGAAGAATCCCGAATGCCATAACACGCACGACAATGGACTGGATCGCAAACCCATACACAGGTCGGAAACGGCGCTCTGGCGACGACAACGACTTCCAGGCTGAACAGCCGCTCTCCAAGAAGCTTGCGATGCTCAGCATCCACCTCGAGGAGAAGCATCGCAACAACCAGACTCGAGGTACTATTACCACTACTGCCACTGGCTATATTATCTACCCCGATGGCACGCTAAGCATATCGGACGATGTAACAGAGCAGTTACACAAGGCTGCCCCCATCGCCGCCCCGACGTCTACCCGCACGCCCCAGAATGAATACTACGACGATGGTATGGAAGTTGATAATGACAATTCAAACGTGGTGTTTATAAACAACCTTGACGATGAGCTCTCGAGCGACGAGGATGAGGATACGAAGGGAATCGTGTTCCTACCAGATATTGAGAAGAAGCTGACAAGGGTACCATATGATATTGCACGGGGAAGTAATGGCGGCGGCGACATGTGCCAGCCGCAACAGGCTGGGATGAGTACGGCGCTAGTATTGTATACAGTTCCGTCATCACTGACGGTGTCGGCGGAACAGGATGGAGTGAGAAGAGCTATCATTGAAGCCCGGGAAAGAATACGGAAAAGGCAGGCTGAAGAAGCGAGGTTACAAGAAGAGACAAACATGAATAGAGATAGCGGGGTGATAGATAGTGGGGCGTGTGCGGATGAGAGGGACCCTGACGCAATGGATATCGAGTAAGGAAGCCTTGAGGGCTCTCCTATTCAATGGCCATTTAAAGAATGTTATCTTTATTTCTATTGGCTCTTTTCTTTATTCCTTTTGTGCTTTCCCTTTTCTTTCTAATGGCGTTTTATCATGGTGCCTGGATCTCTGTTTTCCTACTGCTGATAGTCTACACAAACTCTCCCCTTTTATCTCCTTCTCTTTGGTTATTGTAATGTATGTAATAGTTCGAGTGATTTTATTGGATTGTGTTGATCGATTTGTAGAGCAGGAAATAAGAGGGATACCTCGGGTGAGCTGCCAAACATGAGAAAAGAAATGTACGAGGTCAAAAAGCGACAGATAAAGCGAACCACTACAGATATCCATCCTCGGGAAGCGATAATGCATACCTTTTTTTTTCTATTCCCTACTTTACTCCATTGAGAAACCCAGTCTCGGCAAGATAAGTAGGTCAGTTAAATACCAAAGAAAGAAAAGCAAAAAGCA
This sequence comes from Morchella sp. 2016-72, assembly GCA_024713865.1. Taxonomy (NCBI): domain Eukaryota; kingdom Fungi; phylum Ascomycota; class Pezizomycetes; order Pezizales; family Morchellaceae; genus Morchella; species Morchella sp. 2016-72. Next base: position 1,184,740 of record JAMJEY010000010.1, on the reverse strand, counting down.
ATGAGAGGCAAGAAAGGAAGTTCCAGCTAGTCCATGTGCGCTGAAGGAAGAAAAGGAGAAAAAGAGAAAGAAACCGAAATCAAAACCAAGATGGAATATAAAATAAACAATAAAAAAAGCCAGTAAAAAAACTAACACCGCCTCCAGACCCACCATTCCACTCCGAAATGATATCCAATGCACCAAATAGATGTAACCAAACAACCCCCCACCCCCACCCCCACCCCCATCCTTAATTCCTGATACTGTTTCGTATATTACCCTCTCCAGTACCAGGTGAAGTTTCAACTCCCCCAAGCTAACTATCACCTGAACACACCCTCATCTTATTGCGTGGGTTGACCATGATATCCAGGAGCTCCCACCGGCGGGGGATAAGTTGGCCCTCCGCTGCTCCCTTCACCAGCACTGCTGTTGTAATATGGATTCTGGTTCTGAATCTGGTGCGCGGGGTGTTGAGAGGGATCAACTTTTGAGGCGCCGATTGGTGGACCGCCGGTGTAGACTGGGGGCTGGGCGTAGTTGGGGTTGTAAGCTGCAGGCAAGTAAGCAATATTAGTTAGCTTCACCTTCATCAACCACTCACTGCAACTGCTATAACGACCACTGCACCACAACATCCACTACCCCTCTAATTTCAACCCCACACAAATCATACCTGGTGGCGGAACAGCGTGCATGGAGTAGTCAGTCTCTTGCTGTTGATTCTGATAAAAGCTGAATTGTTGTTCTGGTTGTTGGAGTTGTGGCTCCCATTGTGCTCTGCGGCGACGGGCTACCAGCCACTATTCACGACATAGGCGTTAGTATAGTTCGTGCGGATAAATGCGCGAGCTGGAGACGCGGGGGGGGGGGGTACTCGGTGGTAAGGCAGTGGTGCGTTCCCGGCTCTCATTCTCCGGTCGGCATGAAGCCACATCCCCATGATTACCAGGAGGGCGAGGATCAGGATACCAAACAAGACACCGTATTTGATATTTCGTGCCTCCTATAAATGAGGGTTTATACACTATGATCAGTATAATGTATATCGAGATCCAATCGGAGAAGGTAGGGGGGGGGAACGTACATCACTCCAATACCAATTACTGCCAGGCCAATTATCGCCGTCATCCCATTCATCAGCACGCTTCGAGAGTTGTGGTCGTGGTAGAGTGAGTAGGATGGCCATCGCGAATATGAGAATCTAGGAAACGGACAGACGAATCAAACTGAAGCGAAGGACTTAAAGGAGAGAAATAAAGAAAGAAAGGAAAACCAAGAAAAAAAACCAAGAAACAAACGATAGAAAATGTTAAAGGAGAAGAGGCACGGTGAGTGATCGGATATCGATTCGATTGTAAACTAGTTTCGAAAGAGAAAGGGAAAAAAAGAAAAGAAACACAACACTATGTAATGACAAAGACGACAGAAACAACGGGCAAGGAAATAATGTCAGCAAAGTTAAGTTGCCCTGATGCGGTTCTACAGCAGATGTTCAAAGTGTGAAAGTGACACTCGGCGATTAGGGAAAATGGGGGGATTGTGGCTTGGGGCAGGCAGCTTGGGTATCATCTCTTCTTTCTTAGAACTTATTTAAAGATTATGGCTACCCGGGAGTCCCTGTCATGTAGTTACCAGGGGGGTTCTGCTTCCTTGATCCAAAGCGGAAATCTCTACGTATACTCGATGATCACTAACTTGGGAAAGCCTGGGCCATTCGAACTGGCCAAGAATACGTGCGATTCCCCTAGAGTTTTTATATATCATCATACTACGGCGGTAGAATCTATGATCTGATATGCATGTACATTGTACTTACTTATGTAGTAGTACAACATAATTTAACTTTAAGGTGCCCCTATCTAGACTTAATGCCAAGTCTTGAAACCTACATGAGAGAGACCTGGCCACGCGTCTCAGCCTCCTTCTTATATTGTCGATCAAAACTACTTGTATCTATTCGCTAAGCCAAGTGGTCGATTTGCGTTTGACGAAACAACTGTATGTTTGTAACAGGTGTAAACATCTACCGTCTGCCGTAAAATTCTAACCCCCAGAAAAAAGCAAATCTGGTGTGGCTTTACTAACACTAACAGGTCTTTTTATCGTTTAATTCCTCCATTATAGGGAGTCAGCACGGCATTGAATAAGTAATTCGGAGGAAACCGTCTCATGCGGAAACGGTACCTTTCGTGTTTCGAAGTTGTGTGCATCTGTCCGAAATCTGAGAATGGGAAACCGGTGAATGAAGCCCTTTAGCCGATTACGTTAAGTTTGTTCTAGATCACGGGTTAGATAGAAGCCTATCTAGCTCAATCAGGGGGTTTGTGCACCGGGGTTTTGGGATGGGTATGCTGTGCAACAAGGAGAATAGTTTTTTTTTTTTTTTTATGCGCGGGCCTGGAAACTAACCTACATCGCGCCCGCATTGTGACTATTCCTATAAAATATAAAACTTCGAGTGCACTATCGATATATATCATGGTAAGGAGGGCCTCCGCCCATTCCCTAGACAGATACAAGCATTATTAAGACAGAGGAACGCACTTAACTACAATTTACACCCCCAGAGTATATTAGAAAATGTACATCATAGTTAGCGTTTAGGGTCGCGGAGGAGGTACTTGGCCTTGGGTGGATGGGTCTCTCGAGTTCGCTACATCCCCTTTTCAGCTATTTCTATCCCTCTGTGGTAGCTAGCGCTAGCTTTTATTGGATCTATTCTTACTATCACGTAAAAACAAAAACAGTTACTATATTAATTGCGTGCAAGCAGTCCATGTCGCAAATTCGAGAGTTCCACCTACCCAAAGGATACATGTAGTGTATGATTGCCATTCGTGATGTGATAATAACTTCCTTGCCTTTTCCCGCGGGTCGCGGGACATCAAAAATTAGTGTTTTTGTTTTTGCCCGGGGACGCTTTTTCCGTATATCTTCGTAGGATAGAATAATACATGTATGTACATGAGCATGTGCCAACATAAGGACCTCCTTTACATACATGTACATGTATTACACATATTGAGCTTCTAATCACCATTACATGTATGCGCCTGAGTACATGTACTGTACATGTATGTTGTATGTACAAGTATACATGTTAAGTACGTGATTGAAGCATATGTAGAATCGAACACAAGAAATTTCGAGTGATGCCCCATGACCAATAGCTCTAACAGTAATGTGTGCTTCATAAGAAATCACTCGCGAATGGATCAGAGCTACTGTTATTATTATTTATTTATTTATACTTCTCAGAGCTACTGTTAAAATTTCTGGGTCGTGTTTTCATTTTTCTAGCTGATTTTATATTATGTTATGTACCTAGGTCGATTTTGTCCTGTTTTCATACAAGGTCTACAGGAAGAAGGTACATGTATTTATGGTCACACATGTGATATGACTTTGAGGAACTGATCTAGCGGTAGATGAAGGGGCTTCCGTACTCTCTAAAAGCCGAAGTCTACTATGTTTAATTAGAAATGAAAACGATTATAGAAAGCTGCCCGAAGAAAACCGATCTCCAAACTGTGCAGCTCTTTGTAACATTTCCTTCTTTTGTTGGTGTCCAATCTTGCGGCCTCCGGCGATATCTTTCTCGCGATCGAAGGCTCGAGCGCTTGGGTTGTCCTCCTTCTCGCGCGTACTTCCCGATGATTTGTGCTGATCGTACAGAGACTTATTCCGGTTTTTCTCCTAAAATATTGTAAGAGTTTATTGGGTATAAGGAATTAGAGCTAGGAGGTATTGTACTCACATTATATTCCTTGATTCTACGAGCAGTTTCCTCAGCTTCAGCAGCGTTAATACTGGGTTTCTTAGTATTATCTCCTTGGGCCGCGGGCTTTTTAATCCCCATGACTTCGTCATTGAGCCGCTTGCGGCGCTCTTCCGGTGATTCTGTCCACAAAGAATTGGATCCACCAGCCTTTTGCGGCGCTTTAGCTCCCTTCCCACTCTGGAACTTTCGATTTTTTAGTTTTGTCGGGTCAACTTTTGAGGTCCAATCCTCTGATTTTGGAGGTACCAACATCCACTCGTCGCGCTTCGGCTTACCATCCTCCGCCTTGACAGTTTGCGCCTCTGCAAACATCGCTAAGCGTCGTTGCGCTGCAAGTTCTTGATCTACCTTTTAAAGTTAACTTAAGATACATGGAGCTGGAGAAGATTATCTACCTCAGTCCCAGGGCCTGGCGGTAGCGCTGGCCCAATATCGTCGTCACTACTGCTATCACCATTATCATTATCGTCAGGGTATCCGGAGGGTCGTTCATCAAGGGGGGCTGGAGGCGGCGCTGGCCCAACCGTCCGCCTTTTCTTGCTGTCTGAATCCTCCAATGGTAGTGGTGGTTTTGGGGCCGCTCTTGCCAAAGAGGCAGCAGCAGCAACAGCGGCAGCTTCCTCCTCGGCCTTCCGTTTTCGCTTGGCAAGAATATGGGGCGGAATTTCAGGACCGACAAAATCTCCGTTCATTGTTAATGGTAGTTGTTGTTTTTCGTAGCTTGTGTTGTTGAAGCTTGGATGTAGAGCTCGTGGAAAGAAGGGCTCTTAATGTATTTTTAAGGCTGGTATATAAGCCTACCCTAGGTATATTTCAGAACACTTGCATCGTCGCACAGCAGCTGCGGCTTAGGAACTGCAAAGTTGCTTGGAACTTCGCGCGGTTATAGCCTAGAAACACTTGCCTCTGGATCTCAAGATAGCTGCAACCTTGGGCACACTCGCATTGGTGGTACTAATTTATCGACGTCTGCGAAGCAACAGTAATAGCAGGGAAGCCTTCAGCCTCCTCCAGGATTGAGCTTTGAATTTGAGAGATGAGAATTGAGCATAGGGCCCACCGATGAGCTCGATGCCGGCCGAGAGCTCAGAGCTCGCGAATGATAATCATGCAGGAGGTAATCAGGAACTACTGACTGGAGCTGCGGAAACAATACAAGAAAACGAAAACGAGCACACGATGGGAATAGATGAGAATATGGGGATAGGTGGGGGTGGAGGAGAGCGGGGGGACGAGGGGAAAAAGGAACTACCTATGCCGACAACAACGACCTCAAAGGTGCTGGAATATTTACAAGAAGCAAGGGAGGAAAGCGGAGGATTAAAACCGGCGAATGCCTCTGTATTCCACTCATACAAAAATTCTGATGGCGGGGAGATAGAACAAGAGAGTTCGCATGCCGATTCTCAAGATTCACACCTGCCCCACGCAACAAATGGAAGAAATAGTCCTGCTCCGTCTTTCTCTAATCCCGATGATACACCTTCAGTACATGTGAGGTTTTTCCCGGAAATTTTATTTCTTGATTCGTAGCTAACTTTACCAAGGGTTCTGTAGCATCTTCACGTAACAGCAGTGCATTTGGATCCAGATTTTCACCATCACCCTCACTAAGACCATTCGATAGGAGATTTCAGTCTCGCCTACAACCTGGGACCCCGACATTGTCGCAATCACCCCGTGCTCTCTCGCCGGCTCTTCTTAGTCCACATTCGCGATCATCTTCAGCTGGTAGCCAAGCAGAGAATAGTGCTTTCGGGGCATTGGCTGAAGGATCGGCACCATGGGATGTTGTTCGGTGGACTAAGCTTAAGAAGATCAAGAACCAACTCTTCTCAGAAGCCGGTAGGCGGAGTTTTGGAACTCCTACCTGTATTACCATTTCTGCAACTATTGCTGTAGGAACCTCTAAAGGTAGCATTTTAATCTTCGACTATAATCAAACTCTTCAATCCATAATAGGACCTGGAACGCAAGGTACAGTTTCTTCCTCAATGTAATAAATAGGACATAGCTGACAGGGGTAGCTGTCGAATGTGGCCCTATTACTGGCATGGCCATCTCTGCGGATCATACCACGATTGCTGGAGGCCATTCCTCAGGTCATATTTTCACTTGGGAACTATCGAAACCGAGTCAGCCATTCCTACAAATTCCACCTCTCCCGTTATCCCAACTGGCGAATCGAAAAACGGATGGCCATGTCGAAGGCGTCTCAGTACTCCACCTTGGGTTTCTTGGGACACGACACACAGCTTTGGTTTCTGGGGATGATAAGGGAATGGGATTTTCACATTTGGCTACCAGGGGGTTAGGAGTAGTCAGAAGAGTGGTGAAAACAACCAGGATTTTGGGGCGATATCCCCTTGATATCGCACCTGTTGGGCGTCCTCGCAAGCCCAGTTCAGTTCTTGGGTTTTCTGCCCTCCCACTAGGGAACTCTCCCCAAAAAACAGACACAATGGGGCTTGTGGCCTTGTTAACACCCTATCTGCTTGTCGTGGTGTCTACAACACCTATAGCTCAAACGCAACACAAAGCTGCAAGGCCAAAGGAAGTTGCACCAAATTCTGCTCTTTCGGGCTGTTTAGCCTGGTATCCCTTCACGAAGCTAAAGCAGGTTGCCATAACTTCGAGTGCAACACCTCCATCATCAAATGCAAGATTAGTATACAGCTGGTCGAATGTCTTGACTTTATTGGAGCTCTCAATTGCCGAGTCTGAGGAAAAGGAGGACCCAAATCGCCCCCCAGTTTTAGAATTTCGACCTAAAAGTCGATTTCGGTGCGATGAAGCCATTGTGGCTGTGCAATGGATTAATCGTCAGGTTTGTATTCTCAAAATGTAGAGGTTTGGATTGCCTTCCTAACTTTAATCTAGATTATCGCTGTTTTGACAGTTACCCAACGATTAATAATACTGGAAGATATTGCCTTACGAGTTACAGAAACATTTGATTTGATGCCTAAACAAATTCTTCATCTAGACTCTTTCTCCAAGCAACTTGATCCTTTAGTTGACCGAATGGACGACGAGAGCTCGATGCATCCACACGTAGCAGACGCCTTCTACAACAGTTTCAAAACCTATAAAGGGAGAATGTTTCTTCTGGTACGCCATTTTCGCTCCTTTTCTATGGCCTGTCTAATCCGGATTTAGGGTCAATACGATCTGTTAGTTGGTGCACTTTCTAATTGGGCTGATCGACTTCTTGCAATGATGGAGGTCGGAGACTTTATCGGTGCTATTCGCCTTGCTACATCGTATTATGTTGGAGAAACTACAAAATTGACTATTGGTTTGCCTGAGGACTCTAACTCGCGGCATCCAATAGTACAGGGAAGGCTTTTGGAAATGATGTCTGCTTCTTTGCGATATGCTTTCGGAAAAAACCAAATATCATCGCAAACAGAGCCTTTAAGTAATGATCAATTACAGGATCTTGCCACCGTTTGTTTTGATGCTTGCTTAGCAATGGGCACCATAGAATTTTTGTTTGAAGAAGCCTTTGACCATTTTGATCAAGGATCTGTTCAAGGCATCTTTCTTGAAACGCTCGAGCCACATATACTAGAAGGTCGAATTCGGTCTGTCCCACCAACAGTTGTTAAGGCGCTTATCACACACTATACATTTCTCGAATTGGATAGTCGGCTAGAGGAAATCATCTGTCATATGGATACAAGGACACTGGATATTGATCAGGTCACGACTCTCTGCAAAAAACATAATCTCTATGATGCAATGATATACGTTTGGAACCGGGCTCTTGGCGATTACATTACTCCCATGATAGATCTTCTCTCTCTATTAGTGCCATTACTAAGGAACGGCGTCAGCGAAACCGGGGACTCAATTTACGCCGTTAATGCACTAAAGATATTCCCATATCTTTCCTATACCCTTACTGGACGAGTTTATCCTACAGGAGAAGAGCTTATTGAGCCCGAAGCTTCAAACGCTAAGGCGGCTATCTATCACTTCCTCTTTTTAGGAAAAGCAATTTCATGGCCAAAGCACACGAATAAACCATTTCTTACCTCTCCCCATTCTTCAATTGAACCACCCTACCCATATCTTCGACTTATCCTTCAATTTGATGCCTCGAGCTTTCTAAGCGCCCTGAATGAAGCATTTGAGGACCCCTTCTTGAACGACTCGCCTAAGTCTCTGAGCAATGGTGGGACAACGGGCCTATCTGAGGAGCGGGTATTTTGCATTCACTCAGTAGACCGGCAAAGTATTGTGCAAGTACTTCTGGACGTCATGAGCCCCACCGAATTCCCTCCACAGGATACAATATATCTCGATATGTTTATTGGGAGAAACCTGCCCAAATACACCCAATTCATACTTTTATCTGGAAGCGCCTTGCATCGGGTTATTGTTGGTCTTTGCAACTATCCTGGGGAAGACATTGCCGATGACTGTCAACTTAGCGTTGAATACTTACTCACCGTATATCATCCTCCTGATATCGATGATCTTGTTGAGCTCTTCACAAATGCGAAATTTTATCGAGTCCTAAAGTCAATATTTCGCTCCGAGAAGCAGTACGCAAGACTGATAAAAACTTATTTCGAAGACCAGGAATCACAGGAAACGGTTTTTGATTGCATCGGAGACTATTTACGACCTCGCAGCGGTCTTAACGAACGACAATCCAAAGAAGTCCGAAGGGTCATCGAGCAGAATGCGCGACAACTGATTGATATTGATTGTATTCGAACAGCCCTTGTCATCAATACCTACATCCCTGAGATTCATGGAGTTCTTCTTGACTCGATTGAAGATCGTGCTCGTGATCAATTCCTGTATCTCCGTACGATCCTTGAGCCGCAGGAAGCGAAGGAAGGCCATGGTAATAAAAGGCCAGCAGCAATGTCAAACCTCCCATTCGTAGAACTATATATTAGGTTAATGCATGAATTCGATCCCGAGCACCTATCTGATTTTGTTGGTGGATTACAATCAGGCGATCTTCGTCTTGAGAAGGTTCTGCCGGTGCTGGAAAGTAATGGGGTTATGGATGTGGTTGTTTTATTGATGGCTAGAGAAGGGCAAGTTCGGGAAGCGATGAATCGACTGATAACTCACCTCGGAACGTTGGAAGCAGCTTTGAGCGGTACACTCAGTGCGGCCATACATGTACATGAGCCACAATTGAGTTTCGGTGCAGCAACCGAGACTTTGCAATCACTACAAAAGCATGCCCGGGTTGGTGTTTGGCTTTGCCGGGGTCAGATGAAAACCGGGAAGCGGATGACGAGGGCTTCCAGGGACAGGAAGAGATCAGACGAAGCGCCCTTAAGTGAAGAGGAAATTTTATGGTTAGATCTAGTGGATGTTGTGGTACGCATTGCAAAGAATTGTATCTCAATTCTGAACAGACCTCCTAGGAACGGGGCGACAGACCCCGATATTGAAGTCAATGGCTCAGCCGATCATCGCTCAACTGGAGTCGACAAAGGGAAGATTATACAATCTCTTCGACTATTTGTTCAGGACACCTTCTCAGCGCTCCTAGCAGCAACATCGAGCTCGCAAACTGTATCATTTCTTCAGATTCTCAAAGCCTTTCTCTCCCGTGCTTCAATGGCTTCACCTTCGCTTGCAGAACTTCGCAGTGTTCTTGGTGGGATTTTCGAGGCATACTTCTATGAGGAACAAATCTTATCACTCGCGAATCGCTTACTCGATAAAGACCTATTCGTCCACGTTGACGAGGCTGCCTCATTGCGCCAGAAAGGATGGCGCCCAGCATCACAGACCTGCGAGGCCTGCGGTAAAAGAGTGTGGGGCCGTGGTGCGGCAGGTGGTATCTACACTGCATGGGAGAAACGTCGGGTGGGAAACCTCAAGCGCCTAGAAAAGCTACGTGAGGAACGAAGGTTAATAGCTGAGGGACCATTGTCCGCTGTTGCTCGGGGAAAGAGTCGGGCAAAGATAAGTGATATCGGCGAAATGGGTGGGGAAAACTCCAACGATGCTGGTGGTAGTGGAGATGGGTCTGGAGATAAAGAGGAGGAGTCTGGTGAACTTCTGTTATTTAATTGTCGCCATATCTTTCACAGGAAGTGTCTGGATAATCTGCAGGAGCAACACTCTCCAGACAACGACTGGGCATTTAGGTGTATTATCTGTGGGCATGCTGGGCAAGGCATTAAATGATGAGCGTTGAGCGTGGTGTGTTTTGATCAAAAATATCATGGAAAGCATGCAATTGAATATTTCCCCCCCTCTTGTTCGTGTGAGGGGGTTTTTGTCTTTGCTAATCTTGGGGCATTGGTATTATAGGTGAGAGCTTTTCATGTATCTATTTATCAATTGTAATTTGTATATGCACATGTAGTGATGTGATATGACGGATCGAGGTCTAGTAGTTTAAGGATGTACAATACTGTATATATATGTATACATGTGTTTTTAAACTAAGAATACATGTACCCATCACCCACAGCACACCATCCTACGCGTAATAATCGTAATATAGGCCCTTTGCGCAAAAGACACTGTTTGTGCAGAGGGCCTAATGTCCGCAATAATCAGCGTCTGAGGGGAAAGCCTCAAACCTGATCATGCAGTGCTAGAGCTTGTGGTAAAGCAAATCAGAATCCATCCTCGTCCTCGTTCATCTGTCAGCATGGGTACATGTCAATGATATGTAAGGTGGATTAAATCCAACTTGTACTAAATTCATATTTGGGTAGCTCATTGTAAAATTAAATTGAAGAGACGAGTAAAATAGTTTAAATCATGCATAAAATCTCAAAGGTCATCATGCTCTAAAACACTCGATAGCCGCGTACCGCTCCTTTTGAGGTTAGAGTGCACAAGCATAACTTGGCGAAACAAGGATCAACGCACACACACACAAAAGTAAGAAAGAGGAAAAAAAAACTTTCCACCCCACACAGGCCTAACAAAAACCCCACCGCATTTTCTTATCCCCCTCCTTCCTCTCACCACCCCTCCCCTCTTCACCGTTCATCCCTAAACTCTTTTTTCCTCACCAAATTTCTTTCGCTGCCTCTAAATACCATTACAATGGAAGGAAAATACGACGGAGCGATCGGTATCGATCTTGGTTCGTAGCCTGCAACTCTTTTTGATATATTTTTCAGTATATGTTACGTAGTCGCTTCTGCAACTGACATTATTTCCTGCGGAAATTTAGGTACCACCTACTCTTGTGTGGCCATCTACGAGGGTAGTGGTGTTGAGATTAGTACGTTGTTTTTCGCCGTTTTTATTATTATTGATGTTTTCAATTCTTAATAGCTTGACGAGAATTGGGAAATACACTCGAGAGAGAAAAACTTGCTGACTGTTTTTTTTTCCTCCTGCGTTCTCAGTTGCCAACGAGCAGGGAAACCGTGTTACCCCTTCTTTCGTTGCCTTCTCTGAGAAGGAGCGATTGATTGGTGATGCCGCAAAGAACCAGGCCGCTCTCAACCCAAGAAACACTGTATTTGATGCTAAGTACGTCGACTTATAGATAATTATGTAGCAGTGAAATTGCCCTATTTCAGTTGCATAATTGACCATACCGCAATCGAATATAGCTGACAATTGTGGATTAATAGGCGGTTGATTGGGCGTCGTTTCGATGACCCAAGCGTCAAGAAGGATGTTCAGTCATGGCCCTTCACTGTTGTTGACCGTGAGGGCAACCCATACATTGAGGTTGAGTACCTCGGCGAGACTAAGCAGTTCTCTCCCCAGGAGATCTCATCAATGGTTTTGACCAAAGTACGCCTACCTTCCTCCCCCCCCCCCTCCCCCCAGTGATATCCCCGCAGTCTCTCATGTGCCTTTGTGAGATATAGATGAAGGAGATTGCCGAGGCAAAGCTTGGCAAGTCTGTTGAGAAGGCTGTTATCACCGTCCCAGCCTACTTCAACGACAACCAGCGTCAGGCTACCAAGGATGCTGGTGCCATTTCCGGCATGAACGTCCTTCGTATTATCAACGAGCCTACTGCAGCAGCTATTGCCTATGGTCTTGGGTCAGGAAAGACCAACAAGGAAAGACACGTCCTTATCTTCGATTTGGGTGGTGGGACTTTTGATGTTTCCCTCCTCCACATCCAGGGTAAGTTTATATTAGTGTATCAATGATTTTTCTTTTTGGAATCTAACAAGAATATAGGTGGGGTTTTCACTGTCAAGGCCACTGCTGGTGACACCCACTTGGGTGGTCAGGATTTCGATACTGCTCTTCTTGATCACTTCAAGGCTGAGTTCAAGCGTAAGACCAAGCACGATATCTCTGATGATCCTCGTGCTCTTCGTCGTCTTAGGTCCGCTTGCGAGCGTGCTAAGCGTACTCTCTCTTCGGTTACTCAGACCACCGTTGAGATCGACTCTCTCTTCGCTGGTGAAGACTTCAACACTTCTATCACCCGTGCTCGTTTTGAGGACATCAACGCTTCTCTCTTCAAGAGCACTATTGCCCCCGTTGAGCAAGTCCTGAAGGACTCTGGTCTTGCCAAGGACAAGGTTGACGAAGTCGTTTTGGTTGGAGGATCTACCCGTATTCCTAAGGTCCAGAAGATGTTGAGCGATCTTTTCGATGGAAAGAAGCTCGAGAAGGGCATCAACCCTGATGAGGCTGTTGCATATGGTGCCGCCGTTCAGGCCGGTATCCTCTCTGGAAAGGCCACATCGGAGGAGACTGCCGACCTTTTGTTGTTGGATGTTGTTCCCCTCTCCCTTGGTGTTGCTATGGAAGGAAACATTTTTGCGCCTGTTGTTCCTCGTGGCCAAACTGTCCCCACAATTAAGAAGAGGACCTTCACTACCGTTGCCGATAACCAAACCACAGTCCAGTTCCCCGTTTACCAGGGTGAGCGTGTTAACTGCGAGGACAACACTTCCCTGGGGGAGTTTACTCTTGCCCCTATCCCCCCCATGAAGGCTGGCGAAGCCGTCCTCGAGGTTATTTTTGAGGTCGATGTCAACGGTATTCTCAAGGTCACTGCTATTGAGAAGTCCACCGGCAGATCTGCCAACATCACCATCTCAAACTCTGTTGGAAAGCTTTCCACTACTGATATTGAGAAGATGGTTGCCGATGCTGAGAAGTTCAAGTCCACCGACGACGCTTACTCCAAGAAATTTGAGGCTAGACAGCAGCTCGAGAGTTACATTGCCCGTGTTGAGGAAATCGTTTCTGACCCAACGTTGAGCTTGAGATTGAAGAGGGGTACCAAGGAGAAAATTGAGGCTGCGCTTAGCGATGCTATGGGCCAGCTCGAGATTGATGACTCTGGTGCCGATGACTTGAAGAAGAAGGAGCTTGCCCTTAAGCGTGTTGTCACTAAAGGTATGTTTTAACCGCTTCTTCCTTAGCCAGGTATAGTAAAAACTAATTTTATTACTAATACAGCCATGTCAACCCGTTAATTCAAAAACTCAATAAATTTTTCTTCTGTCATGTTCTGGTATTTCTATTTTCTTTGACGCTGTAATCGAATGGTTATGGTGTTGTCACCAAAAGTACCTTTTTTTTTTCTTCACGGGGGTTTTATCACTTTTGGTTTGCATGCCATGAAGTAAGTGGCGAAAGGGGAAGGGATACGTAGTTATGTTTTTTTTTCTTTCTATTTTCTCATTCTGGTGGTGCACATAGATCCAAAAATTATGTTCTAAAAGGGCACTCTTCAGTTGGGTGATGAATGCATGTAGCTTGCCCGAGATGGGACACATGTTGCGTTGTTAGTGATTTGCCCTAGCCCTACACACAAGAATTGCGCTGCTGGCTATCCCAGAGCCTCTCGGTTGTTGGCGTATGACCTGCGCAGGAAGCTCCTTTCCTTACGAGTTCTTCAAGTTCTAGCAACACGCACGTTTCCACTACAAACATGCCCATTCCCGTGCTTGGGGAGATCTATTTCAATGGAATCCACTCCATTCCATTTCTTTTACCAGCTCTTAAAGTTCTACCATGGCTCGCTCTGCTCGTTTTACTAAAGACCTGGTTCGGTGGCTCAAAAAATGCAAATGAACGAGTTATGCATAGTAGAGTAGCCATAGTGACAGTATAGTCCCCTTCCTTTCCAGTGGTTTTGTATCATACGAGACCCTAATTTTCACTAGGGTGGTACAGCTGGAATAGGGGCAGCTGTTGTTGCTGATCTTGCATCTCGTGGCTGCCAACTTATTCTACTTGTACGTGATCCTAAGGACGTATTTACTCAAGATTATATCGAGGACCTCCGCGAGCGCTACAACAACCAGTTGATATACGCAGAAGAATGCGATCTTAGATCCCTCCACAGCGTCAGGAAGTTTGCGACCAAGTTTATTGATAATTCACCCCCGCGGCGCGTGGATATGGTCATATGTTGCGCTGGCATCATGGCGCCACCTATGACTGCAAAGGTTTTGACTAAAGACGGTGTCGAAGCTCACTGGGGCATTAACTACCTTGCGCATTTTCATCTACTTAATATCTTGACACCCACCCTTCGTGTACAACCGCCAGATAGAAATGTCCGTGTGCTTATGGCAACTTGCTCTTCTCACGTCCTCGGCGAACTTGATCTCAACGATGTACAGTTTCTCCAGCGTGGGTATCCGACTATGCGGCAATGGCGCTCGTATGGTGCATCCAAAATGGCCCTTATGGCATTTGCCTGCGAATTTCAGCGCCGTATGCACGCCTACGAAAGACCCGATAAACAACCCAATAACGTCCGTATTTTCAACGTTGATCCCGGCCTTGTGAGGACCCCTGGAATGAGGCGTTGGTTGAGTCTGGGAAGCATTTGGGGATTGCTACTATACATGATCACATATCCATTCTGGTGGTTGGTCCTCAAGAGCCCCGAGCAAGGTGCACAAACATTTTTAGCTGCAGCCATGAGCCCTGAATGTGGTGTAGGCGAGGGTGGGAAGTTTTTGCGTGAATGCCGCGGTGCCCCGTATGAGCCCCCCTTCTCCGAGCACAAAATAAAAGGGGGAAAAAAAAGCTAATTAATCTATTAGATATCGCAAAGAAATTCTCACCACAGAAGAACTTGGAAAAACACTTTGGGCCTTCACCGAGCAACAAATCAAGGACCTTGAGAAGGAAGCAGCTGTTAAACGCGCTAAGGAAGAAAGGGCTGCTAAAAAGGAAGCTAAAGCTGTTGGTAAAGCCACTACAGACGCCTCGAAACCTAAAATCCCCGCTATTCCCAGAATGTTCGACCCTACAAAGCCTCTGGCCCCCGAAGAAGAATTCATATTCCCAGAATTTGAATCCATGAACGACGAAGAGCTTAAGGATATCGTAAAGAAGGCCGCCGAGGCCCGTGCTAAAAAGGAGGCGCTGGATAAACTTATTGCTGAGGAGGAGGAAAGGGATCGCCATGATCGAGCAATTGCTAAGCTCCCCGAGGGTGTTCTCGATACGCCGAGCAGGAATACTAGGAGCCGCACAGCAGAACTCTCTGGGCAAAGGATTATTGAACTCGAAGACTCGGTCCCAAAGTCGAAAGCGGGACCCATGCCACAAGTGGAGGAAGTCATTGCAGAAGCATCTCTGGTGGCTAGCCCCGCTTCCTCGAGGCCTGGTACTCCGAGCAAGAACAGAAGGCGGACAAAGAGAGCATAATTGATAAATGATGAAAAATGGGCTAGGTAATGGTTTTTCTTTTGTGGTCTTTGGATATAGATTTGCATAGATAGGCGTACGCACGGCAAAATGACTCAGGTTTAGTTATAATTTTTTTATGTTAACGGAGCGTTGAGAAAGAGGGGAGGTGTCCACACGAGAAATAAAATATAGTCCTCGAAACTTCTACCCTCGATACTTCGTTCAGGCCCATTTCTAATTTAATGCACCTAGATACCGTATTTATCTATTGAGGAGCTTACTCGGATGAAAAGTTAGTATTTCACCTCAGCAGAAGATTTCCCCTAGGCGTAATGTAGATGAAGGCTTAGGTACACCCGCGTGAAAAAAAGTGAGGAAACAACGCCTAGACATGATAAAAAAGTAAATACAAAATGAAAAAGTGAGTAGGTACAATGGCCTCTGAAATCTATTTACTACTTTGTATGGCCCTCTGTATTCTTTACTACTGCCGCCATCCTTTTTGGCATCCACCAATACGTTGTCCCAATCTAATCCTCACCCCCCCAAGCTTTCCGGGAAAGTTCTTCTTCAATAATCTTTACCCTCTCATTCAGATGAGCCTCTCTTCGCTTGCTGACCTTGTCAAAAGGCATTGTTGTTGAGTACTAGTATGCCTTTATTGCTTAACCTAAGTTGTGGGCGCTCACTTTTTTCACTCGGGTGTAGTTACATACTAGTATGTAGTCATGTAAATAAAGCATGTATCTGTACTCCGGTATCAAGGGTAAGTGAATAGAGCGTAACAACACAAACCACACCGCCGCGTTCTACTCACTTACCGTTGGCGCCGTAGTACTCTCATCAGACACATGGGACTGAGTTTATGGACATTATTACCCTAACCGCAGCCAAAATAATATCCGGCCACAGCTCGTGGTTACCCATGCATGCATAATTGATCGGGAGGTAGGATAAGTTCGTCAATAAGCTGGTTTAATTTTATATGACTTCTTACGCACTGATTTTGGTATATGCGCGTACCAATAGCAGATACGTATTATAGCTTTTGTTGTCTCGAACCAGACACCAGTGATTGAGTACATGTATTGATTGGCCTCGTGTCCCAAATTTACCTATATATACATGTATGTATAGTAGGTTTGGCTCGAGACAATACATGTAGCCTTGCCTCAGTATGATCGCGACCAACCAAGCTCATATTAGAATATATACATAGAGGAACGGTATATGGTAAAGAATATAGAAGTAGATACACTAGCTAATGCACGTCGACGGATGAATTTACAATATACCAACATACGCTCGATCGAGTGATAATCCGTGATTTAGTTTTATACCGTTATATCCTTTGAACTGGCGTGGACGTGATATAACAAGACATTATATAATTATATTCATCTCCTCTTATCTGTATACGGTAAGATCTTGATATAATCCAGGGAGGAAAGGTGGTATGGTCACTCTACAGCTGCAGGTTGTGTCGATCCTAGGCACATCATGAATGTGAATATACATTGTATGTCGTGACCCTGACTCTTCGGATCCAAACTTCTGGGCTACTACAGAGAGTTACATGTAGTAACAAGTAAACTACATGTATGGTGCTGCGAGCGGTTCGGGCATATTGTCTACCACATAAGTACTGACATAGATCTCTTCCTAGCCCGATATATGACTATATATACATTAAGTACGTACATGTGGTCATAGCTTCTACTTTGGTAATCAGTTATAATATGAAGCTCGAGTTGATGCCTATATATTTTTAAGACTATGGGCCCGTTCGGACAACCAATAATCTGCGATAATCCGATGGATTATCTACATGTACTTTTGGATTATCACAATAATCTAGGATGTTCGTGTAATTGAATAATCCAACATTTGGAACTCCCTATTATCCCAATAATCCGCCAAGAAAATAATCACCTCTGGAGATAATTATTCCCACACAGCACAGATATCCTGAAAGCCTAATCCTATTTCAACGTTATCTGGACATGTAGATTATCCACTGATTATGATTATTATGATTATCATTTTCGCTTTTTGATAATCCAATCTACCCAATAATCCAAAGAAATAATCTAAGGTTGTCCGAACAGGCCCTATATATCTAAGTATATGTCTGAAAAGATAGGTGGTACATGATGTACATTAAGCATTTGACTTTCCTTTTTTGATCGGCGCAGGGATTCCTGGCGCTTCAGGTTCCTGCAAATTTTAGAAGCACAAAAATGTCTCACATACATTAAACAAGGGATTATCTGCCAGATCTGTAAGAGATAAGGCCACAGGTTGCAGCTATTATATATTGGCCTCAACGGGTTTGGGTGGGCAAGTCACAACAGGCAGGCAAGCACTAAGCTTTCTCGGAGTTTCTTCGGTGTAACTCACATTCTACCGTGTCGGTACGTATAGTGTTACACTCTCTCTGCTACTGTACATCGCTGCTTCCCTTAAGGTTGAAGCCATTGAGGGATCTCGTTTGGCTGGCCGCCATTGCCGCGGTTCCAAATGCAATTTTGCTATGCTATCCTTGCTAAAGTAGACGAATGCGGAACATTTCGTGGACGGTCCGACATATTGGAGACGACCGCTGTTGTACTGCTCTTTCGGCTGAACCTCCGAGCGTGTACATCGCGATCATACATCACCACCTTCCTTGCGGAAATCACCTGGCAGAGACTAATCGGATGTCGGTCCGTACCTGAATATTCCAGGGATGTTGAAAATGGGATATAACCAGCGAAATCGAGATCGGTAGTGGGCAATATCACGTTACAGACCTGCATGACGGCTAAGGCTAATGCTTGTACGTTAATATTTTTTTTTAAATTAAGGTGCCTGGGGATTACACCCAGTGTACGATAATGTTTGGTATATTAAATCTTTGAGGGGTTCACTCGGATCCCTCCAACGTCTTTAACATTTAAGTCTGATAAATAACCCCCTGTTTAATAGGCATATATAAGGGCCATTTTCGGCGAGTGGGTATTACTTTATAGTTTAGCTATAGCTGGTCATCGGCGTGATGAGATACCGAGTGGGATATGAGGCCACATATTTGCCAACTTCCTATGAAGCCCGGTCCAATTTCCCGCCATAGACCATAAAAACAGTTATACTATACAAAGTGATACTATTTGAAAGCATTTCGCTTGAATAGAGGTGTTCTCGACCGATAGTAGATGCATGTATTTCTGAACCAATAAAATTAAGACCAATCCGGATCCTGGTTATAGCACTTGAAGATATCTCGATTCCTTAGCGAGCTCAGACGAACTTTACCTTTAATTCGGGCGAAAATAACTCGATTATATGACCGCCATCAACATTATATGACGATCATACCGCAGCTGTTATAGTTACATCTATCTAACCTGTGGGGGCCTAATCAATGAACCTAGCCTAGGTACTACAATCGACCGATAGCGAGAGAGATATTTTATTCGCTGCCCAATCAATCGAGTGAATTCTAACTCATATACGACTGGCAGGTAGTAAGTAATATGACCCACATGGTCAAATCACAGCATCTCACTCGACACATATAATCACATGTAATATTGTACTTCTTGTTTCTACACGATGTCTACGATATCTAAGTAAAAATTTCAGACTATTTACACTCGATTATGCGGTGAGTGGATGTCCATTCCGTCCATGTACAGAGTATGCCCTTATAGTTGGGAATGAACGTATCCCCTGATATTGTACAGCCCTTTGACCGGTTATAACTTCCCAGTACGTAAGAATAGACATCCACACAGCCTCAATTAAGCGATCATATTTACGCTCCGTGAACAAGGAATGAAACGAGTTAACTATAGGCCTATGGTTGTATATATATGTACATGTATTTACCACATATGTAGTCGACCGTAATCCTGTTGCTAAGATAGATACATGTAGTTAAGCTTTGTACCCGTTAGGAATGAAGACGTACATGTGCCTGATCTTCGTTCTAGTATACATGTACTACACGTCTGAGAGGCTAGCCGACCTTCGGCATGCTCGAACATCTACATAATACATAAGTACTTATGCTAATTAATTGAGCTAGTTATGGATTAAAAGGCCTAGTTTTCATGATAACTGCAATTGAACGTTTATATTATGCACAATGTGAGGACCAGGTTGTTTGAACATGTGTTCAGCTACATGTAGTATCCGTAGCTTTTAGGGAGGAAGGCGTTGCGGTCAGAAAGGGTCCTCCATTCACATGACCACGCATACATTATTATTATTATATAATTATGTAGTTGAGCAGTGATGATATGCGCTCCTGCTAATGTGCTTGTGTCACCTAGGCTTGGCTAGGTAACCCTTACCTCCACTACATCTACCAAGGAACAACCCATACACACCACTGCCCCGGATATTCTTCTAACAATGTTAAAACAGAACAAAGGTTTATCAGGATAGCGCAAAAAAAATCTGCCACACTCTAGGTACAAGGTCGATTGATCAGGATCAATGTCCCATCATTAGTGACCCATGAATCATGAAACGCATGCGGCCTGGCCACAATCCCACTGACCGTGGCAACCACACACATCTGTAAGTATACCTTAATGCTGCACATTAAAATCATTCTCAGTCTGACTTTGTCAAAGGTTATATAATGTATGAATCGTTGTTATTGACCTATGTACCTCGTTGGGCGGCACAAACAGTGGTGGTTTGGATCATGTGTGCATGCACATGTAGTACTCGTAGTTTCCTGACGTTTGGAAAAATGACTGCTATTGCATGCCATACAAATACGCGCCAAGTCCAAAATTTAGTATGGTATGCAATAGTGGTCCATTTTCCAAACGTCAGGAAAGTACTAGTAGTAGCACCGGTACATCTATATGCAGGTACAATGGACATACATGTAGATAAAGGTACATGCATATACGTACATATCACTCCATGTAAGGTACATAGTCGTGCTCCATTGCAGGGTTGCAAAACACCCAATAAATAAATGTATCTGAGTACATGTAGTGCTTTAGTTGATAGCATCATAACCTAGGGAACCCTGCATGTACCCTACACGACCTTTCGGCTGTAATGGACACTAGGTAGGACCAGGGGCTATATTTTCGGCATCTGTCATTGCTTTATCGGGAGCCAGCAAATGTGCAGGGAAAAAAGATATGCGATTCAGGTTTTTAGATAACTCGAATAACTAGCACAGGCCATTATGGTAGTGTTATTATAAGCTATAAAGTCAGGTTAGGGTCTAGTGGCTGATCAGTTGGTATAGAAATGAATTTAACTTATCGCACAATCTAGTATAAATACACGTAGATACATAATCGACTTATAATATAAACAGTCGCGATATAAAACAAAATATAGTAGTAAATGGGACTCGATATTGGGTCAATTGGATCACCAGTGTCCAGACCTTGTAGTAGCCCCTGAAGTAATATTACGAGCTCCAAACCTTCAAACTGTTGATTTGCCAGTAGCTCTCGGTAAAGGCGTTTGGAGTATTGGCGACATAATCAGTGCATGTCATTGATGTAGGACTTAACACTCGTTGTCAGTTCCATACATAATAAATGGCTATTTTGAGGGCAGGAGAACTTACCATCCTGAGGTACCCCAAACGTTGCCAGCCCAATCTCCACAGAAGGTTATATTGAAGATGATCTTGTTAGAAACAAACTTTGAATCAATGTCACATGAGCCTTGGAAGAGAGCGGTAGGTGTTCCCCAAGTACTTGGGTCCGGGTTTCCACTCAAAGCGTTGGCCGGGATGGAACCGCGTGGGAAAAACCAAATCCTGATATAATCTGAGGTCCATTCTGTAGCGTAGACACCGCCACCATTATTGTTGAATCCGGTTCCATAAGAGTTAGTGCGGGCGTCCTATTCAAGAAGAAGAAGTTAGTAAGTAAAAATTGGCACCTGTATGGAATATCAAGTAGGGCGATTTACTTGAATACTACAGCCTTGGTTGGTGGATTGGTTTGGGGCGTTGATATAGCAATTATTTGTAATCAAATTACCAGACAGTCCACTGTTGTTAATAGTGCATCCATCAGTGGTATGAAGTGTCAATAGGTTCCGGTCGTCAAGATTGACACCTTCGATGATATCGATCTCGCCATTGTCCGGCCAGTTATCGCCAAGAGTCCAACTGTAAAAGTCAGTAATCGTCAATTATAAATGTTATGGTTTGGAATAGGGACCCCATCATAGATTCTACTCACAATGCTGGCCATGTTCCGCATATACTACCAGGCATGTGTGCGAGATCTAAGATGATAAGACCGTGTTGGAATCGGGCCTTGCTCTCTAGTCTTACACTATTTCGACCATTTGCTACGTTATTTGTGTGATCAACACCGACATAGACATTGTTGCTATTTGTCTTGATAATTCCTTGGGACTCGGCGCTGGCTTGGTCGATATATTTAACAAAGCCATTTGTAGGATCGGCGCCCTAATGAAGCACAGCTATAAGTCAATACATTATGGCATACCGGGCAAATAAACAGGAAATACCTACAGTATAGAAGTCAAACTTCGAGAAAAAGTTGGCTGGGGTGTAGCTCTCCTGGAGAACTGTGTAGGCTGCATTTGTAACTACTGCAGATGCAATAAGGCTGATGGATGCCGTAGAAAACTTCATTTCGGACTGTAATGTTGTATATATATAGGGAGAGTATACGACTCGAAGGTGCTTTTGATTCTTAGTGATTTGATTTGACATTTGAAGGGTAGCCCATCCTCTTTAAATATTCCAAATTGAAACGATGGTTCTTTCGAACTTTGGTCGAACAGGTCATTGGCGGGTGTCTTGTGCCTTCAAACAGACCCTAGATTGCTATGTGTTGAAACGCACATATGGATAGCTAGTGCCGTGATGTCTGACCAGGATCAGTACAAGCACCGTTTTGACGGACCCAGCATGTAAATTAGCCTTTTACTACTACTATGTAGTAGCCGGGCTCCCCGATAATCAGAGAATTGGGTGAACTGGTGCGAGTTTGAAAATGGGCTCTGCTTTGCCCATGAGATTCAGTCAGAGGCCTTGTCCATCCTGGTCCGTCTTGTGGTGACAGGCCACGAGGGTATGAGGCGGTTCTGTATGTAGTAGGTGGCCACTCGATAGGTCCGAAGTACATGTAGCCGAAATTACTATCCCTCACAGGGAGGAAGGTTCAGAGAAAGAACCCCGGGGGGGGGGGGTGTAGACGGTGTTTCTTTGTGGATTTGGCTAATATAATTCTTATATACGGTCTGGTGTTATAGTGCTATCACAACCAGCAGTACTCAAATAATACGTGAGTATATAAAAGTGATGAAAGCTAGGGAGATTTTCTAAGGGTTAATTCCATACCTATTGGGAGTATAGGCAGCTGTATCTAAGTATATGTACGACAGTACTACATGTACTTTGTATATAGGTTGGCAACAAAATCAACAAAAGGTAAAAAAATGACACATCTAATGTTAAAGGCCTAGCTAAGTAGCTTTGAGTCGCTTCAGATGCGTTTTTCCCATGTATAGATGGGCCTGCATGTACGTATGTATGTAGCATTTTGTTTTCTTACATAAGTAGTAAAGGCCACGCCGGCCCAGGTTTCAGATTCTGAGTCTGGCTCTCCTTAACTCGAGATTGATTCTTTTGATCACCGTCCCCGTACACAAGATCTCGGGCAAGGATGCTTAACTATTCGAAATTTATAACTACGGTCGATACTATAGACCTAAGGTTTGGCCATAGTCCAGGAGCACATTCTCATAGCTACAAAACGCCTATCTCCGCTTCGTTGCTATCCCCGTGCTTGAAAGTAGAAATCATTTCTTCCCAACATAGTTCGACATCCGAGAATCTTTATAGAGTCGAGCACGTTACTAAGACATGTGACACCATTTTGATTTATCCAGGATTTAAGCATTCACAGATCTTCTTGACATGAGCGCTGACATGTATATACGTAGATACATGTATGTTTATACACGCGCGCTTTCTGTTTGTTTCCGAATAATCGTCCTGGCGCTCATTTAACTAGCTTGGTTTCAAAGCTAGTACCTGCTTGACAGCTTCTCAGTCGGTAGGATGGGCTACTGTTTTCTTCCCCCCTTCCCATGCCTTACCCCGGCTACTCTCTATAGCTAGCATGGGTGATAATACCATAGCTACTGTATGTTCAACTAGATAGTTGGACTTGAAAAAGCGGGTTTGGTCACATCCCATCACTCACTTACGCATTGAGAGGTGTCTGTGGCTGGGTTTGTCGTTGTAGCCGCGTTTCAATCTGGACCAGCTCCTGATTGGATCGTGGACGGCCCTTCATTACCGGTAATGCCGGTAGACACCAGAGTACTTGAATAACCCCGTACGTACCGAAAGGATTCGGGCGAAAACCCCAGCTAGGATTTATATTTCCCTGTTCCAACTGAAGCGGTGGGGCGTGGTTATGAGGCCTAGAAAAGTGTCTATTCTACCCTCGCACTTATGCCGCTATCCGGGGCCTAAAGACTTTCCAGAATAGAATGTGCATCTTCATTAGAGAGTTTTAGCTACACGAGTTGGACAGAAAGTCGAGCACTTGGACAGAGAGTCCTGCATCTCTTATTTGCTAAATCCTTGTAAGTCTTTGCCTAAAACAGCTAGAATTTCTGTCCAACCTGTCCGACTTTCTGTTCAATTAGCGTAGCTAAAACTCTCTATTGCGGTAGTAAGTGAATGGGGACGTTAAGAATTAAAATACCCGTGTAACCTGATGAGAGTCAGGTCCTTGTGGCGGATACCAGGCCTTATCAGATAAGATGAGAGTATGAGCTTGGCAATCAAGCTGCGCCAGCTATCGTAGACTAAGAGCCTAAGACCCCACCACTCTAACCTCACCCCTACATCTCCAAGTTCTGCACGACCAAACAACAATAAAATGGTACTTCAAAAATCACTCTGTTACACCCTCCACTTTATGTGCGAGCTAATAAGGCGATGCAGTCTCTTCGCATAATCCCCGCCCCAAAGCACGCTACTCAGGTCTCTACCACAAATGGAGCTCCCAGTGTCCGTTCAATCCCCGACCCAATGAGGAACGGCCTGCAATCTGTATCTGCCGAGGTGAACGGAAGACATCCTCTAGAAGCCAGGTTGAAGAACTGGGATGAAACCCAGCAGGCTCTGAAGATGGAAAACCTGATGAGGGTATACGGTGCGCATGAGCCGATCAGGAGAGGCATGGAGATGAAGATTAGCGGATCGGTTAGTCTCCTTGCACTTCCTAAAACTTTGTGGGGGCGAGGATAGTCGCCATTTGGATAGATCACGATGGACGGGTGAGGGAAGAGTAGGGAAGAGTAGGGATGTTAATGAACTTGAGAACAGGACTGGAGACCGATTCAGCTGGGAGGACCTAGCAACTTCCACCTCGATATTCTGAAAGGGAAGGATACAACCATCGAATGGGAGGATATCTACAAAGGTAAGCACGAAAATCTGTCACTTATCTTATGTTGGCGTCTGTCAAGCGACAAATGTTCCATTGAGCTACGCCCCTCCTTCCTGCAAAGCTGACTCCATCACTCACCAAAGGGAACGAAAACACCGAGGAACTTCCGGGTTTCCACGCTGAGATGGAATCAAAGCTCAAGATGAACTGGTAAAGATCTGTAGATAAACGTTCTACCCTTTTAAACACGCTACACGGAATTGATATTATCAAAAAGGAAATTGTAGTCTACCCGATATCACACTCTTGGTTGGTTTTCGCCCATCAGAGAGACATGTGCACCTCTAAGGATATCTCCTGCATAATATTGTATTGACCTCTTACATGGGGATAACGCACCAACAGCCCGAGACCTCGCCAGCCATGGTCTTGCCATAGGCATAGACATATACCCATATGCACTTCTTTCTCCGATCCCTGGTTCTTCGCGTCTGAGGACTAAGAACACAAAACATCCTTGTCCCGCTCGTGACTTATATAAAACCCTTGAAACTTTAATAAGCTCGCTACAGTATGATTAAACATTGTGATTAAACATTGTAAGTAGGCCATTCATTAGAAATGACCTGCTTAGTAGAGCCATGATTCTGACAAGTGGGTCCTGATCTGTATCGTGACGCTCCCTTACTCAGGCGTAACTACCAAACACCCCGCATGCCCGTTTAGACTTTGGGATATCTAGCCAGTTAATTTCACTTTGTGTAATGCCTGCTCAGTTGATCACCTAAATAGTCACTTCATAAATTACACTTTGCAATAAATGACCCACAGCCTACGCAAGTGCGTGACCGATTACGTGATCTAATAAAAGGAATAAAGGCTTGTCTTCTTCTATTGATGACCCTGTCATGATCCTAGACATTCCATGTGAAGGTACACGATGCATAACATGTATACAATACATACATGTATGTAGCGAATACAGTACCAAAAAGAGGAGTGGGATCACTCTACATGTAGTATTCCCGCTGATTCGCTAGCAACGCGGTAAGAACACGGTACTCCTACAGTACTCTTCTTCTAATGCTGGTTTATTCGGTATATATCACTAAATTCCGTAGTCTTATAGTAGTGGTTTCACCACGTCTTTTCATGCTGTAGTCACATATAATTAATGATGTAAACAAACAAAAAAAAATGCTGTAGTCACGGCCTCTCACTCGATATAAGCTCCAAACACCAAGCCCCGAGAACCGGCCCTAAATGGCTGGTGCATACATGCAGTGCCCACGCAAGCCAGCTCGATTAGTATCTTCGCACCCCCGAGCTTACCATGGCCCCCAAGCGTACGGGGCTAGTAAACCATACAAGCCACTCTGTGAACCAACCTGGCCCAAGACCTACCGCTGGGTGCACAGGCTTAAGCCTAGACCCGAGATACAGGTGTCAATGGGAGATACAGTTTCTAGTGGTGGGGTTGATGCGCTATAAAGGCGGGTTCCTTGGTCCATGCTTATGGTAGCAGGAATTCCCTTAAGGGTTAATGGGTTACGAAGGACACACACTTCTACCAGACTCGGTATATGGGGGGCTGCCATTTGAAGATGTATATACACTCATGGCCAATTCTAGCCAGCTGCTCCTTGCCAGCAACATTGCGGTCTGCATAGAAGTAAACATGCATGGGATTACTTGCAAGACCGAGAAGGAGGTGGTGGTAGGTGAACTAGTATTTCCCGGTGCCGGCCCCGCCGACTGTGACTTGGCACTCGTTCCTCATACACGCTGGTGGGTACGCGTACGTACGTACCAACACATGATGAACTCAATTAACGTAGCGAGAGGGCCATTTATCACTAAAGAATCGAGCCCTCTAGTCCTCCAATACAGGGTGGTAAATGTGTCCAAAACAAAACTTACCATTGGTAGTAGAGTCCGGTAGAACTATTCGACCTATTATATTTGCCCTTAAAGAGGGGGGGGGGGGGAAGAGATAAAAAGTTAGTCCTCCGGGGGGCGGGGATCTAACCCACCCCCATGCGCGGCTGGGGAAACCTCTCCTCCACGACCACCCCATATCCACCCCCCACAGCCACTCCTCTCAACGCATGGTGGTGGCAACCTTATCCGCTTCTTTAAGGGACGCAAGACCCGCTTTTGAAATAGTTCTGCCACGCTCTGTACTTTACATGTATCTAGCACTGTACGTACTTAACGCATAAGCGCTGAATTCCAGTCCTTGTGCCATACTATACTACATGTACATACTCCATGCCCAACCGTTTCCCACTACGGTGGTACGGTATATATACATGTACTAACCCCAGTCTTTATACGACATCCAACCAAAACCCACCCGTCACCGTACCGCCCAGGGCCACACACCGGCTTGGTGAAAACGGTATAGAAACTTATAAGTACATGTACACACAACCACCAGCGCTGCCACTTCTATTGGCGCCGCTCCTGCAACGGTCGCCAAGCCCCGGAGATGATACCCTCCGCAACTCGCGAAGGCCCCATAGCGCGCTGGAGATTGGGCCTTAAGTTTGCGTATACGCTCTGCGCCTCCCTCCCCCAACCCCCGCCCATTCCTCTGGGGTACAGGACTGCATAGATATACTAGGCAGGCAGGGGGGCAGAACCGAGTGATATCGCGTGACCGGCGCTGCAAAAACTGGTTGAGCGGCGGGCTGGGGTTGTTGAGGCGCGGGTGGGTTGTGTATATGTATATGTCGGAAGCACTGAGTACGCCGTGTCCGGGGGTGCCATGTAACCTCAGGTGTGTGTGTGGTGGAATGTGGGCATCATAAAGTATCACTCGTTTCACATCACTGCCTCGCTACATGTAGGTACATACCATCATAAGCCTCGAATATATACATGAAGGCCTATATCAAGGAAATCCTTTATTACCCAAGACCAGCCCAGAAACAGTAAGTACAAGAAAACGGGAGAGGGAGCTACCTATCAATTACACCATACCTACTCCCCATACCCATGACTATAATAATACACCCGGCCCCCCACGCCACGCACCCAGACTACGCGCCCCCCGCCCTCCTCGCATACGCCGCATTACTAGGAACCCACAATCAGCACCATCCCCGCCCCCCCATTTCAAAAAAAGGAAACACAGACCCACTCACCTCGTATGGGCCAACAGGAACTTTACGCATGTGAGCGTGTACTTACACGCCCTCGTCCAGGCCTCGTCCTGGTTGAAGGCGAGGCGTATGCAGCTGTCACCGATCTTATCCTTCACGATGCGGTAGGGTAGCCGCATCTCTGGCTCCGCGGCCTCCACGAACTCGCCGAGCTGGCGTAGCACCTCTAGGAAGGCGACCATGGCCTGGTCGAACTTGCGGTGCATGAACATGCGGCCTAGGGGGAGGTCGCCGCTCGAGAAGAGCTCCAGCGTGGTGATCTTGGGATCTGCGTGGTGGGTGGTGGTGGGGGAGCCGGTGGTGCTGCTGGTGGTGGTGGTGGGGTAGTCGAGCTTTTCGATGCGTGAGGTGGAGCCCATGGGGCGGAGGCGGTAGGAGGTGGGTGTGAAGTGGAGTTTTTCGCAGATTGTGGTGAGGAGGAGGAGTGTCTGGCCCCAGGCTGCGTTGATTTCCGTCCATTCGACCTAGAGAGGAGAAGGTTAGCTCTTTGTTTTCTCGGGGGGAGGTACGGTGTTTAAAGGAGGGAGTAGATACCGGCTGCGTCGGCAGCCTCCCTAATCGCAGCCCATTGATGGTCCCAAAATACCCATCATGACCAATACAGAACGTATCGTTATATACGTTCGTCCTCTGCAGCTTCTCCAGCTGCTTCGAGTCATGGTCATACTGGGTATTGACGCCGTCCCTCTCATTCTGGAACTCCTCGAGCCGGGCCGCGAAGCCGTTCCTCTCACGCCAGAAGTCCTCCTCCTCCCGATCGAGCATGCGCGCCTCCTCCTCGAGGCCGCGAATCTTGCCCTCCACCGCCGCGCGCGCATTTTCCGTCTCGGCCAGCTCGCGCAGGGCCGCGGCCTCCTCCTCGGCGAGGGCGCGCTGCTCCCGCTCGGCGGCTTCGCGCTCCGGGTCACTGGGGAGCTCGCTGGTCACTCGCTTGAGGAAGTCGACGTAGGCGTCGCGCTCGCGCGTGGCGTTGGCGAGGCGCTTGCTGAGCCCGTCGAGGAGGAGGTCGGTGCATTCGCTGCAGATGGGGTAGTCGATGTCGCTGCGCGCGCTCAGGATGTCGAAGAGGCCCGCGGAGGTGCGCATCTGGTGGCTGAGGGCGTTCTCGTCGTGGGGGAGGAGATGGAGGGGCTGGAGGAAGGGGGGGCCACCGGCACCACCACCACCGCCGCCAACGCCGCCAACGCCGGTGCCACCACCACCACCACTACCGCCGCGGGAGGAGGGGTTAGAGGTGTTGGTAAAGGGCAAGGGAGCGAGCTGCGATTGGGTGAGCATCACGTAGCTCTCTGCGGGGTTCTGGTAGACGGACTTTGAGCGGGGGGGCGCTGAGCTGGTGGAACGGGGGGGGATGGTGCGCTTGTGGAGGGGGTGCTGGGGTGGGTGAGTAGCCTTGTCATAAGTGTCTCGACGGTCTTGAGGATAGATGGGCGGGTTGAGAGACGTGTCGGTGCTGGTGGGGGGCGGAGGGTTTGTGCCTATATAATATAATAAGGTATTAGTAGGTACTTGTAATAGATGGGGAGGAGCAGGAGGAGGAGGAGGAGGAGGAGAGCAATACCTGTGAGGAGGTTGAAGGCGGCGGGACTGAGGTCTTCGAGGGAGCTATGCAGCTTTATGGGCTGACGGCACTTTTGGCACTTCATCGTTTGGTGTTTGGTGTTTGGGGGGGGGGGGGTTGATGTTTGATGTTTGAGGTTGTGAGCGAGCTGTCGATAAGAGCTGTGGTTATCGGGTCTGTGGCGGTGTGTGAGTGTGGCTATGCAGTTATGGTTGACCACCCCTAACCCTGTGTATATCCGAGATGTTTGCCAGTGCCTGTTATGTGTGTGTGTGTCTGTCAGTCTGTGTGTCTTTGATGTGTGTGTGTGCATTGGGTTGAGGCCAAATGCTGTCTGCTCTACAGTCAGTGACAGTCACCCATCCGGGTGTCCAGCAGCCATAACTTATGTCATATTAATATGTACAAGGTAAGTTACTGCACCGGTCAAGTCATCGGACGATTATATAAATAGACCCTCCTCTCCACTCACGTGATGCGGCTCTTTGCTGCCAATCACACCGGGGCCGCGTCAGAAGAAGGGAAGCTCTCGAGATCTCTCAACATCGCTCTCTCTCTCTCAACGACACTCTCTCACAACCACCACCAATCAACTAAACATCAATTCTTCGCAGCTATATATCCATACATAACTAAGACAATACAGCAATGGAATCCGTAAGTCCCCCATCCCCCCCCACCACCCAGAGTATGTCCACCACCAGCCAACACCCCCGTAGCAGCGCCCTCAAGACGGAGCCCTCAGCTGGCGTCTCTCAGCACATCCCGCGACTCTCGGCTTCTTCCTCGCTTTTCGCCTCTGTATGCCATGCCCCACCCTATATCTACATGTACTACATCCACATCCATACTAACCCACGTTTTACCCCCACCCATATAGTCCCTCTACTCACCTACCTCTTTGGCCTCTGGTTCTCCTCAAACTTGTCTGTTCCCTCTCTCTCTCTCTCTCTCTCTCTCTCTCTCTCTCTCTCCCCTCTGCACACGACTAACACCCACCACAGCGTCCTGATATTCATCATCGTGATCCTCCTCCTCGCCGCAGACTTCTACTACTGCAAGAACATTGCCGGCCGCCGCCTCGTCGGCCTGCGCTGGTGGAACGAGGTTAGCGCCGAGGGCAACGGCGAGAGCATATGGGTCTTTGAGAGCCCTGACGTACCATCCCCTCCTGTTAGTGTGTTGGGCGTATACTGAATTGAAGTACAGGAGTCCCGCCAGATCAATGCGACAGACAGCCGCTTCTTCTGGCTATCCGTCTACATCGTGCCGCTGCTGTGGGTGCTACTGGCGATCGTCGCTATCGTCAGGTTCGAGTTTATATGGCTGTCGCTTGTCGGTATGTTTTACTTCTCTCTCTCTGTGTGTGTGTGTGCTTGCGCGCGGGGCTGATACAGAATGTGCGCGCACGGATAGTCATCGCGGTGATCCTCTGCGTCACAAACGGCGTCGCCTTCTCGCGCGCAGACAAGTTCGGCAATGCATCGTCGTTTGCCGGCCACGCCATGAACACGGCCGGGGGCGGGTTTGCGAGGAGAATGGCGGGCAGCGTGGCGAATAGGATGTTCTTCTCCGGCGGGAGGAGCTAGGCGAAGGGAAGGGAGGAGGGGAAATGGGACTATGGGACTATGGGACTATAAGAGGGATCTGGGGCGAGAGGGGAAACTGTGAGGGACATGTGAATAGCTAGCTTAGGTAGGGCAGGGGCGGCGTTTAAAAAGTAGCCGCTTTTTTTTCTTTTCTTTTTTGTTATTTTGTGTTTTTATGTTGTTTGGATTTGGATTTGCTTTTTGCTCTGGTGGGTCTTACTGGGCTGGATAGTTCTTTGCAGGTACATGTAACTACAGCAACAAAAATAGGGGTGATATTCGTGTGGTCGACATGCAGTATGAATACCGTCTTCTTAAGAATGGTACATTCCCCAAGATGCCGATATAGGTCGGTCATCTCCAGAAGTAAGTCAGGCAGGTGATACGCATTACAAGTTGAATGCCGCTTATCAATCCCGTAGAAACTAGCAGCACAGCAGTAGGAGCACCGCATTCTATGGCAGATTTCCGCGTCTGGAGTGCGGCAGGACCACCGAAGCGCCACTGTATGCAAAGCCATGCGTCTTCCCCTGTCATCCTGTCGTGTTACTGTATTCTCTTGACGATTATCTGACACGGAATACAAGATGGGTATGGTGATACTACGGTCTGGTAGATAATGTCAATCCTCTGCGCGACCATCGCAGTACCGCCTTGTTGCTTCGAGATTATATTTAGGGGAGTGTAGTTGTGCTATAGTATGGCCTCTGGATGCGGTAGGATGATCGAATACACATTTGCGACATGGAAAGAAAAAAGACCTCTGGCCGGTCCGGTGCATATACTCCTCCCGGGGCGCGCATGGCACCAGTGTACCTACAAGTACTTACGCAAGAGCACACCAAATCACCCGGCCTGTCTCGGGCGGTTGAGTCACGGTGGCTCACTCGCCCGCCGGCGGCTTGGCGGCTGCGGCTGTTCTATGTTGTTCTACAACCCAATGCGGTTCGATGCTCTGGGCGTAGACCTCTGGCCCCTCCGATCGTTAATCACTATATGGGCCGCTCGCGTCTGATGTAGATACCGCGCTGCTGCACATGTACATGCAGTTCTAGAGATGTTTTGGTACCCCAGGCCTTGGGTGGTGGGGAGGGTCAACATTGCTACTCGGCCCTCGCAGGGAGGCTTTCGGTCCCGGGCGGGGAGGGTGGGTGTCGGGTAGCTGGTTCTGGAGTCGGTGTCTGGACGGTGCAACATCGCTGACCTACCATATAAGTACGGCTACGATAAAAGAGTTTCCGAGTGATGGTGGTGCATGGCCGCCACCCTCCCCGCCGTAAAGCGATATGGCAAATGTACCTGTCTATACCATACTTCGCGTAGGCTCTCGCGCTGTGTGACACTGGCAATGTCTATGCTCCCCTCCTTATTGTAAGCAACGGGTTGCTGGGGCGGCTTTGGGGGGGGCGCTTTTCATACATTGCTAGAGCTAGGAATTATTCCCACCGTTTCAGAGCTGGGGGGAATACTTGATTACTCGCCGTCCAAAACATCCAAGAGATAGGTAAGGGAGTGCATGGCTATCGCCCGGGAATTGGAGCCAGCAACAACAGACTCAGACTGCCCCCATTCACCAGACAGAGCCTTGTACATAAGAGTCCCGCACAGGCCCTACTCTAGTAACTAGGGGATGGATATAGAGTAAGCTATTATCTAGATGCATATTTATCACTCATGATCACCGGTATAATATGATACACATTATCATACTGTGCCCTTGAAGACAGGATAGGGTATATCATTACGGCCCGCTAAAAGCAAGAAAGGGTATCAGTTGCAGGAAGGAAGTCCACTACCGGGACAGAACGCTCTAAATCTACGCATTATCCCCCGCCCTCAGCGCGCGGTCATCTCTATCACCACCGCCCTGCATCTCCTCCTTTGCCGTGTCGAAAACATACATCGGAAACTATCAACACATTAGCAACCGCCTGAAAAGCGCAGCGAAAGGGAGGATACTACCTCGAGGCCCACCGTCCTCTTCACCACGACCGGCAACACCTCCCACACCCTCCTCGGCATCGGAACCAAGATACTCGTCCTCCTCAAGTAGCGCTCATACTCGCTCCAGCCCGCGCCGCTCTGCCACCTCCTCCTCGCCCCGGGCCTCTCCTGCAGGTTGAGGCCGCTCAAAAACAGCAGCAGCACAACCAGCAGTACGGGCCCCACAACACTCGCCCACAGCGCTGCGGCCACCCTCCCGCGCACCGCCCCCGCCGCCGCCGGCGCAACAGCGATAAGCCAGATGCCAAAGTGCAGGGTGATCTCCCCAAAGTAGTTTGGGTGGCGCGACCACTTCCAGAGGCCGCTGCACATGAAGAGGGACTTGTCGCGCCGCCCGGGGCCCGTGCGGAAGGCGTACTTTTGCGCGTCGGCGACGGTCTCGGTGGTGAGGCCTAGGGCGAACAGGAGGGTGCCAATGATGTCGAGCGGCGTGTGCCCGAACCGCGGGTGCGGGTGGGTGCGGGTCGTGGAGGGGCTGTTGAGGATGGTGATGGGGAGGGAGACGGTCCATACCCAGAGCATCTGGAAGAGCCAGAAGCCGAGAAACTTGAAGAATTTGTCACGCATCTCGTCTATAGGGCGGGTTAGTATTTGTGAGAGCCTTACACAATTGAATTGGGGGGGGGGGGGGTACTGAAGCGGTCGTCCTGGCCGGTTTTGAGAATGCGGAAGAAGAGGAAGCCGGAGAGGCGGGCGCCCCAGATCATCAAGAAGATTGAGGCTACGATGTTCTGCGGAGAGGGGGGCTTGTTAGCTGGAGTATGGACTTTGGCGGGTTTATACTCACTCTTGCATCTTTGGCACCGCTGAAGCACAGAGTGACGACCGCGAGGAGTATGAAGTTTGTTCCACCCGCAAAGTCTGTAAGCTTATCGAATCTGAGCGAGAACGCAATTGTGAAGAAGAACAGCTGGTAGGCGATTGTTATGAGCAGTGTTGCGATGAGGTAGTAGTCGTCAATTGCGTATAGGGACATCATGATCACAACAGAATAGCTAGCTAGTTTGTAGCTCCTACTGAGTAGCTTGAGCTTGAAGAGATGGCAAGCTGTACCTGATATCTGTCTGTCTGATATAATAGTAAGTTAAAGGGCAAGGCTTCCATTTTGGATGGATTGCTCAAGGCTGCATTTGCTATGGCTGTGTTGTGTAGGTGTTTTGTGTGTCTTGTGAGTCTGTGATGCTCTCGGAAAGTGTTGATTCGCAGTATCCCATGGCGTCATTGACTCACGTTTCCGAATCGCCGCTTATGTAAAGCAAAGCAGGCAAGCAAGGGGCAGGCAAGCAAGGGTTTGTGGTATTTGGAATATTTCGAGGTTGGGAGATTGCAAACAGGGCTTTGACTTCGAGTGTTGTTGGAAAAGGTACATGTATGATACCTTCATGGTCAGTTCGCTGGAATGGGGTATACATGTATGCTTTAGAGGAAGCCCCCCCCGCGAGTTGAACCCAAAACTAATCGTCGGGGAGCACTACTCTATGTAAAGTAGCTTAGTAGAGTATCTACCGCTTCGAATCATGAGCGGGCACAGTTCAATGAGGTTAACTGCTGGTCGGGTCATGGACGATCACTCAAGATCGGAGGCCAATGTCGCAATGTGTTAGCCGTAGGAAAGATAGAGGTCCGTTAGAGTGGTATCTGGTACCTACTAGTAAAGTCCGTAAAGAGTTCACTTACTCCTGAAAGCCCAAGTCAATCATCATCGACTGCTAGTTCAGTCAGTTCTACAAACCTCAACTGCGTAGGTAACTACTACATGTATCAGTCTGCTCTACTGATTATCTCGTAGGTACTCGATATCGCCAAGAGATGCGGGCGGATCTGATAATCTCAAAACTCCCCGCGTCAGAAGTCCGTGTGTGTCCTCACCAAACCCGAGGGCCTCGGCCACCACCCCACACAAAAGGGCAAACAATTCAGCCTGGCCGTTTGACGCAGGTCCCCCCCCCCCCTACAACATGTAACCTTATGTTCGATGATTCCAGGAATTTAACCCCAACCCTGGCCGGTAAACATATATAACCTTACATCTCTTCGTCTATGTATCATCATCGGCGGTGAATGGAGAATAGACGGGGGATGGCGCGTGTGGGATGTTCCGCTTTTGCATGTGAATAGGTAATACGGCCAAGACCTAGACCCTTTCGGAACGCGGGGGTAGAAAAAAATCTGGAGAAGGAGTCTCTCCTCAAACCCTTATGTAGTTTAGATTGGTGAGAGATCGAGGAACAGCGTGGGATGCTTTTCACATGTCAGTCAGGAAGTCACCTTGCTGGAAGGTTGTGGTTGGACAACACTCAGGCCGTTCTTCACATGATGGTGAACTCTGGGTTCAAAGCTTCATGTGGAACCAAAATGACCGTCATTCAAATCCGTAAGCAGGTCTCTGATTGGCTGGCCCCACACTTTTCACGTCCCTCCGCGTGCCAAGGGCTGACAGGAAAGCCTCGGTTGTACGATACCCCGAAACAAGACGCACCCCCCCATTGCCGCTTGCGAGCGGTACAAAGTCAGATCCCAGCCCACCACGTCTTCCCACTTCCTCTACTCCTCCACCTGCTTCGTGTCCTCATAACTCACCTCTTGCCCTTTTTTTCTCACTCATTGCACAGAGCTCTTCAGTGAAATTACATTTTAGAAAACAACAGCTTGTCGTTATTGTTAATATCTTTCATCACAAACTGAAATAATGGCTCCACGAGTAATTGTCGTCGGTGGCGGTCGTAAGTTGCCCTACCATGAGCTTAATGAGCTTTATAAAAACAGGGCATCATGAATATAAACTAACTCACCTGCCTTATGGACAGTTTCGGGTCTCAGTGCTGCCCACACATTGTACCTTGCCGGTGGAAATGTCCTTGTTCTTGACAAGCAAGGTACTTCAGCCCCACCAAAGCTTGCCAGCAATTTCTAACATGAGACATAGGATTTTTCGGTGGAAATTCCACAAAGGCCACGTCTGGTATCAACGGTGCTCTCACACGCACTCAGGTCGACTCAAAGATCCAGGACAGTGTGCAGCAATTCTATGAGGATACCATGAAGTCGGCACGTGACAAGGCGCGACCAGATCTTATCAAGGTTCTCACATACAAGTCCGCAGCTGCCGTGGAATGGCTGCAGGATGTATTCGGACTTGATCTTACGCTTGTTTCACGTCTTGGGTATGACTTATTCCTGTTGTACTATCGATACCTTAGTATTCTAACAGAAGCAATAGTGGCCACTCACAACCTCGCACACACCGAGGCCATGATGCCAAGTTCCCTGGAATGGCTATCACATATGCTTTGATGCAGAAGCTTGAGGAGCTCGCCGAGAGCGAGCCTGACCGGGTCAAGATTATCAAGAAGGCTCGTGTCACTAAGATCAACAGCGAGGGCAACGTCGTTACCGGTCTCGACTTTGAGTACGAGGGAAAGACACACACCGAATATGGCCCAGTCGTTCTCGCTACCGGAGGATACGCTGCGGATTTTGACAGCCCAGACTCTCTCTTGAAGAAGCACCGTCCTGATGTCCTCAAGCTTTCATCTACCAATGGAACTCACGCTACCGGTGATGGGCAGAAGATGGTTATGGCTCTTGGTGGTAACGGAATCGACATGGACAAGGTCCAGGTGCACCCTACTGGACTTGTAGACCCTAAGGACCCCACCTCCAAATGGAAGTTCTTGGCTGCTGAGGCTCTCCGTGGTGAGGGTGGTCTTCTATTGAACGCCGATGGCAACCGATTCTGCGACGAACTCGGTCACAGAGACTATGTCTCTGGTGAAATGTTCAAGAACAAGTTCCCCATCAGACTTGTTCTTAATAGCAAGGCCTCGAAGGTTCTTGATTTCCACACAAGACATTACTCCGGACGTGGTCTTATGAAGAAGATTACTGGTGCTGAGCTGGCCAAGGAAATCGGCTGCGGACCCGAGCACCTTCAGAAAGTCTTCAAGCAATACAACGCCATTGCTGAAGGAAAGGTTAAGGACCCCTACGGCAAGAAGTTCTTCCACAACACTCCTTTCGATATTAACGATGATTTCCATGTTGCTCTCATGGAGCCCGTTGTCCACTTCACCATGGGAGGTGTTGAAATTGATGACAAGGCCCGTGTCCTCAACAAGAAAGGCAAGCCTTTCGAGGGTCTCTATGCCTGTGGTGAGATTGCCGGAGGTGTTCACGGTGCTAACCGTCTTGGTGGTTCATCTCTCCTTGGGTGTGTTGTTTACGGCCGTGTCGCTGGTGACACCGCCGCGGAATATCTCTTCCAGAAGGTCTTGTCCGGCGCAGCATCAGGATCTTCCGCTGCCGCTCGTCTGAACCAAATTTCGCTTCACATTGACCCCAACAGCCCAGGAAAGCTCGTCATCGAGTGGAATGGCGGGAGCTCACAGGGCTCAGGTGGAAGCATTCCCGGGCAGACTGCGACCCACTCTGTCCACAAGGGCAGTGCCGAGGGCCAGGATCCCGGCACAGTAGCGAAGCCTGCGGCAAAGGAGTTTTCCATTCCCGAGAAGGAATTCACATTGGAGGAGGTTGCAAAGCACAACACTAAGGGCGACGTATGGGTTGTTGTCAAAGGAGTTGTCATGGATGTGACGAACTTCCTCGAGGACCACCCCGGTGGTGTCCAGGCCGTCATGAACTTTGCTGGTAGAGACGCAACTGAGGAGTAAGGCAGCCTTACCGTCAAATTTTATATCCTTTACTAACGTTTTCTTTAGATTTGCGATGTTGCACGACGATGAGGTCATTCCTAAGTACGCCCCTGCTACCGTTATTGGGCGGATAAAGGGCGTTACCCCCAAGTTGGATATTTAGATTGGGCTAGTTGTTTTTGTTTTTTCTTTTGTAAGGGACGGTTTATAGAAACCAAATTGGATTGTTTGCTTTCGGTTAATGAAGTTGATGCCCAAGCGTTCGAGAATTTCTCGGTTGTATAAATAAATATCTGAGTTGTTTTGGCTGTATTTCTTATTCCCTACTGGTTGTAATTTCTTCGGTAGTCAATGGATTGATATTACGACATCTACTTTAAAGATCCTTAACGCGTGATATGTTCACAGCCTCTCACTCGAAGTCAGAACCAAGGATTTAATTCTCTTTAAGCGGCAGAGTGATACACAAAGTTTTATCCGCTGGTCCCAGAGACTCACCACCGACGCCTTCCCATAGACTTCTACCAACGCCGTACAGCCTTCCGCAGTTTATCATGTATCAACTCTACTGTCTTCGTGGATAATTACACCGACAAACTCAACTGTCAATATCTCCGGAGGAATAGTGCGTGCAACCTCTGACTTACAGAACAGCCTAGCAATCCTAGAGACGCAAGCATTTGTCTTCTGCCCGTCGCTCCCACCCCCATTGGCACCCACAGCCGCCGCCCCAGTCTTACCAGTCCCCACCCGCGCGCCGTGGAGGATACAGATACCGATACAGAGCGCGGGGCCGTCGGCCAGGGCGCTGGCCCTGTCGGTGCCGCGCGCGACACACTCGATCGCGGTGAAGGCCGTGTCATGCTCGTGCAGGAAGAGGACGACGCGGTCGAAGAGGTCGCCGGTGAAGAAGGCGCTGGGCGAGGCGGGGAGGGCGAAGGACCGGCGGGGGGCGGGCGTGGTTAGGATGAGGGGGTGGGACATTGCGGCTGGGGGTGCTGGTTGAAGGGGGGCATTGTGGTCTGGGGGTGGATGGACGGGTGGATGTACGTGGAGGGGGTGGTGGATGGTGTACGTGGTCATATCGTGCTGGGACGGCGTTAGGTCGTAGAGCTCCCTTTGGAGTGGCCAGGGAGGTTTAGTAGCTAGTAAAGGTGCCCACCCTATGGGGACAAAAGCGGGAAGCCCAAACACATGATGCCGGTTTCTGATATCAGTACCTCCGCCCTAGCTATATATAAGTATATAACCACCCCACAGTGGAAACCAGGGTGTTGGTATTAAACACGGGGCATCTCAAGACGTTACTGTGCCCAGTCCACTGGTAAGGGTGCATGCAGCTAGACTAGTGGGTTAAATAAACAAAAAACAAGAAAAATCTTCCGGATGGCTGTCCTGTCCACCGCGCGAGTGATATCCTGTGCTCCGAACCGAATTAGTGGCCCATCTTACCGGCCAGGAACCCCCCCCACCCCCCGAACACTTCTCCCCCGAACACTTCTCCCCAGCCGATACCCTGGTGGGAGTTGGGACTGTGTTAACGTGGGACCACTCACCCACCCTCTAGTGCCCAACGGCCGGGTCCTGGCCCCCTACGTACAGTACTCTATACCGACAACACCAGCGGAAATGATCGGTTCTGCATGAATTGCGGCCGCGGTCGCGAATAACCGGCTCTAGCTCCAGGGCGCCCGGCCATTCCCGGCCTGGAGCACCGCACGGACACAGATCAGCGGGCGGCATGTGCCGTTGTAGACCCCCGGATACGGGCTCAGCCCCACAGACACACAGAAGTGGTCACGTTTGCTGGAATACCTCAGGCACATATTCGCAATTTAATTCCTCAAGCAGGGTCTGTAGACACCCTATCTATCCCGCAGAACAGAACAGAACAGAACAGTGTCGCATACCTACATACATACAAACATAGAGTACAGACGGCCACGGCAGCTTCCACCGGGTAAATATACACCCCACCCACCACCCACTAATCCTATAAATAGCGCCCGAGCTGAAAACCGGGGAACTGACTCGCGATACCACCTACCACACGGCGCCCTGCCCGAGGCGGTTTTTGGGTGGGGCCGTCGATCGGTGTCGGGTGGTTGCACGCGGGGGGGGGGATGTCTTTCGGAGGTGAGAGGTGGTGTTGACCTGGCATGACTGACTGTGTTATCGTTGACAGGCAGGCAGACAGGTGCCGAGAGATATCTGTGCTGTGCTGTCTGTGCCCAATCGGTATCGACAGCATCCAGGCCCGGGACTACACACACAATACCTACAATACAATACAATACCCCCATAGCATACATATTGTATATATATATAGTGCCAGTCTTCACAACCCAGGCGCTACACCCAGTCCTGTCCATAGATAGTAATCCGGGCACGAGACCGCTGCACATTCCCACCCAAATCTCCGAGTTTCAAAAGAAGCCTGTGCGTCGAAAAGAAAACTTAAAGCTTGAATAAGGTTTCTGGTTGGTCGGTTGGTACGTGGACGCGTAATGGGTGGGTTGGGCGGGAGTGTAGTGGGCTGGAGTGGAGTGAAGGGGTGAGTTACCCTGGTCCGTAGTGGTGGTGGTGTCAATGGCTGCTTTGGCATGTTTTTGGTGGTGGCGGCGGTGCACTCTGGCATGGCATGATTACAGTACATACAGCGGCTTGGCTGCGTTGGGACCTGATTCTTGTAGAAAGTACATACATAGGTTTAATAGAACTGCGTAGTTGGTGTAAATATTTTGCATCTATACGGGGGTCACCGCACACCTATCTCTAAGTCTACTTATACTTAAAGTCGGCCCGGGTGAGTCTATCTTCTGGGCCGGCTTCTACGAGTCCGGCACCGTCCCCTTCTCCTCCTCAAACACCCTCTCAACATCCACGCCCCCCATCCTCGCCCTCTCCACCACCGCCCTCGCCGCGCCCACCACCGGCGCATCCACCATCTTACCGTCGAGCGCCCAACTGCCCTTTCCCTGGCCCTCCGCCACCCTGTCCGCCACCAACACCCTCACCGCACCCCTCACCCTCTCGTCGCTCGGCAGGAACATGCGCTGCACCGTCTCCACCTGTCCCGGGTGGATGACCTGCTTCCCGTTAAAGCCCATAGCGGCGCCCTCGCGGCACTCGCGCGCTAGTGCGCCCGAGGCGCTGGTGTCCTTGTACTCGGTGCACACCAGGTCGATGGCAGAGGGGATGTTGTAGGCACGTGCGGCGGCGACGATGGTCTGGCGGGCAAAGAGGAACTCGGTCAGGCTGGGGCTGCGCGTGAGTGAGAGGTCGAGCGCAAAGTCTTCGGCGGCAAAGATGAGGCCCGAGAGGCGTGGGGAGGAGGCGCAGATGGAGCGGATGTCCATTATGGCGCGGGCAGACTCGAGGAGTGCTGTTGTGGGGGTAGTTTGTTAGTTGGTGAAAGGGAGTGGTAGTGCTCCTGGAGCCAGGGGGGGGGACCAATGATTTTTATGCCAGTTTTGTTGGGGTGGTTCGAGTGCTCGAGGACATTGGCAACAAAGGTTCTTGGGAGAAAGTCAGATCCACGGGCGGTATAGAGGTATCGCTTTAGATGGCATACATATCACCCGCACTCTCTACCTTCGGCACTACAATAGAGTCGAGATGTGGCGCTTTGAGCTGTGCGTCCATACCATTGGTCAACCAACCGACATAACCTCTCCCCTAGCTAATAATACATAACTACATGGGCGACAAAGTACTTACAACTTCAGTGAGATCGTCAAGCGCAAGCCCGGTACCGATGGAATTTATGCGTACGGCCTGCTCGCGGATGCCGGTGGCGCGGGGCTGCGACAGCACCTCGCGGATGCGGGAGCGGGCTGCGAGCTTAGCAGAGACGGTGACGGAGTCTTCGAGGTCGTAGGTCTATTGTAGGATGGATGGAGAGGTTATCATTTTTTTTTCCCTTCTTTTATTTATTATTTTCTTTTTCTGTTTCTTTTTGGCTTTTTTTCATTGGAGATCGGTGGGTGAGGGTGTGAGACAGGGAATCGGGCATTTTACAAGATGTAGGGATCTCTGGGACTGGGGGGGGGGGGAGGAAAGAGTGCAGAAAGAGGGAAAGACAAGTCAAGTCATGATGATGGAAGGGATATGAGATAGGGATAGGCAAAGGTACATATAGCTAGGTAGGTGAACAGGTATATGGTATGTGCTCAGATAGGCCCATGGGTGGTGCCATAGAGCTGTTGTGCTTCAGAGCTCGGAGCTCTACTATTTCCTCCCAATTGGAACGAAAAGCTCAAGACGCCAAGGGCTGGGCATGCATGAAAAACCGCACCAAGATGCGTGGAGGCCAAGTGAATAGAAGTGCACATCCGCAAGGCAAATACCGAGGTAAGGAAAAGGGAAGGTCAGATCTTAGCTTACGATGCAATCAACGTTCAGTGCTCTTGACTTTTCCAACATACGTTGACTGGACCCGGGAACTATATCCATCCGATGCCATGGTCAGCGGTAAAGCGCTCAAGAGAGTGAGAGAGGAAAAGAAGAGGCTTGTTCGATGGAGATTGCTGTCCGATTTAGAAGCAGCAAGGTTTCTCCGTCCGCCAAAAAACTCATGGAGTCTAGTTGATCATGATAGATCATCTTGATCTATATCCAAATTGATTGCGGGACAAACAGTGGCAATTACCCACCATAGAGTAACGCTCGCCGTAGTAATGGAGCCGCCATTTTTTTTTCTTCTTCTTCTTCTTGTAAGGTAGCCTGTAACGGAACCGGGAGTAATGACAGTCCGGGGAAGAGGGAGAGAGGTGGGGAGCGGTGTATTTAGGATGTTGTCTTAGTGCAGGGATATAAGGGACAGATTTTTACTAAGCACTCGGGAAGGTCTTGGCAGGCACTTGCCTCAGACAGGAAATCGTAATAATTTTAAGTGGGGAGCTTTCCCTCTGGAACAGCAGTTGCGATTGAGATGGTGGCAGAGTTTGTCGGATCGCTTCAGTAATATGTAGAGTCAGCACCGGTGACAGTAGCAATCTACATGTAGGTACATGTAATCATCAGTTTCAAAATCCGCCTGTGGGGGTACTCTAGGTAGAGAGTTTACCTACTCTATCCTGGGCAGTTGTGTTACTACCTGAGATACCCCCTCCCAGTGCCAAGTTGTCCTCAGGAATCCAGTGATTTGCTAGATCATCACGCCACAGTAGAGATAGGCTTTCTGACCAGTCACCAGAAGTGCTTCCTGACATTAATTATCACTGTGGGCTGTGATTGGCCGGCTGAACGTCGCTGTTGTTCATGGATGGGATCAGTGACGTCGGGTGCCTTGGGTGTTTCTATTTCTAGCGCACCAGTCCTTGTTCCTTTTTCCCCAGCGCCACATACACATTGCGTACGCTTTTTTTGAACGAGCCCCACGTCTGCAATGTCGTTCACCCTCTCCTCTCTCTTGAGCGGAGTTGTCCGTACCCGTTCCCGGAAAAAACGTGATACCCTCAGTTGAGGAGGAGGTGCAAGAAGGACTGGTTGGGCAGACAAATCAAAAAAAAATAATGGGTTACAGTATATGCATGTACCTGGTAGAGTAGGAGGTACCATACCATGAGTGTAAATAGAATACATGTTGTTTTGCTGACCAGCTGGTTGACTGATGATTGATTGATATACTTTACACACACCTATCGGTATCGGTACCTGTTGTATTAATTAATTGGGTGAAGGACGAGCAATGAAGGGAATGCACGTACGATTCACAGACGAGGAAATATCATCACCTCCTTTGTGTGAGTGCGAGAGGACGAGACGAAGGGAAGCAGCCCGTATGGTGTGTGTAGAAAAAGAGCATACCACATACATACATACATACATACATACATACATGCCTTGCTCGCGTACTATTGATTGTGGTGCATGCAAGTTACGCAAGCTTTCATGTGGAACGCAGCAGAAGAGGCAGTTTTTTTTTTTTTTCAATTGTACCCTTCGTCATCTCTTTTCTCAACTTTGTTTCTCTTCCTTCTTCCTCTTCTTTCCCACTTTATACTTCCCCCCCACAAAGCTTCTGGAGGATTCTTCTTTTCCCCTCGTCCGGTTACTGATTCCTTCCGCTGGAAGAGTCACTTGTGATCCTGTCAAACCTTCTTCACAGTAACCTACCACTGCTACTGCTGTTACCACCAACCACTACCATCTCTCTCTGCATCTGAAATTCGGCTGCGTCCCTGTTGTATAATAAGAAGATCGTCTCGCTTGTTACACATTTTCGCGTGGCTCTACCCTAAAATCCTACGTAACCCTCAACACCGTCGAACAGGGAAAAGAAAAGAAGAGCATTTCCTCATCCCGCACCGGTGTGTTTCAACACCTTACTAGTACACAGCAGTATCATCACTTAAAATATACAATCTACTCTATTGCCAACAACCACCCCTTGTGGATCCTTCTAGTCTGGTATATTTTTCCCCCCTGCCGCCCTCCCCTCGTACGTTCCTGCGGGAAAGGGAACTAGTAAAACGTCGCTCTCGCCGGTTTTTTTTCTTTCCTTCACCTAATCGCTGTAGACGAGCCGTCCATTCGCCACATCTTTCGATTCTTCGCACTACCGCTAGCACTCTCCGTCAGATATATAAAGTAGAAAAATGTCCGCCGCATCGATAAAGAAGGGTCATTCTCGAACCTGGAGTTTGAGGTCGAAAAAGGACAAGGACGAGACAAGACTGAGTTCATTACCGGCGGCGAAGCAGAAAAAGATGACTAAGAACGTGGATCCTACTCGAGCAATCACTGAGGACGAGCCCTGTATGTTGCGTGCACTGGCCACTAGTCTAGTTCCCAATTTGAAGGGGCGTTGTCGCTCAATTGGCTACAATTGCTGACTTTGAGGTGCTGGACTAGTTCAGGTAAATCAGTCGACAAACCAGTACAAGAGTCTTTCGCAGCTCAAGTTTAAAGATCGCTTTGGAAATGATATCAGTAGGGAGACCCCTGCGAAATAGTAGGTGCAATTGAAGGGTTCTAACGTGGTGTTTTTTTTTACAGCCGAACCGGATTTGG
The DNA here is from genome assembly GCA_024713865.1 of Morchella sp. 2016-72. Lineage (NCBI taxonomy): Eukaryota > Fungi > Ascomycota > Pezizomycetes > Pezizales > Morchellaceae > Morchella > Morchella sp. 2016-72. The sequence goes on along the minus strand of JAMJEY010000010.1, from coordinate 1,139,985 downwards.
CCAATCCCACTAGACACCGCTGGGAAAGCCCGCTGGAGACAATTCGTGGCTTTGAAGCTGCAATTGATAAGGACGAGCATCGGAGCTCCTACGTAGGTATTTTATACCATTCCATGATCGTGCCTGTGGGGGGGTTAAACGAGTACTAAGTGTTTCAGCAGAGAGGGCTCCATCTAATTCTGGCGGTTACTCGTCGGACACTGTAGACAGCGTTGATGGCAATTCTTGGAGACACAACCGTCATCTGCAGCAGCGTTCGTTACCTCCGTTTTCCTAGAGTTTTTTTTGTCTTTTGTTTGCTAATTTTGTAGAGGGTTATTACTACACATCAGGATACCGGGGACGCCCGCCATCCGATTCATTGAATTATACTGGTCGCTCTGGGTATTCTGAAACCCCTAGATCAGCAGTTGATGGGTAATATTAGCTTGTGGATTCTCGGCTAATTGTAAATTTGCTAACATGATTATAGTTATGGTGACTCTGAGATGGGCTATGGAAATATGAATAGAAGAAGGTCGCCTGGATCAAATGGTGGATACGGATATAACGGATACAATGGATACAACCCACCACACGAGCGCGTTGGGCGATCACAGAGAAGGCCAACCTACGAGTCACAGAATTATGATGGCCCTCCAAATCAGCCTTATGTTTACAACAACCATGCTGCGAATGGGGGTGCTGAAAGCCCTATTAATCCTGGCTCGTCATCGTCGGGTGCTGGGTCCGATGGGCCCGGTGGATATATTCGGGAGCCAGCGTTGCCAGCCCCGCAACCATCCTTTGGATTCCGCGATCAAGCCATGTTCGAGAGTTCTCAACAAATCACCCCGTTTGAAAACTTTGGCCCCTCAGGGTCAGGCCCATCACAAGCGCCCCAAAGTCTCCCGACTTCGCCGCCACCGGCCCGAAAACCAATACCGCTCGGCTCTACACCGGCGCCAGCGCCACAGCCGGAAAAACAAGAGGAAAAGAAAAGGAGGAGCTGGTTCAAGAGGAAAAGCAGCAAAGGCTAAAGGTTTTGGAGCATAATGCATAATGCACGTTTTTGAAAATTTTATTTTTACCCTTATTCTTCTGTTTATATTTTTTTTAGGGGTCTATGGTTGGGGAGGAACTCGCTATCAAGTTTGGAGTTGAGGGGGGGAGGAAGGCTTTATTGGGCTTTACCGATCCCGAAAATCTACCCATGGTCAGTCAGAGCGTAGGAAAACGCAGCGTGGGAAATATGATGGCTGGTTTCCTTTCTGTAAGTGAGCTTTCTTCTGCTTTTTTTAGCGACGGAAAACAGTGTACTATCGGTAGCATATCGTTTCTCTCATTTCTATGCTCTTCTTTGTTTGGGGGGATGTATAAACTAAAGCAAAGAAGTTTCACGATAATGGTTGGTGCGGTCAGATTGTCTATATATATGGTTTCCTTTCATCCCCCCTTTTCGTGGGTTACTTATATCTCTACCCCCGACGTTCCTTCCTTTCCCCTCTTATGAATGTTATGTTTATGAGGTTTTCTTCTCTTACTTTTTTGTATTTCCTCTTTTTTTTCTCTCTCCTTTGGGCACGGATTCATGGGGAAGGTTTCGGCGACACATTTTTCCGGGGGTTTCACGCTTTTTTCTTCTTATGGTATTCCTTTGGGGGAGGGTGCAATTCTCACATCTCTTCCTTAATCTTGGGATTGTACCTGGATTTACGTCCCCCCTTACTTAATGTACAGGTGTGTGTGGGGTGGGATAGGGTGGGACGGGATTGGATGGGAAAGAAGCAGGGGTCGGAGTGCAATCAATGATACCCAGATGGTTTATTTATCAGCAACATTCCACAGCGTGCGGATAACAATTAAATTCTTGCTAAAGATATGCTCTGTTTTGAATGCTGATTATCCCACGGGACACCCACCCTTCGGAATGTTTACGGGGAGAGAATGAGTGGAATCATGGTGTAGCACTCGCACGCATATACGACCCGCTAGGGATCACAATGCGAATATATATAGAGAGAGAGGGAATATAAGGATATAGAGGATAGCTTGTCGGCTTCGGACGAAAGCCTTAGTACATGCATCTTATGGGAGGAATCGTTCTCGGTAAGGGTGCCCTTTCTTTCTTTCGGTTCGTATGTCGGGCCCTGTACGTGATCCACGGGCCCCCCACGGCCCACCCCGCTATAAGCGTGTTAAATTCTGGTCCCGGGCGCGCCCTTAAAGATAGCTTCTGCTGTAGGATGTGCCTATCGTTTCTCCCCCGCTCCCGCGCGTTCTCGAGGTACATGACAAGCTTCCCTTAGGACTACATGCAGTCAGCCAAACCCGTGGAAATCACCCTCGTTTCCTTACTAGTAGGTCCTACTTAGACACCGGGTGGCAGGATAAGATGCGTCCTTGAGATGCATTATTGACTTGTGTGGAAATGGCAAGTTGGTTTATGAGATTACCAATTTCGCGGGCCGGAGGTGGAGATTAGTGTATTGGAAACGGGTTTTGATATAGCCAGCCATGAGTAGGAGGTGTTGCTGCAATTACTCGATGTATGCGTGTTTCTACTATCTTGACGTCAATTACTACTTACATGGGGAGTATGTTTCTATATATGTAGTTGATAGGCTATTAACAACTATATGTACACATTCTGTAGTTAGTGCCAAAGGACTAGTGGCTCTTCACCCCCTCACTGACTGCACCGGCCCCCCAAGCCCAAGACCTTGGGCCATAAAGCACCATTGACACCGGCCCCAAACACGACCCCGTGGACAGCCGACGTCTAGCACCTACATCCCAATTAGCACCACTACTAGCACCCAAGCTAGGCCAGGACCGGGTTAGTATAGTATACCCGCCTCAACCCCCCTCCTCCCCGCCGCATCATTCGTCCCCCCCGCAACAAGCCTCCTGAAGTACCCTGCCCACCCCGTTGTCTCGCTGCCATCCAGGGGCGCCGGGGGCTCCGTGGCGGCCCCCGTCCCCGTCTCGGTCTCGGTCTCGGGGTCTGGGGGGACGTCGCTGCAGGCGGGGCAGTGGTAGGGGAGATCGAGGTGGGTGAGGTCTAGGCTGCAGGTATAACCACAGGCGGGGGTGAAGGGCGTGCGGGTGAAGGTGCGGTGGCCGCAGGTGATGTGGGTGATGAAGAGGAGTTCGCACATTGTAAAAGGGGGGTGGTAGAGATATGAGTATGTAATATTAGATAGGGATAGGAATATTGTTTTAAGCTGTGGGAATTTAGATTTGGGGGGGGGGGGGGCGATAGTTGCGTCATTTATCGTGGGCCAGGTGGTTTGCGGCGAGCTATATATATCTATGTCTATACTTGGGGAATTTGATGGCGATTCTTAGATAAACTAGCAAACTTGTAAATAGTGGGGTTAGGTTGAGTTCTTGGGTCATGGCAGGCCGAGTGATAACTTATGATCGTCAGAAACCCAGCCCGTTAGTTCACCGCATATCACCCATTGGTAAGTAACTGTCTTTAACTTTAGGACCACATAGATTACATCTTTTAGAGGGGCGGGCAGGAGGAATTAAACGCTATAACTTCACAACATCCAATAACACCTGAATAAATGACGGGTAACTAGTGTACAAGGCCACCAAGGAGAGAAAAAAAGATTTTATAGAAACCCCCCCCGTATTTAACCCCCCCCCCCTTCTAGTCCTCATCACTATCCAACTTTCTCGCCTTTTTCCCGCGTACCGGTTTCTTCTTCGTCACCTTCGCCGCCTTCGTAGTCCTCAGGGCCGTATTGCCCTTTTTGTTCGCGGCAGCCTTGGCGGCTTTCGATGTCATTGGTCGCACTGAGACCTTCTTGGTTGGCTTTAGCTGCTCAGTGTGGAAGCCTTGAATCATTTCTGTAAAGTTTGGTAGGACCTCATCATCGTCATCCTTGGCATCTTTTGTGTCATCTACTTTGGTATCGTTGTCATCGTCATCACCATCATCCTCGTCTGATGTCCCGGTTGAGAACTTCTTCCTTGGGGCTCTGGGAGGGCTTGACGTTGACTCAGACTCTGCCATCGCGATGTCCTCGTCTTGACCATCGCCGCTTGTGTTACCGCCCCCATCATCTGAACTTATCAGGGATATTGCGTCTTTCTCCTCCCCCTCCATTGGGCTATTAGAGGCCGTCCGTCTCCGTTTTGCGGCGGGCGCAAAAAGGCCTGTAGAAAGTGATTTCGGCTTTGAGGGCTTGGGTGCGTTTCCGGAGCGTTCAACTAGGCCCTTGCCTGTCGGTACGACTGGCTTGAATGGTTTCGTTTTTGGTTGGAATTTTTGTACAATTGGTTCTGGGGGTGGTTTTAGTAGCTCAGGGTCGAACTTCTCTGCATAGACGTTGATGGAATCTTCGTCTATAGAGTTGATTTTCTTGAATAGCTGTATCATACTTTTGGTTACTCTACTGTGTTTTACATATCGTGTCTTTGTTAGAGTCCGCTGGAAAACTGGGAATCTATCCGTTCTGGGGATAGTGACGTGCTGTAGTTCATCTTGGGCATCGTATACAGTTACAGTTTGGAACCGGCGGGCGAGTTCCCGCTGTTCGCTAGGATTCAAAAGACCAGCTTCGGGGTCGGTTAACACTGGTGCCAACTCCTCAGCGGGGAGATCTTCTGATTCCACGTCCGAATCCTTGCCTATTCTTGATGCTTTCATAAAGCCTGTCTTGGCACCTTCCGGCATGAAAAAGGGCTTTACTATCTTTGCTTTTTTGCCCGGCTTTGCACGTGTCCGCTTTGTTTCCGGTTGCGTGTTCTCAACCGGTATTTCAATAACCCTTTTATCAACAACAGGCTGAATGTCCTTGGGCAGTATCCGCGGTGACGAGTCATGGTGGTATGAGAATTTGTTCCCAGACTCGATTTCGTTCTGGATAAAGCGATAGTCGTCCCATGCCCTCCTGTAGTTTTCCTCCTCCTTTCCTTTGCTGAGCAAGACGAGAACATGGCCCTCACGTTTACGACCAGTACGACCCATGCGTTGGAGCTACGGCCAAAAGTTTAGGACACACCCATTGGTCTTGTAAGGGGAATAGGTTATCGTACCATACGGATAGGTGTTTTGTTCTGGTCGTAACAAACTATCATGTCAACCTCACCAATATCCAGACCTTCCTCACCAATGCTGGTGGCAACTATTACATTGTATATGCCTTGAGAGAATTTTTTAATGATCTACGTCCTGTCATTAGCAGTCTTTAATACGCTGTTGTTTTTGTTAGAATAGATAATCCAACCTCTATTTGATCCTTCTGCTTCATTCCTTCAGCTGTCTTTGAATCCTGCTGACCAACAAAAATGTGCGGTTTGATCATTGGCTCATGCTTCTTGAGCACCCTCACAACCTCTTCCGCACTACTCCTGTAACTTGTGAAGACCATGATCCTGGTCTCCCGCTTCTGGTCCATATCTGCAGCCTCTGAAAAATGCTTCAGTATCGCCCCAACCATATAGTCTAGCTTGGGGTGTCCTGAGAAATCTTCGTCCATTAACATGCCTTGAGCATGTCTCATAACCTTTTTAAATTTTTCATCATTAATGAACCCTAGTTTTGACTTTGCTCCACCCCCAGATAATATATCATTCTGTATATTTACCAGGCTTTGGTAGAAAACACGAATTCCATGTTCCGTAAGATAATGCAGTGGCAGCGCCAACGATGATAAAAATGAAAATGTATACATTAGCATACTCTTGAGTCCCTGGTTTGCAGTTCGACCAGCATTGGACGCCATCCAGTCCCGGGATGCTTTATTGAGACCATACAAGGTTAGCGATTTGGGGTCAGTGATCCAAAACGCTTTTGCATCATTTAATTTCCTGAGAAGAGGCTGTAGGCACTCGCAATAAAGATCGCGGAGCAAGATAATTTCATCTGTGAGTTCGAAGACTTGAGTCTCAATGTGTTTCTTGAAAATATAGGGCTGTATGTCTATAGACTCAAGATTCCTGATTTCGACTCTAGCAATTCCAAGAGAGTCGATAACCTCTTGCACTTTATCAATTGTGGCACCTGGAGTAGCTGTGAGTGCCAAAACACGGAGAGAGGCATTTGCCTTTCGAATCATATTGACCACATTAGCGAATGCATAGTTTCCAGTGGCCTTATGGGCTTCATCGACGACTAGGCAGACAATCCTTTTCGGGTTACAGATCCCGCGAGAAATATCGTTCTGCATTGTCTGTGGCGTGAGGAAAAACATTCTCTTCTCTTCCCAATACTCCCGACGCAGCGCGGCATTTACGGCACCTGTCATCTCTGCTGTCTGACTTCTCGGAATACCGGCAATGTTGTAACATGCATCGATCTGTTGCGCAACCAATGGCTTGGTCGGTGCCAAAAATGCTATCTGAGACTCTGGGGCCCATCGGAACCAGTTGAGCATTACGGTTGCAGCGATAAAAGTTTTCCCAAGACCTATTTGCAAGATTTCTTAGCCCAGCCCGGAATGAGTGTAATGAGGTATATTGCAGCATACCGGTAGGCAGAGCTACGAGAATATTGGAGAACAACGCCTTGTGAACAATTGAGTACTGGTATTCTCGATGACTAACATTGGATGGGTAAACCCAGGTTTTTGCAGCCTCTCGGTCGATTTTGTGATGTGTAGGGGGCTCTTGAGTACCAACTAATGGGTAATGGTGAACATTCCGCGGGCGACCTGAGGACCCGGGGGGCTCGTCTGGGACTCGTTCACCAAAGAGAGTAGCCTGGCGGAGCTGTCCAGTGGAGGCTGGAGGTCTCTGAGAGCCGCAACCCAAAGTTCCCTGTGCTATTGAAGCACCTAGCAGCTCGACATCTGAGTCAAAATCATCTGAGAGGAACACAATATCATCGCCACTACCGGTACTGTTGATACTGCTAGCCTGTTGGTCCAGCTGCGCGGAAGGTGGTGGCCGCTGGTGGGAATGAACAGTCTGTTCAGCCTGTGTAGCAGCTGCTAGAAGTTCTTCATCGTTAATGTCCCCAAAATCATCACTCCCAAAGTCGTCACTGTCCATAACGGCGGTTGTCTTATTGTCGTTTACCACACAGGGTCGCAGGAAGACGCGTCGGGTCGCGCAAACCGCGACGCTTATTCATCTTGGGTTTTGACAGAGCTTGGCGGTCTCTATCATGCACCCTATCGTGCAGCCCCATGCAAATGCAATTACGGTAAGATATCTCTCTCCAAAGTATTGCGTTTCCAAACCAGTGCACTTTAATAACGATCCTAAACAATGAAGTCATCGCGGGTTGGAGCTTCATTTGTGGGGGAGCCACACGCAAGATTCCGAAATGAAAGGGTTTAGCGAGCTGAGAACGGACAGACGCTCAGCTCAAGAACTCTAAACCTCCAAATACTAGGGCAAATACTCAAATACATGCGTACATGTCATTGGACCCTTTAATCGAACCCCGATGTTTTTCAAACGATAGGAAAAAGTAAATTATACACATTCGGTGATCGTATTTACCCCTGTGCGACTTGCTCGTTCCAGGGTTGGCTCTGATACATGTCTCTAAGAAATATATTCGGAACCAACCCCTTTAATGGGTTCAAAAGTAGGGTACACCCGACGAACAAAAATTAGTAATGATAACTGGCGTCAAGAATCGAAATTTACCAGAGCGTTGCTAAGATCTTGTGACATCGGACTAGGTACGTACTAAGGTACCTCATGTCTTCCTTAACGACCTGAGGCTGGATCACGCGCTGGGTAAAATCGCCAGAATCCTCAAACATATCACTCCCCCGGGAGAAGGGATCCCTACTTACTACATAGAGCAAACCGTTAGCGACCTGGAGACAAGGTTCCTCTTTAGATAAACATTTAGAGTATGCCAACGCTTTAAAAGGAGGTGATGATCACTGATCAGGGGAGTGTGGACCGGAAAGTTCGGCTGTATTCACACTTAATCCGATTGCAGGTTCATGAATCATAGGTACCTACATGTACCTAGGGAGGGCTGTAGAATGCAAAAGAATAATGAGACTGCATGTACGTACGTAATCTCCTTTCTCTCTCTTCTTCTCCGATGAATTGTAGCCCTAACCTCTACGTAGATTCATGTATTTATTCAATACAGACGGCTGCACGCGCAGTGCCTTTAAATCTAAAAATTGAGAACATGCATAAGATAAAGTAACAACCAGCATCATTGATAACAAGCACACAACCCGTATTCCAGATAGACCCATGGAAAAGATTTGCCAGGAAACAACCGCGCCGAGTTTTTACTATAATTTATCCCCAACTTCTTGATTGGATGAAAAATTAGAGAGGCTTACAAAAATAGTAAATATCGCATCACATTGGGGTGGATGGTTTAAGCCAATTGAGGAATCCCTGCGACCGCGAAATTACATGTAGCTACATGTAGTGAACTAAAATCCCCTATCCCGCACCCTGCCCCGTTAGTCGCACATCGTTTGCCAAGGGGAAATAGTTTGCCCTTTCTGTCTCACGCCATGCACCCAGTCGACAATTTGGCCTGCCATATGTCCCCCTGCCCGCGCCAATTCTATCATACCCTCGAGTATTCATTCGCAGTACTTAAACCAAGTCCTCTTCTTCTCCTTCTGTTTCCTTTCTTCTCACCAGTCCACACACTCGCTCCAATCTCTCTTACTTACTACTTACCCTTACTCTATACTCTAATACCTCCTAATAACTGCTCTTCAGCAAATAACAAGAAGTAACCCTCTTTCACCCACTAAACGCAAAAATGAGATTCTCTGCTATCCTTCTGTCCGCTGGCTTCATCGCCCTTGCTGCTGCTCAGTCATCAACCACTACTTCTGCAGCACCTGACCCAACCTTGGTCTGTATCAACGACTGCCCGAGTGGAGATGTCTCTTGCCAGGCAGCCTGCGTTGGTGTCCCTGCCCCAGACTCATCAATGGCCAATGCAACCAATGAATGTGCTGCCGCTTGCCCTCAAGGCGTAAGTTAACGACTTATCTACCGAGTGATGAGCTGTGAACTAATCGATAATGAACAGAACGGTACCACAGCCGAGACCGAAGCCTTCTCTAGGTGCGTCCAGAGCTGTATCTCGCAGGAGTTCTTCTCCAGCTCCGCTCCTGGTGCCACCGCCACCGGAACTAGAACTGCTGCCACTGGATCTGCCACTGAATCGTAAGCTCCCCCTCACCGCTGAAGAATAAGGTTTGAATGCTAACCCTTCATTCAGTGCTACTGGAACTGGATCTTCCGCCTCGGCCTCTGGTACCTCTGGTACTGCTACTTCTGGATCCGGATCTTCTACCGGGACCGAAACCGCTAACGCTTCTGCCACAGCATCGGGTTCTGCTGCTGCTGCTGGATACACCGTCACTGGTTCCTTCATTGCTCTCTTCGCCGTCGCGGCCGGTATCATAGTCTTGTAAACACCACAAGAGCGTTTTATGGGCAGGATAGGGTTGGAATAGGGCTAGGGTCTTAATGTGCTTATTCTGCGACCCTGTACTTACGGAGCTTTTTTTTTTAATGAGGAGAGTGGATGAGGATTTTTTTCATTCAAATTAATCCTCTTCATTTCTTATTTTTTTGTGTTTACTTTATTTTTTCACTGGTGTTTTTCGGTTCGGTTTTGATGTATTTTTTCGGCCTATTCTTTTTAACAACGGTTTGGGTGGTCATGATCTCAAAGGTATCGGAGAGGGCGGTTTTAATGTTGGGTCAATCATAAAACAGTGTGGTGAGGGTGGTGAGGATGGATTGGATTGGATGGATCGGGCACACCTCTCAGTGTGTTGTATTATTAGGGAACCGTTTGTAAAGGAGGAGGGAGGGAAAGGAAAACAAATAGCCATAACAGAAACACCAAAAAACAAACACTGCTCAAAGTATGTCCCACTGCAACCCGGAGATGAGACGCCCGCATGTGACGTTGTGCGACACATAAGGAAAAAGAAAAAGATGATGGTGTGTGGTGTTGTGCAGACAGGGGCTGCGGGGGAAATTGAAGGCCTATTTTTGATCCTAAACGAAATTAACCCTCCACCACAAAAGCTTGGTAGCAACCGCAACCGCCGTACCGCGTTGCATTGAGTGCACCTCCCTTGGCATTAACAACAGGTTGCCACCCACATTGCCCACATACACATCCTACCATCCTACCGCTGCCCGCCCGCCCCACCATACCGCCCCTACCGCCCCCCCCCCCTTACATACCGCCATAGCAGTAGCTACGATCACCACATAGCTCACCCACCCCACAAGCTTAGGTTCCTTACTCATATCACCTACAGAAAAGTCAAACAGGATGGACGTTAAGCCAGATGTAAAGCCAAGAACTATCCAGCCTGGCGAGCCGCTCACAATAGTTGTGCGCTCTCAGCAGCACAGTGAGCCCTATCTACTGCCCTATCTATTGCCCATATTACACCCCAACCCATAGAATATTAGTAGTTACGGGTGTTGATTATATGTGATATACTAGGTGAGCTGGCGTTTAAGATAAAGTCCAGCGCCCCGTTCTATAAGGTCGCCAATGCGTACTGCAAGACGAAGGGTATCAGCTTAAGTAGTGTACGCTTCCACTCGGACGGTGTCAGGCTGGTGAACGATAAAACCATTGCTGAGGTATGTCACGGTTTTTTCTTTCTGTGGGGTGAAAGTGGAGTGGACTAATGGTGAGAGGGGTGTAGCTGGATCTTGAGCCGGAGGAGAGCGAGGAGGGGCTCAAAGTGTACATCGAGGCGTTTTTGGAACAGGTCGGGGGTGGGTTGTCTAAATAGTGGTAGGTAAACAAATGCCACCCAAATGATTTCATTTCTTGTGCGGTGTCATAGGAGTGCCAATGATTTTGTTTTTTCTCCGTGGGTTTTTTCTCCTTTGGTTTTCTGTCTGGGTGTGTGGGTTGGTAGGGTTCTAGGTTTAGGGTTACTACTATTGCTGGCTTTTCCCGACCCCCGTACGACTGAGTTGTTATTTTTAGGTATCCGTTCATCAATAAATCCTCATTTCATCATCACCACCATCATCACCATGGGGGCCGTGAATAATTAATTTGTAGAGCCACCAAACTCAGAATGTCTACGTGTCTGTCTCTATTTTCCCGCACATGATCTACGCTGTATGGTCGTTATATGTGTATGCTGTTCCGGTTCCGGTTCACCTGCTCTGTCCTATCCTTCAACAGGCGCAATAGGCCCCGCCGGGTCCAGTCCTAGCTTGTGCATTTCGACCGCGAGCTGAAATAGATAATCAAGACTGCCACCAGCGCATGTCAGTCAGGCTACATATGTACCGTCAACATGGGGGTGGGGGCGGAGGAGAGACTCACCTTTCGCACTGGGTTTTGGCTTTCCAGACGGTGTCGCCCCATACATAGCTATTTCAGTGTCAGCACCTTAAAGATCTCCCGATGATCGGGGAGGCTGGGTCCATACACCCCATGTCGCCGCACCAGCACCGCGCAAGTATCGGGATGTTCGTTCATCGCCGCCTCCAGACTATCCCTCAGATCTTCCTCACTACCACCCACACACACATTAGACAATTCCCATCACCCCCTATGTAGGGCCGATACTTACTGTGCGGTATTTTCAATAATTGGTATCGTCAGAGTATCAAAGTAACCACAATATCCACCCGTACTTGGCTTTGGTATAGCCTTGATCTGTTCTATGTTCGCAATCTTGAACGTCTTTCCGCGGCTAATAAGCGTGCACAGCACCGCCGCCTGTGAGTGCGTGTGGATACATGCACCCGCGCCGCGCTTCGTGAAGGCCGCCATAAAGAGCGGTGTACACGCCGAGGGCTTGAGGTCGAGCGGCCTGCGCAGGTACTGTTGGGAAGAGAAGTCCATGACGAACATGTTTGAGGGCTGGAGTCGCTCTTTTTGGACGCCAGAGGGGGCGAGAAAGACGTGCGGGCCATGGCGGATGGAGATACCACCGCCAGTGCCAGTTACCTAGGGAGTTAATATGGGAGCACGGAAAGCGGGCGAAGGTGAGTTACCCAGCCGTGGTCATAGAAGTTGCGACAGAGGCTACAAATGAGGTTTGCAGGGTGGTTAGGGTCTAGGCGGCGGTCAGCGGGGGTGGGGGGGCCTCTCTGTAGCGGGGCCGGTTTGAAGCTATTGTATCAGGTATTATCTCTCGGGTTGTTGAGACTCGTAGAATTCAGGACTTCCTATTTTAGTAATACAATTACTACCGGCTCGAATAGGAAATCCTGGATTCTGCGAGTCTCAATAAGCCAGGGGATAGTATTATAGCTGCTCGGTGGTGCCCAAATGGGGTCCCCACCACTGAGTGATTGCTACCAGCGAGGACGGCTTCAAACCGACGTCATGTCATGGGTGGGTGGGCAAGGCTTACCTTCTGAGCACACCAGTGCTTCATTGTCAGTGGTATTGTCCGCCATTGGGTTATTCTGCGATTGGTTTGTGCTGAAGTGTTTGACCGCGGCGGCGGGGCGGGGAGAAGATGTATCGTTTGTGAGATACCCAACAGGGTTGTCTTGATTTGCCGCCCCACCGTAGGGGTTTTTCCTTTCTATGCACCCTGGTAGGTGGGGCTGTGTCAAGACTCAAGAGTGCAGTAACACAGAGTAATTGGTTGCCACAATGGCTTGGCGTATGTATGAAAGTTTGCTTGGGAAACAGCCAGGTCTGGGTAAACAGAACCAGCCAGCTCTTTTTCGTCGTAGTCTGGTTGGTGCCAATTAATTATCCATATACCAATCAGATAGTGTGAGTTTAGAGCTGAAGCCTGGAGCCTTTTGATTTCCGCCCTCAATATTGTCACAAGGCTTCGTGGTACGTAATTGTGCCCCACGTCACGCTACGGATGGTGTGATAACCAGTGGAAGGAGGCCAATTGCTAGAATCTCTTTGTTTATTTTTATTTCTTTGATAGTGGCAAAAATAGAAGATGTGTTAGGAGGTGAGGATTTTGTATGCAGTAGGCCGGAACCTGATATACCAGAAAGTACTGGAACAATAAATTAATTCTGCCTGTTTGGCATATGCTTCGTGGGGTTGCGCGTACATGTAACTCCCGATGTACCGTTGCCGCCGGATGTGAGGTCGGGAACAAGCATCACACCAAACCGTAACCATAATTTGAAACAAACACTGCATCTGGCTTTATACCTTAATTAATATCTGGGGGTGGTGAGCTCTTGGATACATGTAGTGGTGAACAAGCATGTTGAAAACCGGTCATGGATAATCACTCGGTTGGAATGTATCTGCTCTGAGTGATATGTGCATTTTAGGTTGCATGAGAGTTAGTCTCGTAGGGTGTCAAAAATAACCGGAAACCAGCCTCGCAACTAAGCAACGAGGGTTTCTGGTTATTTTTGACAACCTATGCCTACGGGCAGCTTGTAGGAGGGCTGGGAGCCAGCCCGTATTGAAGGCTACTTGTATGTAGTTATGGTTAAGAAAACAGTTGGCTGGCGGTGATTTGGCCCCAAACCGTGCGACTTTGTAACACCATCGCAGAATCGGAAGTCACCCATGTACATGAACTCGGTTAAAGTTTAGTACTATAAGCCACTTTTAGTTTATATTAGAGAAGTGATATTGTTAGGAGTAATCTGTGGGTATTGGCTAGGGGTGGCTGTGGCCGTGTCCTTGTGACCGGCTAATTCCTAATATATCGTCGTCCTTAATAAAGAAACCGACCTCTGGCTCACATGGTATATATAATATATACTGTCGCGAGCACTGTGGCTGGGACGCCAGTTGTCGGCGACCTTAAAGTTTCTTGGGCTTTCGGGGCTTTGGTCAGTGTCAGTTGGGTCTTTCCGCTATTTCTCGTGTTCCCATATATAGTCCTTTTGTTAACATGCAGTGAGGAGCAGGAAAATGTTAGTGTATATGGTTAGGGTCAGGGTTTTTGCAACGACCCTTGTTCCAAAAACCTTTACTTTCCAGCGTCAGAAGGAAGTCTTGTCCCAGCCGTAGCGCTCGCGCACGGCAGTATTAAAATTCCGTCCATGGGTGGTACATACATGTATGTACATGTATATATTGTACTGGTGAGGAGCGGCCTCCGGCCGCATATGTAATCGTCAGTTCGAGAAACCACCGACAACTTAAAGATCCAGAAACCTCACAGCCCTGTTCAATGCAATAATGGAATAAACATCCCGGCACACAGTCGGGGCCACCTGCTGCTGCACGGCATGCTGGGCCCTCCTTGCTCGCGTGAGGTTGTAGTTTTGGAAGAGAAGAAATATTGATCTTGGTCAGAGGGTTTGCCAATGTATATGTATGCCGTCTCCCTTAATACACCCGATTCTTTGTCTACTGAACAGCTGTAGCCCGCCAGACCACAGAAATCTGGGGCAGCTATCCACCCAATTGAAACCTTTCGTGATGATAGAGATACCTGGCTATTCTGTTTATTAATGATATATACATGTAGGTACTGTTCCTTGGCAACCGAGTGACAGCCTATGATTACATGTACCGAAGCACATTTATTTATTTATACCTCATACATTGATTATATTACCGAAGCTCCAACACGGTACAGCTAGGCTCGACACCAAAATAAGGTTTCCTGGTACAGCAAAAGCTTGATTATAATAACCTCTTTTGGTACTCTGGGACGCGCGTAGGGGGTGCTAGGGTGGGGGCCCGCCCGGGGGGGGGGGGTGAAATATTAGTTCCTGAAAATTAGAAGCGTGGGGTCCGGTCCCATAACGGTTAAAGCGTCACCTTCCAGCGCTGGACGACAGCCGTTCGACTCAGGATCAATCCGTATTTGGGCCGGCCCTGGGAGTTTCGACCCGGGGTCGAGGCAGATTACTCGCTGTTACGGTTACGGGCGAATGAATAAATACCGTAACAGTGAGGAACTGTTTTTTTCCCCTTCTATCTTTCCCTTTTTACCTTTTCCATTGTGAGTTGAGTGGGTGTGTGCCTTCCGATGTTTAGTTGTGGTGCATCATGCGCGCCGCTAGGTGCTTTCTTTCATCCAAGTATATGCTCATAGGGCCTAGAGCGCCTCTTTTCTTTTGCAGTTGCGGCAGTTTAAATGGAAGAAAACTGGTATTCTACAGGAAGCGTACGGAGATATGGATCCCGGTATCGTTGTATGTACTTGTGCCTCTGGTCTCGCTATTCCATCCCCACCTCCTAGTACTACGTATGCACCCAACCAAGAAAACGGTGCATCGTTAGCAAGGGTCACCGCTGCCCCGCCTTCACGATAGTTATCCCTCCTCCTAGGCGGCCCTCACCAACAAGCAAACCCCGCCCGAGAGCTCTGCGTGTGGGTTCAGGACCCGGTGGGTGCTCGGCATTGGGCGTAAACATACATATATAGGGGTCGAGGTGCGGACACTGTTTCAAGCACGGGGCAGGAATTCGGCCCTCAACGCCTCTTCGCCCAGCACGATGATACATCCTCCCATTTTTACCTAGCCGATAGTATCTAACCCAGGAGGATTTACCGGGTTTTGGTAGTAGGCGCGCCAACGGCAGCAGAAAACACCGTAGCCGCTGCGGTGACAAGGAACAAGAGGCTGCATTATTGACCCGAATCCCCCGTGGTAAATGACTGGCATGACCCTTCAAGGACAATGCCCCAGACCTACCTGTGTGTAATCCCCACCGGAAGGGCTTTTCTGTTCCTTGGTGCCTCTTCCAATGTGGTGGTTAAAAATGTTGGTCATGAGATGTCACTCGCTCATGTCCTCCAAAGTAGGGCGAGATTCCTGTGATTTAACTGGGTGCTAGACAGCTATATAGCTGTGGGCCGATAATAGTGGCAGACAGTGCCGGAAGCCTGGTAGAGCTTACCATAGCAGCTTAAGGGGGAGGTATGAGCACCAGACTATGACCTGGGTTGGAACTCGAGTTCTTGGAGGTGTCGGTGATAGTTGGCCAACTAGGAGCTAACTATGGGGAGGGGTACAGTTCTTGTTGCAGGATATGAAGGGTTATTTCTCAGCTATGGCGGCCAAACGACTTCATTTAGTGATGGGCACGGGACGAGACATCTCAGGACCTTGTCTCGAGATTAAGCACGAGATGAGACGAGGCCAAGTCTCGTCTCGCCTCGTCTTGAGCTTTGTCTGGTAAAGGTGCAGGGCGTCTCGAGACTAGTAGCAAGACGAGACGGGAACGGGACCTCCGCGAGAAGAGACGAGACGAGACCCGGCCTAAACTAGCCCCGCCCCGCCCCGCCCCGCGCCCATCACCAGCCCGCCCAGCCAGGCACACGACAAACCCGCGCCGCCCGCGCCTCCCTAACAGCCCACAGGCCACCCACGGGGTGCGGAGCCCAAGGTAGACGACTGGTGTATATCTAGCTACGAGTGACTCGTACACGCAAATATTCGATCATTAACGGACGGAACTATACAACTACCCCCCTAACCCCGAACGCCGCCCCGCCCCACGGGCAACCCCGGGGGCCAATTAGATACTAGAAACCCTAAGACTACATGTAGGTAACCCTATATAATTGATAGATATACGCCGACATCTATTTCATATCGGGAATACTCTATGTTTTTACAGGAGTAGTAACCCTAGCACTAAAAGTGTTATGTTACCATCGAGGTGTTCCGGAGACATGTCATCAGCTGCCCGGGAAATTTCAAAGAATCAAAATACCGGCTCGGGTTTAGTTTTAAGACTGGGTGCGGAAGGGATTGGAGTAGCCTTTTAGGGCTGTGCGCCATAATTGCAATTAGCAGGACGGGTGTGGCCCAGAAAGGGTGGAGTGTGGTACTCCAGGTTTGATTCCAATTGCTCTCCCCAGAATAAGATTTAGCTCCACAAACCTTAAATCACCGGATGAAGAAAAGGGGATTGAAATTGAGGGCTGCCGAGTGATAGGCCGTGAGGAAAATGTGGGGAGAAAAGGCTTTCGCCGAAAGAACATCTGGGGAGAACAAAACTAGGGTTAATGCGCCCCGAAAGCTGAGAAATGATCCGGCAGCCTAAATTCTCCACTGGGGAACCGTTGACCGCGGCATTAGAGGATACGTGCAATGCCGGTACGGGTGGTCTTAGATTTCAAAAAGGGCTGTTGATATGTGTCCTTTGTCAGCTGTCCCAGGGGGACCGTTTATGGGGTTTTAGTAAGGCGGGACCCCAGGGACAAGATCTGGATCTCGGTTGCCGGATAATTACCCGGGTATTGCCCGTGCCCGTGTAGGGGCCTGTCGAATAGTTTTCAGACAAATACTACAAATACTCTAAAAAGTACCTACTCTGCTTAGAGTAGGTCTATATGGGTCATGATAGAGCACTCGATAAGCTGTAGGGAAAGACAGTCGTCTCACCGGCCGGCCGGTTACTAGCACGAGTCTAGGGCTCATGGGGCCCTCTCTATTTCGTTGTTAGTGTTAACGTTCTATATATGCTCTTATGCTTGTAGGTACAATTTCTAGGCCTCCTTGGTTGGAGGTATGCTTTATGCCTTCGCTGGAATTCATGCGGTTATGATTCAAGGCAGATCATGAATCTGTTTATGCCGTGTCTTCTATTGGCACGTCGTAAAGTAGGCATGTCCCTTCAGATGAGCGGGTGCCTTAACGAGTTGCAGGCGCATGTTTCACAATACGGCGATGGAAGGTTGTAGAAGTTCCAATTGCGCTACTCGAGGCAAGCTGTAGAAAGAGCAAAACGTGTCCTCAACCATATTGAGACTAGCGCCATCCCATCTAGCACACTAAGCCTAAAACACACGCAAAGGTGGCCTTTTCGTCTTTACGAGTACAAGAACCTACCTTTACCTCCATCTCTCCACTTCGACGCTTGCTCTTCCTCCCCCATACTCATTCTCTATCTTAGCAATTTCACACGCACGTACACTTCCCTTATCTACAGGTATCACCTTGCATTCGTTTTTTGTCTTTAGTACTTGCTAGCCCCATTTAATACAATCAAAATGCGCTTCGACGCTCGTGTCGCCTACGGGCTTATGTCCGTTGCGTTGGTGGGTTTTGGGGGTGTCATGGCCGATGACATTGATGATGCTCTCGGTGATGCTGCCTCCGTGGTAAGCTCGGCGGCCGCCTCATCTACATCCACAATCGCGAAACCTTCATTCACTGTAAGCTCTCCCCCGGGAATGGCTAGGAGCTAGTTGAGGATCAATTCTAACCTGCTGTCCTTACAAAATAGCCTACCTCAATAAAGGCGCCTTTCTTTGAACAATTCACCGAGGGCTGGGAGTCTAGGTGGAAGGTTTCGCACGCGAAGAAGGAGAACGACAAGACCGGTGACGAAGAGTGGACCTACGTTGGAAAATGGGCTGTTGAGGAGCCAACCGTTTTCAAGGGAATTGAGGGCGATGCAGGTCTTGGTAGGTCATACCGGTCTTGAAATTTCCAGAAAAATATACTAACGCTTCTCTATAGTTGTTAAGGACGTTGCCGCCCATCACGCCATTTCTGCTAAGTTCTCTAAGCCCATCGACAACAAGGGAAAGACTCTCGTAGTACAGTACGAAGTCAAGCTTCAAAGTAGGTTTTTCGGCAATGTATCCCCATCCAATTCCCTCCTGTACTGACTTTGTACGCAATAGATGGTCTGGAATGTGGTGGTGCCTACCTCAAGCTTCTTAAGGAGAACGCAGATCTCCACGCCGAGGAGTTCTCAAATGCGTCGCCTTATGTCATCATGTTCGGTCCCGATAAGTGTGGTGCTACCAACAAGGTGCACTTTATTTTCAAGCACAAGAACCCGAAGACCAGCGAGTATGAGGAGAAGCACCTCAAGACCCCACCAATGGCCCGCATTACCAAGCAATCAACTCTCTACACCTTGATTGTCAACCCTGATCAGACCTTTGATGTTCGCATCGATGGTGCTTCTGTGAAGAGCGGAAGTCTTCTTGAGGATTTCTCACCCTCCGTTAACCCCCTTGCAGAGATTGATGATCCCAATGACAAGAAGCCTGAAACTTGGGTTGATAAGGCCAAGATTGCTGATCCCGAAGCCAAGAAGCCCGAGGATTGGGATGAAGATGCCCCGTACGAGATTGTCGATGAAGACGCTGAGATGCCAGAAGATTGGTTGGAGGATGAACCTGAATTTATCCCAGACCCAGAGTCAGCAAAGCCTGAGGACTGGGATGATGAGGAGGATGGTGATTGGATCCCACCTACTGTCGCAAACCCCAAGTGTGAAGATGCTAGCGGATGCGGTAAATGGTCGAAGCCGATGAAGCCCAACCCAGCGTATAAGGGTAAATGGACCGCTCCCCTTATCGACAACCCAGATTACAAGGGGCCATGGGCACCTCGCAAGATCCCTAACCCTGACTACTTCGAGGATAAGACTCCCTCCAATTTCGAGCCCATGGGCGCCCTTGGATTCGAGCTCTGGACCATGACTAAAGATATTCTCTTCGACAACATCTACATTGGTCACTCGGTCGAGGATGCCGAGAAGCTTCAGAAGGAGAGCTTTGATATTAAGAAGAAGATCGAGGCCGAGGAGGATGCGGCATCAGCTCCCAAGGTTCCGGAGCCCCCCAAGCCTCTCGGAGAGACCACTTTCAAGGAAGACCCCGTTACCTTCATCAAGGACAAACTTGAACTCTTCTTCGCTGTCCTCAGGAGGGATCCCATTGGTGCTATTCAGACTTTCCCAGAGGTGGCTGGTAGTCTCATGGCCCTCGTTGGTACTGTCTTGGCAATCTTGTTTAGCTTGATCTCCATGGCAAGTTCCCCGGCCAAGGTCCAGAAGCCTGCCGCAAAGCCTGTCGAGGATAAGAAAGAGACTGGGACTAAGGCCAAGAAGGAGACTGAGGGGTCATCTACTGAGAGCGAGAAGCCGAAGGCTACTCGACGAGCATCAAAGAAAGCCGAATAAACTTTTTATGTACAATTATTTAATTACCCGGCCAACTTCTAAACGTGGAGTGTAGGGTTGGATCTTTCTTCTTATTTCTTTTTGTTTTGGGATGTTACGGCGATGAATTGTGGTGGTGATGGGGTTCTTTTGTTTTCCGGATTTCATCATAGCATTTTCTGGTTTTTTTCTTGTCTTTCTAGTTGAGGCCGTTTGCTCTCAGCTTGTAGCTTTAGGTTCGCCAGCGTTCAAAAGTTATAAAGTGAACTTCCAAGTTAGCTGTCCACCATAGATGCGTAAATAATGACCTTTATGATCCTCTCAATAAGATTCTGAGCTCTATATCCCTTCGCCAGTCTTCAACGCTAGGAGTAGGGGTAAAAAAGGAGTGCTCAGAGCACCCCAAATTCAATGCAAGTCCTGGGTTGCTAGTGGCACGTGGTAACAGACCTTCGGGCATAGCTTCTGGCACAGTGGAGCTGCGTTGCGAGTGATATTATATGATTCAATCATTTGATATTCAATCATTTGTGTCTTAATAGTCACTTCTCCGGAGCGAAACTACATGTACCAAATCTGATCTTACAATCGACTCCCTTCAAAAAAGAGTTATCAACTCCTCGCCTTTAAGCTCAGGATTTACGGTCTTTACATCACGAAAGCCAAGATCCGTATTTGTAATTAGGATGTATTGGTAACCCAAACCAATAACCTCCTAGTAATGGTCTATTATAGATGAGCGATAGACGCCCCATCTTGCCCTGCGGGCTTCGTAGGTTGTCTCCTGTGCCGGGTTGGGCTAGGGTACCCAAGTGGTGCTGGATCACTTTGCATGGACGATGCCCTCACAGGCCAGAAACGGCTCAGGACATTGGCTACTCCTCGCCCCGGGTAGTCTCGAGGGCCGGGCCATACTAGACCGTCACCGTTACCCCCGTCCCCATAATGCTCCCTGAGCTATTATGCCCCACAAGACAATCTGTAGGTCTTTGCCCCGGCGGGCCAAGTACCCATGGGGGGGGGGTATTTTCATAAGGGAACCCGGTATTTGCCTGGCCGTTGATCACAATCTTTGCCCTGGGATGGGTTCGTATTTTCTACTATGTGGTGTCTGTACCTATGGGGAAAGAAACCTAGCGGGGAAATTGAAGGTGTGCCATATAACACCCGGCCCATCCAGGCAAGGCCATGACCACGGGCTTGGGCGTGCCTGTGCCGGACAGACAGAGGCCGGGGACAGCCCAGGGTGTAGACAAGATCGATAACGTGTTTTAGCCCGGCAGGGACGTTCTGTAAACGATGGTTCACACTCACGACGTTAGTCTAGGCTCGGGTGAGGAGAGGGCCGGTGGAGGTCATGTTAGTAGTGACATATGAGTGCATCATATGTTGTCTCCCCTCCTCATCGTCTCCTGGTTCCTTTCTTAAAGAGCTCTCAATCTTTAATATATATATATATATATATATTTTAGCTAGAAGGGGAACCTACCCCTTCTAGGGTAATCTACATCAAAGGGTTTCATACCTATATCTGCAATTCCCACAAACGGGTCTAAGTTGTCTCCATGTAAGTGCCCGGGAGCCCATATCCAGTGCCCTAGCAGTGTGAAGCAAGAATGGTAACTGCCCTGTCTAAAGGGGGTTGTCCGAGCTGTCTACCAGTTGCGGGCCACTAGTGTGGGGAGAGTCAAATAAGGCCTCTCTCCGGGTATGTTATTTGTTGACGTAAACGTAGTAAAGATGCATTGGATACAACGATGCTCAAGACTTCAACCACGTACGACCCAACATTGGCCTCGGCGGGGCGGCAATAAATGGTATACATATAGAGTAAAGAGGGTCAATCAATCGATCAGGCTTGAATAAGGTTAGGAATCAGGGTAGTTGCGAAGTCACGGAAACCTCACCAAGCGCAGAGACTGGAAGGCGTAATCCTTCGTCCTGGTATAGTCCCCGCGATAATCATCAGCTCGATACTTCGCCTTATCCCTCTTGGTAAAGATAAAGCCGCAGTTACATAGATATTGGCCTCTCATCACCGTGCGGCCTTAATTAACCCTCCTACGTATTCCTCCTCCAAGCAAGTGCGCATCGAGGTTATAACCTGCCCAGGTAAGTATATACACCTATAGACAAGCTCAGGTCAGCACGGAAAGGTTATACACGTAAAAACCTAAAAAATCGCGAGGAAATTTGGGCTTAATCCCTAACCAGGGCATCAGTTTTTTCCTTTCTCCTTCTTTAGGGCCAGCTGCGGCATGTAAGAGGTCTAGGTTCACAGGGACGTGTCTGTAAGGATCACCATTTCGTCTGGGGTGTGGGGCTTTGGGTGTGGGTCCCTGCCTGGTCGCCTCCGCTACTGCGGGCATCGTTAGGTGCTCTGGGGTGCTATAGCGAATCATGAGGTCTTATTCTTAAACAGTATAGGCTTGTCTATCGTCATTAGGAAGTATTTCTATTGGCTAAGGTGGTTTGTCTTGAAATAGTATGCGCTCGCGAATGAGCAATAGTATGAGGGGTTATGACAAAATTGTATTACTCACGTTAGTCATGAAGATTACGATGAGTCACATTGTATGGGTATATCAACGCTCATTATATTTCCTTTGTACTACGATATTTTTGTATAAAAATGGGGCTGTTTTCCCCGATAGTTTGCAATGACAAGTCTTCTCTACTCTCTACATCTTTAGGTTATGAGCCCGGCCAAGCTATCAATCTAAACAACACTACTTCACACACATCCTACACACTAGTACATTTCATCGTCCACCTAAAATGTCTTCTGAAGGTTACAAACTTCCCGCCTTACCATGTAAGCTTGCTGGTCAGGCTCACTATACGGTTTGGAGGGCGCTGCCTCACGTGTTGAAGGTCTACGATCTTTGGAAAGTTGTCGATGGAAGTAGCGCCGTCAACATTCGCGAAACAACTACGCCGGCCGGCGACGGCAGGCGTCCAAAGAACAACAACGAAGAAGACCAGATTCTGGCGATAACTCTGGAAGAGATCTTAGATTGGGACAAGAAGGACACTTTAGCGAAGGTTTTCCTTAAAAACAACCTTGAATTCGATCTAATCACACTATCTCCTTCGACTCGCCAACTAACTCTGACTCACGAGCGACAGATTCGATCGCAAAACGGTAGCGCTCACTCCATTCCTGCTAGCGAACATCACTACTGCCTACAATACAATCAGACAAGAGCGTGAAAGACCATCTAACCGATTCACTACTCTGGCCCACACTACAACCACGCACCGCCGACCGTGGCCAAAGATCTCCTGCTACCATCTTCATTCAATCGCTCGCGTCTCGCAAATTAAGGCCTCCTTCCTCCTCCTCTCACTGCGTCACCAATCCTTAGAACACGTCGTCGACAACTTCCAATCCAAAGAAAACATCATATACGAAGAAATCTATGAAAAACTAATGGACCTTGACGGACGATGCTCCAATGAGCAAATTGGTGGAGAAACATACAACATGAGAACAGGACGACCGAACCCTTACAACAAATCCAAACGCCCATCCAAACCTCGCTACGCCTCCAACCAGAACAAGTCGGACAACATACGATTTCTCAGATACCAAGAACGCGACTACGCTTAAAGACACACACACACAGAGAATGCCGAAACTCAAAGCTTTCAGAGATAAGCGAGAAATCCGCCTCCGCAATGCCGCATCAGGAACTGCTTTCGCCACACACAAATCTTCCTACCTTGTTGACAAAACTCGAACCACTCGCCCTCGGGTTATGACGAACTCATGTTCTCCCCGACAAGTTGATACGACTGACGCAGACGCTTTCACCTCAAGACTACACCATCCGACTCTTCTGCATGGATCTGACCCTGGCGCTACTAACCATACGATCGAACCTGCTTCTCAACCCCGCACCATATACCCAAGACGCATCGTCGCGGCGACGCAAACTTAAGGTAACCGAATAGGTAAGCGTCACGCCAACGGGTCATACGGGCCAATAACTTTGGAAAATACGTTTGTCATCCCCGAACAGCCATGAACCTAACGCCTTGGCCACGATCGCTCGCAGAAGTGATTCACAACGATCGAACGAAAACGCTTCACCATTTACAAGATTTCCAAAGAACGACATCATTGGAAAGCGCTAACGCCAACGGTTCGCCTTTACATCTTTGAAACAAAGCGATGCAACCGCCACAACACCGCCGCCATTACCTTCTTCGATGGCACCAACGCCTCTGGCCACACGCCTGCCTCGCCCTCGCCACGCATGAATACGGCCGACCCCAAGCCACTCCCCACATCAGCGACATAAACGCCAGAACACCCGCGAACTCGCCAAATCCACCAAGAACAACCTCGCCTCCCTCACCGAACCTCGATCCAGAAAACCACTAGAACTGATCCACTCCGACCTCAGCGGCAAATTTTCTACCACCTCTAGGATTCAAGCATTACATCACTGATTGACGATCATTTTTCATGCGACGCTACTTTCTCAAATCAAAATCTGACGCAGCAGACGCCATAAAACGCAGACATCGCATACATGGAAAATCAAATGGATACGACAATCAAACGGTTTCGAAGCAACAATAGTGGCGAATACATCCCTCAGAACCTCAAAAACTTCTTTCTCTCCAAAGGCATCAAACACGAACTCACGGTCCCCTACTCACACGAATCGAATGAGATCGCTGAACGATTTAACCGAACAATAGCCAACATACTGACGCGCCTCTAACGAACTACCGGAAATCACTCCAGTAAGAATCAACACGACAGACACGCCAAAAATAGACTTCCTCACTCAAGACTCACCAACATGACACCATACGGCGATTTCACTAAGAAAACCCTTCATCGCAAGACTCCGCATCTTCGCGAAACAACGTCATTCACACCCCGCAGGTTAGCAAGAATGATCCAAACCTGACGCCAGAGCATGACAAAGCACTTATGGATGCGAGAGACTCACAAAATCTGCCGCTGCCTATATACCATCACAAAGAAAAGTTGTCTTATCACACACTTTCGCTTTAAGGCTCCATCCAGAGTGAAGAAATAAACATACCAGTAGCCACAGATACACCCACAAAGCACCCCAAAATCAAAATCGAACCAAAAGACACACCTAAAAAGGATTCCTATAAGGATGAAGCAAGTATGGTGGGGGCCAGTTTGATGAGGCCCGCTACCGAACGTCCCCCGGCCACACATTCTGATTCTGATACTGACAATGAAAACATATATGACGACGATGACATACAACTACAAATACTACGCGAGACCCAAGAATACTTTTTGGACAATGAGGAAGATGAGGAGGATACTGCGAAAGACGCAAAGTAAAGTGGCACATGGCGCCACTACTGAAAGTCTCCGATAATAGAAGAAGAAAAATTACTAATCAACCAAGACGAACCCAAAGATTTTAACGCAAAGACCGAAAGATACGACAACATCATCACCATCAATCTCCTTTCAACGAACCAACCACTTACCATCGTCGATTACTCTCGACCGATAAATAAATGCTCACGAAAAATCGAACTCGATTCACTAGCCCGCAACAACACACTGAAGATTGGTTCAAGACCGGTAACAGAAAACTCGCTGACCTAAACGTGATACAAAATCAAACTCCCAGACGGCAACCCGACCAGATATAAAGTTTCATTGTCGCGAAGCGATTCTCCCAAATACTGCGCCAAGACTTCACCAGACTTTCGCCTGTCTCCCGCATTTAAACAATCGACTCTCCTCGTCCGGCCACTTCAAACCGGGAAAATGCGACTGATTGACGCCACTACAGATTCTTATACGAGAACTCAAAGATGACATCTACACGAGACTTCCTCCGCGATACCAACCACTTGCAAGAAAGACGCAAACTTATCAAACGATCTACGGCCTCAAACAATCATCGCTAACGATACGCCAAACTCTCCTCCGCGCTAATCAAACGATTCAGAAATGACTCGACCTTGTGCCTTCATACACAAAACAAGTGGCGGTCATAGACATCTACGCGATTTACATCCCGATCTTCTATCGAACACCGAACGCAAAAACCGAATCACCGCAACTCCACGCTGAATTCGAACGACCGTTGAATCGCTGCCACTCGAATCCACCTGATCCACACCAAGCATCGCATCATCTTATCACGCGTTCTACCTCAAACGATACTAATCAAATACGATTTGCCGACTCACCCGCCACCACACCGACGACTATAACGCCACACTCCAAAAAGCGACACCGTAAGAACAAATCGACGATCCAACACTCTATCTCGATCATCGGATCCTTAACGTACGCGTCATCGGAACTGCACTGATCTCGCCTACACTGCCATAACGCTTCTCCCAACACTCATCTTGTCCCACTGAAATTCATCTAACTGCCGTCAAACGCGTTTCACGCTATCTCAGCGAACCTTGACGCACACACTACAGAAAAACACGCACCCACTACTCATCGGACATACAGCGACGCTAATTACGCCGACGCCGATTTACCGCCGATCATTTACGGGCCACTGCTTCATGCTAGGGGAAGCCCTCATCTCCTGACGCTCTTATAAACAACGCTCCGTCGCAACCTCCACAACAGAGGCGGAATACATGGCATTCTCGGATACCAATCGACAAATGATTTGGTTACGCAACGCACTACACGAACTGGAACGATCAAAAATTTCTTTTATACTTCGCGGGGATAACAATGGTTCTCTTTCCTTAATTCGAAATCCTGTTTTTCATAAACGTTCAAAACATATCGATGTACACTTTCATTTTGTCAGGGAAAAATTTGAGGAAAAACTGTTTAATCTTGAATATGTTTCCACATCAGAGAATGCTGCCGATTTATTTACTAAAGGATTGGAAAAGGGAAAACATGTTTTATTTTCTACTATTATTCATTGTCACTCCCGAGGGGAAGTCTTGAAATAGTATGCGCTCGCGAATGAGCAATAGTATGAGGGGTTATGACAAAATTGTATTACTCACGTTAGTCATGAAGATTACGATGAGTCACATTGTATGGGTATATCAACGCTCATTATATTTCCTTTGTACTATGATATTTTTGTATAAATATGGGGCTGTTTTCCCTGATAGTTTGCAATGACAAGTCTTCTCTACTCTCTACATCTTTAGTTTGCATACTAGTACTAGAAGCATATTGACAAAGAACCGCTCTGTGGTTGGAAGCTGCATTAAGAGGGATCCTATATGGTTACCGTCCCAAAGGGCATGGTCGGGGAATACATAGACTGAACTGAGTGGACACCAAAGGATTATATCGACCTCATGAACAGAGACGAATCATTACGGACTAGAATGCACACGGCTACATTACACTTGTGCCCATATAGTCCCATACCTATCCCCTACAGATAGATTTCTGTTCTCCATAGGGTCTGGAGGCATATATCTCAGGCAGTTTTGGGAAAGGACCCCCGACCCTATGTCGGGGTAAAAACAGACCTTAGTTTCCGGTCGGGGTGTTAAAGTCAAGTCTGGTTTCTCACGTCGGGGTGCTAAACCGCGTCCGGTTCTTACTTCACGCACAAAAATAGAGTTTCTTAGGCGGGGGCGGGCATATCTCAACGCTCCGACGTCATGAGAACCGGACACGACCCCAGCACCCCGACACGCAAACCAACCCCCCCAGGCCCCGACATGGGAATTTTGCGGGGACGGGCATATACTGGCACCCCGACATGTCCACCCTGACCCGAGAGCAGCCAACCAAACCCTGGAGGGTATTCGTCCAGCCCCTACGGTCCAGTGGGAGCTCGGGGGCGGTATATATATAGGGTCCTAAGTATCCTATCGACGGCCTTTTCACAAACATAGACATAGTGAAATCATTGCACAACAGAGAGGTTCTTAGCTGTTCAGTGGGGGGTGAATCCGAGACAAGCATGCGGTGCTTCATTTTCCTGCATAACCGATCATTACCACATAGACCCGAATTAGAAACCTATCTTATAAGTACAGTATATAGAAACCGCCCCTCCATCCCAATAACCTCCATCCTACTCCTCAGGTCAACTTACTCCGGTCCCATTGATCCACATCTAGACACCCGTTAGCCCACCTGCCCTTGCAGCCCAGGGGGGGGGGGTACTCACCCGGATGCACGACAGGCTCCTCCAAGCCCTTCCTCAACTCCCTCTTCCTCGCGCTATCCACGCCCCACTTCTCATCGCGCTCCCTGACAAGCCCCTCTAGATGCGGCGTCATCTGCGTGGTAGACATCATGAGCTTCGGCTCGCCCATGGGCAAGCGGTCGCCGCGGTCCACCTGCCACAGATGATACGTCTTCCCGTACAGGCGCACGGTGCTCTGCATCTCGCGCGTCTCGGCCTTCTCCCACAGCGCCTGCGGCACGCCCGCGGGGCACGGCATGATCAGCTGCCCGGACTTGACCTCGAACACGTGCGAGTGCCACAGCGCCCGCTCGGCCGCGGGGAGCGTCTCGTAGAGCGCCGGCGTGATCATGTATTCGATGCCGATGAGGCGGGCGTTGGGGGCCGGGGAGTCGTAGAGGAGGCATTGGCGCACGTCTGTATGTTTGTGGGGCGGGGGGGTTAGTTTTATGGTGGGGAAGGGGGGAGGGGAGGGGAGGGTACCGGAGGAGATGTGGGAGCAGTAGTGCTGGGTCTCGACTTTGCGGCTGGGGTCGTCGGCGTAGATGTGGAAGGCGTTGAGGTGGGCGCAGATGTTCTTGACTGGCGCAAAGTCTTGGGTTATGCTGGCGGCGGATTCGAGGATCGAGTCGCTGAGGGGGACGGGGCCGCCGGGGACTTTGGAGTCGGGCTGGTTGGTGGTGGGGCAGCTGGACATTGTGGGTTTTGTATTTCTCTCTTTTTTCTTGTATATAATGGGATATATCTATCTATCTAAAGAAGGGTATGAGGGTATAGTAAATAGTAAATAGTAAATAAATAGGAAATAGTAGTTGATTGGGAGTCGCTGCGCGCGATGAGGGTCTTGATATAAGTGTGAATAACTGACGTCATGCTGATGGAAGGGGTAATGATTGCGGACCCTGGTTTTTTGGGGGTTGATTAGTAGACAAAGCGGGCAGGCATCAGGGGGGTGAGACATACGAGCCTGTGATTGGTTTAATATATATATATAAAAGAATACCAGGGAAAAAGAACTTTTAAATTACAGACCCAGCCCAAGTTATCTACAACACAAAAGAGAAAAAGGAAAGAAAGGGAGAAAAGAAGGTTTATTATAACCCCCCTCTATTACCACTACTCCTTCGCAATAATCATACTCTCCCTCGCCGGGATCCTCCTCATCTTCCCCTTCTTGCTATGCCTCCTCTCGTTCTCCTCCCTCCTCTTGATGCTCGCCTCCTCAACCTTCTTGATCTCGCCCGCCTTCTTGATCGTCTTGGGCACATGCCTGTGTCTCGCGATCCTGCGAATCTCGGGCATGTGCTTGTAGCGCTCCTTGAGCGCCGCATCGTACTCGAGCTTGATCCGCTCCTTTGCGGAGCGCACGTGGGAGCGCGCGGAGGCCTCTGCACGCCAGAGGCGAACGTTGCCGTCGTCACTGCCGGAGAGGATGTAGCGCGTGTCGGTGGAGAAGACGACGGAGAAGACGCGCTGCATGCGCTTGGTGTGGTAAATGTCCCTATCAATGATCGGTCAGCATGCCGGGGATTACAGTAGATAGAGTAGATATTAAGATATTACATACCTCGAGTGTCCCTCACGGGCCTTGAAGATCCTGATGGTCCTATCATAACTTCCCGTGACGAGCTCCTCACCGGTAGGTGAGTAGTCCACATCCATGACGGCCGCAACATGGTCCTTCAGCACATTGAGCGCACGGTCAAGCTTCCTCATATCGAATATGTAGGCATTATGGTCCTCGCTGCCCGTCGCCAGGTTGAACGGCTCCATCGGGTTCCAGCAGATTGCATTCATGCGTAGCGTCGTCACGAGCTTCGAGATTGGTGACTGCGTCCTCAGGTCGTAGAAGATCAGCGTCCGGTCCGTCCCCGCCGAGGCCAGAACGCTCGTCTCGCTCTGGTTGAACTTGACGGTATTGATCGTGTCGATGCCCCAGTTCATGCTCGCCACGGGCTTCGACCTTGTCGCATCCCACACCTCGATCGTGCTCCCCGCCGTCGCAAACGTGTGCTCTGTCCTGTGGTGCGTGACGCTATTGAACGCGCCCGCACCCAGGTACGTCGCCACGGGCACGTTCCCCGCCTCGCCCGCATACGGGTCCCACAGCTTGACCGTGCGGTCGCTTGCGCACGACAGCAGCCTCTGGTCCTCCCCGGTCATGTTTGTGAAGCACAGACCCTTGACGATCCCGTCGTGGGCCTTGACGCTGCGCATCTGCGAGCGGTCCGCAAGGTCCCAGATCTTGACCTCGCCGTCGCCGGAGCCGGAGGCGACGCGGGAGAGGGAGCGCGGGTCTTTGGCCAGGACGTAGACACCGTCAACATGGCCGTCGCCGAGCTGCGCGAGGAAGGGCGCGGCGAACATGCGCTCGAGCTTGGTGGCGTTGAGGGCGCGCGTGTACTCGCGCGCTTTCTCGAAGGGGTGGAGTTCGGGGTTGAGGTTGCGGGGCTGGACGGCGGAGGTGCTGCCGGAGGGGGCATAGGACTCTGCAGAGCGGGAGAGGGCTTTGACTTTCTGGGAGAGGGTGCGGGGTTAGTTAGTGTCTATGGATTTGAATTTGGGGGGGGGGGGGGAAGGGGAAGCTGGAGGGGAAGAAGAGGGGGACAGACCATGATTGTATATGAGACCGTAGAGGTCACAGTGAATATTCTAGAGCTGTTCAAGTATTCTAGAGCTGGTCAATTGATATAGGAGATGATGGGGCGGCGGCAGTGGTGGTTGTGGATTTGTAGAAGTGAGAATGAGAGTTTGGGTGATATGCGGTGATTTGCGCCTGAGGTTGAAAAAAGATGTTGTGGGTTAGGGTTGCGTGGCTCCCACTAATTCTAAACCCCGCTAGCTGCGGGTGGGAAATGATCATTCTTACACAATCCGGGGGCCGGCAGCAATAACACAATTTATTCAAAGCAAAGGGCACAGCTTATACAAATGCCCCCAGTGGATACAATTATTAAAGGTAGAGTTATATACTCAGGCGCCGGACGGCCTTGGCCGATTAGAGGCCGTGGCTACTTCTTGGTATGTATAAAATAGCTAGTGTTTCTGTCTCGAAGCATAATCCATAGCCTAGTTTTAATAGAGAATTACTTTCAGAAACAAGGCAATGCTTATGCTTGAGTATGGGTGATCTTAGCTACATGTATTTACTCAAGCACCCTACGTATAGAGGGTGCTATATATGTTCAGTGGTCCTAAAGAGCTGCACAAATTGCAATTATCACCCCAAATCAGATCCCAATATTGCTAATGAGGGAGTTGTTTTTGCTCGCCCAGTATGTATATATTTACAAATTGTACACCCATTATCTGAGCCCCCAATCCAATCCACCCATCCTTCTACACCTCCGGCGCCCCCGCAACCGCCAGCTTATCATTAACCACCAACTCACTGATCCTCAGCACCGTATATCTGTGCTTACTCTTGACCTTCTTGATCCTCCTATTCCTCCTCTTCGTCTTCTCCTTGATCCTGAGCGGCTCGGACGTCTCCTCGACCACCGTCGCCCGGCACTCAAACAGCGCCGGATCGATGTACGGCGACCCCTTGAGCGTAAAGTCCCTGGACCCGAGCACGCTCGCGTGCGTGATCCTCAACGAATCACCCACCTCAACATCCTTGAGCCGGAACGGCAGGCGCACCAGGTCCCCCACCGTGACCAGGAACGGGAACTTGTGGATGTGTATAGTGATGTACTGCGATGGCTGAGCCTTTAGCGCCGAGAGGAGCGACAGCGACGGGTGGTGCGCGGACGGTGCGGCGCCCAACGAGCCGGTCTGTTGCGGGATTGTTGGGGTGACGGGGGTGACGGGGGTGACGGGGGTGACGGGGGTGGCTGCGAGGTCGCGGAGGCGGGGGGTTGTGGTGAGGGCCCGGAGGCCGAGGGAGGAGGTTGCGGGGCCGGAGAGGGGCCGGAGGGTGCGCTGGAGGGTGCGCAGTAGCATGGCGGTGGTTTTAAGGGTGCCGGGTGTGTGATGAGACGCTGGCGGGTGCTACAATTGATAGCTTGAGGATTTCGAGATACTTAT
Organism: Morchella sp. 2016-72; assembly: GCA_024713865.1. Lineage (NCBI taxonomy): Eukaryota > Fungi > Ascomycota > Pezizomycetes > Pezizales > Morchellaceae > Morchella > Morchella sp. 2016-72. The sequence continues at coordinate 1,108,047 of JAMJEY010000010.1, read as the reverse complement.
GAAAATAACGGAATGCCCGTCGAGTGAGGTACGTCGTGTTACCCTGCCCCCACGTTACCCGGCACCACCAAATTCACCCTCCATAAAGATTTCGATATTAACTACCTACAACTAAAAACTATTTATCTGCATCACCAGAACTCACCCACAGACCAGAACATCCCCAAAACCCACAATGCCCAAGCGAAAAGACCCCAATACCTCCAATCCCAATCCAAACGCGGACACCCCCATGGACGGCGACGACTCAGACTCAGACTCCATGGACATTGTCAATGTCGACTTCGAGATGTTCGACCCGCAACCCGCACACGACTTCCACGGCCTCAAGACGCTCCTGCGCCAGCTCCTCGACGCCGACAACACCCTCTTCGACATCTCCGCGCTCACAGAGCTGATCCTGTCACAGCCGCTCCTAGGCACTACCGTCAAAGTCGACGGCAACGAGAGCGACCCCTACGCCTTCCTCACCGTCCTCAACATGCAGGAGCACCATGTTTGTCCCCCCCCCCCCTCCCACAATTGCGCAGCACTAACACACCCCACCCAGGACAAACCAGTGATCCAGCAGCTCCGCGAGTACCTGACCTCCCGGGCGCCCCCATCCCTCAAGCCCCACCTCGAGACGCTCCTCTCACCCACGGCCCAATCCCACACGGGCCTGATCCTGACAGAGCGCCTCATCAACGTCCCCACCGAGATCGTACCACCAATGTACAAGATGCTCCTCGAGGAGATCACCTGGGCCGTTGCCGACGGCGAGCCCTACCGCTTCGGCCACTTCCTGGTCCTCAGCAAGACGTACACGGAGGTGGCGTCCAAGCTCGACGGCGAGGACGCGCCGCCGCGCACAAAGAAGAGCAGGAAGGCCGCCGGAGGGAAGAAGGAGGTCTTCTACTTCCACCCGGAGGACGAGGTCATCGGCAGGAAGGCCCTGCAGAAGGGGCCATACAGATATGTAAAGGAGGCGGACGAGGGCGCGGCCGACAGCAAGAGGGCGTTTAGTGAGTGTGGGATTGCGCCGCAGGGCCATATGATGCTGCTTGAGAGTGGGCAGCTGGGGGGCGTGGTCGAGGACCTGGAGGCCCTGTTTAGGCCGTAGAGGTGGGGTGCGTTGGGGGGGGGGGGGGTAATGTAAATAATTAAATGGGAACTGTAATTGGCTTTTTCTTTTTTTCCCCCCCCCCCTTTTTTTTCCTTCCCATTATTCATGGTCCTACTCTTTATGACTGGTCTGAATAAACGGATGACATGAAACGAAATGTGGCTGTGATGAGACTCTTTGGGCGAGAGAGTCGCGAGTGGCCCCCCAAGGGACTACCCGAGGAGAACTGGTCCCAGAGTCAATGATCGTAAGGCATGAAAAAAAAGAGATAAGATTTGAGGAGGGGAAAGCTTATCCGACTGCAGTATTGATGAGAAATATTACCTATGATAAGATTAGATAGTAGCCACTCCCTCCCCACTAATAATACTATTACTATGTCACTTTACCACTTACCTACCCACCCCACCTCACATCAACCTCCACCCTAAATCATATCGAACAAATACAATTAAATACACTTCAGAAAGAAAAGAAAAAGAGAAAAAGAGAAAAATTAATTTACTAAAGAAAAAGGAAAAGAAAAATACAAAGAAGCCCCAAGTTGGTATCAAACACCACCCATCACTCGCCCCCAAGCCTAGCTAGACCTTCACCACCGTCCCCGTCTTCAACTCGGCATCCTTGACAGCCTTCTTGTACTGCCCCGGACTAACAAAGTCCACCTTCCTCTGCCGCCAAATACCCCTCCTGGCCCTCCTGGCCCCCATCTCCGCAATCTTATACCGCTCCTCGCGCCCGCCAAACTCGGCTCCCGTCTTTGCCTCATACCTACATCCCCACCCTCTCCTTATTAGCCATCCACAAAGCAAAGCAAAAGACAAGAGAAAACTCACACCATAGCCAACCCCCTCTCCAACATCTCCCCACCCACATCCCTCCTCGACCACCCCTTCCACACACTGACCCCTGCCACAGCCCTACCATACTGGTCCCTGCGGTACAGCGTGACCTTCACCGTACGCCCCAGCAAGTACTCCTTCAACCAGTCTAGGGCCTTCTCCGCGCCCGGCTGGGCGATCCTCCCGAAATGCGCACCCTCGGGCGCGTCCACGCCCGCAAGCCTAATGTGCACCGTATCCTTGACGCCCCGGCCCGCAGGGACAGAGCGCAGCCAGTGCCAGCCAAGGAGGCGTCCGCCGGGGGTGTGGTAGATGCGGAAGCCGTCCCCATCGCCGACGGAGGTGACGGTCCCGGTGAGCGTGCGGTGCTGGGTGAAGTAGTGGTGGGGGATGGCATCGGCGCAGGGGATACGGCGGAGGCGGGTGCGGTAGAGGTGAGTTGTGAGGAGGGCGATAGTTGTGAGGGTGAGGGTGGGGAGGAGAATGGGCTTGTATGTGTCCCAGTATTGCTGGAGAGTTGTTTGTGGATGGGGTGGGGTGGGGGAAGAGGAGGTCCAGGGCGGCCAGGGCATGATATAGATCTACAGATATATATAATCTGTGGGGGGGGGGGGGGGGGGTTAATTTGAGGCTTGTGGTAGGTGAGATCTAAGATGAGGAGCTGGATCTCAGGTACGTATGTAGTAGATTCATAGATTTCCAGATTTGAGACTTTGATATCGGACTGACTTGACTGGGTTGGGTTGGGGAGATGTCAGATTGATTGGATTGGCAGATGAACTGAGACCCCCCAAAAAACAACAACAACAAATCCCTTTGCCAAGTTGTTCTCGGCTTCTTCCGCTCTCAGTCGGGGAAGATCGACACCCCGCCTTATTATCATGATTGTTATTATTATTATAATTATCGGGTGTGGTGTGTGGCGAAGGGTTGTGGCTTTCCCTCCTCTTCCCCCTCCGAATGGATGGTGCTGGATAAATGCTGCACATAAACGCAGATTCCCGAGACCCGAGGAGAGCCTAGGGCCTTTCCCCGCACTTTCGGATTGGGACGTGGTTTCCGCTTCTGCGAGGAAATGCAATAGTTTTCTTCTTTTTTTTCTTCTTTCCCTACTTTCTCTATTCCACTGTAACTGACTGGCCAGCTCACTCACAACCACGATAAGCCTTCGATAGGTAGAAAGAATTCAACCAAACACAGCTTTCCAACGCTGTTATTGTTTATAGAAGAATAGGTAGGTTTTTTGGTTCAATGTAAAATATAACCCACCAATTAATCAGTCCCCAACCCCGCTCCATCCATGAAAGTCGTTACAAAAGCATACAAAAAAAAAAGATATGTAGACAAGATACAATCTTTTAATTCCATCCCCAAAAGAGGTGATAAAGAAACAAAAGGAGTGGCCTTAAGAAAAGAGAAAAGAAAGTGTTAGTAGTAAAAATAAAAATAAAAATAAATAAGAAAAAAAAAAAAAACGCCATGAGTCCCATAAAGTTCCATTAAACGAGAGCCTGTCGAACAAAACAGTGCACAACAAAAAAAATAAAAATAAAGGGTTATAAAAAAAAGGACAAGAAATGAAGGCGGTAAAAAGAATACAAGCCCGGCACTGCTGCCTCAGCCCGCAGGGGTGGAGGTGGGTGGGTACAGGGGGGGGTCAGATAGGGATTTGGCTTGGATTTAAGCAAATCTTTTCTGGATCTCAGCATCAAGTTGGGGAGTTATCTCGTCACTGGTCTTGCCACGGACGGTCCACAATACACCAGCCTTGTCGTAATGCTCAAGGAGGGGTTCTGTGGCCTCAGCGTATGCCTTTAGACGCCTGGCAAATGTCTCCTGGAGGGACTGTTAGTAAATATAATACCACTGGCCTATGGGCGAACGGATATTATACTGGGAAACATACAGGGTGGTCATCAGGACGGCGGGTCAAAGGTTCGCCAGTGATATCGTCGACACCCGGGTTCATGGGCTTATTCCATGTGGTATTGTAGACTCTACCCGAAGGCTCGTGCTAGAAAAAACCATCAGCACAAACTCTACCTAACCACCCAAAACGGGCATAAAAAAAAAGAAATTCAAACATACCACCAGTCTCCCGGCAATCCTATCCAGAATCACATCATGGGGCACATCAAGGTTTACAACCTATCAAAAGAAAAAAGTATTAGCAATGACTCATTCTCTGCAAACAACGCAAGGGCCCACAAACCAAGTTCATCTGGACTTCCTCATCCAGTGACTTTGCCTGACTCTGTGTCCTCGGGAACCCATCGAGCAAGAAACTCGCTGACGGGCAATCCGAGGCCGCCGGGGCACCCGGTTTACTGATGACCGAGAGAGGGCCCGTCAGACAGATACCGGATGCCAGGTTTCCACGGGTCTCCACCCAGCCGCGTTTCGACAGTTCGCCGACGATAAGTTTGACCATGATTGAGTCGTGGACGAGGCCGCCGGACTTCATGATGCTCTCAGCCTGGACACCTGTTTCATAACTGTTAATTCCTTTCTTCTTTCCCTCTTTTGTCCCCCTCTGGGGAAAACCTCGGGCCGGGGGGGGGGGGGAGGGAGGGCACTAGTAATTACCAAGTGGGGTCCTGGCCCGGACATTCTGGCGCAGCAGGTCGCCCGAGGAGATTGATGAGAGTTTGAAGTGGTCGAGGAGACGGCCAGATTGCGTTCCCTTTCCGCATCCAGGGGGGCCGACAAGAATCACACGGGCAGCTTTTCTGAGCCTTCCGAGGGCCATTTGTATTGTTGTATCTAGGTGGGTTTTGTAGTTTTAAAAAGTTCGAATATACTCGTACAAAGGATTCGAGTTGAGTGATAAGAGAGAGAGAGAGAAGAGAAGAGAGGGAACGAGGAATTGAGTGACTGGAGCTGGTGGGTGGACGTGGCGAGACGGCAAGCTTTATTCACGAGCAAGATAGCAACGGGGGGCGTTGTAATGGGGGGGCAGACACGATCTTGCACCCGGGACGGGGGGGGGGAATTTAAGCAATTGGAAAATCTAGATAGGGTAATATCTCTTGGTGTCTGGCATCTAGGTTACGAATATCTATCTAGGTAATTCCCCAGGGGAGGGGAGGGGAGGGTGTGGTAGTAGTGACTATTACTAGATACGGTTTGGCTTTTGGCTTTTGGCTTTTGGCATGCAAGTCAAGTCCCCTCCATCTGGATTCTACTCAACAACCCACCATCCACCGCCCTCCCACCCACCCACACCCACCCAACCCATCCCTCCATGTCCGGCGATCTCGAAGGGGGCGGAGAAGTTCCAAGCGGGTAGCGAACGGGTTAGATCAGCGTTTTTTTTTTTGCTGGGGGAATGGGCCCACTGCGGGGTGGTCTGTGCGCTCGGTTATTGGGCAGAAAAAACTGTTGAGTGCAGGAGGAAGCGGGTGCGGTCTTGACTTGGACAGATCCCTTTTTGATATGTACGATGCTGGATAAAAAAAGACATACCCCCCCCCCCCCCAAACTGCTAGAGTAAAGCCGTAAAGCCATCCGCCATATCCCCCTACATGTAGTTACTAAGAAGTTCGGTTTGGCTGTTCCCAGCCTTCTACATAGTACAACGTTCTTCGTCCCGCACTTGCAGCCCTACAACTCAACCTGTCTCAACAGGAGAATTCTTTCAGAAATTGTTGTTACTTCTAGAAGGTACAGAACTGCGGGCGAAAGAAAAAAAAAGGGGGGGGGGGGAGGGTTTCTACGTAACTACATGTAGGTAGTATGTAGCTACTCTCGCCATCCCACCAGGAAAGCTTGTAACTACAACAGGTCAAACGTCACGATATTGGCGACGACGACAATAATGATGACCAATACCCAATCAACCCTGTTTTGTTCGTAAAAACCCAGGAGGATGGCTGCACAGTGCCCCTAACTGATTCCGCGTGATATGATTGCTGGCTGTTACATCATCACCACCATCATCGTCGCCATCATTCATCATCGGCGGTGCTACTAGGGAAAACTCCGATTTGTTTCACGGTGGTGGTGGTAGTGTTTGGAGCTAAATCCGACCGCGGTTTCGGGCTTGGGTAGGCAGGCAGCTCTCCAAGTAACTGGTAACTTAACAGGTACAGAACATGGGCTCGCCAAATCCACTCGGGTCCTCCATGGCATGCACGTAAGGTAAGGTAAGGGAGTAGAGTACATGTATGTAGCTGGTATTTTCTACAAAAGTCTCCTCCACTCCCTGTTCCCCGCTACTCGAGGTACGAGGAAGATCGATGGAGATCCAAATAAACCACCCGCTAGCTCGGGCTCTGACATCTCTCGGCGTTGATGTGAGCTGGCAAGCAACAAGCTGGGTTTCTCGCCTAACGATGGGATTGGTTGGAGGCAGGTCTAAGCCCTACCTAGCTAGCGATCATGATATTGCGAATAGCACTGCAGAACATCGGTCTCATCGGTGTGGAAGTTAGTACTTAACTCATTGTTATGGGAAATAAGAAAAGAAAGGGAGAAGAAAAAAAGCTTGCCCCCGCCCGTAACACAGCCATAGGGCGCGGGATATAATGATGGATGAATAGCTGCAGCCTTGACCAATGGCTTCTGGTTGAAGCACATGTGCATACAAGGTTTCAGTAGATACATGTAGATACACAATTGACTGACTACTAAGTATGTGTAACTCTCTACCTGACTACCTGCCTGCCTGTCTCCACATACTTTACAGGGACATGGTAATTTGTAAGAATTGTAGCCAACGACCGCATAGCATTTCTACAGTGGAGGTGTCGGTGGTGGAGGCGCAATATACTCCCAGTATCTGTCTTCCATATACTACAGCGATGAGTAGATGCACTACGGTAAGAGTCCTATTGGCCGAGCCAGCCGCCTAGGCCCTGTTTTTAGACCCCCTGTTTCTACAATCATTCTCCACATCGCTGTACACACCACTGCTGCTACTGAGGTAGAAGGGAGGGGAAGGGGGGGGGGGAGGGGGGAGAAGGAGGTCGATGTGAATGTGCACTTCGCGTCACGGGGTATCAAGCCGGATCAGAGTAAATACAGTACTACATTATCGTCAACAAGAGCTGAAGGCTTCGGCCGAGAGAGGCCGACGTGTAAGTATGTAGTCAGGAGCTTATCGAATGTTCACGAAAAAGATAAGGGATATTTATATTGAGTATCCAATTCAATTTAATCGGTTTGAGCTAGAAGTACATAGTTACTTTTTGCATCATATCAGCCTCCCTGTGGTGACATGTAGCTTCCTAAACAGTGAGACAATTATATCATTAACTCGACTCCGGGTCTAACTGCAACTACCCATTGATGAACCTTTCATTGCTTGAAACAGGTATAATCATATATAGCATAAACCACTCGGGAATGACATATGTAGCTCCCAATATTGCCCTTTGGAGATAAGGGCGGCAGTTCACATACATTTGGTTCTCACCGAGGGGTACATGTATGAATATGTAACTGGAACACAGAGGGCAGAGAACACACAGAACCGCCGGGCGTTATAATTCGTGCACTGGTGATTCAATTCATGTATGTACGCTTCATATGTGCGTACAGCTAGTCGGAAAATGTGGAGGAGGAGAGATCTCGAGCGCGCCTAGAAAATTGTGTAGGGTGCAGTACTACTGTATGTAGGTCTGGTTCGCCTTTAATTTTTTTAGCGGTCAACCTTTGTGGGGAATTGGTACATATGCACCCAGTATGTACGTACGTGCAGGCACGGCAGAGGATCGAGGGAGAAGGCTTTGAAAATGTGACTTGTCGGGTAACATGGGTAAATGTTTACAATACATGTAGTTACCGTGTCATGATCAATCACTCGACTGAGTCTAGCACTTTTACTCTGGTCACACCACATCCCGGACTCCGACCCCGACCCCGACCCCGACTCCGACTCCGACTCCCGTCCCCACCGGCCTTTAACGCTGCTCTTGCAGCGGCCATGTGAAAGCCCGACTGACTCCCTCTCCTCACGCTAGGAACACTTAAATAGGTAAAACTAACTTGTTTAGCTTTAGCCTACCTCTTTCCCCCCACTAGAGTGCCTCTAGACTTACCCTTACCCGGTACATACCTGATATATACCGAAGGTATTGGATCACTGCCGGAGGTGGGCGAGTTTATTGGGAGGTGGTAATAGTCAAAATACTTGAGGTGGCTATGGACAGAGATATCAGTAATTGAACCATATGAGTGCAACTAAGCTACACGAGGTGGCCCCTCTAGTACTTGGTAAAGTGTTTTTTGTATTCTTCCATTTTATTCTTGGGGGCGCTAGCCCCCTAGCCCCACCATAGGGGAGGGGGCGGCTACCGACTGACACGCATCTCAAACAGCCGCTCTGAATCTAGCTACCAACTCCAACCCGAACCTTTCCTTCGCACATGGACCTTCTTGTATCTCTTTCATCTCTTCATATCCGTCCCCGGCGGAAATCATGCTCGAATACTGGTTCTCCAGCACCTCATGTTCGCAAGCGCGGGCTACTGGAGGTGCCACCGCAAAAGCTTATCAGACACTCTGTGAGGGTCCGCCAGATCTCGATACACAGGTCCAGCTATTTTCGTCCCACTACGAATCGACTATCTCCAGTACTATGTGCTCATGGAATAGCGATTTTCGCCCTTTCTCGATCGCTGATTGGTCGAGAGTGAGAAACCCTAACCCAGTATGGCAGCCAGCCCACACTACCAGAGTTGGACTTAATTCAACTAGAATAACTCAGCTAGGAAGAATTGGACTAGAACTAATGATACCATACGGTAGAAGAAGGGGGCGAGGAGCCTACGGCCCCCAATAACAGCTGTAGAGGCCCAGCTGATCAGGATTTGATATATAATAAAATCCCTACAACAAGCAGTCGCAAGATGGGTATCCCTACCATCACAGTAAACATCGTATTTCCCAAGTTGCAGACGACTGTTGCTCACCGATATAATGTCGCTCGAAGCTCTATGTCCAACACGTATATATATATACTAGTGAGGAGCGGTCTCTGGCCGCATATGTAATCGTCAGTTCGAGAAACCGCCGACACTGAAGGGTCTAGAAAACTCAACCCTGTTCAATGCAATGATGTGGGATAAACATCTTCGAACGCAGTCGGGGCTACCTGCCGCTGCGCGGCATGTTGGGCCCTCCTTGCTCGCGTGAGGTTTGGAAGAGAAGAAATATTGATCTTGATCAAAGGGTTATTATATAGTGATTGAGGTTTGCCAATGTATATGTATGCCGTCTCCCTTAACACACCCGATTCTTTGTCTACTGACAGCTGTAGCCCACCAGACCACGGAAATCTGGGGCAGCTACCCATCCAATTGAAACCTTTCGTGATGACAGAGATACCTGACTATTCTATTTAGGTAGATAGGGGCCTGCGTAACAAGAACGATCCCTAGCACCAGGAGGAAATTTACTTCCGTAGAGATGTACGTTGCGAAAGTGTGACCGATTTAAGTAGGATGGCATGTAGAGAAGAAGCCGAACCGAAACCCACCCTATATAACTTATGGCGTTCCATACGTCCCAGCCTGTTCGATCATTCAACTTGGGAACGTTCCCTAAGCCTAGATTATAGGCGGGCGCGATGAGAAATCTCACAGTAATTCGATAAAACTTTTCCCAGAAGGGTACAGTCGGCTTTGGAGCAACGACGAGACTGGGGTCTAGGGTATTGAAACAATGACGCCCAGGAAGATATCAAGTGTCACGGATTGGTTGGAGTCCACAGTTGCGGTTCGTCATTACACCCGAAGCAACTGTAGCCAAGTGTGTGTAATATCCATTCCGGTCTGTAAAACGAGTCTTGTTTTTAGGACTTAAGGCTCCACTGCTCCGATTAGTCGCAACCCACTACGGGTCCTTAAGGTCTGGACCAAGACCTTGGCCTTTCTTTTGGTTGGCAGAATGATTTAGTAAAAGCCCGCACTTTCCGTGAGGCGTTAAAGGCGCTTCTATGGCACAGTTCGATATTGCCTCTTCTTAGTTCTGGTACATCCAAGAGCAGGAATATGGTATTACAAAAGAGGGTGCTAGATGGCTTCCCCAACACGGTACCTTCAAGGTTCAACTCACTGGTCAGCAGCACAGTTCCATTGGCCCAACCGCGCCATGCCGTAGAACCTTGAGGACTCGCATTGTCAACTGCGACGGTCCCCAGTATAATAATAACTATAACCTGAGAGGAGCTAGCGCCCCACAAACAGATATAGTGGTTGTTTAAGTATCATTAGGGACTGTGCGCAAATGATATTGGTAGACTTTGGATAGGTAGTATCAATTAGGTTACCAGAGGGTGCAGCCGGCTCCATCTGATCTGCGCAAAAGATTAAAAGCTACCGACACCGCCGACACGCATCTCAAACAGCCGGCCTAAATCTAACTGCAAACTCCAAGATTGATCACCAGCATCCGTTTGTCCATACTATGTACATGCAGGTATGTCACCTTCCCAGAGACACATGCATACACCTACACCCACCCTGCCCACTGAACCCCCACAGCCGAAACATTACCGAAACACCAAATGTAGCTACACACATGCAAATACGTAGGTATGACTCTATCCATCACGCACCATATAACAAGCATTTGGCATCCTCGGCGCATCTCGGGTTCGTTGCGACTTCATCCGATTAGTGATTTTGCTTGGCGCTTAGCTATCTAGTGGGGGTTGCTGCATGGATTATCACTCGGTATTGTGGTTAGGCTAATTTCAACGTGGGACGTATGCTGTTCGCGTATGCAATGCCGTTTCACGGCTATTTGGGAGATTGAGAAGCTGGCGTCGGGTAGTAGCATACAGGACGAGGTTAAACTTTGGGGTGGTGGTGATTGTTGCGTTTTTTGTACAATTGTGCATGCAGCGGGATATCATGTATTAGTTACGAATTGCAATTGAGCCGTTGTGTAGAAAGCCGACCCCAGCTGTAAAATTGGATTGTGGTTTAGTGGGTGGAGGGGTCGGTACTACATGAGTAGATAGAAGATAGAACTGCCTTTTTTTGATTGGGTTGTACTTGCCTAAAGGCCTCACTACATGTATATATATGCAGGTACCAAATTAAATATAAGTAATATTAGCCTTAGCTCCTTAGCTTAGAAACCTTTTCCTAAGTATTGTAAGGTGAGAAAAGTTCTCGTGACTTCTGGATCTACATAGCAACCAGCAGAAACTTCCTGAAAGTCTAACCCGAAAAGCCAGCAATAGGGACTTCAGCCTAGATACTATGTTCTATCAACCTTGAGCTCTCTAACAATACTAATATCTTCTTTACATCTCTTGTGGTCGCCAAGTTATAGTTGGTTCACGACCCACCCTTCTACAAAATCACGGGAACCTTTGTCACCCTACAATACATGTACTCGCTCATATCAGCCTAAGTTCAAAGACCTGGTTCATTATTCACGAGCCAAGCTGAGGACCTCGAGACGAGACTCGAGGGTGTCCTCGCTCAAGGCATCCCGTGCTCGTTGTCTTTAATTACATCTATCTACCCTCGAGGTCCGTCGCCACAGGCACTCCGAGGATACATGTAGTAAAGATCATTCTGCGGGAACAGGGCGGGACGGAGAGCAAAGTAGGGGCTTATATATATGACCCCGAATCCTTCAAGGAGAGCTATTAGTACTAATATATTGGCTAATTCTCACACCACAAGAGTTACTATACCCACATGATGCCCTCTAAAGATCAGCTCAAGGTAAGGACAGGCAGTATTGTTTCTAATCTAGACCTCCTGTCCTTTCTAATTACTACATGTATCTATGTTATGTCCTCTGGTGGCGCTTGACGTGACGTTCTCGTGGACCATAAACCTGACCCTAGGCCAAGTTTAAATTTGACCTTAGCCCTAAGAGCGGCCAAACTTTTTCTTAGCACGAAAATTGTTATTTCAATAAATAGTTCTTAACTTTCCACCACCAACCACCATCAACCATCACCAACCACCACCCACCACCCACCACCACCTACCACCACCACCTACCACCACCACCTACCACCACCACCACCACCACCACTATCAGCACGGCTCCGGGGGCCAAGGACCGGAACTGTGGGGCGAGGCCCCGGACCTATCAGCCAACTGGGGATTAGGCACCCCCGCAGGCCCTTGTGGCCGCATCGCGAGGCTTGGTCTCCGACGTCCCTGTTGCCTCTTCGGAGGCATAATGGGTTTCCGGACCAGCGCGCAACCCCCCCCAACTGTCCCTCTGTCTCCCTGTCCAGATTTTCTGGACTGGGAACATGGACTATTTCTCGGTTTCCCCGTTAAAATTTTTTTTTAACGGGAACCGCGAAGCTACGGTCAGAGCATTCTTTGGTGGGTTAGGGTTTCTTTTGGTTTTTTTTTATTTTTTTATTTTTTTTAATGTATATTAATATCTTATTTAATTTATTATTTTATATCCATTAACTGTTCTATTCTTCATTTATTAACCTATTGTATTGATTAAATCGATTCAACCAGCCTAGGCTAGGCCTTCCTCGATGACCACATACTTATATACTGTCCCCGAGCTCGACGACTTCTTCATGAGACTACATGTAGGTAGTAGACCCTCCTCTAAACCCTAGCTCCAGTATATACAGATATAATATAGGAGTATTAACGCGCATATATTCTATCCCTATCCTCAATGCAGTAACCGGCGTACAAATCTATTCCGCCCTCCCGGTCCCCCACAAAAGAAAAATGAAGAACATTGTGGGGCCGGTAGCACTAGAGAGGGAACCCAGGGCAAGATTACATCTGTAGCTATACAATTAGATCGCCCTATAAGGGTACCCTATATAGGTAGTCTGTGGGAATATTTGGCGTGAAATTGACTGGGGCCTAAGATATATGTAATCTTCCAATAGTAAAACGAGTAAATGACAAGCAGGACACCTCTGTCTCGAGCTACAAAATCCAAAACGCAATCGTTACAAGCTGGCTGTAGCTGGTAAAATCGAGCGCAAACCTTCCGCTTAGCCTAAGACTCATATTACCATACTATCAAGAACATCAGTATAGTTCATGAGGCCATAGTACTCTCGGGGTCGAGCCCGGGCGGTACATACAAATCAAGTGGTTCACAAAGCTGAGCACTTCGAGGCCACAAAGGAGACATCAAGGCCCTCAAAACTCTAGCTCTATTTTAGAGAGTCTGGTACCTTAGTTGTAAGGTTGGATTCTAGCCCGGATAGATCCTTGTATTCATAAAATATATCCCTTTAGATATAGGCCACGGTTTTCCTTAACAATCGATCGCGAGGGCGTGGGCCGTGGGTTAATTGGCCAAATACTTATGTGGTTAATAGGGGTATGAGTAAGCTATAGATCTACATAGGTATGGGGGTACTTTAGATTACTTATAGAGTACATACGCGATACTAGTGAGTTTGGATTCGTAGAAGCGTGAGGCGCTTATAATTTTATACATCTATAGATCTAGTTATAATGCGATTGACAATGGTGTGAGAACTACATGTAGGCTTTTTTCCAGCCTATGGAGGTGTTGCTTGTTAGGTGTGTGTTGTATAAAACCCATAGTGTGATGCACATTTCCTTCATAGGATCTCACTCGCGACCGGACAAACCCAAATCACTGCTTTTGATTTGAATATTCCGATGCAGAAACGCCAAGCGAAGACACCAGCAAGATAATTGGTTAACTGGATACTCGTTTCATCCCAAGAGCTCTCCCAGCAGCCTAACCTGACTCACAGTACTACCTCATAGGGGCACTACAATGACAACGATATATATACTCCTAAAGCTAGAGGCCACGAAATTAACATTGGCTTTAGAGTTTTGCTCCCAAGTCCTCCTAACATCCTATTTGTGGTTTACCCATGGCCATCCCTCATTGCCTTGCGGTAGGCTTGGAATCCAAAAGTTGGCAAGCAGGGTATACTGGCTAAAGTGTACAGAAACTCTTTAGGCTTGTTGGCGATGTAGCGGGCAATGTAGAAACCACGCGCGTTACGAAACATCCTCCCTCTTCACTAAAAAATCTAGCTGTAGATTGTTTGTGCAGTATATATGCTTATTTGAAACAGATGACTTGACTTTGTAATGGGTCTAGACCACCTTACGACCTATCAAGTCATTCTTCTTGACGAGAATACCGCATGAACGTACGTTATGACCGCAGGGGAAAGAAACGTTGTGTCAGTCTGAAAATGCGGTTCACTAGGAGAAATGTCTCTTATCTCACCTTATGAAGAGACCCGAGACATATCCACCATTGAGTTTAATACACCTCAGCACATCATAGTCCCCTCTGCTTGGAGATGTCTGAGTGGTTTCCGAATTGCATACTATCTCCAATTTATTTAAATATTAGGTAAAAGTACCTTAGATGCTATCCGGTAAATTTCAAGGCTCTGCACCTCTTCTTCTTCTAATACTTATGAACTGAGATTGCATGGGGTTTGAGGTTCAGTCAAAGCCTTGGAGAAAAGGTATTTTTACAGGGATCCTCCTCCATCCTTAAGATACCACTCCTTATGGTAATGTAGCTTGGGTCAGATTCACTCGTAAGCAGGATCTGTTTATACAACTTGCATCATACGGAATGTATTGATGATAAACGTCTTCCGTACCATACTTTGGGTCAGAAGACTCAGATGCTATGATACGTAAAAGATCTTGGGAAAATCTCGCGAGTCTATCCCATTTTTGTTCAAGAAAAAGGCCATTCCTGAACTGTCAAATCGGACCAACCAGAAGGTTTAGGCAGCCGGCCTGAAATAGCGAGTCCGATTGAAGGGTAGCTCCAGTAAGTTTTGTTTTCTTTTCCCAGATATGCATGCCCAGATATAGTAGTCCTGCTTCAAGGCCAGAACTGCTTAGATTGAAAGGAGTTCAAGGAAGGGCAGAAAGAAACCAAATTCCTTCCTTTCGAAGCGCATTAAGGCTGACTAGGGTTTCAAGAACGGAAAAACCACTGAAATCTCTTACCTGGGATAAGGGAGTCGCTTATCCTTTGTATAGGCGCTGCCGTCGTTAGGGTGGTTTGGCGGTGGCTCTTGAACTGTTGTATGTGGGGATACCAACAATCCATATATGGTGTTCAATTTAACATATTCGCCACAGCCAGTAGGTCCTTAGCACCGTGCCTCCAGCGGACCAGTACATTGTTCCGCAATACTAGGAAACTACAAAGATTTTAGGAGACTTTATAGGACTTGATTGTTAGTCCAAGATTGTAAACGATTGTTCATGTATGTTGTATTTTTGCGCTATATTTAAATACATTAAAGCCTATATTATAACTAAGTCAAGGGAGGTAAATTTATGGTATCGAAGACCTTTACTTACCTGTGGTTTCCTTCCTTGTGATTTGGTTTTCCGCCCACCCTGCGATCATGCCCCGCCAAACCCATCCACCATGCCTCATCGTTTTGGTACATAAGCAAACGCGATGAAATTTATCTATCGTTAAATCATTATAGAGATCTAGGAGCAGCAATATTAATTTATTTAACCAGGTTAACGAGTACTGTTACCTACCGCAGGGATGTAGGCCATAAGATCGGCTGTGCTCATGAAACCTCACTCATCCCGGTCATTGCGGGGGTTCTGAAGATTCGGTTCGAGATTAGATATTAGACCACGGGACAATCTTTGGCTTTGATGTACCTTGAAGCAATGATACGTCAGGGCCAGAGGTAGCGTACCCATCCCTACGAGCAGCTTTCTGCTAGCCGAGAGGCTATATAGCTATCTTAATGGGCCACCGACGTATAACTCTCTCTCTCTGCAGTGGTGAAGTGGCACCTCAATCAAATGGAGAAGGGTGCCCTGTGTTGGCTGTATTTATGGTGGGGATGGCAAATAAGGGTTGCTTGTAGTAGAGGGTTATGGTTTAGGATTCGATCTAGTGAAGTGGACTGATGGTTTCTTTGTGTGTGTACAGCCTCTAAAATAGTGGGTAAGGTCGAGCTTAGTCCGTAAGGTAAGAGGTGGTGGTGGGAAGAAGGAAGGTTTAGCCACGGCTCTAGCAGATAACTGGGACATAAGTAGCTACATAACTACATGTATTACTGTCAACCTTTCTCCAGCCGTTTATCCTTACATGTTATCCAAAATTTTCTATTAAGATGTACGTATCTATCGTTATCACTATAGCCGACTGGTGGCCAATGATGTCCTTGACTCACCCTTTCTCAACATTCCAAATCTAGAGTATATCATCTCTGGGACCTATAGGATAAGCAGGATGACTTACTGATTCTTCGTGCTTTTAGCGCTAATTGATTTTTTGAATATTATGGCATTCCAAATATACTTCATGTAAGGCTCCAAAAAAATCTGCTATGGCCCTCGTGTCTTCGGCGTTTTAATTTTTTTTACCATTTTTAATATATACATATTTCGTACTGACGCGGCCTTTGACGTAGAAACCACACCCTCACGGGCGAATTATTACCGTTCCCGAAAAATTTAAGCTGAGTCTGTTCTTGCTCTGTGCTTCTGAAGATTTGTACGAGCACTGCCAGCAATGCTCCCAGCCCGAATTTATTTAAGATTTAATCAATGATTGACAGGTTTACAGGGGTTGCGTAGGACTTTGCTACCATGGTACATACATGTGCTTGCTAACCCTAGTACTCTTTTCTCCGGTGGAAGGAAGTAAAATGGTACAGGCGTGGATTTCCGAGTCCCATCCGCAGGATCATATTCCTACTCGAAGGAAACATCATCCCGACTACTAAATGAGTCAAATTTCAAGTTTGGGCATGAGTGCATGGCATCACTGCTAATATCTTCGGCGTCTTATTAGTCTGATTACTAGGATTATTTATGGTAACCGGACGGAGCGGGGTTCCGCGTCCCTTCCCCAGCCGAAATCTTTTGTCAACACGGGCCGGCCCGACAGTGTAATATGTTCACCCAGGGCTGAAGATCTTCGATGTCAAAGAGCTGCCCATGTTCTTATGCCTGCAGCATATCGGCGATATCCGAGGAATGAAGAGACAGCGGGTCCATGTTCCGGCCTGCGTATGCACCTTTGAAAAGAAGCGAGTTATCGTGTTACAGTTAACCAGATGATGTACCACAAAAACTCGGAAAATTGGCTATCTCCGGCCAGGGATTACCTCCTTCACGACTGGTTGAAGGGTGACGAACAGCTCTGCTTATAGTAATTTTAATCTCATATGCATAGCCAATTTTTCGAGTAATGGCGGTATCTCACAAAGTCTCAGGTTTACCTGCTACATACATAATATCCCCAAATATAGATCTAGCTGGCAAAGAAGCCATCAAGTGGTTACAAAAAAATCTCCGGATCCTCACGACGTATCACTCGGGCCACATGCTCGTGGTTAGTAATATACCTGGGGTAACTTATCAGATGTAAACTTTGGGGCTGAGGGGTAGGGACCCGGATTTTGTGGTATTTGTTCGAGAATATCCCCTTCTGGGTCTGCTGCAAGACTGTCTATTCCTCACATGGGATTAGGTAGCTTCAGCCTTACACCCGGAATGCTTAATTCTTTGACATTTATGTTTCAGACCTGAATAGGCATATGTCTGGAAGGAAGGAATATTTTCCATACATGGATTACTATAGTACAGACCCCACCACTACTCAAGTGCAAAATTATCTACCGACATACATACATACATGTACGTACATGTATGTACATACATGTATATGTAGTAACACCTCAGGTCACGTTACAAAAAGCCTGAATTATATATACATACCCCCTATATAGTAGCTCAGCCCGTACCCTCGATGTATCTAGGGTATATGTGCGAAGGGTCAAACTACTTACATCTACATATTCTAGTCAATAATTAGAGACTCTGCTTAAGTCCAGTAGTGTAGAAAGCCTTGCCTGTATGCAATTAAGTTCCCGTCTAAACATCAGGTAAAACAAGAAACCCGAAATATTATATTTATAGGGTGTAAGATCACAGGCATACTTGCTTACCGAGCCATACAGACGCTTAGTCTCGAGGCGAACCAAAGGATCAACTTTGAGAGTGTGAAACAAAGCAAAGCTGCATAACCGGTGACCATCAGAAAAGTATGCAGCCTCGTATGACCCGAAGGTACCGAAGGGATACGAAGAGGGCGCGAGACATATGCAACGCGGCTGTGCTCTGAGACAGGAACCAGGAAAATACCATGCAGCGGCGCGGAAATCTCCAGAGATCGCCAGGGGGGGATCTTGGACAAAACCTTAATTCATGTGTGCAGTGTACCGCCACAACGTTGGTCAAGCGAGATGTGCACCGCCTTGAAAGCTTGAGGAGGCCTAACCCTGACTGCTAGATACATCTACATACATGTACATGTATGTAAGTATCTACGTAAATACAAGTAATCGGAAAATTAAGTGCAATTTGTAAGAGAGTACAATCTTTTTTATAGATTATAATATCCATTAACTGAAGCTTTGGGGCTAATTATGTAAGTACATGTATATACATGTATGTTTCTGGAGTATCGCCGGACTTAGGGTATAGATTCAGACCCCGCTGATTGTGCCACAGATTCTACTCTACTCATGCCTTAGCATCAGCTTTTGGTTCAGTTTTTTACTTAACACCGTAACTCATCTACTACTTCACCCTTTCAAGAAACGAAAGTTTGATTTGGAATATCACACGCGGGCATAAGCGCTAGGCCTGAACCTGCGTCGAGAATCCCCGTATATCACTAAACAAAAATATCAGTACCAAGACTTTAGAGTACAAGCCAGATGTACCTTATATCCACCTATCATTAATTGCTTACTATGTCACGTGGGAATCTTCAACCCCGTGTTTCATAATTGTGGGACCCAGGCAGAAGACTACATGATGTACTTGTACCCCTACTCCGCCTCATGGCAGGTATGCAGGTATGCATGTATGCATAAAAAAACGAGTTTAGTTATAAATGTGTAATAATAGTAGAGAACAAGTAACAACACCACATCTTGACAGAAGTCAAGGCAAATTCATAATCAACGACACAAACGAGTATACCAACTTCCACCATCTAAAAAAAAAAAAAAAAAAAAAAAAAGCCAGCTAAACACCAAACCGCTAAAGAGAAGAAAGAAAAAAACACTTTGACTCTCCTTAAATCGTACAGATCATGAGACGTGAGAATATATACTTATACACGGAGAATATACTCATTTTCACTGAGATACCTTTTCCAGTCACAAGTACATGTAAGCATAACTTCTTGTAGACGAAGTAAAGGGCCCTGGATATTACTTACTGAGACAAATGAGACGGTAAGGTATAGCCCGGAATCTTCTCCGCTGATTTCAATGCAGTAACTGCATCTTTGAATTGTAACTGTGCGTTCTTTAATGTGGAGACGTTTCCGAGAGACATACAAGCCTCCGCACGCTATGCCTGTTGTCAGCAAAGTTTTGATACTACGTAGTGGATATCAAGGGTATCTCACAAGTGCTAGAAGCTCCCCAGTGAGACATTGGCGAATGTGCGAATTCTGGACAGCCCTTCCAAAGAATTCAACTGCAGGAATGAGAACCGCACGGGCCTCGACATAATTGGCGGTATGCCTTCTTTTCTCTTGGATTCTATCATCTTCTTCAGTACCAGAAGAGGACCCTTCTTCCTGGTGAATCTTCGAAAGCCAATATTGTGCCTTTGAAAGCCAGGCTTGCCCAAGGCCTTTGTACAAGAGTGAGCATTTGTAGTAATACTTAGTGAGATAAAACAAAAGATATATATATACCTCTCAAAGCGTCAATATTGGTACCATCGGTGCTAAGAACTCTGTTCCATTCCCGTTCGCACCACGCCGAAAGATCAGCAATTGAGCCATTGTCCGCATCAAAGTATGCAAAATTCTGGATTTCAGTGATGAACCAAAGTCTCTCGTCAAGACGGTTGGTGCCTAACATAATTTGGCTGGTCTCAATGTTGTTCACGCATGTACGGACTGTGTCGGCGTGTTTTTCCCATTGGGAGGGACTGTTAGAAAGAGTGCTACGGATGTTGTTGAGGCTAGCTTTGGCACTAGTGATGAGCTGCTCGTGTTTTTCCATTGTAATAGCCTCTGGGGATTGGTTGTAAGGTTTTTGGAACTGAAGAGTGTTCTATGGTGATTGTAGAGGATTGAGATGTGCTATTGAGATGAATATATAGAAAAGCGAAAATAGAGGCCTATTATATACATATATTGCAGTATGCATTGCTGATAATGCCCCGATCTGTTTTGGCATAGCACCACTTACTTCATGCTCCTCGAAAACAAGTCAAAAAAACAAAGAATAGGTTCCAAAACAACGGGACACAGTGACCGAATTGTCAACAAATGACGTGCATTTTGGAGCTGAAAGAAACTCGGGGAGAGTGGGGCTTCTCGTGTTCCCTATCCTTTTGCCCGGGAATCAAAGATGATATTCTCATCCCTTGTTTCGACCGCCACCCAGTCTCTATTGAACAATTGGCTGTAGAGTAATAACAATCTATTTTGATCAAATGCATCTGAGGAGAAGGAGTCACCTTATCCCCGGGACAGTGCATGCAACTGGTTTCCGGGTCCCGGTACTATGTAAGGTTTCGTCTTCTCGGAAAGAAAGCTGTTTTCAGTATATTAGGCTATAGCCCTATTGGAATATCAGATGTTGATAGGCCTGGATAGAAAAGCCCTTAGCTAGTATTGTATCCCAACAAAAGCATATTTATGCCGTGAGGACCCGAGTCCTCGGTGAGACGGTAGCATAAGCGAAAAGTATGCAGCTGCAACTCGATCGCAGGGCATCTGAAATCCCGGAACCAAGGAAGCAGAGAGGAAATCCAGGCTTTAAGGTTCCACAGAAATCGATTGGCTGTGGAAAAAGACGCCGCTCGCGGTGGTATTCGAGCGGCAAAGATTTTGGGTTCGACGATAGCCGTTGGGTGGTAACCTTGCGGTCAAGATGGACTAGAATTAAAGAAACTGCCTTGCCTAATTTTCTCCGGCCTGACTCAGGTAGAGCAAAATATGCAAGTACATGTAGATACTACTATACGATAGTTAGCTATAGCTACGAGTGGTAACTAAAAAACATCTAGATATATCAGGAAACCTAATGACAGCATGGGTATTCGGTCCGCTAGGGTCCAATACATGTAGATTATAGAAAGGCACTGCGTAATAGTAGATATGCAAGAGATATAATGAGGCCAAGAGTATAAACATCAAGGGCCGCATAAATGCCCTCTTTTGTGTAGATACATACTTGGGTTTTCATTTACATACATACAAATCAGTCAATCATAAGCAAAAGGCAATCTAGAGAACCCCCGAGAACACTCTAGGGTAGGGGGTGAGTGGATTATGACATATACATACACATACTCATGGGATGTTTAAGTCATGAGTAGTATGTAAGACGGGCAGCGAACGTCCGCTAGCATTTTGTCATCTTGGAGGTTGAAGAATCGCATTGTTATTCGCCACGAGGTCAGCATGCATGGCATTGGGAACGAGGCTTAGTTCGTTGGTTGCACGATTTATCGGGCAGATTTTATGCCCGAGCTAAGATCTCGCCAAAATCCGGAGCGATCTTTTAGATATAGCATTTTAGGTATCCACGATAAAAAATTTCCAGCTCAGCTCAAGAGCTGAAGAAGTTAATGATGATAGATCCGACTTTAAGCTGGATACCATCATGTAGTGCTCGACATGGGGATTCGAGGAATCAAAAGACCCTTGGAGCTCACCTTCCTGAAGCAGGGGAAGAAGGTAAGGTAAGGTAATGTAGGTACATGTGTGTAGTCGTCAGGGTAATTGGTACGGTAGTTGCCAACTCTCTCACATGACGGAACCCGTGATTTCAGTGATCAAAAGAGAGGGAGGTGGGATGGGAGAGGTTTTGTTTGGCAAGAGATCAGGTTTTCTTTGTGCCCAATAAAAGATGTGAACACGTAGGCCCTGTTTTTGTTCCTACCATCTTCCATCGTCCTTCTCGAATAGGTCCCAACTTCACTGGGTTGGACTTAATCGGAGCTTCATTTACCACTGCAATAAAGTAAGTAGCCCAGCCTGTGCGTATTGGTCCGCAGTGAACTGGTCCGTGCAAAACCCACACTGCTCCCGGAGTCCCCGACAGCTCCGGGCGCAAGAGAGCTTCCCTACATGTGCAAGCGCTGTGTAGAAGAAGCTCTGTAAAGTAGCTACCATCCCCTCCCTTTACACTCTTCCCCATGGAGTCCGTAGTATATGCAAACTCGCCATTGGCAGAGTATCTTGAAGGTGTGTATTTGTCTTGGTCCTAGTTTGTTAACTATTGTCGATTAGTCGCCCGCAGCAGAAAGAAGTAAGGAAAGGGAACACAAGCTTATGGTTTCTCGCGTATGCGCGCGTTCGGCATTGCAGGAAACGGAGAAAATGCGGCCGATTGGGAAGTCGAGCCTCAACTATCGGATCCAACGGATGGCTTCAATAAACATCACCACTTCGCACCGCCATTGTCGGCACGAATCACAGCTAGGGGATTGAAGTTGGGCGTGGGAGAGCCCGGATGGGCGCGGAAGGCGAAGTTCTATGAGCTCTTCTCCGTAAGAATCCTTACCTTACGCATCTCTCTTTCAGACAAGGTCCCAAACTGATTGTTGTCATTCGTCTTTTTTTTTTTTTTTTTAGAAAGCAGTAGATTCTCGATTAAGCCGATCCGAGAACGCTCGGTTTCTGGAACGATTTCGTTATGTGATTGTGGCCTCGCAACTCCTGAATGAGCATGTCAATGTCTCCCATTACGACCGCAAATCTGGGGAGGTTGCCCTACCCCTCGATGAAGACGCCGCCTCTCATATATTTACTTCCCAATATGCAAAGAGCCGGTACTGGGCTGGTAGTGGAGGGTTTGTTCTCGCAGTTTCATTACTACTGGCATACGTTTTGAGAGGTGGGAATGGAGGTGGTGGAATAGGGAAATGGCGGGCAATTGCGGCGCTGTTGCTCTCCATAATGGTGGCCATATTCTTGTTCGCCCATGCAAGGCGGACCTGGTTGCGATCACTAAGGGTAAAGGCAATAGAGTTTGCGACAGTGTTTGTGCAGAACAGTCAGTCGTTCGACGTCCTTGCCTCGAACGCCGTAACACTGATCCAGGAGGTTGAATTGGTATCGAGAGGATATAGGCTGTGAGTCCTTAGTTGGGTCTTTATAAAAACTATCTTGGGGAAATTAGATCACTCGGGATTGGTTTTGTGGGTATATGAATGTTTACTGACGATTCCAATAGTAGCACCCCTCTCCCCCCCATCACTAGATTGGAGAGGGATAGTCAGACGCGAAGATGTGCCCGGCTCCGGCGCTCAATTCTGTCCGCCCTTACACTGGGAATTCCGCCCCATATCGGGGCGTGCAAGTATCTCCGCAATCTTACTCAGGAAGTGGATCTAGAAAAGTATTACGATATATACGATATCCAGAGAGAGGATGTGGGGAATATGGATGTAGGCATCAATAAAGACGATTTTGAGGATATGGAGAGCTTGAAGTCTTTGAAGAGCTTACTTCACTGGCTTCATACTATCCGACGGATACTTCTGTGTTGTTTTTTAGCAGTTGATGCTGACGGGGCCCACCCGGATTACAATAAATGGCGTATGGTGGTTGAGCAATTGCAGGCACTAGGAAACCTAATGGGTGAACTTGGGGCCGAGTTGAAGCGAATACTTAGCGAGGAGCAAGGTCCGTATAACAATTTCAATTTTGACTTGACTTGCAAGTAGCAACCTACATGTAAATCCACAACATATATTACACAATACATACGTAAATGTAATTACCCGCAAGCCAGCTGACACTTTTTTTCGCAGAATTCATAATCCCTCCGACCCCTAAACTCGCTACCAACACTGTTGAAAACGAGCGCTACCGTGGCCAACTCCGTAAGCTTAACTCTCTCTCCCAGGCCCTCCGTGGTTTGCAGGCCAAAATGCACGTACTACGTGAAGAATCCGACCGCAACTCCCGCGACTCGCAAGACTTTAGCGAATTTGCCCCAGAGCTCATCGCACACTACGACTCGATCGGCTCAGATTTACATGCATTGGTCAGTGAGTGGGAGGACGGTCGTTCCTTCCTCGCCATGAATCTCGACCGTAACTCACCACACACGAAGTCCCCCGAGTCCCTCAGTGGTGCCACGTTAGTTGGCGAGACACCGAGAAACTCAATGACCTTCAGCAAGGACACAGACATCCTGGGATTAGGACTATATGCCCCATCGTCAGCATCAGCAGAGGAAGAGAATGATGTTGAGGAGGTATATGAAGCTGTGTCGGCGCCGCGGCCAAGGAGCATGATGACAAGGGAGGAGAGGGTGCTGAAAGTGGCCGAAGAGAGGGCAAGGGCACTTGAGCAGAAGAAAAGGGTTGATGCAGGGCTGGCACTGCAGAAGGAGCTTCAGTCAGTGCTAATCAAGAGGCCGCCAGCGAGAAAGAGGATTATGAGCCGTAATTTGAGTGCGTGAGGTAATAATATTTTATTTTCATTTTTTATTTTCATTGTGTTTATTGTCTTTGATTTATGGGCTTGAGTTACTACTGTGTATTTTCGCCCAGTTTTTAAGTGCGCAAAGGGGTATTCTCAATATTGTGCAAGCTTACATAGCTCCATTTCCCCTTGGTGGGATTAATTACATGTAGTAGGTAATGACCAGAAACCCCAGTTCTATATTATATAAGCAACCATCACACTTTGGGCGATGGGGAGAAAAAAAAATACGTTTCTTTGCGTGCTGTGTATTTTATTTTATTTTTACTTTACTTGCTAAATTACATGTATTTGATGAGAAACGATGCTCAAACTAGGAGAAGGGCGTATGTAATGTAATAGACAATGTACTTAACTAGAAACACACCTGTATGAAGTATCAATCAATCAATCAACTAGAAACACACCTCAAATTCTAAACATTTATCTGTGCATGGTTGTAAACATTGCAGAAATATCATTACCACCGATCCGATAGCTTCCGTGAAATATCGAAACAGACTGCATGGCATCGGCGGATCTAAGGAATGGTAATCCACCTTTCCCCTTCCCCGTGACAAATACTTAGATAGTTGATCGTGACTCTGAAACCAAAACTAGGATCACTGCACGTTCGATAGGTGTATCTACATAACTATCCGGGTGCGTTATTTTAAGCCAACTCAACCTATGAGTAACAAAACACCATAGATTTATATAATCCGTTCAAAGCCGTATTCGCAATTGCGACTAGGTGTCTAGTTAAAGCAATCTGTCACAGATTACCTCCTTAGGCATCCTGACAAGAGGAATGCTCGCCTAAACAAAAGATATTGGGTCGAATAGACACTTCCTAGAGCCCAGCCAGGACGTACTGGGAAATATAATCCGGGGAAATGGGTGATATCTGGAATGCAGCCCAGCCCAGCCCAACCCAGCCCTGCTGCAGCCTTGAGTTTCTGCCCTGCCAGTATCACCCTTGTCTGCATTGCCCAACCCTTGAGATTCTCCTTTCTCAACACGAACACCATCAACAACGTTAGAAAAGCACAAAACAATGGGTTCTGAGAACAGGGAAAAGTCGCCGGCACCAGTGGAACGAGAAGAAGAGAGTCGGAGGGAAAGGTCACGCGATAGAGATAGGGAGAGGTCCCACAGACACCACCGCAGCAGTCATCACCATCATCACCATCACGAGGGCAGGGATAGGGACAGACACCACAGAAGCTCGGGTAAAGACAAGGGCGAGAGCAAGGGAGATCGAGACCGAGACCGAGGCCGAGACCGAGATCGGGACCGAGACCGAGGCCGAGGCTCTGATCGCCACCATCGAAAGAAGCGCTCTCGTCACGAAAGCTCCCACGACGATGATCGACGGCGACGCCGAAAGTCACGAAAAGAGGACGACGAAGGCGGAAAAGCCGCACCTGCATCTGCAGTTAAGAGTGATGATGAGGACGCCGGTGAATGGGTAGAAGCAAAAGCGCCTGTAATTCCCACTGACACTACCGAGGCTCCTCAACCCACAAACCCCGAGCCTGCTCTCAAGCGCGACACCTGGATGACCGAGCCGAGCGCCGACTTTATCGATTACACACAAAGAGGTACACGAAAGGCCACACCACCAAGGACCCTCGCAAAGCCAGATTATCGCCCAATCATCCATAAAAACGAGCTTAACCAGCAGCTAGTTGCCGGTAAATCCCTCGACGAGTATGCCGCCGACACCAATGACGAGCCATCCTATACCTTCGGCGACTCCGGGTCAAAATGGCGCATGACAAAACTCAAACGCGTCTATGAGGCTGCGGCCGAGGGAGGTAAGCCCCTCGAAGAGGTCGCGATAGAGAGATACGGCGATTTGAAGACATTTGATGAGGCGAGAGAGGAGGAGATGGAGCTGGGGAGGACAGACATGTACGGCACGGACCGGAGAGATGCGAAAACAAGGCCAACAGGAGAGCTGTATGCAGAACGACTCAAGAAGATGGCAGATGAGGACATGAAGCGGAGGGAAAGGGAAGGGCGGTACCAGGCTGACTATGGCCTTCCCAAGCTTGCAGTTTTGGAGACGGTAGCACCGCCGGCCAAGGTGTTGGATCAGACGGCGCTCAATCGGATGAAGGCGGCGTACATGAAGGCGCAAATTAGGGGCGACCCAAAGGCTATGGAGATGGAACAAGAGTATAATGATGCAGTTGCAGCAGCCGCAGAGGCAAGGAGCAATCTAAGTACAAACCAGTCGCAGCAGGTAGTGATTACGGCTATGGACTCCCGTCACATTGCTGGCCTAGAAGGACGCATGGGACGTGAGGTTGTTTCAGGGAAGAAGGGCAAAGTTTTGGCGAACGATGAAATGACACTCGACGATATGGTCCGTGAGGAGAAGCGGACACGCGGAGCTGTCGCCGGTGGTGAGGGTATGCTCCTTGCTGAGCGCATCGCCAGAGATGCAAAGTTCGATGCAAGTTTCCTGCTCCATTCTCTGAAGGACCCCTACTGACAGAAGCAGGATAATCTCGATTACCTCGACGAGAATGCGACCAAGTTGGCGAAACACGTACAGCGCAGCGAGCTCGATCTGAAAAACATGGCCATCAGCGAGTTCAAGCGCATGCAGCAGGTCCTCAATACATGTCCCCTGTGCGAGCAGGACGACAAGCCCCCAATCGCGCCAGTCGTAGCAACGGGCACCAGGGTATTCTTAACACTGCCGACAGAGCCAGAACTGAGCGCTGGGGGCGCCGTCATTGTCCCAATTCAGCACAGAGTCAACATGATGGAGTGTGACGACGACGAGTGGGAGGAAGTTCGGGTATGTCACTACTATCTTCTAGCCAAGCCATCTAACTACCTTCATGGAAAGAAACTACAGCTAACTTTTCCGGCCCTACAGAACTTCATGAAGAGCTTAACTCGCATGTACAGCTCCCAAAACCGCTCCGTAATCTTCTACGAGAACGCCGCCTCCCCCCACCGCAAGCGCCACGCTGCCATTACTGCCGTCCCGCTGCCACTCGAGCTCGGCGAGACCGCCGCAGCTTACTTCAAGGAGGCCATCATGTCTGCAGACGAGGAATGGTCGCAGCACAAGAAGCTCATTGACACACTTTCGCGTGCTCGCAAAGAGGGGCTTGGTAAGCAGGCGTTCCGCCGCAGCTTTGTCAAGCAGATGCCGTACTTCCATGTGTGGCTCGAGATTGATGGTGGACTCGGCCATATCATTGAGGATGAGAACCGGTGGCCGAAGGGTGATCTTTTTGCGAGAGAGGTCCTGGGAGGCATGTTGGATGTTGGGATGGAGGTTGTCAAGAGGCAGGGGAGGTGGAGGCGGGGTGGGGAAGGTGCGAGGGTGAAGGTGTTTAGAGAGGCGTGGGAGAAGTGGGATTGGACGAAGGTGTTGTATGATGTTTAGTTATGAAGTCCATCTTGTAATAGTACATGTAGCGTGAAAAAATTTTGAGCCACTCGATAAATGGGTGTGATGATAATGAGAACGAATTGAACCTCGTTGTGCTTTCCTAATAATCTAGATTTACTGCCACAAGAGAGATTGCGTAGGGTAGTTATGGGGGCTAATTTTCCTGCCTGAATGATCATTGCCCCTATCATACCTAGGAGCACACCGGTTGTAGGTTCTACATGCAGACCGCGTATTATTATTAACCTTTCTGATGCTCCAAATAATACCATAAGTCAAAACTATTATCTCAATAAGGTTGTTAAAAGTCCAACTTCTCCCAGTCAACTCTGTACAGACCCCGAGCGGAGGCCAAGCAGCTCCACCGACAACTTAATCACGTAATAGAAGCCCCATATAAACTAATTCATAGAAACCTAAGGGGCTCAAAATGAAACCCAAAGTAGAAATAATTACAAATTACAAAAATTTTCTTCATGCTTCAAGCTAATCTCAAAGACCAGACTGACATACCGTTAAAGCAGGCTCTAGATTTGTCCCAGTAGAAATACCACCCTCCCAGGGCGGCCCCCTCCAAGACATCAATTCGAATTTCGGAACGATAGTTGGTTAACCCAAGCATCAGCGCCTATATTTCCAAATTATGATGATGTGAATTACGTATATGAAAGGCCCGGCTGCGCTCCAGACAGCTTGAGATGAATAAGGACATCTTGAAGACCTACGAGAGCTTGGTATAAACTAACAGTTCCTAGAAGTTTAGGAGGCTATGGTATGGGGCTCATGAACCTGGGAAATATCAGAAGTCGTATACTTGAGAAGCTGCAAGAAATTTGGTCTCGCCTCGGCTCGTCTGGACTTACGCTCATACCCATGCCCGGGCCCCCTAGGACTAATTTTTGGCATCTCGGTCCCGGACATCAAAACAAGAGTACCTTTTGCCAGGTGAGCAGCAATAGTAGAACTGAGACGCCCTTTCCACAGGTAAGTTGTCACATTGACGATTGGACAATATTTGATCAGGTGGCAAACGGTACCTCGCGCTGGGCGGCGGGGCCGCCATGACTTTCGTTTCTATATAACGCTAAGGTCTATTTACATATTCCTGCCCGTGCGCCTGCCCGCATGCCCTACGGAAGTCGGCGATTTGGCCGTAGATATGAGCGACAGGTAATAAGTGATGGAACGCCCTGAGGTACAAACACCAAATGTTGGTGGCGTTTTACCAAAACAGGCATCACTGTCCATCACTTATTACCTAAGATTATGTGTATATATATATATATATATGTATGTATTTAGTGAGGGCATGCTGAGCTTGCCTGTACGAGTGTCTTGGGGAAACCATAACCCAAATATGCTTGTGTTTGGAGGGCTGGAATGTATTGAGTTGTGCGCACATGTGGCCCCCCGCAGCCTCACCACAATGTCAAGGATCCCCCAGCTTCATGGCTGTCTGAGACCTGCCTTGAAGGTGCAGGGCCTGTCGTGGAATAAAGAGTCAGCTTATGGGCCCCTCATACCCGTAACCACCGAGAAATGAGAATCAAAGGCTACTCACTAGCTAGGACTCGCGGAACTTCTACTGGTGGCGCTGAAGACGACGCTTTAATTTCTGACCAAGCCGGTTGGCCTGGTATCGGTTCTATCTTTACAGTGGTGGACACCCACTATGGATACATATGGCGGCCTTAGACAACTACTACCTACTACTAACCTTGCCTATGTATGTACATGTAGTTCTTTACGGCCGGTCTTACAGCAGTAGTTGGGTGAGTACTCTCTTGGCATTCGAGTGATATCCCATGATAGAACGCCAACCAGCTAACCCCAAGCACAATCGCGTCAAACCCCCTCTCAGACGTACCCTTGACATAAACCCAGACAAAAAAATAACCCAACCAGCTCCCACTCTACGTACGCAGAGGAGAAACACCAGCGGGTTAGAAGGAAGCCACTGGTTTCGGACAACCACCCTTCTTGTGGGGGAGCTGGCGGGGGTCTGCAGACCAGCTAGGCTTGTATGTCCTCCTGCGCCCAGCCAGCGCAAGGAAGAGGGGCGTAACGATGGGTCCATAAACTGTCCTGTCACCGATACTGCTTGGGGGTAATAGCTGTAAGTGGCCGATTGGATTGCGGGCCTAAGGTTTAGTATTGCGGTACCAGTGCCCATGGGGCGGTTTCACGGTTATATATGGTGGTGACTGGCTTCACCAGTGGGCACAGTGCGACGGGGTGAACTGGACATCGTAGTAATCCAAATACAGTTGAAACTCTCTAAAGGGTACGTCGGGACCAGAGATTGGTACCCTTATAGGGCGCTTACCCTTATACTAAGAGTGATTTTGTATGAGCAAGGCCCAGAGGGCCGTGGACACATACTTGTATCTTTACAGTCGAATGTCCCTATAAGGGTACAAAAGTGGCGCGTAGTCGTACCCCTATAGGGTGTGTACCCTTATAAACAGGGTAGAATTGTGTCTACGAAGGCTATTATAGCCCAAGAATTCCTATACCCTTATAAAGGCGGTTACCCTTATAGGAGGCGCCCTTATCGGGTGATTCAACTGTATAGGGCGATTGTTCTTATAGGGGGTGCCCTTATAGGGAGGTTCGGCTGTATGGCCGCCCTCCCGCCGCCGCCGCCTTGTTGTAGTTATAGCATTCTGTTCACTGCCTAGTATGACATTAGGGTGGCCGCCTGGGGTTGGGGGGTTGGGGGGTTGGGGGGATGGGTGGGATCACGATAAATCACTCGCCGCCGCCATACACAATCACTCGCCCCAACACTCCCCGGTAAAGAGAGAAGGTAGAAGCTGTAATGACATTCCTCCACCATCTAGCTCGGGGGGCCAGAAGAACAAGAGGGGAGTTGGGGTACCCACCAACTGTGGTATGTCGACCGTGGCTCATGGCGGGATGGGTGTTTATAAATGGCCAAGGGGAAGTATAGTAGCGTATACAGCGGAACCCCGGTAGTAGCATACTCGGTAGTAGCATATTCTCGATAGTAGCGTGTTGTTGGCCAATATATCCCGAACGAATTGGCACAAGAAAATCTATTCTCGATACGGACATATTCTCGATAGTGACATAGGAATTTCCATTACGGACCATATATGTCACTATCGGGGTACTTACATTGTTCATTGATCCTAGACCTAATTGGTTTGGGGTTAGAAAACCGGTAACGGGGTCTGGTGTGCTTGCCCGGGGGGGTTTGTACTGGTCCCTCCTCTTTTTTTTTTTTTTTTTTTTTTTTTGCCCGTTGCTATGGCAAAAAGACCTGGTTGCCCTGAAGGTTATTGCCCCAGACCCTACGGTGTTTAACGCAACCCAACCCCAAGGTTTATCTATCACCACTGTATGGGCCGGAGACGAGGCCAGGAGTAGTTTATCTTCTATCCGTGTGGTATTTCTCAGCCATGAGATATCACTCGGTTGGATTGAGCTATGCAGTGCATGAGCGCGACCCACGCCATCATATTGTAGTGTATGCAGATGCTCTACAAATTTTACAATAGAATGGAGCTTGGACCCTTATCAGGTGAATGGGTATACTATATATGGAAGACCGCTTAAACTACCAACGCTTCGTCAACATGTTCTACATATAATAACACTGATTACCTCTTGCTCAACGTCCCACACTCATCAATTACCGCCAGCAAACTACAGCACCAATATCGCACCTCAACCAACTCTCCAAATCAAAGAAAAAAGATGCTCAATAGGTAAATAAAACATACCTCCCAAACGCCCCAGAAATGCCAATAATACATATCTCACCACCACTACTCAAGGGAATAAAAGAGGGGAAAAAGAAAGAAAGAAAAAACTGGGTATCACACTCACGCCTGTCCCTGACCCGAGAACGATATGCGAACCCTCTTATGCCCTGGCGTCTCGACCTCCGATGGGCTTTCCGACTCATCCTCCCCCTTTCTGCGCTTCTTCTTGTTCCGGCCCTGCGTGCTCAGCCTCGGCAGGTTCTCCGCCACCGTCGGCGTACTCGTGCTTGTCGCGGGCGTCGCGTCTTCCTGTTGCTGGAGCTATATATCCCACCACCACCGTCAGTCGGGCTAATCGGCTACAACTACAACACCATAGGACAGCGAATAACATACCTTCGTGGCATACGTATACGACGATAACGAGAAGATGCGGTCCGCATCGCTGATGTTGGTCCTCCGTCGGGCAGCAGTGCCCTTGATGTAGTTGTCAAAGCCCTTGACGATATTCCCGTTCTGCGTGTCCTCAAGATATGCGATCTCACACTTTGCAATATTCTCCTCGTATTGGGCCTATATATATATATATATTTGAAAATGTCAGTCAATCACTCCGTCTGTCTAGGAAGGGTGGGGGAAGTGGGGTTGGGGTTGGGGAGAGAGAGTACATACAAGGTTCTTGTCGAGCACGCGTTTTCGCTGGATGAACTCGCGTAGCTCCTTACGGATCTTCTCATAATAGAGCATGGCCCCTTTTTCTGTTGTGCCAGGGACTGCGGAGGTGGGTGTAGATGCGGAGGTGGGTGTCTTGACGGGGGGTGCGGACATGACGGTCGAGTGATGAGTTGTGTTGTTGTGTATATGTGTGTGAGGTACGAACGACGTCAGACAGCTAGGGGTAGGAGAAGAGGTTGCTTTGCTTTGCTTTGCTTTGCTTTGCTTTGCTTTGCTTGCTTGCTTGTCCGCTTGCTTACGATGACATGTCTGCTGTCGCCCAGTTACACTCAGGAAAGAAAGACTTGGCAGCAGTAGCGCTGCACAGACAAATCAACCGGACATCCGTTCTTTCCTTTTTGTTTGTCTTGGCGACCGGCGGCTTTGTTGATCTGATCACCATAAGACAACACTCAGACACCGCACTAAGAACCAAGAACATCGATTCTGAACTCCGTACACTAAACCTCCACTACTAAGGTAACCCATCCATCCATCCATCCATCCTCAACCACCACCACCATCACCACCATCACCACCACCCCTCCTCCCCTCCTCCCCCTCCTCCCCCTCCTCCACAGTCACATCATCAGACTAGCTTTCCGAACAATCAACACGGAGGAGAGGGCAAGGGAACAGCTAAACCACTTTCACTAACAGACCAACTTTAAAGGAAAAAAAGGACACACTCTCTCACACACACTCTCTCAATCACTTACTCTCAGCACACAGCTAGCAGGAAGGAAACAAACAAACCGCCCAACCACCTACAATCATTACCAATAAACATATATACATATCCCCCCAGCCATTATATTCTACACCCCCCAATCATAACAAACAACCACTTAAACTCCCGGCCGCCCCCCCCCCCCCCAAAGCCAAAACATCCATAGAAAGAAAGAGAGAGGAAAGACACCACACTCCTTACACAATGTCCTCCACCAACACAGGCCCTCTACGGCGCATGAAGAAATTCGCCTCCTCGTCAGGCCTGGACAGTAACTATAGTGACGCCGCTCCCGCTGCACCCGCCTACAACAGCCTCCGGACGCTCACAAACATTACCAACCAGCCCCTAACAACCCGAGCTCGTTCGCACTCGCACTCATACTCGAACTCGCAGACGGCGGCCAGCGACAGCAAGCAGCAGCAGGGCCCGCAGCGCTTCGCAAAGAAGGCCCAACCGCAGGCGACACTACAACCAAAGCAGCATATAACTATTGAGAGCCTGATCAGCAACCCGCCCGCCTCCCTGGCGGAGGCCCTTGTGGAGCTGCGGTATCTCATTCTTACCGAGGGCGTCACGGCGGACCTGGACGGAAATGTATGCCCATATACTGCCCATCCCCCCCCCCCCCCATCTTACCAGAGATCTATATATAAATATATACATATATATAGATTAGTAGGGTAGAGATAGATAGTAGAGAGAGAAGAGAAAGAGAACTTACGAAGCACCTAGTCCCCCCTCCGAATATACATCTGGTCCATTCTCCTCGGCGTAACCCCCATGCGCACCAGCGACTACGTGCTCCTCGTGCGCCGCGGCGCCTCCAGCAGCTACTCTAAGATCCGTAACGACACTTTTCGCACGCTCGCCACGGACCCGCTCTTCCGTCGGCGGGTGTCGGAGGCTTCACTAATCCGGCTACTCAATGCATTCCAGTGGAAGATGCGGGACGCGGGCGTCGACGCGCAATACGTGCAGGGCATGAATGTCATTGCAGCGCCGTTCCTATATGCCGCCAGGAGCGAGGTGGAGGCCTTCTCGCTCTTTGCTGTCTTTATACAGAGGGAGTGCCCGGCATATGTGAGACCGACAATGGAGGGGGTCCATAGAGGATTGAAGGTAGGTTCTGGAACGGTTAGGATGGGAGGCGTGGGGAGGCGCTGATCTGTGTGATGTAGCTTGTGGATCAGTGTCTAGAGACGGTAGACCCGAAGTTGTACAGGCATCTGCAGGAAAAGTTCCTTTCTGCAGAGCTATACGCATTCCCATGTTTGTTTCCCCACTCCACCAAAAACAGGCGCTTCCTCTAACATAACCCCATAGCGGTCTTAACCCTCTCCGCCTGCACCCCGCCGCTCCCGGAGGTTCTAAAACTATGGGATTTCCTCCTTGCCTACGGCGCTCACCTCAACATCCTCTGCGTCGTCGCCCAGCTACTCCTAATGCGCGACGAGCTTCTTGCCGCCCAAAGGTACCCCCTCCTCCCCCCCTTTCCCCCCATCTTATCCAACTCGTACTAACTCACCCGCTATCCTCAAAAGCCCAATGAAGCTCCTCCGCCAGTTCCCGCCTCTCAACTCAAAAACAATCATCAGCGTCGCCGTCAGCCTGGTGCGTAAGATTCCCGAGGAGCTCTTTGAGGCGCTGGTCAACCATGCTAGGTAATGGTTTGCTTAAAAGTTTTTATTTATTATTTTCTTGTTTTTTATTATTATATTTGTTTGGTAGCTATGGTCTTTGTGGGGGGCGCCTGGGGCGTGCATTTGCTTCTTTTCTTCCCGTGCTTTCTTGGCCTTTTTTTGCCCTTTTTTCCTTCGGATTAATTCCTTATGTATTGCTATTGATTAGTTTTGCAGCCGGGTGTGGATTTTGTTTCCGTTTGTTGTTTCTTTGCGGGCCTGGTGGAGTTGGGATCTCGTTTTGTTCTATTTTTTTATATATATATATATCCAGATCAAACTTCCCATTTATTTTTCTCTTCTTTTCTCCCCGATCTATCATGTTTGTCTTGTTTTTCTTTCTTTTCATATCATGAATACTGCGTGGACGGAGTTCTTGAAGACTATTACCTGGATGACTGCTTGGTGGTATACTTTATGATGTAGTTACATATCGTTTTTGACTAGCTAAGGCTAGCTGTCCTGTTGGTCACTTGATTGGTTTTGGAAGGGATAGGAATAGGGAATAGGGAATAGGGAACAGGTTGGTGAGTCTGTGAAATTCTAAAGAGGGAATATGCGCAGGGGATATGGAGTCAGTGGGAGTGGGGTGGTGGGTGAGACAGAATGTGAATAGACTTTTACCAACGCTGCGCGTATTACGAGAAGGTGTGTGGTTAGTTCATGGTGATCAAAGTATATACGTGCGGTGACTGTATTTGGCCACTGATGTGTAGAGTATAGTCATGGGTTATCACTCGGAGGGCAGTTCCCGGTTGTGAATGTAGTTGAGAACAGGGCCCTGGAAGCACAAGGGCAAAACTAAACGCCTCTTGAAGAAGTAGGAGGGTGGGAAGTCACCGGCCGGCCACGACTGCGGACCGTGGTGATAATCTACAGCGTGCTGACTCGGTCGAACTTGGAAAGCGTGGACCATGGCTATTGTTCATCCTACCTGGTAGTACTACAGAACCGCCATTACTCCTTTCTCTTTCCCCTTCTCCATAGACATTCAGCACTCAACAACTCCGACTCGTACAGCCCACCGGATAGGAAAGAGGTATGTACGTCCCCCTCGCCTGGGTTTCTATACCAAGACACCACGCAGTCCCCAATATATCTGGCCCCTTTCTTAGCCGTGACCGTGGGCGCGGGTTGAGTAAGATCTAGACGAAGAGTGACTTTCAGAATCATCGAATGTCACTCGCATGCCAAGAGACACAATACCAGCACACGGCGTTGTATGCTGTGGTCGGGGGCGTGGATCATGGGTTCTTTGTTCCGGTGTGCGTGTTTGGGGAGAGGGGTTGTTGGGTCTTGGTTGTTGTTTAGTTTGGAGCCCTTAGGCTCCTTTGGTGGCTGGGTGTGAGGTTGGCGACTGGTCGACTCCATTGTTTCCCTCTCAGGTTTTGACGCCTAAGTTAACCAGAGATTCATAAATACGCAAAAAAAAGAGAAAAAAAAAAGAAAGAAAAAAAAAAAAAAAAGAATAGAATGACGTTCCAGGCGCACCACTTACGTACCTAGGGCCATCCCTACTAACCTCTTAAAACATTAGGGCCCTACGGGCCCCACAGCTTTTGGATATAGCGGACTCATGGGTCACATACTGTGAGGAGGAGTAGCAAGTTCTGAGGACTACTAAGTGTTGGCGCTCCACGACACTTTCGGGGGCGGGGTCAGGGCCTAGTACGTACCATTTCGCCGGTTTGCCTTCTCCTTCTCCCCATAGCCCATTGCAACTACGACGCGCAACTCTAGGAGGGTCCATGCCGCATTACGTTGTGAGGGTGCCTATGAACGCCGCTCGACCCGGGGTTAGAAAGTCGGTGGGTCTCAAACTGCCGGGGGTGTATGTAGACAGATCCGGGGGACGACCCGCGTGTACTTTTGCTTCTGGGCCGTGTATACACTGAAAACCTTTCCATCTACTCTACAGCACCGGTGCTGGGTCGGGATCCAAACTTGGTGTATTCAACTCAGAAATCTCGCAGGGGATAGAGGAGGCCGCTACCCCCCCCCCCACGTATACTTACTGACGCCGATAATCTTGACGCTTTTCTGGATAACTGGGACCAATACTTCACTACGGATAGTACTTAGCGCACCGCGAGCCACAGGAGGAGGTACACCTAAGATACAAACCACGGCACCACTTTTCCAGGAGTGTGTGCATAGACTTGCAGTTGACTTTACGATATTCTGATTGTATGCAATATTGCGATGATGAATATATATACGCAGTTATGGAGAATGCGTTGCCATTATATTAGCTATCAGTAAGGCCAGGGACGGGAATTGATTTTTCGTACTTATAGGACACTATCCTGGGACTTGAAGCCCCACCTCCGGTACTTAATACTACTTCGTACATGGGCATAGTAGACAATTCAGGCTTAGTTGGGTGTGTATGTACTCGGTAAGGCCGCTCGGTCATATCCGCGAACACCAATCCACCCTACTATGCTACCCAGCGAGAGGCGATACATCATGATAGAGTCTGACTGATAGTTTGCCTTCCACAGCTTCGGAAGTCGGTGAGATGATGGACGTAGTGGTGGGAATGCCCAAAATCTTTAGCGTCCTCTATACGGCTAATGGTTATCGCGAAACACCTATTGTCTCCCTTCTCCTCAGCCCATTAACTCATACTCTCCACTACCTGGTTTAGTTCTCTGTCTTTAATCTCAGGTACACACATAAACATTTCACGACCACCATACCATCCTTCACAGCACATCACTCGCCTCTCGCTCTCTCTCTCTCTCTCTCTCTCTCTCTCGGATAAACCCCTCCGACCCTGGCACGGTGCCCTCACTGGATCGGTAAAAGCTGCATCGAACCGAGCAAGCAGGCTACCTCTGTACCTGCACCTGCATGTCTGAATTCACATGCCAACGCGGCAACCCCCGACCCGGCCGGCCGGCCGACCCACCCTAACGCCTTACGCAATACGTTCCCCGGCTAAGGTCCTGACTGACTGACTGACACTTTGACGGGTCTTGGCCCGCCCCCAACCCCATATTCCACTAGACTACGTGAGGGGAAAAAAAAGAAATCGTGGGGCAAGGCTAGACTAGGACACAGACTTCTGGACCTAAATAAATTATGCGTACGCGCCACATCACA
Source organism: Morchella sp. 2016-72 (assembly GCA_024713865.1). NCBI lineage: Eukaryota > Fungi > Ascomycota > Pezizomycetes > Pezizales > Morchellaceae > Morchella > Morchella sp. 2016-72. Next base: position 1,070,292 of record JAMJEY010000010.1, on the reverse strand, counting down.
ATTCACAGAAGGGTCGCAGATAATTTACCTAATTATCCAGCCCCTGACTTGAGAAGGGGAAGGGGATATATATACATACCCTACCATTAGGAATCACTCTAGAACGGTGATCTCGATGGTAGGTGTACCGATTGCTGGCTGCTAGTCGTTGATGCATTACTTGCAAATTCCATCCGGGGCGTAGTGTATCGGAACCTGTTGTATAGTAGAAAAGCCAGCGAGTGATACACTATGAACACTGAGTTACGTCTACTTTAAACCCTTAGATTTCTTTGCGGCATCTAGAATGAAGCTATAGGTTGATCAATATATTATGTAGATCATATTAATACAACTAGCTACCAATCTCAAATCCCGAGGTCGGGGTGCTCGACCGTCTTAACTTCTAGTTAGCTATTACCGAGTAGTACCGCGGCATCTAGTAATGGGTTTTCCTAGCACTCTCGATCTATCTCGGTACCAAATAGTGAGCGACCTGGTACGCGTATATAATGCGGGGGATGCGGAAAATTAGCGGTGCTAGGGATTCTGCGCACGTGAATTAACCTGGGATACCGAGGAAGTTTTAAATTGCAACTGGGTAGAGTGTAGAGTATCTTAAGTGTGCTTATGAAGACAGTTAGATCAGGGGGTTACATATGCACAACAGATTTGGGCAGAAAAGACTTCCAGGAGGGGGTGGGGGGGGGGAATCTTGACCTTATATACCCAGGCCCTAATAGTTGCCTATTATATCAGCAGGGTAGGTTGTTATGGATGACCTGTAGTGAGTTTGTCCGAGTACCGGTAAAGAGGCAGGCAAGTACATGTCTTTGATATCTAAAGTCTCCACTAGATTAGTGCAAAACACTTCTAGGAGTAATATGCCACGCATATGGTAAGCCCGCGGCGCCGGTACTACCATATCGGTAGTTATACAAAGTTAAAGGAACCACTTAATCATACAAAACACCATCTATATCCTAAATCAAAAACAATATATTATAAATTATATGTCCCCCCCCCCCCAATGCACCAGCTTTTGTACGCTGCCCAAGGACCCAATAATAGTCAATTGCAAGACCACACAATCGAGATACTAAAAGAATATGGCCACCACCAATTGGAGGCGTAGCTCCTCCATATATTACCTAGTGTCCAGGCCTAATTCTTGTGGGGGCTATAAATTTGGTGAACTAAATGTTTGTACAGGCTTCCGCAAACTTGGGAATGAGGTAGATACCTGCCCCCCATATTATTGAATAGATGGGTGGATAATTATCCTTTTTTCTTACTTATATAAGAGCATAGATGGCTTCCTATAACCATATTGGCCGCTATATCTAGACCTATTCTACATTTACATAGACGTTTATCCGAATGATAGCTCTACACCTCGTAGGAGCAAGTGGAAGGGCCCCCCCTCCCCTATACATGGTCTAAAGCCTTTAAACCCAATTTGCTCCGGCCCCTCGAAAATTCCGCTCGCCACCCCCCCCCCCCCATCGATTACCCATACGTACCACAGTACACCTATATATGATTAGAAATTGGAAATCAATATAAACTACAAGCCTTAGCACTTGGGCCATAGTATAGAAGACAATCTTACAAGTTCTGTAATCATAGACTGTACACTTAGTATGACCACGGGAAGCCATCCAAGCTTCATCGTTCAGGCTAGCGTTGCCCGTACGCGTTCGAGATGATAGTTGTAAATGGGAAAACCTGGATGCTGGTTGGTGGAAATGATGATGTGCGCAATCAACGCAACATACACCATCACTCACACACCTGGGCTATACCGATTGAGAGCACTCCTTCCATTCGCATAGCTAACATGTATGTCAATAATAGTACGTGAATGATACCGTATGTAAGTACTTCATGTACGTACCAACTTGATATTCTAGTTTAATACATATACATGTAGTACATAAGTACATAGTGATTGAGGTTTGCCAATGTATGCCGTCTCCCTTAACATACCCAATTCTTTGTCTATTGACAATTTTAACCCGCCAGACCACAGGGGCAGCTAACCATCCAATTGAAACCTTCCGTGATGGCAGAGATACCTGACTACCCCCTTTGACTGCTTATATATACGCAATAGAAATTCGGGTAGAAAAGAAGTTCAAATAACATTGGGCATGCACTTAGGACGTCAAGTTTAGTGTCCAGACAATACACGGTTAAGACTGTAAGGGCGCCAAAATATCATATATATATATAGGCCGCCTAACAACTGACCCTTCCCCCTATCTTCAGCGCCTTCTACGCCTCTTAATCCTATCTGCCATGGTTAACCCAGCACCCAGGTTTTCTAATTTGATATCTAGCTCTTGGTCCTCCCTTTCAGCCCTCGAGGTCCTCTTCGAACCCGAGCCTGCCTCTTCTTTGACTGCTTTCCTCCCCCTCTTGGTAGCCTTCTCCTTATTAACGACAAACTTTTTTTTGGCACTTTTTTCCTTTTTGACGGCCCTCTCCTCGTCTTCTTCCTCCTCCTCCTCTTCTACGTCATCCTCCCTTTTGACCTCCACCTTTACGTTTCTCCGGCCAGCCCTCTTTATGATGGTATTGGCCATGTGACCTTCGTTCTTGGCCTCAACTTTGGTTCCCCTCCTACCCCTCCCCACAGCACCGGTATGAATAGCTTGGCCATCTTCTCTCCTCACATCAGTGGTGGCGCTGGTGGTCTCCGCATCTACTCCGTCCCCGCCCTTATCTCCATTCTTAACCCTGACCTCAAGCTTAACCTTTCTTGCAGTCTCTCCAGTGTCTGTTCCATCCTCATCTTTAACTCCTACTTGGACCTCGCTTGATATCTCCTTCTCCATAGCGATACTATTACTGGTACCAGGTAAATCTTCACCACTACTGTTACTCCCTAACCCCTTACCCTTGACCTCCCGCTTCAAGGTCTTAGTTGTAGACTTCTCAACTTTGACACCCTTGACTGCAAATGTTTTCAAGTCTGCTGCAAAAAGAACCTGTTTAGACTCAAGCCGTGAGTATTTTCCCATTAAGTTAGTAAAGTCTAGTAGATGAACCAACCGAGTGTGCCCACCCCGCTTCCTCTCCCCAGAGTTCTCTGAAGTGGTCTCCAATCGCCAAATAAGTCGCCTTAGTCAGGCTCTTATGCTTCCCCTTCCCAAATCTATAATCCCGCATCGCAATCTGCCACACTATCCCCACATACCAGCGTTGGTTTCACCTCATTAACTAACACCTCCAGAGCGCTGAAATAACATACCATGTGTATCAACAGGAACGCTCTCCTTCTTATCCAAGCTCATTAGGCACACGCAGTCGGCCACTTTCGGGCCTACTCCCTGAAGCTCTAATAGGGCTTCATGTGCCTCTTGATAAGGAACGTGCCGCAACCCGTGCAACCAGTCTTCCCCGTGTGCAGCAACAATCTGTGCGGTCTGATGAATGTACTTCGCGCGGTAACCAAACCCCAGCCCTCGAAGCCCCCCTTCGACACTGGCAGATGTGAGTTTAGACGGCGGTGGAAAGTCATAGTAGGACTCCTCCCCGAGTCGCCCAAGTGATTCTCCAAATGTTATGCAAAGGTTCTCAACCTAGTTATTGAGTGTTAGCATGTAGTTAATCGAGGTGATATTCGTACCAATTTGTCGGTTTATATCTCTCTAAAAATTGGTAGGGTAGTATCGAGATTACCATCTGTCCAATGCGACTGATATTATTGTTTGATGAGCAGATAAATGATACTAGGTTCTCCCATGGGTCCTGTCGCAGAATCCGGATCCCTGTGAAGGCGGGAGCCTTCTCCCTAAAGTGTGGATCGCGAGATGACCATTTCTCATAAAGCTCGGTCAAATTTACAGAAAGATTGAAATAATTGCGTATCAATTCGGCCGTATCGTCTATAGCAATGCCATTCTCATATTTTATATATTGTTCCCTCTTGATGTTGTCTTCTTCCTTTTGAACCACCGCGGGAGAAGGGAATATTGCACGGAAGTAAAGGTGGGTAGTATCCTGTTTGAGCGATATTATACGACCACTCAATGCGCAGGACCTGAGTAGTGTCAAGAACAGGTTATTAGGTTAATCTGGTTCCTCTAATCTATTGTCTTTGGTTTGTAACGCCTCGCTCACCATTCATCGTTCCCGGAGGATTTCCATCTGAGTTACGAGGCCGTTAGCTTGATTATTTGGTGCTAAACTCAAATGGTAAAACGGTAGGGTGCTTACCTGAATGATTGACCGCAGCGAAGGACTCTAGAAAGACACAGCTCGCTTAATGGTACGGGTATCTTCTTCCACTCCATGTTTTCATAGGTGAGCTTTATAGCAGAGAGAGTTTTGTGACAACTGCCTACAGTACCAGGTTACGCATGTATCACGTGAAGGGCCCAGACGCGTAGCTTACTAATACCGATGTTTCATGCTTCATGTTTCATGTACTTCCACACTAGGGGTTACCACCTCGCCACCGCGAGTTGTGTAAATTTTAGGGAACAGCGGTACAATTAAATCCTCTCTCCACGGTACGTACATGTAGTTATGAGAGCCTTCAGCCCCTCCCCCTCCACCCCTCCTCCCAATTCCTGTTCCCGCCAGTTAGACATTTCATATGGCGGCCTTCGGCCCCCTCCTCTCCAATTCCCCTGTAATGCATTTCAGTTCACAGGTTTTAATGTGTCGTGCTTAGTCAATACCCCCGTCACTCTCAACCAATCAGGTTCCGAGAAGGTGCGAAAGCCGATGTAATCTAGTACATAGTAGACATGGCGCGTTTGGGGGAAGTGTGGTTTAGAAACTACTTTAAGCGGAAGTTTTGTTAGCACATTGCTAACTGGGAAATATTAAGACAAGCTCAGTTAGGTTGCAACGGGAAGAAAGGTCTAGCGAGAAAGCTCCGTTGTATAACGGCATTTAGCCTCCGTTTGGGTGGTCGCCAAACGCGCCCTTAGTTACAATGATCAACTTCTAGGCTTTTAAGAAACCTACATATCGTCTATTTAAACTTAGAGTAGAAGTATTTGTATATAATATATATACATGTATATGTGTATACCGTGGTAAGAGTACTCTAAGAGAATTGTTACCCAGGGTAAAGATCACAGATCACAGATGACACGGGACCTCCATCCCCCCGAATGATAGAGGTAGGCCGGGATTCTTGGCTTCTCCTATACATGTAGTCATGTACGTATCAAAGCGCCAACTAACCACCGCAGAAATCGATTTCATTCTTTTAAGCTAGATTAACTACCGAGCGCGGATTAGATACCGGATCCAACCCAATTTATATTTCTATGAACCATGCAGACATGCTATAGTGTATGACTTTTACCGGTGTGGGTCCCTAGCTCCTGTAAAGATTTTTGGTAAACTAATTATCTCCACGGACCTCATGTTCGGTCCGGCATCATAATTTTATGCGCGAAATGTAGGCACGGACTTTGAAGGGCGAAAACTAAACGTAATGGGGGAAATGGAATACCAAAACCTAAAGCGGGTAATATAGGAATAACCTCGCCGTGGTTAGATCAAACACACTTTGTTACCTTGCGACTTAGGAGGTGAATACTTCGAATATGTCTGCTACATATATCTCTGCCCATATCGAGACCGCCCTTGTCCTGGTGGGTAGATCTTCTATGGTGTGGATACGAGGGTTTGGGGTGGATGAAACGTACTACATAGGCAGTTTCATTAATACCCCCATTCCAGTTAAAGGCAAATCACAGCGGCAGGAGTGTTTTTCGGCCTTTCTACGAAAAAGGGCTAATACAGGATATCTCCCGTTATTTTCGTCTCGCAACCGTCAAATAGTAAGTATCAATCAATCAATCAACCGTCAAATAGTGAGGATCACATAGTATCACTCGAATCATATCTTGCCAACGAAATTCGAGCCCAGAAAAAATCAAGACGAACACCATTGCTTAGATTAAATCTTCGCGGGAATTTAATTCTGTAGAAATGACCACAAACCTAGATGGTTGGTTCAAGGCTTGCTTTCTCTGTTGTGTATACGTGTCGTAGCGTAAACTCTATCTCTTCTATATTTGTATAATTACATACATATAGTATATAGGGGGAGCCGCGGTGGGAGAGTTTACGCTAGGAGGTGGTCTTGTGTCCGGCCTATGGTGTGGTTCAGTACACAGTCTACAGAATGGGGAACGAGTTGACAAAGTCTGGGAACGAGACTAACTAAGAGATGCTCAAAGCAGGTCTAGACTCACGATTTGCTCCGCGGACCTGACTTAACCAAGAATTAATGATTACATCTTGTATTCAAGCATCACCGAGTATAGAGATACCGGAGGGTGAAACCTCCACGGGCCAGGTGTCCTCGATTTACAAGCCTAGAGTTTCTGCTTGACTCGTGGCAACCAGACATCTTCCGATTATATATACTCCACCAGGACAAAACTTAATGGATCCGAGTGATATTCCATGAACAATACCCTTTTCAAGAGAAGGATCGGCCATCATATGGTGATTGATTAATTTGGTTACCAGCGAACCGAAACTTTGGATCAGTGAGCGACAGGAGTAGAATTTTGGTGTTCCAGACGTTTCCGGAACTGGTTGTCCTCCGATCCTTACAGACAGGGTTGATGCCGGATATAAAACCACGCATGTCGTATTAGTGTGAGTCTGGGAAAACGTATGGGATAGCTATAGCACTAGCAGTGCTCGTTAAGATGCGATTGATACTCGTAGCGAGCAATGTTCGGGGAAGATACTTGTGCAGTAGTTGGGGTATTGCGTTATCTGTAGACTGTGCTGCCGTGTCCAGTAACTACAGTCGTTCACGGGGTAAAGACGGACACTGGGTGTTGACGAACAGGGGGGTTTCAACGAATAAAAAGAAGCCTGGGCGTCCCTCACTCATAGTCATAATGCCTGTCCGTCAACACCCAGTGTCCATCTTCATCCCATGAGATGAGACAAGGCATTAGTCCCTGTGTCACAGTCGCAGCTTCAGTAAGGCTTCTGAATACGCAATTTTTTGCAGAAGGTTTGGGCTTTATCAAACGACCCTCTTCAATGGGCCCCAGCTTTCTACAGTTTGAGGTCGATGCAGTCCTACCATAACTCTATAAATAATCACTATTTGCATATCCACTTACTCTTATAGATGGTGATAATTCCCTTTACTTTTAGTTGATAAAACCTTATCGATTATACCTAGTCCGAGTTCCACGGCCAAGACCCCTAAAGGTTCTCGTAGATATATATCGAGTACTTACAAGTATGAATAGCGGTGGCTCCATATGAATCTCAACCCATGGTCAGTCTGCAGCTAGCTCGAGCTACCTAAGTTCTACCATCCCAAAAAAATATCTGTTAGCATGAGACTTGACCGGTGAAGTGATTCAGATCACGGCATACCTCCAGCACCATGATTCTGGAAGCCACTACTACTGTCAGTTAATTCCGCGCACGGATTAAACCGGCCGGGAGGGAAGAGGGGAGGCAGAAAAACAAAGAATTCGTAGAACACACCTGCCGCGCATTCGTAAAAAGGCATCCAATTACACCTGCAAAAGCTGCCTGCAAATTTCAGGCCCTGGGGTGGCTGTTCAAAACGGGCGCCAATGATTTTGTCAAAGCGCTGTGTGGAGCTGTAATTGGCTGCAGCGCAAGCGCCAGAGTAAATTCGCCACACCAAACAGAATTGTGCATATTACTTATATGTAGGTACTATCTGGTTATCAGCAGCGGTCTCGTCCAGTAGTTCGATGCGACTGATATGATTGTCGTCTAATCCTTTCCAATCACCGTTTTGTTCCTCTCCTTTCCTGTCCTATAGATTCGATAGTTCATGTAATTATATCCTTTCATATTAGTGCCGCCAATGACCACTCCAAGGGAGAGTGCAACATTTGGAATCCGGATCTTGAATTCATCCCAACACGAAGTCCCTGTGCGAGTCGAGTCCATTGGAGCCCATCGATCCTGTCCCCATCCCCCCGGCCGCTCTTGCTAGAAGCGCTTCCTAGGCTTGTGACCTTGATCTGTGACAAATAACCAGGAAATTTTTTTTTGAAGGTTCGCGGACCTTTGGCCTGCGGCTGGTGCGTGTCCAATTTGCCGCTCGCGCTTGCAGCTGAAGTTCAATCAAGAGGGCGCTGCTGCTGCCTACACGGAGGACCTAGGTAAATATATATACCTACATGTAGGCACTCAAGACAGGCTTATAGACAAAAGACAGAGCGCGCAATGCCATGCCCGATTCATGCGCATGCGGATGTGCGGGAATTTCATGAGGGAGCCATTTCGGGATGGTGTCTTAAACATCCTTCGATCTGGGATAGATGAGGGCTAGAACTAGGGCAGGTTGATGTTTAAGCGATATGTCTAAGAATCAATAAAAGGCAACCTGGGAGGATGAGGAGACAAGTTCACGCAGAGGGTTCCTGCATTCCCATCCGAACAATAATCCTGGTGACCCATGAATTTACCCAGAATGTGCTGTGGGCCATATATATGCAGACCCCCCTATTCCAGATTATTCACCTGTAGAGTATGTATGTACATCATACCTGCATCAAAGGTTCTCATCCCCTCTTCTACAGATGCTTAGCGGGCGAGAAACTATACGAGAATCGAAATGACTTGACCACAAGTCCATTCCTCGCGAATCTTTTCAAGCGTTTAATGCTTGGCCAGAGGATATATTGGTGTGAAGTAAGGTATATTATTGTTTTTAAAAAAAAGAAACCTTTAACCACGTACCCTCTACTTTGGCCGATATTAATTCGTACATATTTGGGTTATTGAATGAAATTGCGTTTATGTCATTGGAGGTATTTCTCTGGGTACTCCACATGTACATGCATTTTATGTATTAGGCGTTGTGACCTTTCCACCAGCATGGTGGATTAAGTCAAGACCAAGAAATTCGATCAGATTAAAGCATGCACAGGCTGTTCATTGCAACTAAGGTTTCATGTCCATGCAGAATAGATCGGGTCCCCCAGCAGTTGTTAAACATCGGGCGAAGAGGTGGATCTTCAGAAACAGAGATCTACCGGGTCATTTGTTGTTTCTCACGAGACTCAAGAAAAGTACATGTAAGTGTCCAATAGAATGTACCTCCAACACGTACAGCATACCACCCCCGCCTTTTCGTGGGAGGCTGGGCTCAACAAAAGCCATCTCAATTCGTTGCCTGATGGTGCGTATCGATATTTGATGCCTTCATGCAGATTATTAGGATCTGGTGTGTCATCGCTTCGTTCAGCTGAGTATGAGGCTTCAACATGTTCTTGTTCCTGTGCTGGGTAGACTACATGTAGGTGCAGGGCGATTGGCGTACCTTACAGCTAAGCGAGAGAAAGCTAGAGACCATCATCGCTCACTGGTTTGCCTCCTCGTCAGCTCGCACCGCCCAGTTTGGCAGAACAACGCAACTACGTCAACCACTGGGAGCACATGAGGTAGACCAGCCCTTAGGCCATCGCTACAAGGTGGAGTGAATATGATGTCCAATTGCCAGTTGGACCTCGCTATAAGAAATACCATAGAAAGTACGTGTAGGATTTTGGCGCAACCCTTTTTTACTTATAGTGAGTTGTAGCTGTAGATACATAATGCATGGGGCTGCCATTCCCCCTTACATCGTTGACTAACACCGTCTGAATTTTGCCCTATTTGGACGGAGTAGAGTATTCTAAGGCGACTTTTTTTTTTTTTGTCTAGTCAACGTTCTTAGGCTCCAAGGGTCGAGGTTTAAGTGTCTGAAGGGTTAGCTAGGTAAGTACATTAGCTAGGTAAGTACATGTACATGTAGTTTGTGCCCACCGACGTTGTCTCCCACACCACCTCGCCCATCTAGGCACTCTTTCCTCCCTGCCGCAAGGTCACCTTCAGGTCAACCCGCCGCCCGTGTGTCCATAGCCTCAGGTCTCCGCCTCTGGGCGGCGGCCTATCGTACTTCGTCGCAATGCCTTTCCAAAACCCGAATCCTAGCAATGGACCTTATGCAGCCACTTAAGTACCAAACACATGGCTAGGAGCAATCATCCCCGGAAGAATAAGCTGTAGAGGCCTAGCCTATCCCAGGGCAAGCAGCCTGTATGTGAATTGGGTTTGCCCCAGCAGGCCTGTATATATCATGTCCTCTACCCCCACTGCGTGTGGCCTTTACAGATCTCCGACTTTTAGCCCAGCTGTGCTCGATTTTCTCAACTCTCGTCCTCCCGGGTAGTTGCCGATAGTCTTTGTTTGAGTTGCTTCATCAAAGATTTCCCGAGTACCCTCTTGCTGCTTGCCACTCTACCGCCGTCGGCTCCCTTAATCGCAGAAGAAAACGACATTCACTCACTTATATTTTTTTCGTTAATTTACTACTACCGCATGATAAGGGCCTTTAATTTAATAAAGACCTAGTCTGAATTTTATGCAGTGCCCGTAATTGACATTTGGGATAACCAGCCCATCAGGCGCAAACTACGAACTTTCTTTTTCTTTTCTTTGCTCCACTGAAATATAACACCCAGCGCCAATATGTCCACATTGACTGCTTCGATAGTAGATGGGTGCCCGAGGCCACTCCTTCCCGAGGCCAACTACCCTTCACTGGGTGGAGGTGAGCGATGAAAAAATCTGTCATTAGATAGAAACTAACCAGTTGTTTTAGATACAAATGCACGGTTCTGTGTGCCAATAGCTGCGGTTGGGGGAACAAGTTGCTGTCTGCCGTGCCCAAAGCAACATTATGTCTATCCAGATAGTGAGTCCGGTCGCTGCCATCTATCAGATAATCTCGGGCCTCCATCTAATCTATCTTTAAAGACTTTCAGAACTTGGTACATGCTACAACATATGTCAATGTAGTTGGGATCGGATGCTGTGCTTTCCTTCTATTAAGCTTTGCGGTGTTGCCAGTAGAGTATACACGAAGACATTATTTAAGTGTTTGCTTGACGTTTGCTATTCTGTTGATGCAGGTAAGCATATATTAGACACAATGGTATCTCTAGATATCACGACTAACCTGGAAAGATGTCATTTGTGATTCCCCTAGGCAATCAGAAGACACAATGCTTTGATAAGATTACACCGCATGATATGTATTCAAGTATCAACTGTGCTCTCTCGGGAGCTTTTCTGCTAGGTGGTGGATGGTCTACAGTTATGTGGGGTACGTGCAGTTATTTAAACTTCCTCCTTTAGTGCCATATTAACAATTCTAGTGTTTTTACGAACACTTTCATTGCATCTCCAAATCTGCTGGCAGGCAGTTCCAGGTCGTCGATTTTTCCTAACCTCGCAGGCAGCCGGCTGGTCGATCCCCGTTGTTTTCCTTGCTGTGGCTCTTTCCGTGACCGGTGTTTCCTTCCGCTTCGGCGAGTCATGCCACATCAACTCGAAAAATGGTCTGCAGACGTTTTGGGGCCCACTTCTTGCTGTTGCCGCTGCCTCGATTGTGACACAATCGATAACGTTCGGATACTGTATCCAAGTGTACCTCCGCAGTTTACTAGAGGAGAAGCAAACAACTGAGCTTTCATCACATCTTCCATACGCCAATAGTATCAGAACTGTGTCGGCGGCCCAGGCCTTGCGGAGAGTACAGCGTGTGGTCGCGTTACAATGGAGGGGAATATTTGTGGTTATTATCATTCTTGTTGATGTGGTATTTTTTGCCACGGTATTCCTGCAGTTCGACGGTACTACAGAAAACACACCAGAAAATGTAAGGGCAGGGATTGAGTGGTTGACTTGCGTACTTGAAAACGGTGGGGATAAGAACAAATGTCTGGATCTCGCATCGACATTAGTTGTGCCTGAAGCAACCGCCTTGGCTGTGCTTTTCCTACTTTCGGTAATTACAATCAAACTTTAAATTCGTCGATCAGTGGTCACTAATTCGACTATCTAGTTCAATGGAATCTGGGCACTTATTCTTCTCGGAAACTACAAGATCTTCACGGGGTGGTTTCACTTTGTCCGTGATCTGTTCAAGAGGTCGAAGCCTAGTGATGAGTTTGTCTCTTACAATGCCCGAAGGGTCTCCGAACCGGACGCATCATATGAGATGCTCGACTCTATCAAAAATAAGACCCTCTCTACCGCCGCTACCGACGTTACCAAAACTTCCTCAATCATCAAATCACCAGAACCACTCTCTCTATCAATGCCCCGGGAATATAACCCATCTACTTTTTCTGCGCAGCTTAGAACCAGAGCTGATTCCGATGTTTACCCCCCATCTGTGAGGTTGGGATCCGACTCGAGCTTCTCATCACCACCATATACGCCATTCAAAGATATCGCATCAGTGGGTGGCGGAAGCCCACGGGTAGCTACAGGGTCTCCCTTCTCGCCATATAGGGATAGCCCATCTTTAAATATCGGAAATAGCCAGTTCTCACCATACCGGGATATGAGGGCAGAAACTGAGGCGACTGACTACATGTCTATCTACTCGCAAGCACCAAAGTACCCACCTGACGCCAAGATTGTTGGCCTCGCTTCATGAACATGCTTTTTCCCCCTTCTTCCTTCCTCTCGGGTTTTTATTTTATTTTGCGCGGCATTTTGCGGAACATCTAGCGGGGGCAAACATTCTGGTGCTTGTGGGTGGGTTTGTTGGGTTCTTTTCCTCTAGTGGGGCATGGCACCTCCTAGATTCTTTTCACTTGGAAGAAAATATTATCATTCTTTGTTATGCGAGATGGACCAAGAGTTCTAAGGACGGAGCAAATAACTGATGGGGTACCGACCTCCACCTAGGCCCGGACCATGGGATTAGGTACAAAGAATTGCATATTCTTTCTGACTCATTGCCTTTTATTTATTGTATATATGCTGGCATACAACTGGGTTCACGGTGTTTATGAGGCGTTTTATTTGTCTATTAGTCTAATTACCCCCCCCCCCCCTTCTCCCCCACCAGCCTTCAGCTCCTCCTTTGGCTATTATATATAATTAATTTTTACCATTCCAGCTTTGGTTGGATTGATGTATGAGTTAGATCAATTGGAGAAAGTTGGCTAAAACGGAAAGAGAAAAAAAAAACTTGGCTAGAGCCTGTTTCATTGAAATTCCTTCAAGGTTTAGCAAAATATAGTGGCGAACTCGCGAGTGGGAGCACATGCCATACTGCAGTTGGACAAGGCATTCTAGAAACCATGTTTATGCTGTGTGTAACCACTTGGCCGATGTATGCGATTGAGTATGTGGGTCACAGCCAAAGCAGATACATGTAGTCCCGTTTCCCTTTCCTTAGGTTGAAAACCCCTGCTCGGATGCAGGCATCCGCCAATGTCATGGCATGGCGATGTTACTCAGAGCTGTCCTTTCAGCTAACTGAGACACGTACACAAGGTTCGGGTAGAGTATGTACTCGGGGCAGGCAAGAAGAGCCTGAAAATGACTTTTAATGGTAATAGCCTCTGGCTCGTTCGCGACTACTCGTTTACCACAAAAAGAACCAGAAAATGCAATTGAGTGAAACAGGGATGATTTGTAGGAGAGATCATCGCCAGTCCATACAAATTATCCTTGCCTGAGCAACTACATTTTTGGGTTCTTATGGTGGTAAACGAGTACACCAAATTGAGCTTCGGTTTGCAGCTTGCATTTTCAAGTTCGGGCAGGAGTTGTATCTACATGGTGGTCATTTGGGCTAGTAGCCGTTAAAAGTAAACTGTTGTGGCTTTGTGTGACATAAGCAGGCGAGTGACAGTTTGTGAGCGACAGCCGCTTATTTATTTACTATCCCTTAGTCTGTCAGTAAAATGCTGACTCCCCAAGAAGAAGCAAATTTTGTGTGGCTTTACTAACCTAATCCACCATAACTACTGTATTAGAGAGGTTTCGCAGCTCACGCTGTACTATCTACAGGGGTGTGGAGGGAGGGCTTGAGAAAAAATCAGATTTAATCTGTACTCTGGGCTGCGTGATGCCTTGAATTGTACTAGTCTGTGGAATATTGGCGTGAGCGGTCCAACAAGGTGGTTTGTTTACATGAATTAAGTCTGTATTAATGCTTCACTAACTTCGTGCAGCATTAAGAGTCTGTATCTCATCCTGTACTAACTTGGCGGCTTCATCCCTGCGGTCACTGTGGAAACAAGTAGATACACGAGTTGCGAAACCTCTCTATTATGGTAAAGGCAATCTTTTGTTACCAGCAGTAATGCTTCTAGAATTTACCCCACTACCATAATCCTCACACAACGCTATCACTATAGCATTTTTCCCGCCCTAAAAACAGCCCTCTTTTTGGGACTGTACCTCACAATATTAGCAAAAAAAAAATCACCTGCCAAGATGAAATTATTGCCTAGAATGGATATAATATAACATTTTGGTAAGTTGCGAATTTGACTATTTTATTCTACTATGAAGTAATGGGATCATTTATAAAGTACTAGAAAGTAATAGAGTATAGACGACTGGCAATATGCAATATAGAAATCAGTATGTGTATAAATTAAATTTCTCTTACTAGAACTAGGATAATTTTAATGATACATATTTCCTCCGCCTATTTGTGATGAGGGAGGCTCGAGAGAGTATAGTGGGAATAGAGTTAATACAATTGTACAATTGGTGGCATAGTATTCCATGATCCAAATAACCCCCCCCCCCTCTCCGGGCTCCCCAAATCCATTGCAATTGATTATAACATGTTCTTTTGTACCTAGCATGTTTTGTAATCGGCCATACAATTCCATGAATAAACCTCCAAAAAGCTGTATTCTTTATATAAAATATCATATGAGCATATTCATATGGGAGTCTAGCTGTTTTGTTAAAACTTAGCTGGTAAAACCTATTGAGCGGTTATGAAAAATTGCTGAAGTGAAAGAAATCTGTGTGGGGCTCCAAACGTACGCGTATTTGAGAGAGGCAATCAACATAGGCCAGACAAGCCAATATATAGTATACAGAGCGCAGGACAATGGTCAAACTCCACTATTTCCTGTAAGTTGGTTCTCTCTAAATCTATCTCCCACTCCGCCGGTATCACTATTGCTATCGTCCACCTCAACAACTACGAGACATCACGAATTATTATTTAAAATGATTCATTTATATCGTATTGTCAGGTATAAAAATACAATATAACTGCAAAGGTCTCATTTTCATACGACAGGATCCTAAATCAAGCTTTTTTAGATTACAAGTGAAAATAGTAATTCCATAGCTTGCTAACGTTATGGGAATAGAACGATCTTTTCCGTATCTATTATAGCTGTTGGAAAATACTAGGTGCGCAGTTATTTTTTGTAACCCGACAATATCTACTTATACACTTATACATGTAAGTCTATACGCTCCCCTGGTCTTACCACACCTCTTTTCTTACTATTGCTAAGGTTTAAGTATTCAGATTCGCTTATAACGTGCAGTCCGTATCCATCGACATTATGGTTGGCTGATATCTTTCCTAGAACGAGGGGACGTCGACAATATCCTCTCCGCTGGTAAAGTTACACTTCTCAAACGTACCTGGGTGTTTTTCGCCATGGCGGTGACCAGGTCGAAATCGCAATTAAACTCCCTATCAAGAGGAATGATGTGTATAAAAAGCTATCGCAAAATAACCACCACAGCAAAACCCTACGTAGCTACTTGCAACACAGGACTACCGTACCGAGTATTAACGCTTAAGCGGGCGCGCGGCGCAGTCAAAACAGCCGCATCAGTTTATGACCTCACGTTCATTCTCAACCTACGTACGATACTTTCTGCACCTATCGATCACATTTACCACTGCATATTCCTGGAAATAAAATGGCGATTCCGCCTCGGCCTATATCTAAATTTGGCAAAACTTATGGAGATGACATTCCCGAATTCCAAGCAAACGTGCTCTGGGAAACAATCCAATCCGTTAGGTTGGGTGTCATTACGCCCTCTTCCGGAGCCATGAGCTGCTTCACATGGATCAGCGACATAGTTAGCGGCCGATGTCCGCCGTTCTATATACAGACCGAACCTAAGCCTGAGTACTGGCAACCAGCTGAGTACAGTCCCGGCGACAACCCTGGTATGGAGGAATTCCACAAATATTTCTGTGGATTTTTGATGCAATCCGCAGGGCTTTGTGATACTCATGATCAGCAAGACCTTCTTCTGAGCTTTGTCCTAGAATACTGGAGGCTTCTAAAGACAAAGAAGTGGATCTATCGGGGGGAAACGATGGAGCTTCCGACGCTGGGGTTAGATACAGTTTTCTGCCGCAGGTGTTGGCATTATCATTGGCCACACGAAAGGACATTAGGTACCGCTCCTCCCTGTCTCCTCTCCGAACCCATGTAGTCTCCCTTCATTTGACCCAGAAAGTTTGCTGAAGGAAGTGCATATATTTAGCCCAAACCACTCCAGAGCCCACCTATGTGCCTCGAGAAACCCGCTTTTTGGCGTTGATTAGCAAGCATAAGCGTTTCGCTTGGATGCATGAGGAACTCTCTAATCGCCTGAATCTTTGTTTATGCTGGGATCCAGAGACTGGAGTCACGCCCTTGGGGGATCTAGAAACGGCCGCAGAGATCGTGGAGATCGTGGGGGGGGAGCTGTACAACCTGCAGGAAAGCCGCGAGGATGCCCCCCATAGCTATGAATTCCTGGACTGGAACTCGAGGATTGGCCCGACCTGGCGAATTTGGGGGGGGAATGGGGAGTGTAGGAAGCGTTGGGCTGGGTGGATTGAGAGGCTACAGGCTCTTGTGGCGGCTGACCGCCCGAGCAGGGAATTGAAGGGTATGGCGGGAAGGGCGTTAGCGGCTTTGACGAGGGTTGTGGAGGAACAGAGCGCTATTGATGCTGATGCGATCTAACTGTCAAGCTATTAAACTAGAGATAACAGCAGGGTGCTACCGCCACCCCGAATCCTCCCCAACTGCAGAGAACAGTACTCCACCTAAACCACTTCCGGTTGATTCCGATTGAACCACTCTTAGCTAGACACTTTCATGCTCCAGCTGGGCCGCTATCAGTTCAATTATTTCGAATTGAAATCTTTTCTAGTTGAGCCGTTCCCAGCTTAACTGTTCTCAGCTGGGCCGTATACCGTCCTAGTAGCATTTCCAGTTGAATAACGTGCCTCTATGGTGCGGCAAATGTGTCAAAAGTAAAATATTTTACCACCGGTGGTGAAAATAATACTGAAATTTATACCTTTAAATGGGCAAAATCACAGACCTTTTGGCTATATAATTGCCGATATAAGCCCTATTGCCCACCGGTAGGAAATATTCATAAGTGTTGGCACTAATCACTAATGAAGTATCCCTTAGTCTGGCGATGCTGCCCACCCTATAATAGGGAATTGAAATTTTGGTGTGAAATCAATTAATTGATGACAAAGCTCCACCAACTTTAGCATTTTTCGCCAGCTTAAGGGATAGTGCAACATAAAGACTGAAATTCAGTACATATACCAACGGTGGTAAATAACTTAACCGTTAGTAGAATTGCGTAGACTCACTTATGGGGGGGGGGGGTATGCCGAACATGGGGGAATGCCGAAAACTCGATGTTGCAACCAGCTACTCCTGCATGTTCGGCATACCCCCATAGTCTACTTTGACCCCCAAAATCCCCTCCTTCCCGAAAGAAAATTATATACAACCAGAAATAAAATTTTGAGAATAGTAGTGCGACGTATATTCTTCCTGCGACCTTTAGAGATTTTGTTCGCATATAGTGGATGGTGGTGGTGGAGTCAAAAGGCCCCCGGGGGGGGGCAAATTTTCTAATATTCCACTTTTTTCCCTACTATACCACACAAACACCAGCCTCCAAACTATGAGTAATTATATCATTCGATACGACAACTTCTCCTCTTACCCTTTCCCTTGTTTTCGGAATTGGTATCTTTGGGCTGTAAGATTTATAAGGCAGAGATCGGGGCAGAAGGTCATGGGAAGATTCGGATTAGAGGCCTGGGGGGTGGGGTCTTTTGCTCTGGGCGGTCTGCATGTGGAATTTATAGACGGCCCGGGAGGTAGTATGGGTTTTGTGCCTGTTGCAATTTGTCTAGACACATCAATATAAAAAACAATCCAGTAGGAAATGAGTTCGGACGTGAATGCCGATCTATAATAAAGAAGGTTTTAATGTCAGGGAGATCCATATTAATATATCTGTGCAAGAAGTTCTATTTCAGATGGGTTATGGTGACGTTTTGGGCAAGATTCACTGATCCTTAAAATTAATCCAGGAACAAGTGATATACATGTATGTCTCCGTCCCCCCTTCACCCCAACTTTCGATATCCGTCCCCGATCGGTCCTACTCGCACTAATCTACAGGAGCGAGTGATATTATCTCTCAGTTTCCCTACTCTGGGTATCTAAGTAGACTCGATTAATCATATTTTTGCCCCAAGCATAGATGGATCGTATTTAAGATTGGGCAGGTCTTTGGTACTAGACTACACTTCATGAAGTCATGTATTCGGTGTACCCCGGGGGTCCTCAGTGATGCAACGGCGACAAAAACCACTAATTTCGTAGCTACTGGCCACCATGCCCAAAAGTTGGGAAGTAATTTATATATGTTGAACTGCATTAGGCGGAGCTATATAATAATAGTAAATGGAAATACTAATGGAAAAAATTGACTGAGCCTAGCTTTGATGGTGGTCGCGACACCAGAATATTGAGCTCGTTGCATCACTTTAAGGGCCCCCGGGGTACAGAACCCTAACCCTTGGCCTAATCCCTCTCGAGGTATTTGCTTCCGGACTTCAAGGCACTCGCTTCGTACATATAGCTACATGAGTATCATTAGCTAGATTATGCCTTATCAGTAATTATTTTGATACGGGATGATGGCGCCGTGTTGTAATTATCCACGATGATAGTTGAGTTAGATATGTACATACATGAGGCGGTGGGCCAATCATTAGAGACTTTGCGCAAAAGACTCCAGAGTCTTTTTCCGGTAACTTGCGCCGATCCTCTCATTAGCTAAGAATACAAGTGGAAAAGACTACAGTCTTTTGCGCAAAGTGCCTATTGACTCCCGTCCAGCGCTCCGGACCGGTATCGGGGCCGTATATACGCGAATGTTCCTGGAAGGTTTACTTCGGGGGGCTGCCTTTGGGGAGAATGAGGAAAATATTATTTGGGAGAGAGTAAACGTGTATGCGTTCCGGGGTGGGAGGATGGAGGGCGCCTGATAATGTCTATATTGTTTGAGGAGGTGCAGAGGACAGGAGGTGGGTGACGTTTGTTATCCTCTAGCCCGCCGTTGGCCCACTATACTAGCATAACACAAGTGCAAAATCCAAATCTTATGCATCCTATTTGGGCGTTTATCTCCTTCCCCCACAAAACCAAAAAAAAGAAAAAAAAATTACAGCCAGGCCCGCGGCGGGTTAGGGGTGCATCATGGAATATCACTCTGTTTTTAGTTGGTATACGTATATGAAATGTAGTATTATACGGTGACAGGTAACAAGTACCCGAAAATGCTGCTGCACTGCGTTGGTGCATTTTCTCTTTTGGTCCAGTAAGAATTGCATCTCAAGTCATGCATATTCGGGTATCTCTTACCTGCCGCGAGTAGCCCGGAAGCCTGTAAGCAGGGAAGATACATGTAGGTACATCATGTATGTATAGATTGGATCACCGAAGCCCCTGCCTGCCGCCAGGATATCCCGACATTGAGGTTCCCTCAGATGTCGCCATGCCCAGTCGTTTGCGCGTAACATATATGCGTATGAGCGGGGTCTGCAGCGGTAGTAGTCGGGGAATTTGGTTCCTTCTTGCACCAAGACGTGGGTGGGTAACCTACAGGTCAGTGCCGAGAGACGTCGCTACATGTGTTTATAATCTAGGTACATACTCTACTAGGGTCGGCGGTTTGATGATGGTTGATCCTGGGTGAAGGATGAGGGATGCTATTATATGGTATAGATCACTGGGTTACGTATATACGCGGGTAGGTACTGAGTGTGGTACAAATGAGCACATCCCGGACGATTGAATATTGTGGCGTGCTACCCACTCACTTCATGAATGTTGCTGTAATGTAAAATGTACCTTTAGTCGCTCGCGGTACGTAGGGCGGAACAGGGCATGTGGGTGGCCACTCCCCGGTTGGGCTCTCAGGCCCCTTGCGGCCTGGTGAGACAGCGCACAAAAGGAGTTTAAAGGGGTAGCTGCTGTCTTATCTGAGGGAGGGACGACATGTAGTTACATGAGGTATGTATGTACATGTATGTTATTTAGAGGAGGAGGAGGAGGAGGAGGAGGTAGGGCTTGAGATGGGAGATGGGGGAATTATTTACGCTAACGCGACCCGATGCTGGATGCCCAGATATTTGCGATTTTGATTTGGTGCCTGGCAGATTGCCTGGCTGCCCCCCACTAGAGTGGTGGATAATCAACCAACCATCTACTACAAGGAGAGTGGGACGGCGCCTGCCTATTTGCCTTATATGTTTCTGCATTTCAGTTCCGGCTGTTTTCTTGTTCGAATCGTAATTCTTTGATTCCTTCCCTTCGTTCCTGTGTCCTTTCTGCCTGCTTGTGCCAGCCCTGTCACTTTTCTACCACACACGCTCTTTTCTGAACGGCCCGGCGTCGGCATTTGCTTTTCTTTTTTTCTAGTAGACGTACCCAGCAACCACTGAAGCAAGTAGCAAGTGCACAAGCAAAATACCTCCCTGCAGCCAGCAAGCAACATAGCAGCCACCAGCACTGAGGAAACAACCCCTTCCATTAGATCGATCGTCGCGTCTAACTTGCTACTCTACTCTACCGCTCGGCCAGCCAGATAAGCTGCCACTACTGTCTTTAAGCAAACGAGCAAGCTGCCTACATACTGACAACCCTCTCCCTTCTTAGGCCTATTTTTTTCTTTTTTTTTCTTTCTTTTCTTCATTCTACAGTTAGTCGCTAGATACCTGCATCTCGTACCTACAGAGTACTACTCCTGTCTGCTCCAGAAACAGACAGATAGCAAAAGCAAGACAAGACAAGAAAGAAGAGGGTCTCAGCGCTGATTTGCCAGCCGTCAGCCTCCCCCAATCAGAGCGAGCGTGGCCCTGTATCGTACCTACATACCAACTCCCCCCTCCCTCTCTTCAGCCAGCCTCCCACTCACTGACACCTACCCAACAACTACCAAAACACTACACCACCACCACCACCACACTCGCTTTTTTTTTCTACCACCACTACCATCATCGTGGATAGACGACGACTACCACCACCACCACCACCACCACCAACGCACAACACCGGCCAGAAATGAGGCCACCCTCACTACGAGCCCCCTCGGCGCTCCTTCTTTCGACCGCAGCAACATTCACACACGCGCTCACAGCAACTTCCGTAATTCAGCCCACGCTCAACCTCGCGGGCCTTGGCCGCGTCGGCATCGCCGGTGACTTCAGCGGCCTCTCCGTCGTCGAGTACAGCAACCAGTCCGAGACTTCGCCCTTCGTCAATGGCTCGCAGAGCCTTCTGTCGCGGCTTCCCAACGGCGTGTTCACGACGCTCGCCTCGTCGGACGCCCAGATCCAGGCTTTGTGTGTGCACGAGCTCGCCGACGGTACCGTGAAGGGTATTTTCGTTGGAGGTAACTTTACGAGGCTTGGGAATGTTGCGGCAAGCGGTGTGGCGCTATGGAGCCCGGGAGATGGGAGCGTGACGGCGCTGAGCGGGCTGGTAGGGAAGGTGCACGCACTGCTGTGTGATAGGGAGAAGAGCACAGTGTATGTAGGAGGGGATTTTAAGGCGAATGATAGTAATAGTAGTAATGCGATCGCGTGGGTCGATGGGAAGGGGTGGACGGACCTACCATTTGATGGGTTCAATGGGCCTGTGAAGTCGATCACGGCGACGTCAAATGGGACAGTGGTATTTGGAGGAAGCTTTACGAGCTTGGGGAATGCGTCGAGTCCGTTGGTGAGGAATGCGCAGACGGTCAACTTGGTGTCGACAGATGTCACGGCAACGCAGACAACAGATCTGGCAGGATATAACGACCCGACAAGTATTGTGTGCTCGGAGGGTACGAGCAGTCAATGGTTGACGAAGGATGGGCAGCTGGGGTCTTGGACAGCTAACTTCAAATTTCAGTTCAAGCCGACAATGTTGAGGTTGAGAAATGCTGACTTTGAAGGTCGAGGGACTAAGATATTCAGGTTCACCGCTTTCCCCCTAGGTGGTATTATGAATCTCACATACACCGATTCCTCCAACCAAACCAAATATTGTGATGCATGGTGCGAATTGGGTGAAGGTGCTACCCAGGACTACCTATTTGTGAATGATGTCAATATGAATTCAATTCGAATCGATATCTTTGAGTACTATGGTGCTGGAGGAGGACTTGCTGGAGTTGAGCTATTTCAGGATGGTATGTGTCAATGATAATTTGTTTCTGTCACGTGCTTTGCTTTAAGAACCCGGCTAACGGATATAAACAGACATTTTCTCGTTTGCTTCGACGGATCTAAACGAGCCGACATGCGCTTCAGGTTCTGCTGATGCTAGATCAAGCTCCTCCGTACAAGGCTCATGGGCCAAGATTGATAACGACGCAGTCGATTCCGAATACTTATCGATAGATCTTGACTCTACTGAACTTTCCTCAGCAAGCGTGGTATTTGAACCTCACATTGAACAGTCTGGAGAGTACAGCGTACTTTTGTTCACCCCAGGATGCCGGCAAGACAGTAGCTGTAGCACTCGTGGACAGGTCAACGTAACTGGTGTCTATTCAGCAGATGGGACTGTCGAAAGCCCTGTGGTTTTGTTCCAAACCAACGACTATGACAAATACGATACTGTGTATCGTGGCAAGGTTGACGCTTCTGAAAGTGGCTTCCGACCCCGTGTCACGCTCACTCCGGCCTCGTCCCAGGTTTATTCGACCGTCAACATTGTAGCCCAGAAAGTTCAATTCCAACTATGGAACAACACGACAAGTAGTGGCAGTGATACCATCGGCACAGAGAGTACAGGGACAACTGGTCTAAATGGTCTTTACGAGTTTAACCCGACACAGACTGGAACACCCACAGCGTCCGACATCTCGAGCTCTGTTGTCAACTCTGCTGGACGCGGGTTGGGCCCTAGCGCCATGATCCACACTATGGCCACCAAAGGCGATATCACTTACGTTGCAGGTAATTTCAGTGCTGATGATGGGAGTTTCTTGCACTTTTTCTCGATTGGTCCCGATGGGCCCATAACACCACCCAAAGGGGGATTGAACGGCACTGTGTTTTCCACACTTCTTGTAAGCGACATTTTGTATGTTGGGGGAAACTTCCAAAACACCAACACTCAGTCAACCGATGGTATTCACTTTGTTGCAGCCTATGATACTGCTAACGACGAATGGAAGACCCTAGGCGCTGGTGTGAATGGCCGTGTCATGGATATTGTGGTTCTCAATGTGAATGTCAGCTCTGGAGCCGAGGAGGCTATTGCCATAAGTGGCGATTTTAGCAGGATTGAACCGAGCGGGGATTCTGATGCTTTGGATGTTGACGGCTTTGCTGTCTGGGTTCCTTCTCAGAACCAGTGGTTGGAATTGTTGGAAGGAGAAAAAATTGCCATTCAGGGGGTACTATCTACCTCTATCACAATTCCTAACGATGGCATCTTGTATGCCGGGTCTATCTCTTCTCAGACTCTGGAGGCATATGGAGCTGTTACCATCTCGAACACAGATCCGATAGCGCTCCAGGCGTTCCCAATGACAATCCAGGAAACACCGACCTCCAACATGAGACGGCGTACAGTCGTGCCCAGAAATTACCAAGGTGTAATTGCAGGTGCTTTCTATAACCAAGGTAGTACAAATCTGACCATTCTGGGGGGTCATTTCACTGCAAGGGCAACAGCTGGTGGCGCGGTCAATAACTTGGCAGTTATTGATGGTGCCTCCAGTGATTCTGTGACCGGATTCGGGTCCGAAATTAGCAACTCGAGTGTCGTTATGACACTTGCAAAAGTCGACACCCTTCTCTTTGCTGGTGGCTCGATAGAGGGTACCTTGGGTTCCACCAATATTGGGGGGGTGGTCGTTTGGGACATGTCTACCAATGCACTTGCCACTGAACAGCCCGTTGGCCTGCAAGGTGATGCCGTTGCAGTATACTCAATCAGCAGGCGTCCAAATACACAGGAGATTTTTGTTGGCGGATCTTTCAACTCCGCTGGTTCCCTGCCTTGTCCTAGCTTGTGTGTTTTTGACAATTCTGCCAAGCAGTGGACAAATATCGGAGGTGACGTGAACGGCACAGTCAATGTTATGCTTTGGCTAGATAACGACAGTCTTCTTGTCGGTGGTGGCATGACGCTTAATAATACTGCTACCTATCTGGCGATTTATAATGCTAGGTTGAGCGCCTGGGAGGCCTTTACGGGCGATATTTCAAATATCCCCGGACCGGTGCAAAGCATTGCGTTTGACTCGTCAGCGAAGGATTCGTTTTTTATCTCAGGAGTTACGACATCTAATGGGTCTACGTACCTGATGAAATATGGAAACAACAACGATAACAAGTTTGTCACTGTGGGTATGTTGAGGCTGCCTTGTTCGTAGTGAACGTGAATTATGCTAATATTGGTTGTAGGTGGATTGGGTAGCGGTTCAATAGTTAGGAATGTTCAAGTCCTTGATCTCCAGACATCCCATGCCACCACCGACTCTTTAAGGTCGGGCCAGTCTCTTCTCGTCATGGGATCATTGGATATCCCCTCTTTTGGAAATGCCTCTGCCGCCTTATATAATGGTAGCGACTGGACACCATTCCTTTTGGCCTCCAAGTCAAGTGGTGAACGAGGCTCCGTGACATCGCTATTTACAGAGAATGAACAAAACTTCCTTTCTGGCCGTGAGTGCTACCTGCAGCTTGCTGTCCTTTTGTGTTGTGCCAACCTAACAAGCTATTTTTGTATAGGTGGAAAACTTGCAAGGGGATTTGTAATCCTGATATCATTAGCGATTGCGCTAGGACTTGTGTTCTTGATAGTTGTTTTGGGTGTTCTGTCATCTTACCTTAGACGACGACGAGAAGGATACTCGCCCGCCCCTACGAGGGCTTCGCCAGTGGAACAATCAATGCAGATGCAGTCAAGGCTTTCGCCAGCTGCCCTGTTTAGTAGTATTGGACAGCACCCGACGGGGTCCCCTGGGTCAAGGCCAATGTTATAGATCTTTTCCAATTATTTTTCCTATTTGATTTCTTCGTATCCTCAGGAGACATATACTATTTTGATCTGCTCCTTTTCTTTTCTAATTATTACCCTCTTCTTTTGTCCATTTTCTTGCATTTGTTTTCGTTGGAAGTAAAGGAGTTTAAATTACCCGTTTTCTTTTACAATCAGTCTAACTTATTAACGCCCCGCCCCTTTTTTTCATTTTTTTTCCCCATCCATTCGCGTTCCTTCTGACGGAATAGTATTGCGCTGGAATAATAACGTGTAGGATCCTCTAGTAGAGATGGGGGTCATGTATTTTCGGCAATATGCCGTTTCATATCCATTTTCTTCCCTCCCTTTTCTTTTTATCAAGTTAGTAAATTTGGGGTTATCGATCTTTGTTCTTTTTTCACCGCCCCCTCCGACTTATTGGTGGTACTGTTTTTCTTCGATCTCCTTTTCTCATTTCTCAAGGTAGTTGAGTTAGTTGGGTGTTTAGTTAGATTTGCACTGGATGGAAGTTTGGTTTGGGATGGACTGGCTGTGACGAGGTTATGTCGGAGGAAAGGACCGAACCCTAACTAGGCTGGACGGATTGGAAGTGTATCGCATAATTTCTGAAACGATTACTTGTACGAACGTACGCGTGTGTGGAGTAGTAGCTAAGGTCTTTTATTGAAACAACGGACTTGGATATCACCACTGATGATACTTTTGACATGTTCTCCAACTCAAACACCCATACTGTGCAACATCCCCCGTCTCTTGTGACACAATACATTACCATGACAAGTCCTATCAATAAACTTTGGGTAGCGCACCCACCAAGGGACAGTTACTATACAGGACCTATATTTACAGTTTTTTTTAAATCTCCTATCCTGACAGTAGGGGCTGGAGAAAACTACATGTAGTTGTTATCATTTTTAGTATACATGTATCAATAGTATGCAGGCCCATAATTACTTAATGGTATGAGTCAACTAAACCTAACATACTAGGATCCGTGGTATAAAAGACATTTTTTTTTTTTTTTAACTCATAATTTCATTGATTTCTAGGTACAAGAATGTTGCATGCAGGGAGAACCCTATGGCATAGATAAAATCTAACCCCTCGACAAAACCATCTGCCGAGAAAGATAAACAATATAAAAGAGAACAGCATTTGATCCGACCGTGTCTACGAAACCTCTGACGATAGGGAAGATAAAGAAGAAAGAGAAGAGAGAGAAGAAGTAGAAGAAGAAGAAGAGAGCGAGTAGAGAGGCGATTTAGAAGCCTGATCTTTTGAAGGAAAGGCAGTGCGAGTAGCAGCAATATATTGACCGAGATCGTATACGGTTTGCGAGTTTGAAGAGATGTCCTCTAGTGACGAAAAGTAGGGAATGAGTTGAGCTCTGGCGTCGTTGCTCGTAGGGCAGGCGAGAGTGGCGTGTTGAAAGCTTTCATCATCCTTCTCGCACCTGTGGTAGATGAAAGGGGCGTCGGGGCGCATCCAGGATGAGTGAGCGGCGAAATAGCTTTTGTGGGTTCTTATTTGGCAGATTCTGCCAGAGAGAAACCTACTGATTGCTAGGCGGAGGTGGGGTTTGGTGGAGATTGGCCATTGATAGTAGAGTGGGGTCGGGAGCATTTTCCACGACTCTGTTATGTGTTTTTTAATTAGGAGGCCTAGCTGGGGGTTTGGAGCAGGATTTAGGGTGAAGCTTGGAGATCTAGTGAGCAGTAGGTGACACAGTTGATCGATGGGGAGTCTTGCAACCCCTTTCCAATTGGAATTCCAGTGTTTGGGCGGATTGCAGATGCCCTTCAGAAGGAACCAGTTTGAGTTGTTCCTGAAAGCGTTCAGGGCTGGGAAGGGGGTGGGGAAGTGTGCAGCTACCAGATTGAGTTCGGAGTTTGCGTTTAGGATTCTGGCTGCGTATTGCAAGTGCAGGGAGGTGAGGTAGAGGCTGATAGGGGCGCAGGAGGCTTCAGCCTGCAGGATGGAGGTTGGGGTGGAGTGAAAGCAGTTCGTTACCCACCTGAGCATATGGTGCCAGGCGGTCTCAAGCATTTTGATGGTTTTGAGGGAGGGGGTGAAGCAGGAAGCTTCATAAGTGAAAATGAGGAGTTTGGCCATGATGGCGAGACGACGGCAGTTCAAGACACATCAGCAAGCCTATCCAATCCTACCGGAGGCCCGGGAGGTGTGGGAGACGTTCGGAGATACCAGTCAAACTTTCGATCTCCAGGGGCTTACCCGCCCGTACGAGGGCCTTCTGAGCCTTTGCGGGAGCCTCCCGAGCCTTGAAGAAGGCTTAGAGGGCTTTCCTGATGCTAAGTGGCGCTCTCCCGGTGCCCTCTGGAGGCTTTGTTATTCTCTCCCAAGGGACTGCGAGATATTGCAGACCTCTACACTAGTAAGATGTTTTCGTTTAGAGAGGCTTCAGAGATGCTCTGTAAGGGCTCCTCAAGCCCTCCTGATATCTCCGGAGACTACTAATGATTAAGCGAGCCCTCCCAAGCTCTCCTGTAATCCCTGCCAATCTCCTGGGCTCTCCTGAGGGCTCGCCAAGCCCTCCTGATATCTCTAGAGACTATTGATGATTAAGCCAACCCTCCCAAGTTCTCCTGTAATCCCTGCCAATCTCCTGGGCTCTCCTGAGGGCTCCCCAAGCCCTCCTGATATCTCCGGAGACTATTGATGATTAAGCGAGCCCTCTCAAGCTCTCCTGTAATCCCTGCCAATCCCCTGGGCTCTCCTGAGGGCTCGAAGATTAAGCTAGATCTCCCATGCTCTCCTGTAATCCCTGACAATCTCCTGGGCTCTCCCAACATCTCCGAGGACCTTCAAACTATTACTAATCTACTGATACCTCGAAATCCACTTTGATTATTAATAGCATACATAAAAATAGGAGTTCTCCCCCAAAATCACATATCCACTGTCGAAGCGGGAGGAGGCTTTTGAAATGCTTCTCCCGCCTTCGCCATGCCCCTCAAATCACTTCTCTCAATCGCTGCTGGTGCCTTCCCTTTGTTCCCGCGCGCCTTTGCAGCTCAAATGCGGCTATATCCGCAGCTAATTGAACATCATCCTCCTCCAGGCCGACTTTGGATATAACCTCTTTAGGCCCTCTTAACCCATCGACTTAAAAGGCTTATTAGTATATAGATAAGGCCCTTTGAGACTTTTTTATTTACCTTCTCGCGAATTGATTCTCGTATTACTTCCAGTATGTCCTCCTGGTTCTCCTTGTTTCTTTTCCCCCATATGCTTAACATCCTGTTATGAGTAGCTGGAGGTATCCCGAAGTCAGCAGGAGCCTTTCAGAAGGCTTGGTGCAACTTACTCATGATATCCGGATTCTGATGCGGGTTGAAGTTCAACCCTTCGACGTATATGCCTGTTTTCCAAGATCGTAAGATAAACCAGATTGCGGTGCAAACTAGGCTAATAAACACCTGAGATATAGCATCAATGAAACCAGGATCCCTCGCCCTACGCATTTTATCACCTTTGTAATATTTTAGAAATATTACTTCCACGATTTCCGGGGCCCAAAAGTGAAGCCGGCCTGTCTAGTGGCTGTCAGCACTTTGCCGAAGGCTCATAGAACGGTGGAGAGAGCTCTTACAGTATAATTATCAGGATCGTTTATAAAACGGTCATTCTCGAGGAGAAAGGACACCTTTTTACCCTTTGCCTCCGGCGTTTTCTCACGCTCATACTGAAAGATCCGACGTGTAGTCGTAAGCTGCAAAAACAAGATGCGATCTCACCCACGAACAATTGATTTGAACCTAATGGGACCAGTTAGCGAAGGCTCACTAAGCCCTCCGAAAAGCGCGCGCGACTCACGCGTCATTTCTGCTAACTTAGTCGTTGGTAGACTTGTATTAAAATGGTCGTTTGCCTCACTCCAAAACCGACGGACGTTAATACTAAGAGAATCAGCTTGAGGCCAAGGCTCGCCGGCGATGTATAACGTCGAGAAGGTATCGCGTGCTTGATTACGGACTTGGCGCTGCTGCGTTTTCATTAATGGAGTCAGGCTGGTGCTCATACTGCGGCGTTGGCGTTAAGTATGGAGATAGGGCTACGATATTGCTGTAGAGAAATGGCATACGAAAGGGTTGTGAATTTGAAAGGGTTATGCCGTTCTCGCGGTCGAGCTCTTGTCATGAGTCTTTGCTTGATTGGCGAAATGAGGAACTTGTGGAAGCGATGCTAGCGCTTTCGGAGGCTGCCTTCCGTGGAGTTTCCTGCCTTCGTGAATTAACGACACGTGGCGGTTTCCGTGCTCCGTTATATCAGCGGTTTGACTGAGACGATGGGGATTTAAATATCACATACCTGCATCATATTTACTGCAAAAGAAGAAGAAGCAATTGCTTCTGCCGCCAGTCCACTAGGTCTCCTTCGAGTGGTTGCAAGAGCCCTGGCGGAGGCTACAGAGGCCTCCCTTGGTGTTTTTCCAGCTCGTGACCCCCGGTTTGATGGTGGTCGTGGCAGTGGTCGTGATGGTGAGAGTTATGGTTGTTGTGGTGGGGATGGTGGGACTGGGGATATACTCCGTTCTGATAAAGGCATACGTTGGAGCGGTGGTGCATTCTCATCTCCCGGCTCCTCATCCTCATAGTCATCCTCATGAATTTGAACATAGTCTTCCTCCTCTGGATGATCATCAAAATCACTCCAGGTTTTTGGTGGGCCCTGCAACGCTCCGTTTACCGTTGCCCGTCAGGAAACCTTTCTGGAGGTTCGGGAGCCAGTAATGTCGGGGTTAGTATCTGGTTACTGTAGTATGCATTCCTGCTGCGCTCGAAACATTCATCAGCCCAGGCGTTTATTAATGGAGAGATCGAGGCTTGGATGCCATGTCTTCCTCAACGTTCTGACTTGTTGATTTTTCTTTCTGGGCAGCCATGGTGGTTTGTAGGGCTGGAAGAGCCTTCATGAAAACTCTCACTTTATATATAGTTCGATTCAGCATGTATCATCTTTCTTTTACCGGCAATTAGGGTTTTTGGCGAGAAGCGCTTAGACATTTCGCTAAGACAAAATCAATTCTATAACTAATCTAAATAAGATAACACGATACCCAAATAGGCAACCATAATTTCCCAAACAGGCAAAATTGCAACTGCATCTCCAAAAAACAAAAAACTGCATTCAACATCAAATCACTTATCAGGCCTTCTAAGCTCTAATCAAGCCTTCTAAGCTCCAATCAATGCCCCCCTTCTAAACTCATACTAGATCGTCAGGGTCGCCGAAGCGCAATCGTTGGTATCTCCGCCTTCACCATTGATTTGCGCAAGTGATTTCTGCCGACCTGGGTCAAATCGTTCACGATCATAGTGACAAGACTCAAAGGTAATGGCATTTGGGTAGAGCCTTCTATAATGCTCATTGAGCCTTCTTCCAATCGCCACGTCCCTCTCGGAATGCTCATGCACTACCGCCAGGACCATCTCACCATCGTGATCTCACATTTAGATATTCAAACCTGTTTGATCAACCTTATTCCTAAACGTTAGTATTTCCTCCTCAACATCGAGCCCTATTCCATCAATGTCGCCTCTAGTAAGGTGCTGATATCCTTCTAGTGAAAGTGTTTGAGGCATTTGGGTAGGTCCAGTAATGATTGCCAAATGCCTGTAAAGCCGCACGTGAGCCTTGGGTTTTGCCTCAGTGGTTTTGAGCCAACCTTCCAGCTCTTCGGAATCTCTGATCTGCACATATTCCAGATTTGGGGGATAGGTTGCCTGCCCTCGGGGTGCCGAATTGGACAACGCCGAAGGCTTGAAAGCCTCGCGCTCCTGAGCCGCTGGGAGCTCGGACATTTCTAAATCTTGCATAGACAACCCCTGAAGGATGTTAATAAAGGGGATAAGTGATCCGGGTCCGTACCAATCGTAGTGGCGGTATATATCGCTGGGGATGCCTGTAACCCTTTCTGGGTCAATAATATGTATGGTTATTGCCGGCCTGTAGGGTATTCCCAAGGTCTGCCAGACCTCCGATGTGGTCTGCAGTTCGTTTGTGTGGGCAGGAGGTGCCCCGGAGGTGGGTATATCATTAACTTCATCATCTGCGCCCCCTAAAGCCCCACCGTGACGTTGGGCTGTCCTGCCTCTCTTCTGTGATAGATCGATAATGAGGCGGAGGAGGGCTGCTTGAATCTTTATGGAGTCCTCTGAAGCCTTTGTTGACCATGTGGTCCTTAGCGCCCTGATGGCCTTGTGGTCCATGCAAAATTGACACAGATTGTTGAATAATTGTTGCAGGTGGCGTAATTAACCTACCCTCTTTCTTACCGTCCATGAGCTCGCTACGGAGAGCCTTATAGATAGCATCTTTTCCAGTCAATTGTAGGATTCTTCAGCAGTCCTGAATTGTCGTGCACTTGTACGTAGCAGCTAGTCTCCTGCGTAGTAGCATGGTTGAAGCCTTTTCCGGGTTTGTGGGGCCTTTTTGGAGGTTTGGGGTAGGTGTTAAGATTTGAAGGGACGTTTAAAGACGCGGCTGTCAATGGCTTGAGTATAGAGCTTTAGAGTGGATACTGTACCATTTTAAATATTGTATAGTAATTCAAGATCGAAGCCTTGAAAGGCTTCGAGTGGCCTGAAGAATCGTATGTTTGAAAGTGGCAGGTTTGAATGTGGTAGGTTTGAAGACATGAAAACGGGTGGGCGGTGTTTATCTATGATCAAACCTCACTACATGGCGAATATAGGATCACATGATATCACTCGAATCAGGAGAGCAGGAGAGTTGACATCATCGTGATGGTAGTCTCGGAGATATCAAGAGGGCAGCGAGGAGGCGGGAGATTGGCGGGGATTACAGGAGAGCTTGGAAGGGCTCGCTTAATCATTAGTAGTCTCCGGAGCCTGGATGGCTTGCAAAGACAAAAGATAAATCATATAATTATTGCTAAGACCTAAAGAGGTAACCGGGGTAAAATTAAGAACTGCATGTGCAAAAACAAAAAACTCCAATTTCCAAATGAAGACTCCTCAAGTGTAACGGAGTAACCCGGAGGAGAGGAAGACGACAATGATGACGCAGAAGGACTCGAGGAACCTAGCCAGCAACGAGGACACCGACGAAGACAGAGGTATTGCCAGGCGGGCACAAGCACAGGCACCACCGAAGGCAAAGGCAAAGGCAAAACTCCGAACAGGGACAAAGGCAAGAGGCAGAGGAAGTGAGGACCGGATGGACTTCAACGGAAACGATGATGAGAACTATGATAGATCCCGAAGCTAGGTTCTAGGATCTCGGGGATTATGGCTTTGAGGAATAGGAGTAGATTCCTATATACCGAGATAACAGGAAGACGAGACAGAGAGAAAAGAAAGAAAGAACTAAAGAAAAGATCCACCTGCTCTATTTAACACATTCCCCCGCTAATCTGCCATGACCTACATCTCTTCCCACAGAACCCCGTAGAACCCCAATGCAACCACACCTCGTATTCCTCCCCACCTTCTCCTCTATTTACATTACAAATCCATCACGCCATAGAACCTCCTGGAATCTAGTGACGTCATCATCTCCCCACCTCCGTCCATCCTCGCTTAACAATCCCTCGTCCGTCGCAACCCTCTTTCTCCTACCGAACTGTCGGAATCGCTGCCAAGACGCCGGGACATCAAGCCTTCTAAACTGCCTACAGAGGTTTGGGAGCCTATCACCGTCGTTGCTAGTTTTATCCTCTGCACCTACAGTCAGAATAATAAGATTCATATAAATGCCATTCAGGAAGAGCATTCTATAATACCCATCTCGATAAGTTCATGGATAGGGTATATTCAGACCTTGAAGTTCCTATTCCATAAGCTCTATATCATTAATATTGTCCTCAGTCAGGTAATCCCATCCCTCTGGTGAAGGCCTTTGGGGCCTTTGGGTAGGCCCAGCTACGATTGCCGAAAGCCTATGAAGCACCGCACAAAACCTTAAGGGTTTTGCCTCTGTGGCTCTGAGCCAACCTTTCAGCTCTTCAGAGTCTCCGATCGGCACATATTCCGGATCTGGGGGATAAGCTGCCTGCCCCCGGGGTGCCGAATTGGACATCGCCCTGTAGAAGGCTCGAACAGCCCTCTTAGGGTCCCCTAGAGGGGCCGGTGGGACTCGCTTCAGCGCGAGGGCTGCTAAATCATCGTAAACAGACGCCGAGAATGCGGTAAATGGCGTAAGCGGCCAATCCGATCCAGTCCTATGGGCCAGTGCGTATCGCTGGGATGGCAGTAGCCTTCTGCAGGTCAATAACGTATGCGGTTATTGCGGGCCTGGAAGGTATTCCTAATGCCTCCCAGGACTTGATTACCATCTTGTAATAGCTCTCGTTATCCACCGCACTTTCCAAAGCTTCGTTATGTCGTTTGTCTATCCTTTTCCTCTTCTGTGATAGATCTACAATGAGATGAGCTAGGGCTGCTTGGATCTTTATAGAGTCCTCTGAAGCCTTTTCTAACCACTTGGGCTTCAAATTCGTGAGGGCCTTGTGATCCATGGCATATTCGTACAAATGCTTGAATGAAGAATCGCTCGAGCTGGATTTATTCGCCCACGCTGTCCTTGTCATCTCATCGGCGAGCTCTTTGCGTAGAGCCTTATAGATACTATCTTTATCTAAGCGCAATATTCTCCGGCAGTCGTATGTGGTCTGGCAAATGTTCTTGGCGGGCTGTTTGTATCGTGGTGCCATTTCAGAGGGCCTCCTTGGTCTTTTGGACCTGCTTCCTGATTTGTGGGTCTAACTTGGGGGGTAGGGAACGTCGAGTCTTACGGGTAGGTGTCGTTGGGGGGGCGCCAGGGGCCATCGATAAGCCCTTGGGAGGTCTAGATCCTGAAGGCCCGGATCCTGAAGGCCCAGATCCTGGAGGGCGTAGAATGGGATTTTTCGGAGGTTCCTCAGACATTCCCGACTTTCCCTTCTGGGTGCTCCAAGGTATCTCTTCCTCTGACTCGATATCTATGTAGGATGCAACACTACTGCTAGAGGCTGAACTAAGGCTGGAGTCCGAGCTCTCACTATCAACGTCTTCTTGGGGATTAATGGTCGAACTCCTGTTTTTGGATGCGTTTTATCACTATTGGAGGATATGCGGCCGTTTTGGCCTTGTTTAGGGCTTACCGAGGTGTTGTCGGGGTGTTTGGTGAGGGTGTGGTTTAGATGCGACATAGAAAGAGGAAAAAAAAACCTCCTGTATATATATATGTCAATTGCTTGAATATAGAGCAATAGAGAAGATAAGATACCATCTTATATCGTGTATTATAAACTCTTGAAGGCTTCGAGAGACTTGGAGATAGTGTAGTAAGCTTGAGCCAGTGTATCGATTCTAGGGATGGATAGGGATAGAAGTAGGAGAATAGGAGAATGCGGGGTATCTTCGATCAAACTTCACTATGTCATATATTGGAGTAACAATTGAACATCATATTGAATCATATGATGTCACTCGAATATTGTGATCAGGATGTTAGTGCGATAAGATATGATCTATCGGTGCATGGGCCTATTTAGAGTGTCAACCTAAAGCCTCCCAAGATTAGGAAGGCAGGAGGCCCAGAGCTTTAGAGTCTCAAAGCCTCCAGAGCCTCCGAAGCCTCCACCAATATTGACTATCAGCAATGAGATCGCGATGTCCATTTTGCATACGGATCTGCCAATGCTTTGGTAGTTTCGATCGACATCTCTCAAAAGTCCACTCATCGCGGGCCCACAAATGGTACGACAGGCAGCTTTCAGGGACTCCCGTTGAGGGCTCGCGTAGCCTTCTCGAAGGCTCGGTCGCGAGGTGGGCGTCTGAGCATCTGCGAGCAGCGAATCCGATACTGAATCGAATGATGAAGATCATACTTTGGGATCCACGCGGTTCAATCTAGCAACTATCATATACGAGGGTGCAGGGGAGCCTCTTTTCACCGCAGCGGGATATGATAAAGGCTCGGAAAGCCTTTTGATCAACCTATGGTAACCTTTTGAATCAGCAGAGGAATTTCGGTTATCGCGCTGGTTTCTATAATTGAATGTATTTCAGGGTCAAATAGACGATTTCTTCCGCACCGTACGCCCTCTACAATGCTCCTACAGCATTGGTAGAGGCTTTGCACGCCTCCTCGACAAGATGTTGTCTATGGGGGGGTTAGGAAAAGAGAGCTGGATACATTCGGAGGTCGAAATGGGTGGGCAGAAAATTCCTTACTACTACAGGGACCCTGTGAATATAGTGCGTTTTCTTCTGGGACAACGTGCATTTAGAGAGTCCTTGGTGTATTCACCTACTATGGAATACAATGAAATGGGGGAGCGGATGTATGGGGAGATGCGGCAGATTGGTGGTGGGAGATGCAGGTTAGCAGCACTTATTAGAAGGCTCGAGGGGCCTCCATTGCCCTCACAAATGTTATAGAATACCCTTCCAGAAGGATCAGCGGTGGTGCCAGTAATATGTGCATCGGGCGGAACACACCTCACTAATTTCAGTGGTGACAAGAGCGAGTCTACCTAATGATTGGCAATATCGCGCGGCCAGCGCGAAATAAGCGCTCTAATTACTGCGATCATACTCACTGCTCTACTGCAGGTGCCACCAAAGGTTGGAGATGCGTCTGAGCGAGCGGCGTTGGGAGGCCAGATGGTCGCTTCACCAGGTCTCTCTGAGGTTCTCGAAGGCCTCAGGGCCCCTGCGGAGAGGCGAGCTTATAGTATCGCTGATGGCTATGTCGCCAATGTTATCCGTCTTATGTGCATGGATTGCGGATCAGCAGAAAACGCGCGCCGCTGCTAAACATCAACAATCAAGCCTGCAGGTGCGAAGTTCATTTCAAGGCGCAGGGAGCCTTCAGAAAAGCCATGCGCGTTCAGGAGCGATATATTGAAATGGTAGGCGTTATAAGGAGGATCTTCAGATACAGCACCGTTGAATACCTGATGTGAAATCCTTAAAACTACTGTACAATCTTTGTGGGCCTTGCGAAAGCTCAGGTGTATGATCTTCATAAGCCAGATATGTTGCGTAATATTTATCTCAGCGCTATTGAAACATATGATGGAATGGATTCAATTGTTTTTGAAAAACACAATTGGTTAGAGAATTTTGATCGGGCTTGGCGTCCATTAAGCGCTATCCAGGGGCTTGCTGTACCAAATAAAGCTTATCGGGCAACTACACAATGGCAAGGTAAAGAAATGCGTCATCTCGGCCGGATAGTTCTAGGAGCCTTTGCAGTGGCTCTTTGGAACCCCTCAAGAGGTTTGCAGAGGCGGCGGGAGATCAGAGTTGTGTTCGGTCACTGTCGATTTCCACTTGATGGCGCGTATCTACGCGAAAAGAAACACTAAACTATCTTCAAGGGTATCTCGAGGATTTCCACAAGTATAAGGATGTGTTTCTGGAATTTAGAGCTGATAAGCGACGAGGAAAGAGCGAAGGATCGAACAAAGCTCTGGTCGGGAAGCGTTAGCGAGGCTGGCGGAGGCAGGAAATTCGCGAACACCGTTTCAACTTCATTAAAATGCATCTTCTTTCACACTTCCAGGGGCATGTAGAAGCGATTTGGTAATATCCCAATGTTTTCAACCGATGTGGCGAGTTAGCTCATGGCAACAAATTTAAATGGGCATCATGCAATAAGGTCGACGCAACAGTTCAGATTCTCGATTACCATTCAAGGCATATAGCTATAGAATCACGGTCTTAAATCTAAAAGATATCGTTGTCAGTCTTCCAGAACATTACGAGGGCCTCGCCATCGTGAGAGAGCCTCCGGGCATGTTAGAAGTATTCAGAAAGCGAGGACGCGAAAGAACAAGCGAAAGATTCTAGGCGATGATAAACACCCGAAACCTAAAATGACGACCCCCGACGGTGGACCCCACATATTATCTAATATCGCCGATATGATTAAAATAAATAGAACAACAGCGAAGCGGTGTCGGAATATGGTCAAGGCGCGAGCCGGAGAGAACAAGGCGTGAGCATGAGTCTTGGTGGGGTCTTTAAGTGCCTACAGTGCCAGTACCAATTTTTCAGAAGCCTGACAGTTCTGAGATACAATATACGATTGTACTGAGGCGGCGTTATTTAGGAAAAGGTCATTTCGAAATGATTGGGCATGGATTAAAGTGGCGCAGGGCCGTGGGGCGCTTTCAGGGGGCGCTACCAGGGCTTGCGAGCAATATTCAAGATCATTGAGAGTATATCGGAAAACATATCAGCTTTGTCTTATAGAGCTACTGGAAGCCAAGGATAGAGTGCTTACAGGCGGCTCATGTGATCTTCTTAGAGTTGCGGCGCTCTCGGCAAAGGTTTTGGGTAGTTAATATCGGTAGTGTTTTGGGAATGCCTCATTTGTTCGAGCTGGGACAAGGTCAATGGCTTGTGAACACGAGGATAGATTTAAGAACGTGGAATGATTTCTATATATAGTGACAATGATATGCTGGTAGCGCAGGAAGAAGTGCGAGAGAGCGCCGTAAAGCTCGATTGATTCAGCTAGCGTAGAATGTATTTAGAATAAATTAACGTGATAATAAGCGAAACAATATGATCTAGATCGAGGGACTCATGAGGCTCCACAGCACTTACAAAGCGCAGAGGGCTAGAAGGCTAGGAAGTGACGGGGTAGCCATCAAGAACTGTATATGTTTTTTGCGTGAAAATAGGTTCTTGTTGGTGGCCTCCAAAACTTACTAATCAAGGCTCGGAAGGCCTCTGGAAGGCTCAGGAAGCCCTCTGGAAGGCTCGGGAGGCGAGAAACAATTAGCGAGGGCGTCAGGATAGGTAAGGAGGGTAACAGCTTTGGCGGTTGGAATCGAAGGCTCAGGAGACCCTCTGGAAGGCGAGAAACAATTAGCGAGGGTGTCTGGAGGTAAGAAGGGTAACAGAAGGCTCAGGGAGCCCTCTAGAAGGCTCAGGAGGCCACATACAATTAGCGA
Organism: Morchella sp. 2016-72; assembly: GCA_024713865.1. NCBI lineage: Eukaryota > Fungi > Ascomycota > Pezizomycetes > Pezizales > Morchellaceae > Morchella > Morchella sp. 2016-72. The sequence continues at coordinate 1,032,237 of JAMJEY010000010.1, read as the reverse complement.
GGTGTCAGGAGAGGTAAGGAGGGTAACAGAAGGCTCAGGAGGCTTGGGAGGTGACGAATGGTTAGCGAGGTTATTAGGAGAGACGGGAGGGTAGTTGCCTTGGCAACAGCCTCCGGAGACCCAGTCGAACCTCTGGAGAGAGTTTGAATCTTGCTGATGCAGTAAGGCCTTTTTCTGTGGAAGAGAGTTGGTGAATGCAGGTGAAGGAGGCCATGGCCGCCTTTACCCTCTTTTGGAAGTGGGGGTGAGGGTTCAGGAAGGGTGTGCATTGAAAGCCTAGCAATCTGATTTCGAAAGAGGGGGAGATGATTTGACTGTCCCGGCATCTTGGCATCGGTTCCGAGAGCTCGGTAGCGGAAACAAGCTTGTGGCGGAAGGAGCAATGTTAGGCGAGGATGGGCAGAGATGAGCTGATAATGATATCATTAGATTCTAGGAGGTTCGATGGCGGGATAGATTGGTAATGTAAATAGGAGGATGGTGGGAAGGAATAGGGAAGGTGACGGTCAATGGATTTCTATGCGGTTCTAGCAGTCGGTGTGTATACGTCATGAGGCGGACTAGCGAGGGAATGTTAAATAGCACGGAGAGACTTTTCCTTTGATTCTTTCTTTCTTCTGTGTCTGTCTCATCTTCCTATTATCTCGGTACATAAGAATATACTTCTGTTCTCAAGTCATAGTTTCTGAGATCCCAGAATTCAACTTCGGGATCCGCCATAGCTATCATCATTGTTTTCGTCGAGGTCCATCCGGTCCTCACTTTCCCTGTCCCTTGTTTCCTTACCTTTGCCCTTGCCTTCCTCTTTGCCGTTGCCTTTGCCTTTGCCGGTGCCTGTGCTTGTGCCCGCCTGGTAGTATCTTTATTTTCGTCGGTGTTCTCGTTGCCTAGCTATATTCTTCGAGTTCTTCTGCATCATCAATGTCGTCTTCTCTACGTCTGAATTACTCCGTCACATTGACCTTTCAGGGTTATGGGGCGGAGCAGATGGGGGATTTATCCTTGGGCGTACGCCAGTGGATGAGATCGATTTTGAGGAGTGAGAAGTGAATGTTCATTGGGTGGCCAGTATCGGCGGCCTGGATGAAGCACGACTGCAAGAGGGTAACATTTTCTGTGTGTGAGGGGGAGGCGACTGTGAAGGCAAAGTCGTCCATATATGAGAGTATTATGCCTGGGAAGGGCTCCACGTGAAGAGGAGAAACGTAGATGCAGAAGAGAAACGGGCTGATGGGGGAGCCCTGAGGGATTCCCACGTCGACTGAGAGGGGAGTTCTGGGGGAGCCTGGAAAGAGAAGAATGCATCACCTGTCCGATAGGAATGAGAGAACCCAGCTGATCAAGTAGGGGGGGGTGTTGTATTTTGAGAAGATATCGGCGAGGATTAGGGGGTTGACGTGGTCGAAGCCGCCTTTGACGTCAAGGAAGAGGGTTGAGATACTGAGTTTTGCCTTTTGAAGGAGTCGGACTTCGTGTTGGAGCGTGGTGAAGGCGTCAGCTGTAGAGAGTCCTTTGATGGAGCCGCACTGATGGGGGTGGATGAGCCTAGTCTCTTTACTAAAGGAGGCCAGTCGGTAGCAAATTATCCTCTACAGGACTTTGGAGATGGTTTCTAGGAGGACTATGATTCTGTATGCAGTGGGAGGGTTATAGCCTGGCTTGTTTGGTTTCAACAGGACTATCCTGAAGGCTGTTCTCAGCTGTAGGGAATGGTAGCCACCTTTTAGAGGAGGGTTGAGAAGAGCGGGTAGGAGTGAGGGGTTGGCAGTGTACACTTTCTTCCATACAAGAGGAGGGAAGCTGTCTGGGCCGGGGGCAGAGTTGTTGGAGGAGGCTGCTAGAACTGTAGAGACCTCAGCTGGAGTGATTTCATCAGCTTCCGGGTGGGTGGATGGGGAGAGGGAGCGAGAAGAGATGGAGGATGGTGGGAAGAAGTGAGCGATAAGGGTGCTATTGACCTCTGAGGGGGTTTTAGCGTTTGGGAAGGTGGGGAGTTTCTGAATCTTATTCTTTTTTGCAGCGCGGGTAACCCCCCAGACTTAGGAGGAGTTGTGTCCCAGCGTCTTGGCATCGGTGCCGAGGGTTCGGTAGCGGAAATAGGATTGCGGCGGAAGGAGCAATGTTAGGCGAGTATGGGCGGAGATGAGGTGATGGTGATGTCATTAGATTCTGTGAGGTTCGATGGCGTGATGGATTTGTAATGCAAATAGAAGAGATGGTGGGGAGGAATACGAGGTGTGGTTACAGTGGGTTTCTATAGAATTCTATGGATGGAGGTATGAGTCATAGCGGACTAGCGGAGGAATGTGTTAAATAGAGCGGGAGGATCTTTTCTTTAGTTCTTTCTTTCTTCTCTCCCTGTCTCGTCTTTCCGTCTTCTCGGTATATAGGAATATACTCCTATTTTCTGCAAACCATAGTTCTCGAGATTCCAGAACCTGACTTCGGAATCTACCATAGCTATCATCATCGTTCTCGTTGAGGTCCATCCGGTTCTCACTTCCCCTGCTTCTTGTCCTCGCCCTTGCCTTGACCTTTGCCTCTGCCTTTGCCTTCATTGATGCCTATGCTTATGCCCGCCCGGCAGTGTCTCTGTCTTCGTCGGTGTCCTCGTTGCCCGGCTGTGTTCCTCGAGTCCTTCTGCGTCATCATTGCCATCTTCCTCTTGTTCAGGTTACTCCGTCACAAGTTGGCCTGAGCCACATAGTTGTTCCAATAGGTGTCCTTGGCCTTTTGGATGGCGTTGAAATATTGGTTTCTGGCCGCCTTGAATGGAAAGGGGGGGGCGAAGCCATGCTTGAAGTCTCTAGCCACCGAGTGGTAGATGCGTCTGAGTTATTTGATGTGAGGAGACCACTATGGCTTCGACCAACTGCTAGGTCTTTTCTTGGGAGAGAGATCGATATTTGGGCCTGTTATGCAGCCTAGGGCAGCTTCAAACCATTGGTCTAGCTGGGCTGAGAGAGGGGAGAGGTGAGTGTTTTTGAGGGTGGCTTGGATGAGGGGCCAGGGGGCCTTCCTCTAGTTGCGGTTGTTGAGTGAGGGTAGCTGTGTGGAGGGGCCCCAGTGGAGTCTCACTTTGATGGGAGTATGGTCGGACCCAGAGACGGGGAGGTTGTTTGTTCATGTCGGTGACAACGAGTAAGCCGCCGCGTTCGCGAAGGCTAGGTCAATAACGCTGTGTCTCTGGAGGAGGTTGGGTGAGAAACGTATGGCTACACCTGGGTGGTTGAGCAGAAGATACCTGTTTTGGTGGGCAAGGTCAAAGTACGGGTTGGAGAGAGCTTCTTCGTGTGGGGTGGCTCTGTTAGGATCAGAAAAGCGAGAGTGAATATTGAGATCGCCGCATGCGATGACTGGTTTGCTGGATGAGGGAAAGAGAAGATGCGGGAGAATGGAGCAAGAGATGGGAAACAAGTGCCTGTTATAGGCGTTAATGAGAGTCAGAGAGAGAAGAGCAAGAATCTGAGGGTCCTTTCATTGAAGCGTTCGGGCTAGGAGATCGCAACGATTTAGCGGATGAATGTGAAAGGAAACTGATTCTGCCAAATCTGAGTGAATGTACGTAGCCACCCTGATTTTTTCTTCTGTGACATGGTGTAGAAGCAGAAGCTGATATCCGGTGGCTAAGAGAGGACATTTGTTAAAGAGATATGGTTCTTAAACTAGAACGAAGTATGGGGGGGTTAGTTTCGAGAGGAAAGCAAAGAGTGACAGAAAGATTTTGTGACTGTTGGCACAGTTATGCTGCACCAGTGAAAGCGAAGAGCGTGAGTTGCCTGCTGAAATGGACAATGTTTCGGAGGGTGCATATCACGGATTCACCTCCTGCACCTCGCCCCCCGCCAATGCACCTTCGGAACAGGGTTGTTAGATAGTATCGGTCAATGTCGGAAGTAGGATGATGGATTAGAAAGGAGTTCGGGTGATAGAAAGTAAGCGCTAGGAGATATGGGGAAGTATCGGGATAGAAGTAGGGTATTGGGAATAGTATGGGTTGCACGGAGGGGTAGGAGTTTCTATGGGATTTTATGGGTATGAGTCAGCGGTACGACAGGATAGTTGTATATATAGCGTGCGTTCTTTTCTATGTTTCTGCCTCTCTAGGCAACGTCTTCTCTCTGTTAGCAATACATTAATTACTTCGGCTTCGGCCCTTCCGTCTCTGCCTGTCCCTGATCCTGAACTCGACCTCGAACCTTATCCCGCCTCGACTCCTGTGTATCCCGAGCGGACTCTGTCTCTTGTCCCTGTATTCTATGTCCGCGGTTAGAGCCATCTACTGGTATCTCCGCCTTCACGTCCTGATCAGAGATTCCTTGTGGACTCTCTGCCCTACCTTGCTCCTGCTATAATCCCCGAACCCGCCCTGTCAGAGTGTGGGGGAGAACTGTCTGGGCGGAGAGGACGAAAACATATTTAAAGAGTTTTGGTGATAACCCACTCCATGTCTCCTTCAGTGAGGGGCACCTAGTATCACAGCGTGCCACGAGCTATAAGGGGAGGAAGGATATTCAGGAATGTGTTACGGTTCGGGTTTGGGCTTTGAGGTTCTTCGGGTTTCTAATGGTTTCTGTTATACGGATGGTGAGTTATAACGGCCAGGGGTATGGATTAGTATATATATATGGCTACGGGTCTTTCTTCTTCTTCTTCTTTTCTCTTTTCTTTTCACTTGGTCTTCCTGTTATCAACCCTCGTATATAGGGTTCTTTGTCTCTATTGTTCTTTGTCTTGTTTGTCTCGGGGAATCTAAATACGGAATCTTGTTATACTTAAGCTTCGCTTAGCCTGACACGCCAAGATCCAGGTGACCTTCGACCCCGCCTTTCGTCTCGCATAGTCTCTCGTCTCTAGTCTCGTCTCGCCTCGTCCATAGTGCTGCCTCAGTTGCGAACCTTGGCTCCCTAAATATTGTCTCTACTTCGCTCCGTAACACCTAGGAAATATGGAGGGCCTGTGCGGATGAGTTGAGATTAATGGCTGGAGGGGCTACTGTTGTGGAGGGAAAGGCTCCCGTCTTCATGGGATGGGCAAGACAGCTGGGTGAGTACATAGTGTGTGCGCTTTTGCAGTTGATGCATTTAGGGGCATAGGGTGGGCATGCGCACTCCATGGACTTGGTGTGGTGGTTCTTAGGGCAGGATTGGTTGGAGCAGCGGTGGTCGCGTCTGGAGTGGTTGCCAGCGCAGAGGGGGCAGGTGGGGTTTTTCTGTCTGCAGCCTTGGGTAGCGTGTCCAAGGCGTGAGCAGTTTTGGCAAATTGTGTTAGGCTATGCGTTCCAGACACGGTTGCAGCGACATGACTGGGCGAAGAGGAGAATGGAGAGACCAAACTTGGAGGCGTCATCTTGAGACACTGTGACGACAACGGAGGTGGTGTTTTTTCCTTCCCTAAGCTCTGGCTTAGTAAGGAAGCGGGGTTTGATGACTTTAGCGTTGTTGGCGAGTAGAATATTCTCGCGTAGTACCGGAATGATCATGTCGTCGTTCTAGAAGGAGAAGAGCGGGATGGAGTGAATGATGATTTCGGAGTCCGCCGGAGCAAGTTTGAGGTCTGAGTGAGGATTGGAGTTTGATTTGCACGTCAGGTTCAGAATCTCAATGAAGCGCGGGAAGAAGAGTTGAAGGTGGATGTTGGGTGTTTCAGGGGAGGCAATGCAGGTGACCGCTCCATTATCATTAATAGAAACTTTGATTTGGGTGTGAGGGAAGGAGAGGCCGCCTTCACTGAGGACTACCCAGTTGAGCTGGAAGGGTCGCTTCGAGCTTGATGCGGTCTTCGATGGGTGTGGGCGAGACTCTCATTGTTAAGAACCTTCTTTGGGTCTGGGGGAGAGAATTGGTGTTCGGGGCGGCGGAAGTCAGAGGGGGAGTGGTTTTCTTTGGCTTGCATGTGTTGGCTGGGGGCAAGGGTTGGAAACGAGGGGGAAAGGTGCGGGCTGCCTCAGTGAAGGTGAGCCGGTGCCTGTTGCCATTTTCGTCGATGTATTCCTCCTCTGAGAGCTCATTGCTGGCGGGGTGGTGGCGGCGGAGAGGCATTTGTGCCAGGTGTTCTGTGGGGTGGGGCAGGAGGCGGGCTGGATTTGGCCTTTCCTTTAGAGCAGGGGAGAGGCGGAGATCGTAGGCCTACTTGGAGCGGCTGCGTATAACAGGCAGATATCTTGTCTTGATAGGGTAGTGTTGGCGGTCGGCCGAAATCGTCGATTCTTGGTAGGCACGCAGGATTGAAGTAAGGAGTTCTGTCTGATGATGCTGCACAAGAGTGAGAGGAGAATCCTTGATTTGTCGGTGGTGGATTCGCCCAGGAAGGCGGAGTTGACAGCGGCGGCGAAGGGGAAGGGTTCTTCGGCTAACGAGCCGAAGAGTTCTCTGTCCAGCCGGTGGACAGCAAGCCCTTTGATAAGGTTTTCAAAAAAGGGGGGTGGTGATGGCCTCTTGAAGCCTAAGTGTTAAAGACTTTGTTACCTGTGTAACCTGGTTGCTTAGCAGTTTTTGGTGTTGAAATTTCAAAAGTGAGGAAGAAGCGGGGAAGGAGACTGGTGGTATAAAAGACCTTTGCCGTTGTTTTTAAATTTTTTCCTGGCAATAGCGCGTCATAGCATTTTTTTGTCAGATTAGTTAGGTTGATCTTAAGCTTGATTATAAGGATTCTATGATCACCCGCTACAGAACGACTACAGCTAAAATAGGGGTTTGACATGAAAAGCGGTTTGTACAAATCTTTACTTGATGAGGAACACGATACTTCTACTATGTAATTTCAATATTGGTCGTGTTTGGAGGGACGAGTACCTACTCCCTACTCAAAATTTCACGTTTCTGGACATGACTAATATTACAATGTACTACGGGGATAGGGGAAAGTCTCCAGAGCTATGGCCTGTTTCAACTATGGTTGTGTGCTGGAGACTTTCCACTACCCCCGTAGTACTTGGGCATTTAGTAAAGGGACCTTTTACTGAACGCCTAAGTAAATGACACAAAAAACCGCCAAGGCTACATTAATATGTAGTGGCGGTTGTACACCAAAATAACTATAATCAGAACCGAGAACACCAAGGTTCGTCAGACCCGCAAAATCAGTTGAAGGCGCAAAATATCACTCGGGCCCGTGATTATCAGGGTTTCCCTTCCGTAGTGCTGTCGTCGACGTCAACAAAAACCGGATCAAAATAGCCATCCTTTCCTGGCTCTTTGGAAGTTTGTGCATATGCACACTCATACGCCTAATTTCATAAAATGCCATTTGTAAGTAAAGATCCTTTGGGCGGAGAAAGGATGCTATCTCCGAATTCTGTAAATTCAAGGCGCGTGTGATCGAGACCCACTTGAGCTGATGGAGATGTCGGGAGCTACATTATTAGTACAAATATTGAAAAATAGGTTGGTGAGTATCAACTTACGTTTACTAGGACTGCCGGGTCCTTCAACTTAGACACTCTTGCGTTTGAGGCCTCCTAAACATTACGTAACACAGTAGGTGTTAGTTGAAGGGTTATGTGTGCACCACATGCTTGTACCAGCATATTTCTCGTGGAATTTGAACCTGCGGGATAGAGACGAGTTTTTTTGTAGCACTTCTATCAGAGTCCTTATGTACGGAGGTCTTTTTACGTTCGATGGGTGTGCTGTCGAGCTCAGCTACGAAGGCTGTGAAATTTCCATGATTGGTTACCAGTGTACTTGACGGCAGCTTTTTGGTGCCAGGTTGATCGGTAGCTGTTTCATGAGGGTTGTTGTTAGAAGTGGTGGAACTACTTCCGGCCATGGTAAATATTTGAGGTTGAATCGGGTGCTTGTGCTGAGGGGTGAATAGGAAAGCGGGGAGGATCATCTTGTGAGCAGGAGCAGCAACCCAGTCCGGAATTGAATGTATGACTGCTGCAGGCGGCCAATCGGTATGTTCCGGGTGCCAAGGACCACCTGCAGGATATGCGAAAGCTTGATCCCAATGCCTTCTACTATGTACTAGATTACAAGGCTCTAGGATAAAGTCACGGAACGGACATGGGTCTGCAATTGATGATAAGGGAGTGATATTTGTTGTTATAGGTAAACACTCTGAGGTGACCGTGTTGAAAATAAAAATGAAAAAAGAAAACTATCTACTCCAACTAACTGTCTGTCCTGTCCAATTCCTAGTACAGTCGCACCTGGGGCAACGACGAAACTGGTTGAACGACGAGCAGGGGTGTTTGTCAGTCGAGGCAGTAGCGCTCAGGCTCATATGCAACCAGTTGGCTGACCGAAATGTGTTGTCCCAGGTTCGTCGTTGCCCCAAAGTTGACTGTAACGGGTATGTCCACCATTAGCGCTAATGACTGCAGCAACACGCTCAGGCATGGAATTGACAAAAGAAGCAATTTTACTTTTAGTTATCATGTCCCATTTCTCCTGAATCGCTGCACAAAGGGTATGATTAGTTGTAGGTCCAGCTACATGTTGACTAATTCTTTCCTTTATGATTCTCAATAGGGTTACAATCTGGTGAACTACGAGACCAAGGAATAAAATAATCAAAAATCCCCAAACTCTCGAAATACTTCTGTAGTGAATTTTGCTCTATGTGTAAGAGCACCATCTTGCATCAAATAAACATAGTCCTCAACAAGGCGTGATTGATTTTGCCAAAAGGTGAAGAAATGTGAACGGACGATATATTGATAGTACCTAGGACTATTGATTCTGAGGTTCTATTCTGTGCAGAGTAACCACGACACAAAGTGGAAGATGAAAATAATGACGCAGGGAAACTTGAGGAACACGGCCAGAAGCAGCAGAGACACCGGATAGGTACAAGCATAGACACCAGCGAAGACAAAGGCAAGAGCACAAGCAGGGATAAAGGCAAGAAGAACACCGTCTGAGAAAGAGAGGACTGGATGCACCTCAACGAGAACGAGGAGGTGAACTATGAATTACCTCAAAGTCAGATTCTGAAGTCACATAGGTTATGGCTTGAAAATAGGGGTATATTCTTATGTACCAGAATAACAGGAAGACGAGATAGAGAAAAAAGAAAGAAGAAACTAAAGGAAAGATCTGGGCTCGCTATTTAATATCCTCCTCCGTCAATCCGTTATGATTCACACCTTCTTTCCTAGAATTTTATGGAAACCCTATTACTACCACACTTTGTAGTTCTCCCCACTATTTTTCCTACTTATATTACAAATCCATTATGTCATAGAATGTCATAGAATCTAATGACGACAACCTCACCTCATCGTATCCTATCACGGAGCAAGGCGAAGACTAGGATGAGACGAGTCAAAGTATATCACTGAGGCCGAGCGAGACAGAGTGAGGCAGGGAGGAGAGAGTAGAGCGAGAGCAGAGCAAGACGAAGCATAAGGTCTCTGATTGAAGCGAGGCGAAGTGCTATCCTTCTGTCCTCTAGAGGGCAGAGGAAACGTGTCCTGGCGTCTTGGCACTAGTCTCAAGGGTTTGGTAGCAGTAATCAGATTGTGATGAAAGAGGGAATGTGAAGCGAAGAAGGATGGGGATGAGGTTATGGTATCGTCATCAGGTTCTAGGAGATTCTATGGCATGAGGGAATGTGAAACGAAGAAGGATGGGGATGGGGTGATGGTGTCGTCATCGGGTCCTAGGAAATTCTATAGCGTAAGGGATTTGTAATATAATTAGAGAAAATGGTGGGGAGTAAATATGAGGTATAGAGGCGATGGATTGCTATGGGTTTATATGGACGATAGTATGAGTCATATCGGATCGGCAGGGGGGAAGGTTAAATAATGCGGGAAGGCTTTTCCTTTAGTTCTTTCTCTTCTTTTCTCTCTGTCTCGTCTTTCTGTTATCTCAGTACATAGGAATATACTCCTATTCTGATCATAGCCCTTGAGATCTCAGAACCTGATTTCGGGATCTATCATAGTTTTCATCATCGTTTTTGTTGAGGTCTATCCGGTCCTTACTTGCCCTTGCTCTTGCCCTTGCCTTTGCCGGTGCTTGTGCTTGTGCCCGCCCGGTGGTACCTTTGTCTTCGTCGGTGTCCTCATTGTCTTGGCTGTATTCCTCGAATTCTTCTGCGTCATCATTATCGTCTTCTTCTCTGCCCTCGAGTTACCCCATCACAGGACGGCTTGACAATGACTAAGAGTTCCGAAAGTATTGTATTGACTAACGAATAGGAAAGTTACGTGAAAAGCCATTAGCAAGCTTTACCATTTGTGACTGGAGTCTCCTGAGTCTCCTGACAGTCTCCTGAGTCTCCTGAGACCCCTGTTATCTCCTGAGACTTGTAAAATCTTGCTGATGGGAAAGGAAAGAAGTTATCTACCAGCGAAAGCGCAGCCGATATATATATACCCTATGATTCTACCCAATGACTCATCTGCAAAACCCTGTACAGAACCTCATAGAAACCCAAGACCCTTAATACCGAACCCATTCCTTATTCCCTATTCCCGAACAGTAACCCCGAACCGAACCCCTGTAATCGAAACCCATAGAACATAAGAGACTACCTAACTAACTCCTCTTTCCGTACTTCGACTAGCCTGCTCCACGCCATGATAATAGCCATAGTTCACGAGATCCCAGAACGTGACTTCAGGATCCTATATAGCCTTCATCATTGTTCTCGTTGAGATCTATCCAGTCCTCACTCTCCTCATCTGTAATGGAGTACCTCAAAGGGAAGTAGAAGACGACAATTATGATGCAGAAGGACTCGAGAAATACAGCCAGAACAATGAGGACACCGACGAAGACAAGAGGTATCCCAAGTGGGCACAAGAATAAGCACCGACAAGGGCAAAGACAACAACAGAGGCAAAGGAGACGTGAAGCGGATAGAGTAAGGATCAGATGGAACTCAACGGGAATGCTGATTAAGACTATGAATCATTCCGAAGTTAGGCTCTGGGGTCTTGTAGACTATGGCTTAGGGATAGGAGTATATTTCCATGTACCAAGATAACAGGAAGACGAGGCGAAGAGAAAAGAAAAAGTACTAAGGAAAAGACCCTTCCACCGTATTTAATACCATCCCCCACCAGTCCCTTATGACTCACACTTTCGTATTCCTCCCCATCATTTTTTCTATTTACATTACCAATCCATTACAACATCGAACCTTCTGGAATCTAATGATGACACCATTACCTTAACCCTCACCCTTCCTTGCTTAACATTCCACTATTGATTTCGATAGCGTTTTGGCTAGATCAGCAAACTCAACTTTTAACTGTAGTCTGCCAATAGTCTCCTAAGTCTTAGGAGAGTCTCCTGAGATTCCTGGATACATTTTGGGTCTCCTGAGGCTCAGGAGACCTCAGGAGACAAATGAAGTCTTGCTGATATACCGAACCCTCGGAACTGATGCTAAGACACCAGGATACCATCTATTATTATTTTTTGCCTTTGCCCTTGCCCTTGCCCTTGCCTTAGCTAGTACCTATGCTTGTGACTGCCTGGTATCTCTCTGTCTTCGCTGGTGTCCTTGTTGTCTGGCTGTGCCTCTTGAGTTACCTCCGAGTCATCATTGTCATATTTTTTTCTGCACCTGGCTTACTACGTTATATAGCGTGATGGATTTGTAATAGAAATAGAGGAGATGGTGGGGAGGAATACGAAGTACATAAGCAAACTCAACTTCTGACTGCAGTCTCCCAACAGTCCCCCAAGTCTCCTGAGAGTTTCCTGAATCTCCTGAATAACTTTTGAGTCTCCTGAAGCTCAGGAGACATCAGGAGACAAATGAAGTCTTACTGATGTATAGCAGTAATAGGGTTTCTATGGGTTGCTATGGAAGGAGGTATGAGCCATCGCGGACTAGCGGAGAAGGGTGTTAAATAGCGAGAGCACCTCTGCTCTTGTTTTTGCTCTGGCCGGTGCTTTTGCTTGTACCTGCTCAGCATTCTCACTGCCTTCGTCAGTATTTTCGTCGCCTAGATTTGCCTCTCGAGTTACCTCCATGTCATCATTTTCATCTTTCTGTGTGTACCTGAGTTGTTCCATCACACTCATTTAACATTCCTCGATTGATTACAATAACACTTTAACTACTGAACCCTCTAGACTGATGTTAAAACGCTGGGGCATATGAGTAACTGGTCTTTTTGGAGAACAGGGAGAAATTCCTGGAGCCATAATCAGTTTGTGGTTAGCTGAATAGTGTTATAGACAAAGGACTGAGTTAAACTGAATTTTGTTTTTCCTACCATCAATAATATCCCCATACTTTCTTATCTACGGTATTCCTATTACAATTGGGTAGTGCTGTAGTTTGGTAACAAAAAAAGGGCACTCCTCCAAATATCCCTTAATCTTAAGTTCCACGGCACCTTTCAAGTTACCTTCCTTGATTAAATAAGTCTTCCATCAATTACATCAATCTCTCTTACATGTGACGGAGTACTGCGGGCCAAAGCAGAAGATGACAATGATGATGGAGAAGGACTCGAAGAACACAGCCAGAACAATGAGGACACCGATGAAGACAGGAAGTTCCCTCAACAGGCACAAGCATAGGCATCGGCAAGGGTAAAGGTAAGGGCAGAGGCAAAAGAGACATGAGGCAGTGGAAGTGAGGATTGGATGGACCTCAACGAGAACGAAGATGGAGACTATAAATGACCCCGAAGTCAGGTTCTGGGATCCTATGAACTATTGGTTGGGAAATAGGAGTTTCTTCCTATGTACGAAGATAACAGGAAGACGAGATGAAGAGAAAAGAAAGAAAAAACTAAAGGAAAAATCTATCCCCACATCTTTGTCCCGGCGTCTTGGCATCGATCCCGATAGTTCGGTAGCCGAATCACTGTTACAATCGTATTGGTTAAGATAAGTGAGGATGGATGGGAATAAGGTAATGATGTCATCATTCGGTTCTAGGGGGTTCGATAGCGTGAGGTATTAGTAATGTAATTAGAGAAGATGGTGGAGCGAATTATGCGGTATGTTGGCGAGAGATTTCTACGGGCTTCGGTGGACAGATGTATGAGTTATACTGGACTGGCGGGGCAGAGTGTTAAATAACGGACATGAACATTTGCCTTAGTTCTTTCTTTCTTTTCTCTTCGTCTTGTCTTTCAGTTATCTTGATACATAAGAATATACTCTTACCTTCCAGCCATTGTTCCCAGGATCCCAGAATCTGACTTCAGGATCACTCATAGTTTCTGTCTCCGTTCCCGTTGAGGTCCATTCGGTCCTCACTTCCCTTGCCTCGTGTTCCCGCCACTCCGCGTCCTTGCCCTTACCTTTGTCCTTGCCAGTGCCTGTGCTTGTGCCCGCCCGGCAGTACTTCTGTCTTCGTTGGTGTTCTTGTCATCTGGCTGTGTTTCTTGAGTCCTTCTGCATCATCATTGTCATCTTCTACTTCGCCCCATGGTACTCCGTCACACTCTTCCTTCGACAGTTCATTATGACTCATTCATCGGAGCATGGAAACCCATGGAACTCCATTGCTACCACACCCCACTATCCTTCCCACTATCTTCCTTGAATATATTACAAATCCAATTGTGTAACTGAACCTTATAGAAACCAATGACGACAACATGACTCCACCCCAAATCCTCTTCACTTCGCATTTCCTTATTGACTGCAACAGCGCTTCGACTACCAAACTCCCAGAAATGATGCCAAGACGCCGGGACAATACAGTTCTCAAATTCTTCATTTTTAGCTCATAGTAGTGCATAAAGTCTTCACCAATGAATGTATATTCCAACGTTCCAGTTTCAATTAAGGCATAAGTGGGAATAATAGATTTTTCATTTTGCGAAATAGAACAGACTACAATCAATTGGTTCTCATCCATTTCTCTTTTTGATACTGAAATATGATGGAGTACCCGAATGCAGAGAAGACGACAATGATGACGTAGAAGGACTCGAGGAACACAGCCAGGCAATGAAGACACCGACGAAGACAGAGTAACTACAGGGCGGACACAAGCATAGGCACCGGCAAAGGCAAAGGCAACGATAAGGGCAAGGACAAGGGCAACAAGAGGCGGAGGAAGTGAGGACCAGATAGACCTCAACAAAGACGATTATGATAGCTATGAAGGATCCTAAACTCAGGTTCTGGGATCACAGAAACTATAGCTGAAGAATAGGAGTATATTCTTATGTACTGAGATAACAAGAAGACGAGACAGAGAGAAAAGAAAGAAAGAACTAAAGGAAATGTCTTCCCATGCTACTTAACATCCTCCCCCGCCAGTCCGCTCTGACTCATTCCTTTACCCAGAGAATCTTGTAGAAGTCCACCGTAACCACACTGCGTAATTCCCTCCACCATCTCTCTTAATTATATTACAAATCCATCACGCCATAGAACCTCCTGAAATCTAGTGACGTTACCATCTCCCCACCTCCGTCCATTCTCGCTTAACAATCCCTTTTCCGTCGCAACCCTCTTCCTCTTACCGAACTGTCGGAACCAATGCCAAGACGCTGGGACACATTCTCCAACGCCTGGACAATAAGCAGCAGATGATCACTGCCCGCTATCGTTCTCGCTACCAGACCTTCGCCCCCATCGCTCGACCTACCGCCCGTTACCCTGCCCCGGCTGCTCCTGCATCACCCGGTCAGTGCTACTAAGCTCCTGCTCCCCACTACTTGGCTCCCGCACCCTGGCTGCCCGTTACCAAGCTCCCGCTCGTCCCAACCCACCTGCTGTAGCTCATCCATCCCATAGGCCCGGAGGAGTGGCCCCTATGGATTTGTCATCAGGACGTGGCTGCCCGGACCCTCAGGAAAGAGAGGCCCGTCGCGTGGAAAATAGATGTTTTTATTGTGACTAAGGGGGTCACCTGGTTAGGGAATGCCCGCAGGCGCCGGCTCCCAGGAATTCAGCCCCCCGAATGATCGGAGCTGCGGTGGAAGTGGTAGAAGAAGAAAGAAAAGAAGAAGCCTTCAGCGATAAGGCGTTAAAAGATTTCCCCCTGGACTGAGTAGCTCACTCCAGGTACGGTTGGAAAATTGGTTTAAATTGTCGCTTTCTGGGTTTTCGGTTTCGGAGAAGGATATGGATGGGAATCAATTAGTTGTAACATGTTCAATTTCTCAAAATAAAGATTCTTTTATCTCATCATATGCGCTCATTGATACTGGCGCCTCAGGATATGCTTTCATAGACTAAGACTTCGTATGCCATCACAATCTCATAACAATTCCCCTACAAGTTCTTCGTCACATAGATGTAATAGACGGAAGACCTATCGAGTCAGGACAGGCCACCCATAAAGTTATCCTCAGTCTCGACATCAATGGACACAAGAAAATGCCCCCTTCTTCGTCACTCAACTCGAGCACTACTCTATCATCATGGGCCTCCCATGGATGAGGAGACACGCCACTACTATTCTACCAGCAAATAATGAAATACACTTTAGCTCCCCAAGCTGCCTCAAACACTGTCTCCCCAGCAGAACCAAGGTGATTGCTAAAGGTGTCAACTTCAAATCCCGACCAGAACCTATCGTCAACATCTCCGCCCTTAAGTCGTATGCGTTCCATCGATTGATCAACAAGAAAAGAAAAGGAATGCAACTATACTCAACCACCCTCAAGGCTCTCGACAATCTACTGATTCAGACATCAAAAGCCCCTCACGTCCTGATACCAAAAGAACATCATACTTTTCTTCATCTCCTCAACGAGTCCGATGTCCCCGATCTACCCCCATATAGACCCGAATATGATTTGTCCATCGATATTCAGGATGGCAAGACAGTACTATTTGGACCCATGTATGGAATGACTCGATTGGAGTTACAGGCTCTAAGGGACTATCTCGCATAAGATCTATCCAAAGGCCGCATACATCACAGTACCTCCCCCGCCGGCTCTCCTGTGCTATTTGTAAAGAAATCTGATAGTTCTCTGCGGCTATGTGTCGACTACAAGAAGCTGAATGGAGTAACGGTCAAAAACCGCCACCCTCTGCCACTGACACCAGAGACATTCATGGGTATCTCAGCGGGCAAGTACTTTACAAAGTTAGATATACGTAATGGATATTATCAATTGAGAATCAGGAAAGGAGATGAATGGAAGACGGCATTCAGAATGCGCTATAGACATTTTGAATACACGATGATGCCCTTTAGTCTCACTAATGCGACAGCGGCTTTCCAACACTGGATTAATGATATGCTCCGTCCTCATCTCGATCATTTCGCTACGGCCTACTTTGACGTTATCCTCATATACTCGGCCACCCTTGAAAAACATAAGATTCACCTCGATAAAGTTCTTCAAATACTTGATCAAAACAATGTTCAGCTTAAGCTAGAAAAACGTGAATCACATGTTAGGGAGACTATGTATCTGGGATTCGTACTCACTCCGGAAGGAATCAAGATGGATGAATCCAAGGTCACTACCATTAGGAACTGGGATACGCCAACCTGTCTGAAAGATGTACAGGAGTTCCTGGGCTTTACCAACTTCTATCGATGTTTTATCTATACATACTCAAGGGTGGTATCTCCACTAACCGCCCTAATAAGGACAGGAGTATTGTTCAAATGGATGGAGAAAACAGAGAAAGCTTTTAACGATCTGAAAATTGCATTCACCACCGCTCCCATACTAAGATACATCGACCCCGACCGAGAAATCATAGTGGAGACGGACGCCTCCGACTATGTCTCTGCCGCTATTATGTCTCAACGCGACGACGAAAGGATATTGCACCCAGTCACCTTCTTCTGTAAAAAACATTCACCGGCGGAATGTAACTACGAAATATATGACAAGAAACTCCTAGCAATCATTCGGGGGTTTGAGGAATGGCGTTACTTCTTGGAAACTGCCTCATATCCCATCAAGGTTCTAACGAATCATAGAAACCTTGAATACTTTATGTCAACAAAGCTACTAAACCGGCGACAGACTTGTTGGTCAGAATTTCTATCACGTTTCGATTTCATAATACAATTCAGGCCGGGGAAACAAGGAGGGAAACCAGATGTTTTAACTAGACGATCAGGGGATTTACCTAAGGAGGGGGATGAGCGTCTCGAATATCAGTATCAGACTGTGTTGAAGAAAAAGAATTTGGATAACAAGCTAAGTTTGTTGGCGGGTTTTTTGGCAAATGAACCTGCTGAAGGAACGCCTACTGTCCTAGAATTATTTATCAAAGCTTACCAAGAAGATAGTTTCCCAAACAAGGTACTCACGATGCTCAAAGTCGGCACGAAGCAATCAAAACAAATCTCCCTCACAGAATGTACAGAGAATGAAGAAGGACTCCTCCTATATCGACGTAAACTCTTTGTACCAGAGCATGAAGAGTTATAGCTCAGCCTACTTCAAGAACACCACAATAAACCATCAGCAGGTCACCCAGGCAGAGCAAAAACTTTCGAACTTCTCAGCCGGGAGTATTATTGGCCAAATATGCGAAAGTACACCGACCGATATGTCATGAATTGTCACACCTGCTGAAGGAGCAAAGCAAATCGCAACACCTCTCAAGGGGTTCTTCAACCACTATCAGTACCCAAAGTACCATGGAGAGATGTCTCTATGGATTTTGTCACTGGATTACCTCTCAGCAATGGCTATAATGCAATTCTGGTCGTCGTCGACCGCCTCACAAAGATGAGACACTTCATCCCATGCACAGAAGAATCAGGAGCCCAAGACATCGCCTGAATGTATCTGGAAAATGTTTGGAAGATACATGGTCTACCAGAAAAGATAGTCTCAGATCACGGAACTCAGTTCAGCTTTGACTTTTGGAAAGCACTCTGCGAACGCCTCGAAATATCCCCATGCTACTCTACCATATTTCACCCACAGACGGATGGTCAAACCGAAAGAATTAATGTCATTATGAAACAGTATCTTCGAAGTTATGTGGACTATCAACAAGACAACTGGGTCGCCTATCTACCCATGGCAGAATTCGCCACCAACAATCACATCTCCAAGTCAACCAAACTCTCCCCATTCAAAGTAAACTACGGTCGTCATCCTCGAATGAATTTTGGTCCTCTACGGCACGGCACTACCATCAATGAAGATCAAGTCAAGACTATGGCAAGAGACATGTCAGAGGTGTTTGATTTGCTGCGAGTGGAAATGCTCAGAGCTCAACGGATACAGGAAGAGTATCACGGCGTAGAGCAAGCTAGGCGCAGTGCGGGAAGATGGGTTAGTCAGATGGTCTCTTATGTTCTACTAGTTTCTAGTACAGGGATTTGGTTCGGGGTTACGGTTCGGGAATAGGGAATAAGAAATAGGTTCGGCATTAAGGGTCTCGGGGTTTTCTATGGGGTTCTGTACAGGGTTTCGCGGATGAGTCATGGGGAGGATTCTCGGGTATATATATGAAATTTCTGTCTCACTTGTAGATAAACTGCTTTCCTTTCCTCTTCATAGCCACTATCCTTTCGGCCCCGCATTTCGGGGGCCTGGCTGGATGCCTCTGTCGGCGTGAAATTTCTCCGCGAGCAGATCGCGTCGTCATGAGTTTCCTCCTCTCTATTGCGCGTTAGAAGTCCTCACGGGTGCGTCCTTCTTTCGCCCTCCTCTCAACAGCCTCTCGCGATAGGCGAGAAGCTATCTTTTCACGCCCAGGACACGCTGCCAACAGCAGGTCAGCGAGGCCCGTTTGTTAAAGCGCCGGTTCTACGTCGACCGAGACCACTCTTTTCAGGGCCCCAGGACCTCACCACTTTTTCAACCGACTATCACTCTCTGTTCCTTTAGTCGCTGCGAATAGTCAACATCTTTTATTTTGATAGTGGCGCTCGCGAGACGAAAATCAGTAAATTGGTTGCAGATAGTGGCGCGAGGCTACAAATCGATGTCGGGTGCACCTCCCCATACGGACGGATCAGATTTCCTGTCGAGATCGCACCTCTTTCAGCGGCGGCTGACGACCGAACTTAACCGCTCGCGCGCAGCTTTCAGATCGGTGCCGACTCTGCTTTTCGCCGCGCGCCGCGGTAGATCGCTGGATTCGGGATGCAAGTTAGTATAGTAGCGTCTATTTTAAGGAATTAGCCGGTCAATGTTTGTGACGGAGAAGTTAGTGGTAGCTTTGTTGTATTCTTTTCTTTTCGTTGGGGGATTTTTCTTTGGTGTCGCTTAGTTATCTACCCCCCTCTAAATTGTGTCGCGGCCATTGAATCGTTTGTTTAGTTAGTTTAGTTAGTTTGCCCAGCGGTGGGCGGAGGAGTGCGATACGCCTCGTGCGTCTATGCAATATAAAGGTCATTCATTCATTCCTATCCTTTAGTCAATACAATACTCTAGAACTCTTAGTCATCTGCCAAGCCAACCTCTCTGCCCTCTAGACGACAGAAGGGACGCTTCTCGCTTTGTCTCGTCCCTAGTCTCCCCCGCTTGTTTCTGTCCTGTCTCATTACCTCGTCTTACTTCGCCTCGTAGTGCCTCAGTGGTATACCTTGGCTCGTCTCATCCTCGTACTCGCTTTGCTCGGTGATAAAAAGTCAGCCAATACAAGTCGAACCTCAGCACCGTATTACGCTATTGGAGACAGGGTATGGCTATCCATGCGGAATTTATTGATCAAGCAGCCGTCGAAGAAGCTAGACTGGAAGCAAGTTGGACCTTACGCCATTTCGCGCATTGTCAACCCATATGCCTACGAACTCATACTACCCCCCTCGCTGAAGGTACATCCAGTATTTCACGTCTCGTTACTGTCGCCTGTTGCCAACGATCCTGTCCCAGGACAAATACAGTCTCTTCCACCCCTAGTTGAGATTGAAGGCGAACAGGAGTGGGAAGTCGGCGACGTGGGCAGTGGGACAAGGTGGAAGAGGCGATGATGATGATCGAAGAATTCGAGAGCACAGAGACAACGAGGCAGCGAAGATAGAGGTAGTGCGGGGCGGTACAAGCGCGATCGGCGAAGGCCAAGCAAGGGTCAGATGGGGCGAGGCAGGAGTAGGGAGAGTGAGGACCGGATGGACCTCAACGAGAACGATGATGATAACTATGGCAAATCCCGAAGTCAGGTTCTGAGATCTCAAGACTATGGCTATGGAATAGGCGTATATTCCTATGTACCGAAATAACAGGAAGACAAGACAGAGAGAGAAGAAAGCAAGAACTAAAGAAAAGATCCTCTCACTCTATTTAACACATTTCTCCGCTAGCCCGTTATGACTCACACCTTGTATTTCTCCCCACAATCTTCCCTATTTACATTACAAATCCCTCAAGCCATCGAACCTCCCAGAATCCAATGAAGTCACCATCACCCTATCTTCGCCCTTCCTCCCAGAATTCAATGACGTCACCATCACCCCATCTCCGCCCTTCCTCGCCTAACATTACTCCTTCCGCCGCAATCCTGTTTCCGCTACCGAACTTTCGGAACTGATGCCAAGACACTGGGACAACGCTATTCTGGATTCTCGAAGACGACGTGGAAGACTGGAGTATCTTGTTCTGTATACCGGTTATGACGAGCCATCATCGCAACCCTATAGCAATCTAGATAATTCTCCCGAATTAGTCAAGAACTTTCACGAACGATACCCACACAAACCTAGGTGGACTTAGGCTTCAGAGAGGGACCTGTAATGGAGTAATCCCGAGACAAGGAAGACGACAATGATGACGTAGAAGGACTTGAGGGACACAGCCGAGCAATGAGGATACCGACGAAGACAGAGGTTCAACCAGGTGAGTACAAGCACAAGCACCAGCGAAGGCAAAGGCAAGGGTAAGGGCAAGTACAAGGGAGACAAGAGGCGAAGAAACTGAGGACCGGATGGACCTCAACGAGAACAATGATGATAACGATGATAGATTCCGAAGTCTGATTCTGGGATCTTGGAGACTATAGCTTTTTGGAGGATAGGAGTATATTCCTATGTACTAAGATAACAGGAAGATGAGATAGAGAGAAAAGAAAGAAAGAACTAAAGGAAAAGTTTTCCCGTACTATTTAACATCCTACTCCCCCCAGTCTGTTCTGACTCATTTCTCTACCCAGAGAACCTCGTAGAAGTCCACTGTAACTACATCACGTAATTCTCCTCCACCATCTCTTTTAATTATATTACAAATCCATCACACCATAAAACCTCCTGGAATCCAATGACGTCACCATCTCCCCACCTTTGTCTATCCTCGCTTAACATTCCCTCCTCCGTCGCAACCCTCTTTCTACTGCCTGACTGTCGGAACCGATGCCAAGACGCCAGGACAGGACCTAATATCTATCACAGCGTAAAGCACACTCTGCAACATTGCGGGAAGAGAGATTAGTCAGGGGTTCTCCTATGTTCTTTGGATTTCAGTAACAGGGGTTCGGTTCGGGAATAGGGGTTCGGGTATAGGAGTTAAGGACAGGTTCAGAGTTACGGGTCTTGGGGGATTCTATGGGGTTCTGTACAGGGTTACTCGGGTGAGTCATCGGGCGGGTATGTGGTGTATATATAAGGGTTCTGTTCTCGCTTGTAGATAGTTCTTTTTCTTTCCTTTTCACGTAACCTTCCTATCCTTTAGACAATACAAAATCTTTAGGACTCTTAGTCATCTGCCAAGCCGACCTCTCTGCTCTCTGGAGGACAGAAGGGACGCTCTTCGCCTCACTTCGCCTCTAGTCTCCCTCGCTTGCTTTCGTCCTGTCCTAGTTTCATTTACCTCGTCTCGTTTCGTCTCGTTTCATAGTGCCTTGGTGGTAACCTTGGTTCGTCTCGTTCTTGTCCTCGCTTCACTCCGTGATAGAAGGAAGGGGATGAGAGGTTGGAGTAGCAGAATAAAGTAGTTTTAAAGAAGGAGAATTTGGACCTCAAAATAAGTTTATTGACGGGCTCATTGGCAAATGAACCTGCTGAAGGAGTGTCTTCCGTACTGGAATTATTTAACAAGGTTTACCAATGCGATAATTTCCATCAGCAAGACTTGATTTGTCTCCTGATATCTCCTAAGCCTCAGGAGACTTTCAGGAGACTTGAGAGACTGTTGTGAGACTGTAGTCAGAAGTTGACTTTGCTGATGTCCCGAACAAAATTTTATCTCTACTTTGAGACGGTGTTCAACAATCAAAAGAGATATCGTTGGCTGAATGCAAGAAGGGCGAGGGTAGACTGCTACTATATCGGGACGCCCTTTCTGTTCCTGACTACAATGAACTCAAACTCTATCTACTACGGGAATATCATGAGAAACCCTCTGCCGGATATCCCGAGAGATCGAAGATACTGAAACTCTTGAGTTGAGGTTATTATTAGCCAACCATGTGGAAGTATACTGACCGCTACATTCAAAATGGTCATACTTGTCAACAGAACAAAGCAGCTTATAATTCACTGCAAGGAGTCCTAAAACCCCTGTCGGTGCCCAAAGGACCGTGGACAGATGTTATCATAGACTTTATGACAGGGCTACCGGAAAGTAATGGCTTTAACGCCATACTAGTGGTAGTGGATCGGTTGACAAAGATGAAGCATCTCATCGGCACTACAGAAAATGTTAACACCAGGGATCTGTCTCGTCTATATCTCGAACAAGTATGGAAGCTGTATGGGTTACCACAGACTATTGTTTCAGATTGAGGGACACAGTTTACTGCTGAATTCTGGAAGGCTGTCCTGGCGTCTTGACATTGGCCCTGAGAGTTCGGTAGCAGAAACGAGGTTGCAACGAAGGAAGTAATGTTAAGCGAGGAAGGAGGGAGATGGTGTAGGAATATCGTCACTAACTTCTATGAGATTCGATGGCGTGATATATTGGAAAGGTGGTGGAGGGAATTATGCGGTATAGCTGCCATGGATTTCTATGAGCTTCTATGGACGAAGGTATGAGTCATAGTGGACTGATGAAGGAGGGTGTTAAATAGCGCGGGAAAACTTTTCCTTTAGTTCTTTCTTTCTTTTCTCTCTATCTCGTTTTCCTGTTATCTCAGTATATAGGAAGATACTCCTATTCTCTAGCCATAGCTCACGAGATTCCAGAATCTAGTTTTAGGATCACTTATAGTTTTCGTTATCTTTCTCGTTGAAGTCTATCCGGTCCTCACTCTCCCTGCCTCTTGTTCACTCTTGCCCTTGTCTTTGCCTTTGACCTTGCCGGTACCTATACTTGTGCTCGCCCGGTTCTCTTTCCCTGTCTTCGTCGATGTCCTCGTTGCCTGTCTGTGTTCCTCTAGTTACCTCTGTATCATCAGTGTCGTCTTCTTCTCTGTGTCTGGGTTACTTCGTCACACTGGCTCTCTGTCGTAGTTTGGAAATATCTCCTCGATATTCGACTGCTTTCTACTTCCAAACTGATAGACAAACTGAAAGAACTAATGCGATCATGGAACAATATCTACGCGGCTATATATTTTATCAATAGGACAATTGGGTAGACTTCTTACACCTCGCTGCATTTGCTACAAATAATCACATTTTGGAAATAACTAACATGTCTCCCTCTTAAGCCAATTATAGGAGACACCCATAGAGTATATTCGGACTCTTACCGTATGGGAAAACAATGAATAAAAACAAGTAAACGGGTTGGCAAGGGAGATATCTCAAGTCTTCGATCTTTTAAAGATTGAGATGTTCAAGGCCCAGAAAATCTCAGAAGAAATGGCTAACCTGCATCGTACCCTGACACCTCGATACATTATCGGCGATTATATTTGGCTATCTACCTAAAATTTAGAGACAAAACGGCCCTTAAAGAAACTCGACTAGGAGCAAATTAGTCTCTACTCAGTAAAACGGATCATGAGTGCCTATGTTAATGAGTTACAATTACCTTCCACCATGAAAGTACATCCAGTCTTTCATGTTTCTTTACTATCATCAGTAGTCAATGATCCCGTATCAGGACAGATCTTGAAACTACCTCTACCGGTTGAGATAGAATGGGAGATCGAATGGGAGGCAGAGAAGATTTAGACCTAAGGAAACATGGCTACCGGGTAGGGTATCTCGTCAAATATATTGGATATGAGGAACCTTCCTGGCAACCATCGAATAATCTTCAATACAGGCCCAAACTTCGACAATCATTTCATCGTCAGTACCCTTGAAAAGCTCAGCCTATCAGGAGCTAGGCCCTAGGAAGGGACCTTATAACAGAGCCTCACCAGCGGTTATGTGACGGAGTACCTCAAGGCAGAGTAGAAGACGGCAATGATGATGCAGAATTACTAGAGGAATACACCCAGGGCAACAAGGACACCGACAAAGACAGAAGATATTTCAAACAAGGACAAGTACAGACAGCGGCAAGGGCAAAGGTAAGGGCAGAGATCAAAAGATACGCGAGACAGGGGAAGTGAGGATCGGATGAACCTCAACGAGAACGATGATGAAAACAATGGGTGGTCCTGAAGTCAGGTTCTGGGATCCCAGGAACTATGGCTAGGAGATAGGAGTATATTCCTATGTACGAGGATAACAGGAAGACGAGACAGACAGAAAAGAAAGAAAGAACTAAAGGAAAAGTCTTCCTGCACTATTTAATACCTCCCTCCATCAGTATACTATGACTTATACTTTCATTTATAGAAGCTTATAGAAACCCATAACAGCTATACCGCATAATTTCCTCCACTATCTTTCCTAGTTATATTACAAATACATCACACCTTCGAATCTCATGAAAGCTATTGATGATATTCTCACCCCATTCCCCTCCTTACTCGTATAACGTTACTTCCTTTGTTGCAATCTTGTTTCTACTACCGAACTCTCGGGACCGATGCCAAGACCCTGGGACGTTAATATCTTCTTTATATGTCCCGGCGTCTTGGCATCGGTCCCGAGGGTTTGGTAGCCAAAAACGCGGTTGTAGTTGCTATGGTAATGATAAGCGAGGGAGGGGTAAGCGTTGGAAGGAGGTGTCGTCATTAGGTTCTATGGAATTCTATGGCGTGATGAATTTGTAATATAATTAGAGAAGATGGTGGGGAGGAATACGAGGTGTGATTGCGACGGATTTCTAAGGGTTTCTACAGGGAAGGTGTGAGTCATAGCGGACTGGCGGAGGGGGATGTTAAATAGCACGGGGAGATTCTTTCCTTAGTTCTTTCTTTCTTTTCTCTCTGTCTCGTCTTCTTCTGCAGTGCATGGGAATATCTCCTACTCTCAAGCTATAGGCCAATCTAGTTTTGGGATTCATCATAGTTATCATCATCGTTCTCGTTGAGGTCCATCCGATCCTCACTCTCCCTGCCCTCTGCTCTTGTCCTTGCTCGGGGATTTGCCTCTGCCTCTGCCTTCGCTGGTGCCTGTGCTTGTGCCCGCCCAGCCGCATCTCTGTCTTCGTCGGTGTCCTCGTTGTCTGGCTGTGTTCCTCGAGTCCTTCTGTATCATTATTGTCGTCTTCTCTGCGTCCGGGTTACTCCATCACACTATATCTCTTGTGGTCGCCAAGCTATAGTTGGTTCATGGCCCACACTTTTACAAAGTCACGGGAACTTTTGTCACCTTACAATACATCGCCGTGTTCTACTCATTTATCCTACTGTGCTCCCAACTTCATAGCATTTTTGAACACGGCTGCTATTTCTATACAAAAGAGTAATTTTCTGTGTATGCATCTAATATTAGCCGTGTTTGGGAATGCTGTTCACGAAGTGACGGATAAGGATTGTAGGCTAATAATAGAGTTTACTCTGGCGACGCTAAGTTTAATTATAATGCAGGACACCACCAAGAAATTTAAGAGTCTCTGATCCTGCTTGGAAGTATATTTTCGGGCAGCAGAATCCCGTCTCGGGAATAAGAGGAGATAAACTCCGAGGAGAAGTATACTGATTGACCTTTTGACATTTGTTTTTTGAGGAAATATGGTTGGCTTGGCCTATTTATCTAGTCGAGGACATTTACCGCAAACAAGCACTAGTAATTGCTGAACGGATGTATTTAAAATTGGAGGGATCCATATTCCTCAATATATAGGCATCTATATATGTAGAACATCTAAATCCGTAGAGTATTGTTGGCCCGCAAATCTAACTGCAGGGAAAGAAGACAAATAAAAATTTTCACAATCATGACTTAGTGAAGCGATAATGCCAATACCAGTTATTTCTGAGGGTGAAAGGATTTAGGCTCTTTTCCCAGTTCCCCCACGGTCTACCATGCGAGTATGTGCATACTAAAAGCAGTTACGGCCATTAGACTGTCCTAGTTCAGCGTACTAATATGCGGGTAGGAACCTACGGAAGCACCGGAGGTACATAGAAGAAAATCTACGACAACCAGGAACATCAGTATCTGCAGATATGTAATCTGGCCCGGCGAGGCGACCGGGTGTTCTTGTGGTGTGTCATAGGCTTATGGGATATTAGAGGGGTGTGCCAATAAGATAAACATCTACGCCAAACAATAAAATATTATCGAAACATTTGCGTAACTCTGTGGGTATGGCTCAAGTAAGTTGTGTTGAGGGAGGTTTCTAGCTCCGTTCGTAACCTTGTGGAATACTTCGCATTATTTGAGAACACCAGGAGTGTAGTGGTGATTGGTCAATTATTTGATTCAAATATCTGTAACCATGGTTGAGGGTAGAACACATGACGCACGAACCCCCCATAATAACTGTTTGCAGCGGTGGTTGTATGAAGGCCAGAGATATCGGGAAGGCCAGCGGGGAGAGCAACGACGTATGTAGAGCCCGGGAGTATTTTAGTTTGACCCACCGAGCGAAACTCACTCCCTCAACCCCTCTTCTCCCCACTCCGCCACCACCATTGAACTCTTCCGCCCGCTCTTTCAATAAAGTCTTCTACCATTACCACTTATTATCGTTGAATTTGAGAAAGAAATCTCTCTGGAAATCTCAACGCTCGAGAAAGATGACCGACACCATCATCCAGCCAGATGTTGCTGCTAATGCTGGGTTTGTTCTCCCACTGCCTATCTATTTCTATCCTTAACCTCGCCGCCTTCCCGCCCTAATTCACCCTCCCCCCCCCCCCAAACCCTTCAATTTTTTTTTCGACAGAGGGACAGAATTGAGTTTGGGGAAGCCTTGATATCAATATGGCTGCTATTATTTTCCAGCATTGCAACGGTGGGGGCGGGGTAGTTTCTAGTATTTGATGCTGATAAGCGATTGCAGCACGGTGGAGCTCAAAGAGAACACAACTATTATCGTTCTCGGTGCTTCTGGTGATTTAGCGAAGAAGAAAACTGTGCGTATCTGTCTCTTATGATTGCCAAGGTTTAATCATAACTGACGATTTGTGTAGTTTCCGGCTTTGTTTGGACTGGTTAGTGATCTCTGAGGTTTCAATCATCGAGGATAGCTAGTTGACTAGTCAAACAGCACAGAAACAAATTTCTTCCTAAAGATTGCAACATCGTTGGATATGCGCGAACGAAGATGGATGGGAAAGAGTATCTCAGTCGGGTGAAGTCTTACATTAAGACACCTATCAAGGAGATGGAAGAACAACTCGAGGAGTTTTTGAAAAAGTGTTCCTATGTGTCTGGGCAATACGACCAAGACGAATCCTTTATTAGACTTCGTGAGCACTTAGACGAACTTGAGAAGGGCCGACCAGAAAATCATCGCATCTTTTATATGGCACTCCCGCCATCTGTTTTCACGACAGTCTCACAGCATCTGAAGAAGAACTGTTACCCTCAGAAGGGAATTGCACGTTTGATTGTAAGTTTAAGCAATAAGGTTAAAATGAATAATAGGCATGGCTGCTTATTCTCGGAATAGGTCGAAAAACCATTCGGTAAGGACCTCCAGAGCTCCAGAGAACTTCAAAAAGCACTTGAACCAGACTGGAAGGAAGAAGAAATTTTCCGTATCGACCATTATCTTGGAAAAGAGATGGTCAAGAACCTACTTATCCTCAGATTTGGAAACGAATTTTTTGGTGCAACCTGGAACAGGAATCACATCGATAACGTTCAAGTAAGTAGCGTAAATATAATTATCAATTGATCACCCTCCCTTTTCTAATATATGTACAGATTACATTCAAGGAACCTTTTGGAACAGAAGGCCGTGGAGGTTACTTTGACGATTTCGGCATTATCCGCGATGTTATGCAAAACCGTGAGTTATCATAAAATACAGCCCATTCAAGACTTGAGGAGCTGATAAGGAACTAGATTTGCTTCAGGTATTGACTATCATCGGAATGGAACGCCCGATTTCGTTTTCGGCGGAAGACATCCGTGATGAGAAGGTGAGATGAATATTTAGCTCTTATTGGAAACTGTCGTTAACATGGCCTAGGTTCGCGTATTGAGAGGAATCCCAGCTATCGAGCCCAAGAACGTCATTATCGGGCAATATGGGAAATCGCTTGACGGTAGCAAGCCTGGATACTTGGATGATGATACCGTTCCTAAGGACAGCAGGTGCCCCACGTTCTGTGCACTCGCTGTTTACATCAAGAATGAACGATGGGATGGCGTGCCATTTATTCTAAAGGCAGGAAAAGGTAAGACCAATCCAATCTTATAAAACTTAACTATGAAGTACTTACATTGTGTCTTGGAAAGCTCTAAATGAGCAGAAGACCGAAATCAGAATTCAGTTCAAGGATGTTACAAGTGGAATCTTCAAGGACATCCCTCGTAACGAGCTCGTCATCCGCGTCCAGCCTAACGAAAGTGTGTACATCAAGATGAACTCGAAGCTTCCAGGGCTTAGTATGCAGACGGCTGTGACTGAGCTAGATCTTACCTATCGACGTCGTTTCAGCGATCTCAAGATTCCAGAGGCCTATGAAGCTTTGATCCTGGACGCATTGAAGGGTGACCACTCCAACTTTGTCCGTGATGATGAACTGGACGCGAGTTGGAGGATTTTCACCCCTCTATTGCACTATCTTGATGAGAATAAGGAGATTATTCCTATGGAATACCCATATGGTAAGTTCGCAACCCAAGTTCCGTGTGATGATTGTCTAATATGATATAGGATCTCGTGGCCCAGCTGTGCTGGACGACTTCACTGCCTCTTATGGGTACAAGTTCAACGACCTGGCGGGTTATCAATGGCCTGTTCAGAGCACAGTTCCCAACAAACTATAGACTTTGATACGATCATTGTACTATGTGATACGATATAAAATTTCTTGCAATAGTCCAGCAGTCTACTTCGCAAGACTTTGTGGGGCTTTTTGGACGTGTTGGTGGTTGTTTTGAATTCCCTTTCACTTGTTACAAATATCTCTTGCGGGTTTCGGTTTTTTTCGCTGTTCGTTCGAATTTTTGTCTTTCCGCCAATTTCCCTCTTTCTTCATAAGGTGCTTAAAAGATCTGCCTGTTCTTGCTGAAATGAGATGCACCTAAATAATCCTTGGTCAATTTATACAATGACGTAGTGTGTGTGGTTACCCGGCCGAGATGACCCTTCTATAGATTCAGTGCACGGAAAGAAAAGCACAGCGCACATCAAAGCTCACGTCTCTCAAGGGTTGTCAACGAGATTTTATCACCCCCATCCGCTTTCAAGTTGTTGCTCTCTGCCCGTATCGACTCTTTTAATACTTGTATTAGGCATTCTACCTGTGGGCCCAATCGGCAATTGACTTACCACTTAATCATCCTGATTCAGCCACTGAACCAAACCCCTAAGGCTTAGGGTTTGCGCTTTTGATGGCGGCTACATGGGGTGGTGTTCCAGCCATCAAAGGTCCCACCGACTCGGTGCGGATGATATTCTTGACGATATGGTTGGTGACTGCATTCGTAAATACAGCTTTGGGTCGGATGGGAGATTATACTAATAGTCTAAAGCTTGACTGGTGTCCAATTAGTATGGAGTGTGGAAATGTCATGTTAGTTTACACCCTCGGAGGTTATTCTTGAGTTACCAGTTCACACCGTCTTGGTTGGCCAATAAGGGTAGCTAGTGATATACTCTACTTTATTTAAGAGCTGTAGTTCGTGAATTATGTTACAAAGTTTTCTCGTATTGTCGTCATTTGTTTATATGACTCGATTGCTGACTCGACCTGTGCTCTATAGATTGTGCCCCTTACCTTTTATCACTCGGTCTGACTAAATCTCTCATGAGCCTGGTTTGGGTTGTGGGGCCTATGGCTGGGCTCACACAGCCCGTGGTTGGTGCTATTGCGGATAGGTCACGATCACGGTGGGGTACTGTCACTATTTGGGCTTATATCCATTCGAATTCCGATTTAATGTGTGTATAGGAAGAAGACGGCCGTTTATGGTCATCGGGAGTGTTGTGGTCGCGATTGCACTGCTAATCTTGGGCTGGACGAAAGAGATCAGCACCTTTTTCTTTGGAGAAAGTGATGCGGTCGGTTCCATTTACTCTGATGTTGTAAGGCTTGTGATACTGACTGATTCCAAAGGCCAATACTATCGCTATTATTATTGCAATTATGGCACTAGCTTTGGTTGATTTTGCTGTAAATGCCGGTTAGTAATGATGGTATTAGTTTGAAAAAGTGAAGCCCACTAACTATGACAATTTAATTCAAAGTGCAAGCATGCTGTAGAGCACTTATTGTTGATACTCTCCCAATTCCTCAACAACAACATGGAAGTGCCTGGGGTAAGTCCTTGAGTTCGTTACTTTGTACGTCCAGTTTACTCATGATCTGAAGCTAGTAGGATGATAGCAGTGGGGAATATTGCTGGTTACTTTGCGTAAGTTTCCCGGATTGTATAATGAATAACGAACAAGACAATTTAAAATAATCATAATCTTGCAGCGGTACTGTAGACCTTAAGGGAATATTTGGTACTTCTCTAGGAGACAGTCAATTTAAACAATTAATGGTCCTTGCCGCATTCTGGTTGTTATTCTGCATTCTTGTCACTTGTTTTTGCGTAGATGAGAAAGTTCTTTTGGCAAGACGGTGAGATTTCTAGCCAACTTTTCGGATTTTTGGCTAATATTACACTTTAGAAGTTCTGATGAGAAATCATCCGCGATTCAAGTATTTGCCTTGATATGGAGAACTTCATGGCATCTTCCGAAAGGTATCTGGGATATGTGTGTAATATTGTTTTGGGCGTGGATAGGTAAGTGGGATTGAGCTTTTTCGACAATCGCATTTCTAACCGATCTCAAGGGTGGTTTCCATTCATGGTTTATAGCACAACATTCGTGGGTGAGGTTCTCAAGCGTTATGATATGGATGCCCAAGAGAGTTTGCAGTCGTCTACGGATGTTGTCGGAGATATTGCACGAGTTGGTAGTATGGCGTTGGTTATATTCTCCGTTGTATCTTTACTCTCATCGATCATCTTGCCCTGGGTAGTGACATCCCCAGAATCTGACGAGCTTCATCAAAAACACCCAGGGAATGGCTCACTGGTAGATTTTTTGGAGGTTATAGTACCCCTCAGGCCAAGCTTAGCAACTGCATGGATTGGTGGGCACGTCATGTATGCGTCACTAATGCTTATGACTTTGTTTGTGTCGACTGTGAATTGGGCGATGCTCTGTGTTGCCCTTAGTGGAGTGTGAGTATATTATCTCCAGCTGATACTTTTACGACCATTGTTGACTTAAATATAGGGCCTGGTCTCTAATGACTTGGGTAAGCTGTCTCATCCTGCATGCCGCTTTTGTATTTTATCTCTAAAAGAGCGAAAGGCCCCGTTTAGTATTACTGGAGAAGAGATTAATCGGCTCAATATATGTGTGCATGTCAATGGTTATCGTCCCCGGAGATTGAGTGGTGCATATGGCCCTCTAGATCAACAAAACCCCGAATATGACGAAGACATAGAGATGGACGAAGTGACAGGGAACCCTATCTCCAGAGGTACTACTACCCTA
The DNA here is from genome assembly GCA_024713865.1 of Morchella sp. 2016-72. Classification (NCBI taxonomy): domain Eukaryota; kingdom Fungi; phylum Ascomycota; class Pezizomycetes; order Pezizales; family Morchellaceae; genus Morchella; species Morchella sp. 2016-72. Next base: position 1,000,520 of record JAMJEY010000010.1, on the reverse strand, counting down.
ACCATGGTACACCCAGAAACTGGTTCCGGCGAACTTGTAGGAGTTTAGTAAGTTATATTTATCTTTATTTCTCAGAAAATTTGACTGACGGTAGTAGTCTAGGAATTCTAAATGTGTTTGCATGTTTGCCACAATTTGTTGGCTCCTTTATATCCTTTGTTGTGTTTTCAGTATTGGAGCCGGGGCTCAGTCCCGAATTCTCGGAGGGGGATGTCGGGCCTCCAAAGGTTGGTGTTAATGCTATTGCAGTTTGCATGGGGATTGGTGGAATTTCTACATTGATTGCAGCACATTATACTTTGAGGTTTAAGCATCGCTAGTAGAGAGTGTGTGGTTCGTTGGATACCTTAAGGCTGTGATTAATAGAGTGTTGTAGTATTCCCTGGCCTGGTGAAATTTGCAAACTCGGGATCTGGGGTTGTTGCCCTGAAGGAAAGTGCAACGGCCAAGGAGGCAGCAACCCCTGTATCACCTCACTAGGCTAGGGGATAACTTTCACTGCTAGGTTAGGGTGTGTTGGCTTCTGGGTCCAGGTATGTACTCGGGTGCATGTATTTATATGCTCTTAGCTTGGATTACTGGGAGCTGGCAGCTTTACTCGGCATTAAACCTAACCCTCACCCCGTGAACCTCTTGCTGCGAAATCATTTTCTGTGACCTGTTTTAGGTTTCCGGAACACCACCGTGCCGTCGGGGCCTGATACGTCTCCGTTTTTGTTGCGGCGGGCGGAGGGATATGATTACATATTACAACGTGGTTTTCTGTGACCCCATAGTCCCATTGGCCCTTAAAGATTTTACTGCGAGCATAGACCAATCTCACGCGTTTTGCAATATATTAATAATGATGCCGGAGACTGTAGGACTTGCGTATCCTTCCATGGAAAGAGCACTCAGTCTATGGTTTTACATAGGTGCATGCAAATAGTGGCCTAGTTTATAAACGTCTGGAAAATAGAGTAGAGTAGTGATTGCTATTCTTACAACCTTGCAGTAGCGAGTGGCGGGGCCAACCCCCCCCACCTGTTAGCTGAGGTCTGGGTAGATCATGCAGTGTTCCTGATCGTCAATCGAGCCTGCCAAGGTCACATTGACATTGGCGAGTGACTAAGCTGTAAAAAAAAAAAGTTGGGAGCTTCCGCTACACACAAACAATACAATATACCCCTCCAACAGTCCGGAGAATCACAGCATAAATTTCGGTTACAGTACTCCATAGATATGATTACAATTGGTGAGTTTTCTCTGGCTAGTGCACACCTAATTGCACACCTAATTGCACACCAAGAATTGTTTGTTAAGCTCTATGTTTTAAAGAGGTTCCTTGCTCATCAGCCAATATTGGTATGGATAAAATTCTCCCATACTTTTCTCTTTACGGGGAAAACTCCTATGGGAAAGTATACCAAAATTGATCTTCCTTAGGCCCCGGTTTCGACGTAGTGGGTTTATCCCTCTCGATCTGGCTCAAGCTTCAGGTCGCCTTTAAAGCTACGGCAACCTCTTCGCATCCCGTCAACTGCCAAATTACATACGAAGGTGAAGGAGCCGACCATGTTCCACTAAACGCAGAGCATAATCTTATCACCCGCACTGCACTCTATGTACTTAAGTGTCACTCCATGCGTGCTTTCCCGAGCGAAACACATGTGCACATTATTAACCCCATTCCCCTTGGCCGTGGCCTTGGCTCATCCGGTGCTGCTGTTGTTGCAGGTGTGATGCTGGGCAATGTGGTTGGAAAACTCGGTCTCAGTAAGGATAGGATGATGGACTATTGCCTGATGATTGAGCGTCATCCAGACAACGTTATGGCGGCAATGTATGGTGGGTTCGTGGGCAGCTATCTAAAAGAACTTGATCCTGTGGACATGGAGCGAAAAGAGATACCGCTGGCAGAAGTTCTACCAGAACCAGCTGGTGGTGTAGATACGGGGTTGAGACCCCCAGAGCCACCGCTCGGGATTGGGCACTACATTAAATTCGGTTGGGCGAGAGAGATCAAGGCTATCGCTATCATCCCACAATTCGAGGTTTCTACTGCGACAGCTCGAAGTGTGCTACCAGCTAACTATAGTCGGGCAGATTTGGTGAGTGTCTTTCCTGGTTGGCTATTATACATAAGTTAGGGATAGAGGTACTGAACATGAATAGATCTTCAACCTGCAAAGGCTTGCGGTACTTACCACAGCGTTGACAAGGTCCCCCCCCGATGCGGAGCTCATTTTCCAAGCCATGCAGGATAAGGTACATCAGCCTTACCGTAAAGGACTGGTATATTTCTCTTCTTTTAATCATGCATTACTATTTTATTTAGAAACTGAAACTCTTAGATCCCCGGGCTACCTGAAATTCTGGCCTCAGTTACCCCACAGTCCCACCCGGGCCTCCTTGGGATTTGTCTCTCAGGAGCTGGCCCTACTATTTTGGCGCTAGCCACCGAAAACTTCGAGAACATAGCAAATGAGATCCTGACAAAATTCAAGCAAGAGGGAATCACTTGTGATTGGAAAGTGTTGGAGCCTGCCTATGATGGTGCCCGGGTCATGAATTCGTGATTATTCTATCATTGGCCTACGTCTAAAGCTTGTAAAGAGATATATAGAGAGAGGGGGATGATAGAGACTTCTATGCCCCAGCAGGGGCGGATCCAAACGGAATATAAACGTGTAGTGAATTGGGAAGCAGGCATGACCATAGTGGGATTGTGACATCTAGCACATTTATTCATGTAATAAAAGCTAAAGTTCACAACAACCTCGTCTTGATTATTTCCGCCTTGAGATCATCTCACCTAGACAGTACCGCCGATATCCGAAGCACCAAATCAAGAACCTGTAAGTGCTCGTCGGAGCCATCAGCTAGACGTTTGTCGATTTCGGAGAAGATTAGGACAATATCGTTCTTCTGTTCTGCGGTCACAACATCGTTGAATATTAACTTATTGTACATCTAATAAAATTATTATGTTAGAGATTCTGAGGTAATTGTTGATAGTTTAAAATAAACGAACCTGCAATACAACTTGGCTCGCACTCCATCCATCCGCGATAATATCACGAACCAGTTTAGATAGTTGCGGATATGGGCTCACGCCCTTCTTCGGCTCACACGCTTTTAGCACTTCTTCAACTGTTGCGTCTGGTATCACACCCGCAATCTCTTCAATTGACCTAACGGTGACAGGTTCACCGGCTGTTACAACGATTCCATCGTTCTCCATCTCCTCATCTCCATCTCCATCTACTGGTGCATGCTTGATCGGATTATGTAGTCTTGCCGCCGACTGTAGGTAGGTGATGGCCTTTCGTAGGTCGCCGTCTGAGACCCGAATCAATGTGTCGATGACACCACTCTCATAATCTACCCCCTCTGCTCTTGCGATCAACTCTAACCTTTCCCTGGAATTGCTTTCGTCTAATGGCTTAAACCGGAACTTTGAGCATCTAGAAGCAAGTGGATCAATGATCCTCGTGACATAGTTGCAGATTAAACAAAATCGAGTGATCTTGGAGTATGTCTCCATTGTACGTCGGAGAGCGGACTGTGCATCCTGTGTCATGGAATCTGCCTCGTCTAGGATGATAATCTTGTAGGGAGGGCACGGATAGGCGGAGGACTGGGTTGTAGTTGCATTGGAAACGGTAATACGGGCAAAATTTTTGACTTTTTCGCGTACGATGGAAATGCCGCGCTCGTCGGAGGCGTTGAGTTCGAGGACTCGGGTTTTCATGAGGTCTGGGCCGTAGAGCTCTTTTGCTAGAGCGAGGATTGTAGATGTCTTGCCTGTGCCTGGTGGGCCATAGAACAGCATATGAGGAAGCTGTTGAATATTAGATTTAAGTGAAATTGTGGGTATTGACGGGACTGACATTTGAGGATTGGAGGGTACGTTTGAGTACTGTAATTGTGTGGTCCTGAGCAGTGACATCACTAAGGTTTTTTGGGCGACTAGAGAATCTTAGATATTGTGCCCCCGGCTTGGTATTCGGACGAAGCTGCGAGATGGATAACTTACTATTTCTCGACCCAGGGAACAGGCCGACTAGGGTCCTTTGATTTTGAAGTTGAGGGGGTAGCATTGCTCTGTGCAGTCGCAGCAGCAGCTCTTCGGGCGGCGACGTCAAAGAAGGAACCCATGAGCGCTAGCTCTTAAAAATCAAACAAAAGGGAGGGGTATTATGCTCGAGAAATCTTTGGTTGTGCTGGATAGACGGGGTACGCGTTCGAGAGTGCGCTAAAGCTATGGATTACTCTTGACTAAGCCAGCGGAACTATTATATTAATGAATTAAACAAAAAAAAAAAAAAAGCCAACGGAACTCTCCTGACACTCGGGCCACTCGCGGCGTATCACTTAAGTACTCGGCCCTGACTCTACCCAGCGGTACTGCTTCTATCCACAGTGTTTCATTCTATCGCTCGCATCCCTCACGCCTCTGTTCCTACAATTGTGACCCGCTCGTCCTCGGGTTTACTCTCCCCCATTCTTCACTTCTTATGATTCAATGAGCGATGCCGCAGATCCACAACCCCCAGCTGCTACACTCCCCGAGGAGAACCGGGAGAGCAACGATGCGCGCTATTCGAAGCTACTCAAGCAAAAGCGGGGAGAGTATTTAGATCATTTGCTAAGAAGCTTAGACATGATCGCATATTGCCATTTCTCGTATTTGTACTTCTTAGAGTATGTAATTACTACCCGCTCTTGCCTTCTAGAAGAGGAAGCGAGGAACAGAGCTGAACTCATGGGAAAACAGTTGTAGTCTGTTTAGATTTATCATCCGTTCAGCGATTCAGCTTAATTTCCTCACACCAAAGCCCCCGAACTTTCCTGTACATTCTCAACGCCGCCCAGCCATTGTCGCGCTGTTTGGTAGCACAGCATTTTGTTTTCTGTGCCATGTTCTTGGGGCGGCGCCGAGCGCCGGGGAGCTAAGCAATGGCTATTTGCATGGAGGGTTTATTATAGATTTTATCGGACAAGGTCTGCTACTACTCTCGCCTTTTGTTTTAGGCTTTGCTTAGACTGAGATGACTATACAGAGGGGCCAATCTCAAAATGGAGGCTGGGGTTTATGGATGTTGTAATCTTATCCTTACAGATTGTCATGTTAAGCCTCGTGGTTTCGAAACAAGAGCAAGAAGCTGCGGATATGACCACAGATGAGCGGAGAACTCTCGCCCCTATACAAGATTTGGAGTCCGAAGAGCGGGGAGAGGCGCGGCGACACTCGTTTACATCATCAGATTCCAACAGCTCTAGCAATCGATCCGAGGACCAAAGGCCGGATAATACCCTCTTTATGGACGGCGATGAACACGCGGTTGGTATGATAGTCGATGGAAGCAGCGAAGCAGAGCGGGAAAGGCTACGAAGAGTCTTTGAACTCACCTCAGGAGAATTTATAGCTGCGGAGCTCAAGGTTGTTGATGTAATACAACGGCAGTGGCGTAAGAGCGACGTCCAAGTCGGAGGAGGAGGGGGAGAAAGAAGTGGAAGGGCTGGGGGAATAGCTTCTGGAGGGGAAAGAAGACGTCAATTAAACTAGGCATAACTAGTTTTTTATCATATCTACTCAGTCGCTAATTAAAAAGTCGGAATTTTTGATAAGCGTTTGGTTGCAACGATATCCGACAATTTAGTTAACGCGCGAGTACTTCTATAGTAATATTTCAAAATATTTGTTGCTTTGGCGTTTAATGGTTGGGAATCTATGGTTTGTTGGCGTAATTAAAATTGGAATAATAATATGATGACTGGTATCTGCTCATACACACGGCGTTCCTTCCCCGCTTCTTCCTCGCTTTTGAAATTTCAAAAACTACTAAGCACCCAGGTTATACAAGTAGTAAGGTCTTTAACTCTTAGGCTTCAAGATGCCAGCCCCATCCCCCTTCGTTGAAAACCTGCTCAAAGGGCTTTCAATCAACAAAATGGAATAAGGACTCAGGCTTTTGGCTCCTTTGCTGAAGATCCCTTTCCTTTCGTCTCTATCATCAGCATAGTCCTTATGAGTGAGAACACCACCGATAAATCAAGAATCCTGCCTATACTCCTTTATGGCATCGTCAAGCAAAACTCCTCGCTTCAACACAAGATCTCCCACCTCGAAGAAGTCAGACATCACTACCCCCACTGTCTTCAGGAAAACTGAGGACGTATCACGGCTCCGCCTCCTGCTTCTCACCTTCCACCAAGACGCCTCTGGAACAGGGTTGTTAGATAGTATCGGTTGATGTCGGAGGTAGAATGACGGGTTAGGAAGGAACTCGGGTAATAGAATGTAAGCGCTAGGAAGAATTGGGTAGGAACAGGATAGAATAGAGGTTAGCGGGAATAGTATGGGTAATACGGGAGTGTAAAGGTTTCTATGGGATTTTATGGTATAAGCCATCAGCGTGAAGGAATCATTGTATATATAGTGCTCGTTGTTTCCTATATTTCTGCCTCTCTAGGCAACGTCTTCTCTCTTTTAGCAATATATTACTTTGGATTCGGCCCTTCTGTTTCTGCCTGACCCTGAACCTGAACCCGACCCCGAACCTGAACCTGTCTCGACTCCGATGTAGCCTGAGCCGACCCTGTCCTGCCCCGATTCTTTCTGAACCCCGTACTTGAGCCCGACCCCGTCCCGTCAGAGGACGCCACCTCCTCTCTAAATCTATTAGTCGCCACTACCTCTACTTTTAACACCCCATCAGCTGCTCTCCAAGTCAAGGCTAAAGTCAAAGATACCCCTCCTGACTATACACTTCGACAACATTCATCAAACATATCTCTCCCCTTCTGTTACCCCTGAGAACCGTAATCAGTTCTCAGATTTTGAATTCATCGACAATTACAAGAATAGATGCCAATCTACTTTTGCAGAAGACACATCGGTTCATATTCCTGCCACTAAAGCACCCGCTCAACGGACAAAGTAGACCCCACAGCTGAAACCCCCCCTGTCTAATCCAACCCCCTCCCTTTGATCCAGAGGAGAATATTCACCACTAGAATCTTTCTGGCTCCAATTGAAGACTACTATTGCTGTACGAGGCGAAGATGAGGGGAGAACGGCTAAGGTACACAACTGAGGCGGTGCGAGACAAAATAGAGTGAGGTGGGGGACAGAGACAGGATGGAATGAAACAAGGAGACTAAGAACGAGGTGAGGCGAGGAGCTGTCCTGTATTTTCTAGAGGATGAGAGGGATAGCTTGGCGATAACTAGAAGTCCTAAAGTATTGTATTGACTAAAGAATAGGAAGGTTGCGTGAATAGGAAAGGAAAAGAGCTATCTACAAGCGAGAGCGAGGCCTATATATACATCCTATGATTCTATCCAATGACTCATTTATGAAACCCTGTATAGAATCCCATGGAACCCCAAGACCCTTAATAACGAAACCACACCTTATTTCCTGTTCCCGAACCGTAAACTGAAACTGAACCCATGTAATTGAAAACCATAGAATATAAGAAAACCCCTAACTAACTCCTCTTTCCGAACTTTGCCAAGCCTGCTCCACGTCGTAATAGAAAGCATAATAGAAATGGACGCCTCTGACTATGTCTCCACCGCTATCATGTCTCAACACAACATGATGACGAAGAGATACTATACCCAGTCATGTCTTTTTCAAGAAACATACGTCGACGGAATACAACTACGAAATATTTGATAAAGAACTTCCAGCATTCATTCGGGGATTTGAAAAATGGTGATACTTTTTAGAAAAGGTTTCATATCCCATCAAGGTGTGACGGGGCTCTACCTCCAGAGCAGGAGTAGAGTAGGGCAAAGGGTCCAAAGAGAGTCTCTAACTTCACAGTAGGCTCTCAGACACCAATAGATGACTCTGATCACTGTCATAGAAAGTAAAGGGCCGATAGGAATAAATCAAGTTTAGAGATAAAAGATTCTTCGCGTATTCACTTAGAATAATCTTAAGGGACTTCTTCCACTCTGATTCCTCAACTGGAGATGATGGTCGGAGAAGACGTACGGGAACAAAAGCGAGTACTTATACTCCGAGCCTCTCTGGTCCTGAACTCCGTCTTTCCTACTAAGTTCTGATAGTTGCCCTGTTGTGGACCGGAATGATATTCCTCCGTTACCCCGCTTCTCTAAGCGTTAACGGATGTTCTCGGCTTCACGGGTATACCATCCTTAGTCAGGGTTATGGACTACCTGCATCCTGGGCTAGCACCTAGCTCTCCGGGCATGCATTAGATGAGGCTCCGCTCAGATAGTCTACCCAAGGTTGCGATAGAGCTGTCATTCAATTGTAGAGTTCCCGGGCTAGAAAAGCACCGCCAGTAGCAGTGTCCATAATGCTCAGAGGGATAATAGAAGATGCTCGGGCACTCAGAGCCTAGCTCTGGCCGGTCCTCTAGACACTGACGAAGTAGTAGACCCGTCAGTCAAGACTTCCCATGAATAGTTCTTCTGCCCTAGTTGGCTAGGAGGTCCGTATCCTTACAGCAGGTAGCGAGCCTCACTGTAGTAACTTTCCTACCACTATCCCAACTGGCTTCTAACAATGACTCTTCGCATATAACGGGCCCCATGTATACTCATACACCAGGTGGTTTGGAATGGCTACGTTATACAAGCTCCTGATTGATTATAGGAATTTTGAATACTTTATGTCAACAAAACTACTAAACTGATGACAGACCCGTTGGTCAGAATATCTATCATGTTTCGACTTCATCATTCAATTCAGACCAGAGAAGCAAGCAGGAAAACCGGATGCACTGACCAGGCGATCAGAGTACCTGTATGAGGAGGGGGATGAACGCCTCAAATATCAATACTAGACAGTATTGAAGAGAAAGAATTTGGACTCTAAGCTAAGTTTGTTAGCGGGTTCTTTGGCAAATGAAGCCGATGAAGGAACACCTATTGTTCAACAATTCTTTTCAAAAGCTTGCAAAGAAAACAGTTTCCTAAGCAAGGTACTCACGATGCTAAAAAAGGAAACAAAGCAATCGAAACAAATCCCTCTTGCCGAATGCGCAAAAAATGAAAATGGGCTCCTTCTCTATCGATGCACACTCGTCGTGCTAGAACACGAGGAATTACAACTCAGGCTCCTCTAAGAATATCATGAAAAACAATTAGCACGATACCTCCGATAGAGCAAAAACCCTCGAACTCCTCAGTTGCGAATACTACTGGCCAAATATGCAAAAGTACACCGACCAGTATGTTATGAACTGCCACATCTGTCGGAGAAGCAAAGCAAAACGCAATGTTCCTCAAGAAGTTCTTCGCTCCTTATCAGTACCTAAAACACCATGAACGGATGTCTCTATAGACTTTGTTATGGGACTACCCCTGAGCAATAGCTATAATGCAATCCTCGTTATCATCGACCGCCTCACAAAAATGAGACACTTCATCCCCTGTACCGAGGGATCAGGAGTTAGAGATCTCGCCCGTATGTACTTGGAAAATGTTTGGAAACTACATGGTCTACCAGAAAAAATAGTTTGAGACCGCAGCAATCAGTTTACCTCCGACTTTTGGAAATTATTTAGCGAACGCCTTGAAACCCCTCCTCGTTACCCCACTGTCTTTCATCTAGAGACGGACGAACAAAATGAGAGGATCAATGTCATCATGGAACAATATCTTCGAAGCTATGTGTACTATTAACAGGATAATTGGGCTACCTATTTACCAATGACAGAATTGGTCACAAATAATCATGTCTCTGAATCAACAAAGCTCTCCCCCTTTGAAGCAAACTAAGGATGTCACCCCCGGATGAACTTTAGCCTACTACGGCACGGTACTACCACCAACAAAGACCAAACCAACACTATGGCAAGAGATATGTCGGAGGTGTTCGAGTTCCTTCAAGCGAAGATGTTCAAGACTCAGCGGATTCAAGAGGAGTCGACTAATGTGAACCGTACCTCAGCACCGCGCTACGCACTTGGAGACAGGGTATGACTATCGATCAGAAATTTGCTTACTATACGGCCATCGAAGAAATTGGATTGGAAGCAAATCGGGCCTTACCTGATCTCCCATATCATCAGTCCCTATACCTAAGAATTCACTTTGCCCGCGACAATGAAAGTTCACCCAGTGTTCCACGTCTCGTTACTGTCACTCACTACCAATGACCTATTCCAAGGACAACTACAACTACCTCCGCCCTCAGTCAAAATTGAAGGTGAACAGGAGTGGGAAGTTGACGCTATTCTAGACTCTCGAAAAAGACGTGGAAGACTTGAGTATTTGATTCGGTATACCAGTTACGATCAACCATCATGGCAATCATATAGAGATTTAGACATCTCCTCGGAGTCGATCAGAGACTTTTACGAACACTACCTACGCTAGCCTAAGAGGACTTAGGCCTCAGAGGGGGGCCTAATATCTATCATGGCGTGGAGTAGCACAGGTGAGGTGTGGGAAGGGGAGTTAGTCTGGCAGGTCTCTTATGTTCTATGGGTTTCGGTTACAGGAGATAGGGAATAAGGTGTGGACTCGGTATCAAAAGTCTTGAGGTTTCTATGGGTTTCTGTCCAACATCTTGACATCAGTTCCGAAACCTCGGTAGCAGAAACAGGGTTACGATGGAAGAGGAGATGTTAGGCGAGGATGAGCGGGGATGAGGTGATAGTGTCATCATCGGATTTTAGCAGATTCGATGGCTAGATTGATTTATAATGAAAATAGGAAGATGGTAGGAAGGAATAGGGAAGGTGATTGTCGATGGATTTCTATAAGGTTTGATGAATCGATGTGTAAGTCATAGGCAAATTCGTAAGGAAATGTTAAATAGCGCGGGAAAACTTTTCCTTTATTTCTTTCTTTCTTTTCTCTCTGTCTCGTCTTCCTGTTATCTCGGTACATAGGAATATACTCCTACTCTTTAGTCATAGCCCAGGAAATCCTAGAGCCTGACTTCAGGATTCATCCTAGTCTTCATCATCGTTTTCGTTGAGGTCTATCTGTTCCTCACTTTCTCCATCTCTTGTTCTCCTTGTCCTCGTCTTGCTCTTATCCTTGCCTTCACCATTGCTTGTGCTTGTGCCTGCCCAGTATTATCTCTGTCTTCGTCGGTGTCCTCGTTGCCTGGCTCTGTTCCTTGAGTCCTTCTGCGTCATCATTGCCATCTTCTACTTTGCCTCGTGGTACTCCATCACAGTTTCTGTATCGGGCTCTTGCAGATGAGTTATCGGGTAGAATGATGAGATACATATATAGGCCTTGTTCTCACTTGTAGATAACTTTTTCCCTTTTCTCTTCACTCAACCTTCCTATCCTTTAGTCATTGCAATACTTTAGGCCTCTTTGTTATTGCCAAGCTGTCCCTTCCATTCCCTATAGGATACAGGACGGCTCTTCGCCTCGCCTCGTTCATAGTTTTTTGATCTCACTCCGTCCTGCCTTTACCCTCCACCACTCCCCATCTCGTCTTGCGTCGCCTCGGTTGTGTATCTTGGCTCTTCCACACTCGTCCTTGTCTCGTACCGTGATACCTACAAAGCTTACTAATCAAAGCTTGGAAGACCTGTAGAGGGCTCAGGAGGTAGGCGAAAAACAATTAGCGAGGATGACAGAATATGTAAGAGGGGTAACAGAAGCCTCATGAGGCTACATACACATCAGCAAACTCAACTTCTGACTGTAGTCTCCCAACAGTCTACCAAGTCTCAGGGGAGTCTCCTAATCCTCCTGGATACATTTTGAGTCTCCTGAGGTTCAGGAGACCTCAGGAGACAAATCAAGTCTTGCTGATACAATTAACGAGGCATCAGGAGAGGTAAGGAGTGTAACAGAAGACTCAAGGGGCCCTCTGAAAGGCTCAAGAGGCCATTTGAAAGCTCAGGGGATGGCAGGTTGTTAGCGAAGTTATTAGGAGAGTATCATGACTCAGCCTCCTACACTTCACCTTCCACAAAGGCGCCCTCAGAACAGGGTTATTGGATAAAATCAGTCGATACATCAGCAAGACTTGATTTGTTTCCTGAGGTCTCCTGAGCCTTGGGAGGCCCAAAATGTATCCAGGAGTGTCAAGAGACTCTTCTGAGACTTGGGAGACTGTTGGGAGACTGCAGTCAGAAGTTGAGTTTGCTGATGTATCGGAAGTAGGGTGACAGATTAGGAAGGGGCTTAGGTCATAGAACATATAGGCTAGGATATTGTGATAATCAGGGGATAGAAGCATTAGTATCAGGAATAGTATAGATAGCTGAGGGATATATTGGTGTGTAGAGATTTCTATGCGTTTCTTTGGATATAAGTCAGCCAAGGAGGTGACAACTGTATATATAGCGCTCGATCTTTCCTATCTCTTCATCTCTCTAGGCAACATTCTCTTTCTGTTAGCAATTCATATTTTTAGCTCCGGCTTTCTGTCCTCGTCTTGTCTCTGGCCCTGAATCTGAATCTGTCAAAACTCCAGTATATTCTAAACTGAACCCGTCCCTGTCCCTGTCTTCAATCCTCATTCCTGCATTCGACTCCGAATCTGAACCCATCCCATTAAAGAGAGATAGAATAGTAGTTGAGTTGACAATAGCCACCGGGGACTCAGTTGACTCATCATCAGGCTTTACCACTTGTGATTAGAGTCTCTTGAGTTTCCTGATGGTCTCCTAAGTCTCTTGAGATCCAGATAATCCCCTGAGATATGTGAAATCTTGTTGATGGAGCCTCTAAAGAGAGTTTTAATCTTGCTGATGTACGCGGAAGAGAAATGAAGATGATAATACAGACGAGATCAAGGAGCATGGCAAGGGCTAGGTGTCCCGGCTTCTTGACATCGGTCCCGACAATTCGGTAGCAGAAGCAGGGTTGCGAGGGAAGAGGTAAGGTTAGGCGAGGGTGGGCAGGAATGAGGTGATAGTGTCGTCATCGGATTCTAGTAGATTCGATGGCGTGATAGATTTGTAATGTAAATAGAGAAGGAGGGGGAGAGGAATACGAGGTGTGGTTGCGATGGATTTCTATTAGTTTCTACGGAGAAGGATATGAGTCATAGAGGACTGACGGGGGAAGGATGTTAAGTAGCGTGGGAAGATCTTTTCTTTAGTTCTTTCTTTCTTTTCTCTCTGTCTCGTCTTTCTGTCATCTTGGTATATAGGAATATACTTCTATTCTCTCGCCATAGTTCCTGAGATCCCAGAACCTAGTTTCGGGATCTATTATAGCTATCATCATCGTTCTCGTTGAGGTTCATCCGATCCTCACTTTCCCTGTCTCTTGTTTTTGCTCCTGCTCGGAGATTGCCTCTGCCTTTGCCTTCGCGGGTGCCTGTGCTTGTGCCCACCTGGCAGTATCTCTGTCTTCGTCGGTGTCCTCGTTGGCTGGCTGTGTTCCTCGAGTCCTCCTGTGTCATCATTGTTGTCTTCTCTACATTCGGGTTACTCCGTCACACTAAGACGAGACCACCCCTACTCGACCGACACAGCACGAGTTCCTCGCACCATAGTTCATTATGACCTCTTCTGCCACTAATGGACCTGACTATCAGAAGCTCCATGACGACCTCGCGGTTTTCTTTGTCGCTCACCATGAAGTTGACTCCACAGCAACGGAAGAGGCGATACAAGCATACAGTCTCTTCCTCCGGGCCTATGAAGGGGTTCGGCAATACTCCATTGACCTCAAAACCCACCACACTGAAACCGGACAAGCACGAGCCGAGTTCCATAAAGAAACCCAGGGACTACGAGCTAAGATCAAGAAGCTGCAAGAAGGAATCAAGCAAGACTTCGGGGAGCTTCATGATGACCTAGCCAAGTCACCCAAGTCTGAGGAGCTTCCCGATCCGGAGAAGTATCATGGGGACCGGAAAAGCTTGAGGATGTTCCAGAGACAGCTACAAATCAAGCTCACGGCTAACTTTGATCGGTTTCCTACCTCTGCTCAACAAATTTCCTATTCTATATCTCGGTTGGAGGGATCTGCAGCGGATCAGTTCCTTGCCTATATTTCAAACGAAGGAATTGCTTTGGACTCGATAACGGAGTTTTTTGAAATTTTGAATAATGCTTTTGGAGACCCTGACCGTGCCGCCATTGCTGCCCGCAATTTGAGGGAAATCAGGCAGCGTCAACGTCCTTTTTCGGAATACTTCGCAGAATTTCAGCGCCATTGTGACGGAGTAGTCCGGACGCAGAGAAGACGACAATGATGATACAGAAGGACTCGAGGAACACAGCCAACAACGAGAACACCGACGAAGACAGAGGAGCTACGGGGCGGGCACAAGCACAGACACCGGCAAAGGCAAAGGCAGAGGCAAAACCCCGAGCAGGGACAAGGATAGGGAATGAGGAGAGTGAGGATCGGATAGACCTCAACGAGAACGATGATAATAACTATGATAGATCCTGAAACTAGGTTCTGGGATCTCAGGACTATGGTGTGATAGTAGGAGTAGATTCCTATGTACTGAGAGAACAGGAAGACGAGACAGAGAGAAAAGAAAGAAAGAATTAAAGAAAAAGCCTTCCCGTGCTATTTAACATCCTTCCTGCCAGTCCGCTCTGACTTATTCTTTCACCTAGAGAATCTTGTAGAAATCTATCGTAGCCACACCGCATAATTCCCTCCACCATCTCTTCTAATAATATTACAAATCCATCATGCCATAGAACCTCCTGGAATCTTATGACGTCACCATCTCCCCACCTCCATCCATCCTCGCTTGACAATCCCTCTTTCGTCGCGAACCTCTCCCTCTTACCGAACTGTCGGAATTAATGCCAAGACGCCGGGACAGCCATGCTGCCGACTCTGAGTTCAATGAGGCGGCTAAGATTGAATACCTTTTGGAAGAGCTTAACCAAGACTTGATGGTACTAATGATACAGGACGAAACCCCGGCCACCATCAAGGACTGCGGACTTCTTCTCCAACAATTGAACAATAAACAAAGGGCATTACAGGCTAGGATGGGGAGGTTTAGAATTCAGATTCCGAGTGCCCCTGCTCCTCGCACCTTCGGTTCCCGACCATCTGTCGCACCAGCAACATCCCCAGTCGTATGGGGATCACTGCCACCACTATCACCAAGGAATGCAGCACCGGCAGCTCATCCTTTATACACTCCTGAGGGAGCTGTCCCTATGGATCTGTCCAATAGTCATCGCCGCCTGGACCCCAGAGAAAGGGAAGCCCGCCAGGTGGAGAATTGTTGTTATTATTGCGGAGGTGTTGAGCATTTGGTTAGATATTGCACTTTGTCACCCTTGGGGAGGGCAACACCTAGGATGAGGGGAGCACTATTGGAAGCAAAAAAGGAAAGGAAGGAAACGGAGGAGGGTAGTTTGTCAGATGAGGAGGAGTTAAAAGATTCGTCCCTGGCCTAAGCGGCATAGACCAGGGACCTTAACGGGGTTTTTCTAAGGTTGCTATTTCTACGTTTTCAGTATCAGAAGAGGAGATGGATGGGAATCAATTGATTGTAGTTTGTTGTGTTTCGCAAAATAAAAAATCTATTGTACCCACCTATGCCTTGATTGATACTGGAACGTTGGGATATGCATTCATAGACGAGGACTTTGTGTGCCGCCATGAATTAAAAATGAAGAAATTGAGGACTGAGAGGGAGATTAATGTGATTGACGGAAGGCCTATTGAGTCAGGAAAGGTAACCAGGAAGGTGACATTGGAGTTGGAAATTAATGGGCATGTGGAGGAATGTCCCTTCTTTGTTACCAAGCTTGGACATTTATCACGGAGCGAGGCGAAAACGAGAACGTAACAAGCCAAGGTACACTACCGAGGCGAGACTATAGACTAGACTGATTCTAACCAAGAAGGAGAACCGTTGGGCACAAGGTCCAGATGGATTCTCGAACGAAACAATAAAGGCGAAGATACCAGTAGACGACGCGTACTACTGTCATGGGACGAGGACTAAACGAAGCGAGGCGAAAGGATCCTAGAGTATTGTATTTGACTAAAGGATAGGAATGAATGAATGAATGAACTTTATATTGCTTCGAAGTACAAGACTTATCGCACGCCCCCTCGCCCCGAAAAGACGAACAAAAGAAAAAATCAAACGAAAACAAACAACAAACAACAAAAAAACACAAGAAAAGAAACTCACAACAAAAATTTTTAAAAATCACGAAGAGAAAAATCCTAATCTTCCTCCGCGTCGTCCTCGCTCTGTTCGTACCAGTCCATCAATTTTGTTTCCTTCGCGAAGTCCATAATCAGGGCCGGGCGTAGGTTTAAAAATAACCAGTTTTCCCAAGTCATAGGGTCGGGGATTTTTTCGATGAGTTTCCTTCTATTACGGTCATGGGCTGGGCAGTCCATAAAGATGTGTTTTGCTGAAAATTCTGCTCCGCAAACGCACTCATGTGGTTGCGAGCCTGGGCTGTCCTTGTCGTGTTTGGTGACTTGGCACCGGAAGCGAAAGATCCATTTGGCTCTGGATAGTGGTAGCTTCAGCAGCTTCGAGGAGGGGGACTTTTTTGCTTGGTGATGATGATCTCTAAGTGACGTGTTATTCCATTCCTCCAGGGTGCGTTCTTCTAGTAGTTTATATTGGGTCCATCTGTCCCTTAGATTTCCCACGGTTTGGAAGGGAAGCATTAGGGAGGCGATTCGGTCTAAGCCTGTGGCTTTGATGTTTCTTTTGGCTGAGGGGATGATGGATACTAAACTTTCGTGATTTGGATGTGATGCTGGGGAGGTGATCACCTTTGTGCCGTATTTTCGTGATTTGTGATCGAGGAGAAGTGAAAGGGGGATCAGCCCTGCTTCTTTAAGCAGTTTGCCTGTCTTTGTCCATCTGGGTAAGCCGGTGATGGTCCTCGCTGCTTCATTATAGAGAGGGTTGAGGGTTCGAAGAATGTGATCTGCTCCTGTCCACCAGGCTTCTGAGCCCCACAGGATGGTTGGCAGAAAGAGTTGGGTGACTAGATGATGAATGGTTTTGATTTTGATTCCTTTCTGTTGGGTGAGGGATTTTATTCTACCGAGGACTTTTATGCCTCTCGATAGAGCTTCGTCTAGGTGAGGCTTGAAGGAGAGAGTGGTGTCTATCCATATGCCTACGAATTTTAGGGATGATTTGGGTAGTACTGTGACTCCGTCTATTTCCACCGTGTTTTTGGGCTGTGAGAGAGAGGAGGTGGTGGGCCTGAAAAAGACCAGGTCAGATTTTTCGGGCTCGTATTTGACGTTAAGAGGTTTGGCCTTTTCTATCCTCTGTTTCATTCTTTCATTAAGTCTTTTGGTGATAAAGTTCGGGGTTTTCCCGATCTGTACGAGGGCGTCGTCATCGATGTAGGAGGTGTCCATTTCCTTGTTGGGGGCCTGGTAGTCTGTGATGACCCCGGCGTAAATCATGAACAGAATTGGAGAGAGCGGGGAGCCTTGTGGAAGGCCTGATGAGTATGGCTTGGGGCTTTCTAATTCGTGATTGAACTGGAACTGAAGTGTTCTGTTTGTGTTGAACTCCTTGCACCAATTAGTCAAATATCGAGGGAATTTCTGTTGCTCCATGATTTTTCCCAGGGTGTGATGGCTAACGCAGTTGAAGGCCCCTTGAATGTCATTTGTAAGAATGGGCGGCCTGTCTGGGTTGACCCCCGTGGTTTTTTTTATGAGGAGGTTCCTCTGAATGGGTGTGAGAGTTCGGAGGAGGGCGTCGATTGCTGAGATGGTGGGTCTCCCTCCGAATTGGTTTAGTGATAGCGTCCCTAGAATTTCCCCTGCTGTGCAGAGTCTTGATGCTACGATTTTCTCCAGCACCTTGCTGAAGCATTGAAGTAGTGAGATGGGTCGATAGGATTTTGCTTGGGAGTAGTCTTTCTTCCCAGGTTTAGCGATCAGGATGCATTTGGCAACTTTCCACCTGTTAGGTTGGACTGTGTGTTCCAGCATTGCTGAGAACATGTCGATTACCAGCTGTTGATTTGCCTTGACTATTGTTTTTATCAGTTGGTATGGGATTCCATCAGGGCCCGTTGCCGAGTTTAATGGGCATGAGTTAATGGCTTTGAGTAGTTCTTCCGCACTGATGGGGTCGAACGTGTCGCTCAGGTCGAAGGTAGGGTCTCTGATTGGGGGTAGGGGAAGAGAGAGAGAGGCCTGGTTTGTGGGGAAAAGCTGGTCTCTGAAGATTTGACATTTGCCCGCGAAGGTTTCTTCTCCTTGTATAGTTGGAATTATAGGTTCTTTCCTTTGTCCTTTGTTGATGATCTTGTAGATGTCTGCACCTTTGGCTTCCTCCAGGGCCTTCTGGGTTTGGTCGAGTTTGGCCTTTCTGACCGCCGCTGTCCATGCTCTGTTTGCTTTTCTGAGGGCTTCCTTGTTGTGGGGGTCTGGATGTTTTTTGGCCTTCCTTTCTAGTCTGGACAGAGTGGCTTTAGTGTTTTTCAGGTCTTGGGTCCACCACCGTTTTGATTTCCTGAAAGGCTTTGTCATTGGGACGTATTTTTGTAGCAAGCTGTCGATGATGTCGAGGACAAAGTCGACTGATTGTGAGGCGTGGTTCCGGGATTCCCAAGCTTCGCTTGGTAGTGTAATATTTGCGAAGCTTGTTGTGATAGCCTCCCAGTCACATTTATGCCAGTCGCGATGAGGTATGTATGGTTGTTTATGAATCGGGAAGAACACCTTTATTCTGGCGTGGTCCGATCCGATCCCGAAGGTGTCCAGTTGCCAGTGGATGCTCTTGTCAAAGACGTTTCCTTTGGTGAAGGTGAGATCTATGATTGTGGGTCTGTATTGATTGCGGGGAAAGTGAGTGAATTCTCCTGTTTCGTTTAGAAGAGATAGTTTGTGCTTATTCATCCACTGAATAATCCTTCTTGCATTGCTTTTGTCCCCCCTGATGGAGTTGGCGTAGTCCTGGGAGCGAGGGCCATACTACAATTGGTGGTGGCTGTTGAAATCTCCCATGACCAGGCTGTTCGTGAGGGTGCTTATTGATTTCGCAATGTTCGAGAAGTGGGATGAACGTCCTGGTGAGTATATGTTGAGTAGTTGAGTCTTTGTTTCTTGAATTTCTACTGTTATTGATAGTAGAAAGTTGTCGTGAGTAAAATGATATTTTGGTTTCAGGTTGACGTGTTTCCTGACGTATGTCGCGCATTTTGGTTTCGAGTTACATGGAGTAAAGAGATAAAAGAGTGAGGATTCTGGTGGTCGTCCATGGGTGTCATTCCATGGATCTTGTAAAAGTAAGAAAAGAATATCATGATCGAGTTCGGCTTCTTCAATGAGTGACTTGGTGGTTAGTTCGTTTTTTGCACAGTTTAGCTGATGAGCTTGTGCGTGAATTTGTTGAAAGTTTTTACTCATAGGGACATGATGGCGTCTTGTCCTGTGAGTGGTCCTGTTGCGGGGACTAGAATGCTGACTGGGGGTGGAGGGGGCGATGCTGGTCCGTTTTCAGGCCCTTTGTTGTTTTCAGGTCCTTTATTATTAAGTCTGGCTAGGGTCGCCTTAGGGCATGCGGGGTCTGTGGCTTTGTGGGGGGCTTTGCAGTTCGCGCACCTGATGGGGGTGTGTGTGCATTTGAGGCCGCCTTGGCAGGTATCGCATGGGTGGTCTTTGGTGAGGTGGTTCTTGCTGCAGTGCCCGCAGGTTGGTGCTTCTGCCTTACATTTCAGGTGATGGTGGCCGAAATCCATGCACTTCCTGCATTGAGATCTGGGCTTGATGCTGATGAACTTTTCTAGCTTGCAGTCTGAGTCAAAAAGGGAGAGGTAGCGGAGGCCTAGGCTTTCTAGGGTGAAGGAGCCTGGGAGGGCAATGACCATGGATGAGTGGGCCTTGGTGGCTCTGGTTTCTGTTTTGGACAGCCATCTGGGGATTTGGGCGAGTTGGAAAAGGTCTCCATAGTTGGTTCTGATTTCTGACGCGACAAGTTGGCCAGCTTGAATTCCGTCTCCGATGGTGGTGGGGATTCCGTGGACAATGAACCTAGACCAGATGGAGTTGGTCTTGATGTCTACGAAGGGGACGTTGTGCATATTGAGGGCTTCCTCGATTTCTTGTCGGTATTCGAAAGCTTTGGATGCCGGGGTGATTAGTTTGGTTTCCAGGACGAGGTTATTCTTGGCTGTCTTCTTGATGTTAATGAAGTGACAGGCTGCGTCCAGGATTTTTTTGTTGATATCTGCTTTGATTTCGGAGGGAGAGGCAGTGATTTCGTCATTGGTTTCGATGACGATTTCTCTGTTAATCTTTGTATATTCCGGTTTAAAAAGTGGGTCGACCGTCTTCTTTTGTTTCTTGTTTACGACTGGCCTGAAGCCTTGATTTCTGTCGTTGCTTGCCGCAGCCGCTTGGGCGTATGAGGCTGGTCCCTTGCCTTTTCCCTTAGGGGGGTTGAGGGGGGGAGGAGGTGGAGGAGGTCTTTTCTGACGGGTTTGGGCCAGTTGTTGTGGTTGTTGTTGTGGTTGTTGTTGTTGTTGTGGTGGTGGTGATGGGAGGGGCTGGCGTTGTACCGGTTGTTGTTGTTGGGCGGAGGCGACCGTGGCCTGGAGGCGGGAATTCTGTGCCCTTAGGCTCGCCATTTCCGTTCCCAGGACTCCGATTTCCGCTTGGAGGTCCTGAACGAGGGAGTTGTTTTTGGTGATTTCCTCCGTGAGGATATCTAGTTGCTCTGATAAAGGTCGGACGATTTGATCCGAGGCTGCTTTGACTAGCCAGGAGATGTAGTAGAGGTCCATTCTGTTGTGAATGTCTTCTGGGACAATACTCGGGTTGATGTAGTCTTTTGCAGGGGCATAGGGTTGGTGGTAATCCCTTTCGTCTGCAAATTCTGAGAAGGGCGGGGCAGCGGGTTCATCGGTAATGAACACGTCTCCCTGGCTTTCGTCGTCTTTTGGTTTGGGTTGACTGTTCTGGTTGTTTTGGCTTTCTTCCAGGTTTTGGGTGAGGCCGAAGCGAGGGGGTGCGGGGGTGCTCGTGGAGGGGACAGCCCACATCGAGGATAGAGAAGCTTGAGAGGCCATTACTGGGGTGCCTGTCCTCCTAGGGGGAGGGGATGCGATCGGTAGAGTTTTCCTTTTCCCGAGTTTTTGTGATGGGGTGCGAGCGATGAAGGTTTCTTTAGCGGCCGAAAACGTAGGAGGTTTACGCGCTTTCTGTTGTTTGTCCAGGTTTTCAGAATACGATTTGAGTATGATAAAGTAATTGAGAATTCAGAAAAGAGAAAGTGCCCGAGCGAAGCGAGGGCAGAAAGGATAGGAAGGTTGTGTGAAGAGGAAAGAGAAGAAGCTATCTACGCATTTGCAACAGATCTCTTATATTTACACCACATAATAGCCCAATGACTCATCCGAGTAACCCTGTACAGAATCCCATAGAAACCCCCAAACCCCATAACTCCGCATCTATCCCTATCTCCTATACCCGAGTTCCTATCACCGAACCGAACCCCTGTTACCGAAACTCCAAGAACATAGAAGAACCCCTGACTAATCCCTCTTCTCGCAACGTCGCCGAGTGCGCTCTACGCCGTGATAGATATTAGGTTCGCCTCTGAAGCCTAAGTCCTCTTAGGCTTGTATGAATATCATTCGTGGAAGTCTTTGACTAACTCGGGAGAGTTGTCTAAGTCGCCGTAAGGTTGACATGAGGGTTCGTCGTAGCCAGTATACCGGACGAGATACTCCAGTCTTCCGCGTCGTTTCCGAGAGTCCAGAATAGCATCTACCTCCCACTCTTGTTCGCCTTCGATCTCAACTGGGGGTGGAGGGGACTGTATTTGTCCCGACGGCCGCAAGCAGAGCGATAGCAACGAAACGTGAAAAATGAGGTGAACTTTCATTGACAAGGGCAATGTGAGTTCATAGGCATAAGGGCTGACAATGCGAGAGATCGGATAAGGTCCAATTTGTTTCCAGTCCAGCTTCTTCGAGGGTCTTTTGGTGAGTAGTTTCTTAGTTGATAATCAGACTGTCCTGGCGTCTTGGCATCGGTTCCGAGGGTTCGTAGCGAAATAGGAATACGGTAGAAGGAGCAATGTTAGGCGAGGATGGACGATGGTGGGGAGATGGTGACGTCATTGGATTCCAGGAGGTTCGATGGCGTGATGGATTTGTAATGTAAATAGAGAAGATGGTATGGGGGAATACGAGGTGTGATTGCGCTGGGGTTCTATGGGATTCTGTGGACAAAGGTGTGAGTCATAGTGGACTGGCGGAGGAATGTATTAAATAGAACGGGGGAGATCTTTTCTTTAGTTCTTTCTTTCTTTTCTCTCTGTCTCGTATTTCTGTCATCTCGGTACATAGGAATATACTCCTATTCTCTAGCCATAGTTCCTGAGATCCCAGAATCTAGCTTCGGGATCTATCATAGCTATCATCATCGTTCTCGTTGAGGTCCATCCAGTCCTTACTTCCCCGGTCCCTTGCCCTCGCCCTCGTCCTGATTTTTGCCTCTGCCTTCGCCTTCGCTGGTGCCTGTGCTTGTGCCCGCCCGGCAGTATTTTTGTCTTCGTCGGTGTCTTCGTTGTTGGCTGTGTTCCTCGAGTCCTTCTGCGTCATCATTGTTGTCTTCCTCTCGTTTGCGTTACTCCGTCACATACCTTGTCCCCAATAGCATACCGTGGTACTGGAATCCGATTCATATTTGCCGATTCTTCCTGGATCCTTTGAGCCCTGAATATTTCCACTGAGAAAGTCAAATACTTCTGACATGCCTCTTGCCATGGTGTTTGCCTGGTCTTCATTTGTAGTGGCACAGATCGTCGAATGTGGGTAAATTCATGCGAGGATGTCGCCCATAATTTGCTTCGGGGGAGAGTTTGGCTGATTCGATACGCCATTGTTGGTAGCTAATTCAGCCATAGGTAGATAGGCGCCCAGTTGTTCTGTTGCTAATCCACGTAGCTTCAAGATATCGCCCACGATAGCATTAATCCTTTCCGCTTGGCCGCCTGTCTGCGGGTGAAATGCAGTAGAATAAGCGTAGGGATATTTGAGACACTCATGAGTGTTTTCCAAATGTCAGGTAAACTGAGTGCAGCGATCTGAGACTATCTTTTCTGGTAGTATGTATTTTCCAAATATTTTCCAAATACATTCGAACGCGTCTCTTGCTCACGATTCTTCTGTGCATGGAATGAAGTGTCTCATTTTCGTGAGACGATCGACGACGACGAGGATTGCATTGTATCCGTTGCTGAGAGGTAGTCCGGTGACGAAATCCATCGAGACATCCGTCCATGGCGCTTTGGGTACTGATAGTGGTCGAAGGACCCCTTAAGGGGCATTGGGATTGGCCTTGCGACAGATGTGACAGTTCATAACGTAACGATCGGTGTACTTTCGCATGTTTGGCCAGTAATATTCCCGACTTAGAAGTTCGAGGGTTTTTGCTCTACCTTGATGACCTGCTGATGGTTTGTCGTGATACTCTTGCAGAAGTCTGAGTTGTAGCTCTTCGTG
Source organism: Morchella sp. 2016-72 (assembly GCA_024713865.1). Lineage (NCBI taxonomy): Eukaryota > Fungi > Ascomycota > Pezizomycetes > Pezizales > Morchellaceae > Morchella > Morchella sp. 2016-72. The sequence goes on along the minus strand of JAMJEY010000010.1, from coordinate 977,127 downwards.
TTCCGGTACATAGAGTTTGCGTCGATATAATAGCAGACCATCTTCATTTTCCGCATTGAGGAGATTTTTCGATTGTTTTGTGCCGTCTTTCAACATCGTGAGTACTTTGTTTGGAAAACTATCTTCCTGGTAAGCTTTGCTACATAATTCTTGAACAGTGGGCATTCCATCGGCGGGTTCATTTGCCAAAGAAGCCAACAAACAAACGTTATCAAATTCTTCTTCTTCAACACGGTCTGATACTGATATTCGAGACGTTCATCCCCCTCCTTAGATAGATCCCCTGATCGCCTAGTCAATGCGTCTGGTTTTCCTCCTTGTTTCCCCGGTCTGAATTGTATTACGAAGTCGAAACGTGATAGAAATTCTGACCAGCGGGTCTGCCGTCGATGGAGTAGCTTGGTTGACATAAAGTACTCAAGATTCCTATGATCAGTCAGAACCTTGATGGGGTACGAGGCAGTCTTCAGAAAGTAACGCCATTTTTCGAACCCCCGAATAATTGCGAACAGTTCCTTGTCGTATATCTCGTAGTTACATTCCGCCGGTGTGTGTTTCTTCGAGAAGAAGGCAACTGGATGTAATATCCCTTCGTCATCACGTTGAGACATGATAGCAGTGGAGACATAGCCTGAGGCGTCTGTTTCTACTATGATTTCTCGATCGGGGTCGAAGTGTCGTAATATAGGAAGCGGTGGTGAATGCAATTTTCAAATCATTAAAGGCTTTTTCTGTTTTCTCCGTCCATTTGAATACCACCCCTGTCTTTGTCAGAGCGGTTAGGGGAGATCTGCGCGTAGTGGCGTAAATAAAGCGTTGATAGAAATTGGCAAAGCCCACAAACTCCTGTACCTCTTTCAGACAGGTTGGTGTATCCCAGTTCCCAATGGTGGCGACCTTAGATTCATCCATTTGATTCCTTCTGGGGTGAGTACAAATCCCGAATACATGGTTTTCGACGTCGATTCGCATTTTCTGGCTTTAGCTGAACATTGTTTTGATCAAGTATTCGAAGAATCTTATCGACGTGAATCTTATGTTCTTCCAGAGTGGCCGAGTATATGAGAATGTCATCAAGATATGCCGTGGCGAAATGGTCAAGATGAGGGCGAAGCATATCGTTAACCTAGTATTGAAAAGCCGCTGGTGCGTTCGTGAGACTGAAAGGCATAACTGTGTATTCAAAATGTCCATAACGCATTCTGAATGCCGTCTTCCATTCGTCTCCTTCCCTGATTCTCAGCTGATGATATCCATTGCGTAAATCGAGTTTAGTGAAGTACTTGGCTGCCGAAATACCCATAAATGTTTCTGGTATTAGAGGTAGAGGATGACGGTTCTTAACCGTGACTCCATTCAGCTTTCTGTAGTCGATACATAACCATAGAGAACCATCCACTTTCTTTACAAACAGTACGGAAGATCCAGCGGAAGAGGTGCTGTGGCGTATACAGCCTTTGGATAGATATTCCGCGAGATAGTCCCTTAAAGCTTGTAGTTCCAGACGGGTTATCCCATTCATGGGCTCAAAGGATACTACTGTCTTACCCTCTGAGATGTCAATAGACAGATCGTATCCAGGTCGATGTGGAAGTAAATCAGGAACGTCGGATTCATTGAGAAGATGGAGAAAAGCATGATATTCTTTTGGTACCATGGTATGAGGGTCCTTTGGTGTTCTGACCAGTAGATCATCGAGGGCCTTGAGAGTGGTTGAGTATAGTTGTATTCCTTTCCTTTTCTTGTTGATTAGTCGATGGAATGCGTACAACTTGAGGGCGGAGATGTTGATGATAGGTTTTGATTGAGGTTTGAAGTTGATACCTTTAGCGATCACCTTGGTTCTGTTGGAGAGGCAGTGTTCGAGACAGCTTGGGGAGCTAAAGTGTATCTCATTGTTTGTCGGTAGAATCATCGTAGCGTGCCTTCGTATCCATGGAAGTCCAATGATGATTGGGTAGTGCCCAAGCTGAGTAATGAAAAAGGGAGCATCTTCTTTGTGTCTATTGATGTCGAGACTGAGAATGACCTTATGAGTAACCTTTCTTGAATCGATGGGTCTTCCGTGTATTACATCTATGTGACGAGGAACTTGTAGGGAAATTGTAGTGAGATTGTGGTGGCATACGAAATCTTGGTCTATGAAAGCATCTCCTAAGGCGCCAATATCAATGAGGGTGTATGATGAGATATATCACGGAGAGAGACGAAGTAGAACAAGACTGGCCAAGGTCTACAATCTTTAGACAAGGACCAAGCGAGGCAAGCAAGCGGCGAGAATGCGAGATCAAGCGGCGAGATTAAGCGAGGTCGAACACGAGGCTATGGTCGGAGCGAAACTATGGGAGTGATCTTTCCCGGAGGATGGGGGATCGTCGAGGCGAAGAGTATTGATTATATTTCGTGAAGGACTACAAGCTCCTAGAGATAGGAAGGTTGCGTGAAGAGGAAAGAAAGAGAACTATCTACAATGGCAGTCTCCTATATATCACCTGTAGCCCGATGACTCATCCGAGTAACCCTGTACAGAATCCCGTAGAATCTCCCAAGACCTGTAACTCCAAACCCGACCTTATCTCCTATACCCGATACCCTATTACCGAACCGAACCCCTGTTACCGAAACCCCCAGAACATAGGAGAACCCCTTGACTAATATCCCTCTTCCCGCAACATCGCCAAGTGCGCTCTACGCCGTGATAGATATTAGGTCCCCCTCTAAGGCCTAAGTCCTCTTAGGCTTGTGTGGATATCGTTCGTGGAAATCTTTGACCAGCTCCGAAGAGTTATCCAAGTCACCGTAGGGTTGCCATGATGGCTCATCGTAGCCAGTGTATCGAACAAGATACTCGAGTCTTCCGCGTCTTTTCCGAGCATCCAGAATAGCATCAACTTCCCATTCTTGTTCGCCTTCGATTTCGACGGAGGGTGGAGGGGGCTGTTTTTGCCCAGGGACAGGGTCGCTGGCGGTGGGGGAGAGTAATGATACATGAAATACCGGATGTATTCTCATCGAAGCAGGGAGCGTAAGTTCGTAGGCATAGGGACTGACGATACGAGAGATTGAGTAAGGCCCGATTTGTTTCCAGTCCAGCTTCTTCGACGGACGCTTGGTTAATAGATTTCGCGTGGATAGCCATACCTTATCCCCAATATTATAGCGTGGTGCCGGGGTGCGATTAGCGTTGGCAGACTCTTCTTGAATTTGTTGAGCTCTGAACATTTCCACACGAAGAAAGTCAAACACTTCCGACATGTCTCTTGCCATGGTGTTAGCCTGGTCCTCGTTGGTGGTGATGCCGTGTCGTAGAGGACCGAAATTCATTCTAGGGTGACGTCCATAGTTTGCTTCGAAGGGCGAGAGCTTTGTTGACTCGGAAACGTGATTGTTGGTAGCAAATTCCGCCATGGGTAAATAAGCGGTCCAGTTATCCTGTTGATAGTCCACGTAGCTTCTAAGATATTGTTCCATGACAGCATTAATCCTTTCAGTTTGACCGTCTGTCTGTGGATGAAATGCGGTGGAGTAGCGTGGAGATATCTCAAGACGCTCACAGAGTGCTTTCCAAAAATCGGAGGTGAATTGAGTACCGCGATCCGAGACTATCTTCTCTGGTAAACCATGTATTTTCCACATATTTTCCAAGTACATTCGGGCAACGTCTCTCGCTCCTGATTCTTCTGTGCATGGAATGAAGTGTCTCATTTTTGTGAGTCGATCGACGACGACGAGAATTGCATTATAGCCGTTGCTGAGAGGTAGTCCGGTGACGAAGTCCATTGAGATATCCGTCCATGGTGCTTTAGGTACTGATAGTGGTCGAAGAACTCCCTGAGGGGCATTGCGATTCGCTTTACTCCGACGGTATGTGTGACAGTTCATGACATAGCGATCAGTGTACTTTCGCATGTTCGGCCAGTAGTATTCACGACTGAGTAATTCGAGGGTTTTTGCTCTACCCGGATGTCCCGCTGATGGTTTATCATGATGTTCCTGTAGGAGTCTGAGTTGTAGCTCCTCGTGTTCTGGTACGAAGAGTTTGCGACGATAAAGAAGAAGTCCATCTTCGTTTTCTGCGCATTCGGCGAGAGAGATCTGCTTCGATTGTTTTGTACCATCCTTCAACATCGTGAGTACCTTACTTGGGAAACTATCTTCTTGGTAAGCTTTTGAAAATAACTCTTGGACAGTGGGCGTTCCTTCAGCGGGTTCATTTGCCAAAGAACCCGCCAACAAACAACATTATCAAATTCTTTCTCTTCAACGCGTCTGATACTGATACGCGAGGCGTTCATCCCCCTCCTTGGGGAGATCCCCTGATCGCCTAGTGAGTGCATCTGGTTTCCCTCCTTGTTTGCCGGGGCGGAATTGAATGACGAAGTCGAAACGAGATAGAAATTCTGACCAGCGAGTTTGTCGACGATTTAGTAGTTTGGTTGACATGAAATATTCAAGATTCCTATGATCTGTTAGGACCTTGATAGGGTACGAAGCGGTTTCCAGAAAGTAGCGCCATTCTTCAAATCCTCGAATGATTGCCAACAGCTCTTTATCGTATATCTCATAGTTGCATTCTGCAGGTGTATGCTTCTTGGAGAAAAAGGCGACTGGGTGAAGAATTCCCTCGTCATCCCTTTGTGACATGATGGCGGCTGAAACATAGTCGGAAGCATCTGTTTCCACTATGATTTCCCTGTCTGGGTCGAAGTGTCTGAGAATCGGGGCGGTGGTGAATGCGACCTTAAGATTTTGAAATGCCTTCTCCGTTTTGTCCGTCCATTTAAAAACCACTCCTGTCTTTGTTAGGGCGGTCAAAGGAGATACTACCCTTGAGTATGCATAGATGAATCGTCGATAAAAGTTCGCGAATCTGAGGAATTCCTGTACATCTTTCAGACAGTTTGAGTTTCAGTTCTTGATTGGCGACTTTTGCTTCGCTCCATCTTGATTCCTTCCGCAAGCATTTAATCCGGATACATAGTTTCGACATGCCATTCACACTTCTCGGCTTGAGGTGAACCTGATTCTTGTCGAGTATCCGAAGTACTTTATCAACGTGTTCCCTGTGTTCCTCAAGAGTGATGGGGTATATGAGAATGTCGTCCAAATAGGCGGTGGCGAAACGATCGAGATGAGGACGTAGCATGTCGCTGACCCAACGTTGAAATGCGCGGATCTGACGGGCGGGTTCGACTATAGCAGGAGCAGGATAGGCAGAGAGTCCACGCGAGTCTCTGATCAGGACGTGGAGGCGGAGACACCAGTAGATGGCTCTAACCGCGACATAGCTACCAGCGACAGGGATGGGTCGGCTCGTGATACACCGCCGGCGGGATCAGGTTCGAGGTCGAGTTCAGGGTCAGGGACAAGCAGGGACAGAAGGGCCGAAGCCGAAGTAATGTATTGCTAACAGAGAGAAGACGTTGCCTAGAGAGGCAGAAACATAGGAAAGAACGAGCCCTATATATACGACTTATTCCCCCGCACTGCTGACTCATACCATGGAAGTCCATAGAAACTACTACACTCCCGTACCACCCATACTATTCCCGATATCCCCAATTCTATCCGTTACCACCCAATCCTTCCTAGCGCTTACATTCCATTACCCGAGCTCCTTCCTAATCCCTCATTCTACTTCCGACATCGACCGATACTATCCAACAACCTTGTTCCGAAGACGCCTTGGCGGAAGGCGGGGTACGGGAGACGGAGCCGTGACAGTTGCCCTCTCTTTAGGTTCGAGCTCCGCGAGAACTCCGTCAGGTCCCGGCTTACGCTTATACGAAAGCGGCACAAAAGACGTGACGCGGTAAGATTCTCAAAGATATTCCTGCGTGCATCATAACCCTTCCACTTAACCAAATACTGCAGGCGCGAAGAATGGAGGCGAGTCTGAGTTCATCAACTTCCCATTCCTCATCACCATCAACCACTATCGGAGGTGCGGGGGAATATGCCTGCAGAGGGTCGATAAAGACAAGGTTCCCAGCTTCAAACATGAAAGACATGCAGTATCTTCATCGTAGGGAAGATCGACTCAGAGGCCAGAGGATCGATAACCGATTTAATCCTAAATCGTCCGGCGGCTTTCCAATCGAGCCCGCCGAGATCGCTGGTCTGAATATTCCTGGATTTAACCATACCTCATCACCCACACGATAGACGGAAATGATCACTTAACATTGGCACTAGTCTCCCGACGATCTTGAAGATAATAATCTCGGCCAGAACTCGATCGCGAATCTCAGCCATTTTCTGAGATCCAGCCGTAAGCGTGTGCGCAGTGCTAAAGTTAAAGCCGTGAACTCGGGCCATACGGCCATAAAAGGAAATTTGGGCTTGTTCCGAACGATGATTATTAGAGGCAAACTCGGCGAGAGGTAACCAGTCCACCCAGTCATCTTGCTGATAGGATACGTAATTCCTCAAGTACTGTTCCATCACCGCATTAATTCGTTCCGTCTGGCCATCAGTTTCGGGGCGAAAGGCGGAGGACATAGCAACATTAATCTTTAACAGTTTGCAGAGAGACCTCCAGAACCGGGACGTAAACTGAGTACCACGATCGGAGACAATACTAGTTGGGAGGCCATGAAGCTTCCAAACATGATCAATAAACAGACGTGCGAGATCTTCAGAGCCCGTGGTAGTATTACAGGCAATGTAGTGTCTCATCTTCGACAGACGATCAACTACCACGAGAATTGCATCTCTCCCCTTACTCTCCGGTAGTCCCATGACGAAGTCCATGGAAATGTGCGTCCAAGGTCTCTGAGAAATCGGTAGAGGACGAAGAACTCCATAGGGAGCGTGATGAGCCGTCTTACTACGACTGCAGGTGTGGCAATTCCTAACATACGATCCAATCAGACATTGCGATCCCCGCCAATAGTAGGAGCGGCGAAGCTGAAAGGTTTTGGCTTTTTCGTGGCCTGCAGACGGAGCATCACGACGTTCCTTCAACAGCGCAAGTGCAGCCGCCAAGATCGCTCCACAAGAGCTTTCCCGCAGGTTAAGAGGCCTTTCCGCTGAACATTCTGCTAGAGAATCTCTCGAGAAAGACTCTAACGCCATCTCGAGAAGTCCTAAGATTTTATTTAAATGGGCCAGTGACATAAGCCTGTTCAAAAGTTTTTCTAGGGGTGATTGTCCTGACAGCCGGAATGGCTGCCAACAAACCCAAATTACGGGACTTCAACACTGTCCTCGACTTTGCTGCGCCAGGCGCTCATCCTCCTCTTTAGGCAGATCTCCGATCTCCTACCAATGCATCCGGTTTTCCCCTCGCTTTCCTGGACGATACTTAATCACATAATTAAACCGCGACAGAAACTCGACCATCGCGCTGCCGCCGATTCAAGTCTCTCTGGCCATAAAGTACTCCAGATTCCGACGATCGCCAAAACCTCAATAGGTTCAGCGACACCCATCAGTTCAGCCTCCATTCCTCGAAGACTTGATGATAGCTAGCAGCTCCTTATCGTAAGTTTCATAGTTGCATTCGGCGGGGGAGTGAGTCCCAGAGAAGTAGGCAACGGGGTGCAGAATATTCTCATTGCTATACTGAGAGAGGGTTCCCCCTGAAACGTAGTCCGATGCGTCTGTTTCCACGATAGCTCTACGGGTCAAAGTCAAAGCTGACGTAAGAATTCGGCGGTGGTGAAAGCGACTTTAAGACTCAAGGCTTCCTCACAGACGACCAAATAAAGCGAACATTTCCTTTAGTAAACATGCAGAAGAGGATTTAACGATTCTAATAGTTCTTGATAAAACACCGATAGAAATTGGCCCACCCATTAAACACCTGTATGTCCCTAACGTTTAGGGGACGAGCCCATTTGACGATGGTTTCAATTTTCTTGGGATCGAGCTTAAGACCTTCAGTCGTGACAATCATGCCCAAGTACTTAACTTCCTTGACCTGAAACTCACACTTCTCAGGAGAGCAGTAAAGGTCGGCATCGGTCAGAGCTTGAAGAACCTGATTGACGCGGCCGCGATGTGATTCCAAATCCTCACTGTAGATAAGAATGTCGCCGAGATGTTCGCACAGAAACGATCCAAAAGGGACGAAGTGTATCATTAATGAAGTGCTGAAACATGGCAGGGGCGTTGGTCAACCCGGCGGGCATTACTTTATACTGAAAGTGCCTACTCTAGTACAAACGCGGTTTTCCATTCATCTCCGGCCGCGACTAACCAGATTATATGCTCAACAAGTCCAACTTATGTACCATTTGGCCTCAGAGCTGATTAAACGCTTCCTCGAAAGAACGGCAGCGATAGCGATTCTTGATAGCGATGGGCGTCAGTCCTAGAATCAATACAAAATCAAGCACCGCCACCAGCGCTTTCTTCACAAAGAGTACGGGGATCCAGCGAGAGGAGCTAGACTCGATGAATCCTTTTTTTAACATATCGTCGATGTATTCGATCAACGCGCCAGCTCATCTCGAGACATACTGTATAGAGAATCAAGGGGTTCTTTCCTCACGAAGATTAATCCGAATATCGAGGACGATGCGCAGCTTCGGCGACCTTCCTTTCCGATGACGTTCGGAAACCAAAGTGGCAATTTCTGAAGGTATCGATTCCAGAGAACCACCAAGGAACAGGGCATAGACAGTTAGTCCCTGGGTGGTTTCGGCGAAGGTAACGGCACTGACGATCTCAAAATCGTGGTTAGCAGGAAGCGGTGAGGTAATTCCCTTAACATGTTTTAACTCGATCATCATTGCAACGCTTGAAGACAGCGAGGGGACCCGGCCAACGAGCTTATCAGCGTTAATAGCAACATTACGTGTCGGCGCAGCCGGGAATTCCTAGCACCAGCGGATAACGCCCTAAACGAAAGAATATAGGCGGAGATTTTTTCGTACGACCTTGAATGCAAGAGAAAAGTGAAGCAATATGAGAATGCTACCAGAGGAGATTTCTTCCATCGATAACATGAGGGACGAGGATTGGGTAAGAAGAGTGGAAATTTCCTTGGGCGCATAAACGATTCATCAATGAATGCAACTGAAAGTTCAACAAGTCGAAAGAGGGTTTTAACAGCTTTATTCTTATCGATACGATACATGAAACAACAAGACGATCGTTATCAGAAACCTTCTCACCAGAGACACCAGAAGCAGCAGAAGCAGACAAAGAAAGAGGAGTGACCTGGCCTGCCACCCAAGACAGGTCCTCTGAAACCCGACTGGTCCAAGAACAGCAGAAATCGAACCCGAGAACCCAAACCCAAAGATCCAGAACCAGAAGAAGAAGAAGAAGCACCAAAAGGAAACCCAAAAGCGAACTCGAAGAGAAAGCATGACGGTAAGATTGCATTAGCAGGCACGCCGCCCCGACATAACAGAGGTACGTCGACCTTGTAAGTAGCAGCAACACGAACAGAACGAAAGAATGGACGAGCAGAACATTCAAGAAGAAATGGCCCGACTCCGTGAATACATGCAGAGTCGCAAGAGCACGGCGACTCGCGGCGACAGGACCACACGCGGGGCGACGAGCACCAGAAAGATCCATGGGTACCGCACCACCTGGGGAGTAAGAGGGGTGAGGAGCGGAAGCGATCGAGACAGGAACGGGGGCACGAGTAGTAGCAGATGGGGCAAAGGGTTGACGAGCGACGAAGGGGGCAGAGCGGTCCCTAGCACGAGCATCCCGGAGCCTGTTATCCAGCTTCTGAAGCAAGAGAACATATTCGGAGGTGGCGGCCGGAACGTCGTGGTGGATCATAGCGGAGCGGAGCTCACGAGAGAGCCTCGGCAAGACGTTTTTTGGCCTCATCGCTCCACCTGACCGCAGCTGCCAATTCAGCAGCAGGTGGAGAAGTCTCGCCTCGAAGCGCGCCGAGTTCGCTCGCAGTGGCGATGCGATCCGGATCTCCGAAGGCAGTTTCCAGAATCGTGATGAGGGCTTCGATGTCTTCCAAGTTGATGCGTCCCCCCACCACGAGAGGCATCACTTGGGCGAGGGCACGACCGGAGAGAAGATTAATGGCATATGCGAGGCGGGCTTGGGCAGTGGGAAAACGATCATGATTGGCGAAAGCATTTTGGCGGTTGCGTGAATGAAAGGGCTAAGCTCCTCCTCCTTTGCCATCGAACTTGTGTGGTCGAACCTTCTCCGAACAGAGCAGACGCGCTGTAGATGCAACCGCCACAGGAGAAGCAGGAGGAGGAGCAACCGAGGTGGGGAGCTTCAAACGAACCTGTCGAGGGAGCAGCGGGCGATCGGGGAAAGCAGGCTGAGCGGGCGAATAGAAGATTTACCGACGTAGTTCCGCAGTTGTTGTTCCAGCCTATACGTTGCTCGAGTTCCGAATAGCGGAGGCTTGATTTTCGCAGCTTGTCGGGCGCGACAGCGTATCCCTTTCCATCGTTAGGTTTGCCACTTGCGACGAGCCTTGGTCTCACAAGACGCTGATTAGCTACATTGCGCGAGAGAGACGTTGAAACAGTAAGAGTGAGTCTTCGCCATATTGATCGGTAAACCGCTTCTGTCAGGAGGTATCCATGTGGGGTCAGGTTTGAGGTCACGATGTATCGAGCCGGCGGAGGCAACGTAGTCTGACGGCGGGTTCGGACTATAGCAGGAGCAGAGGCAGAGAGTCCACAAGGAGTCCTCTAATCGTGACGCGGAGGCGGAGACACCAGTAGATGGCTCTAACCGCGAAATAGGCTACCAGGACAGTGGTCGCTCGTGATACACCGCCGGCGGAATCAGGTTCGGCGTCCAGTTCAGGGTCAGGAACAAGCAGGGACAGAAGGGCCGTTCGGCGAATGTATTGCTAACAGAGAGAAGACGCTGCCTGCAGAGGCAGAAACATAGGAAAGAACGGTACTCTATATATACGACTTTATTCCCCAAGACCGCTGACTCATACCATGGAAGTTCATAGAAACTACTACACTCCCGTACCACCCATACTATTCCCGATATCCCCAATTCTATCCGTTACTACCCAATCCTTCCTAGCGCTTACATTCCATTACCCGAGCTCCTTCCTAATCCCTCATTCTACTTCCGACATCGACCGATACTATCCAACAACCTTGTTCAAGACGCCGGCTGGAAGGCGGCACGGAGACAGAGCCGCGACACGGAGCGTTGGTCAACCGGGCGCATAACATAACAGATTCGCCCATAGCGAGGCGAAAGCCGCTTTCCATTCATCTCCTCTCTAATTCTCAATTGACGATAGCCATCAAGGTCCAGCTTTAAATACTTACCAAGATACGCCCATGAAGGTTTCTAAGGTAATGGACGCCGATTCTTAACCGCTACCGCTTAACTTTCTATAATCAACACAGAGTCGAAGAGCCATCAGCCTTTTGACAAATAATACGTGAGCCTGCGAGAAGTTACGCGTCGACCGCCATTGGATAGATATTCGCTAGATAGTCCCTGAGTTCTAGTTCGAGTCATTCCGCACGGTCCGAATTGCACCGCCTTTCCTTCCTGTATGTGCCGATAGACAAATCATATTCGCCACGCGATGAGGACGCTTTGACGCTGGCCGGTCACTGGTAAGACGTAAAGACTCATGATGTTTGCGCATGCCGTGATCTTGGATGCCTGCCCTAACAGATCGCCGAGAGCTTTTGGTGGAAAGATAGCTTTATTCCTTTTCTTTCTTATTAATGAGTCTATAAAATGCATAGGAGGTGATGACCGAGCATGTTGTGACTTGTGAGTCTCGATAGAAATTCCTTTAATGACGACTTTGGTAAGATTGACGAACAATTCGATGCAGTCGGAAGAGTCGGTGTATTTCATTGGCTGCCGAGAATCGTAGTCGCGCGACGACGCATCCAGGAGACCCATTACTATCGGTAGTGCCTAATTGAGAACGAAGGCGCCTTCTCTGGTCCGCTGATTGCCGAGATCGAGTGATGACTTTGGACGACCTTTCCAGATTTGATTGGTCTTCCGCTCATTACGCCTATGTGTCAGAATAAGAGGAATAGTTTTAAGTTTACGCAGATACTAAGTCCTTATCTACGAACGCTGATCCTGAGCGCGCCAGATCAATGAGATACGGGATAGAAGAATCTTTATTTTGAGAAATAGAACAAGTTACTTACTAATTGATCCCCATCCATATCCTTTTCTGAAACCGAAACCCAGAAACCGAAATCCTAGAAAAGTCCTGAAACCGCCCCTGAGTGAGCCCACTCAGTGAAAATCTTTAACGCCTTTATCACCGGGCGCTTCTTCTTCTTTCTTCTTCTTTTCTTCCTTCTTCTTCCTGAATATCCACCGCAGCCCTCATCTGGCCTCTGGAGCCTGGAGCCGTCATGCAAGATTCCTCGACTAAGTCGACCTCTTTGGCCACAATAAGAAAGATCTATTTTCTACACAACAGGCCTCTCTTTCCTGAGGTCCGGGTGGCCACGACCTGCTGACAAGTCCATAGGGGCCACTCCTCCGAGCCAGATGGGACGGATGAGCCATAGGGGATTGGGGCGAGCAGGAGCCTCAGATCGTGACGAACGGAGGTGGGACTGAGTACCGAAAGGCGACTGAGGCTTTAGAGTGGGCGAAGCAGGCAGAGCGAGTGCGTGGACGAGCTTGAGGCACAGGGGCCTCAGAGCGGGGCGATAAGAGTGATTATCTGCTGCTTGTTGTCCAAGCGTTGAAGAATAGTTGCGAGTTCGATAACTGTGGCGGGGGTTTCTTCACGAACCATGAGGGTAGCCTTCGCCAGACCTTCCATGCAGAGCTTCCACATTGGCGGTTTCTCCCATCCCAGCCTCTGCAGCGTAGCGTTGGAACTCGGCGAAGTACTCCGAGAAGGGACGATTGAGTTGCCTGATCCTTCGAAGAGCGCGACGGGCGGTGCCTATCTGGTCTGGGTCCCCAAATGCTGTGTTCAGAATTTCGAAGAATCTTTCCATGGAGGGAAGATTGATACCGGTGGCCGTGATATAGGGCATAAACTGGTCGGCGGTGGGGCCTTCCAGACGAGAGATGGCGTAGGTTAGTTGATTCTGTAAGGTGGGGTACCTGTCGGCATTGCCCAAGAGCTTGAGTTGCAACATGTTTTTGAATTGTGGGAGTCCCTTCCTGTTACCTCGGTATTTCTCCGGGTCTGGGAGCTTTTCCGATCTTTCGGTTCTTGGTGCGGGAACATAGGTGGTGCCTTCTAGGAGGCGATTGCGACGATGAGGAGGTGGAGGAGGGACCATTGGTTCGGCTACTGGTGGTGGAGGTGGGAGCGCAATGTGGGTGGCCAGAGCAGCTTCCGCGTCCTGTGTAGCTTGATTTGCGGTGACGAGTTGAGTTTCCAGGTTGGTAACCTGGTTTTTCAGACTTGTGATTTGGGCCTGAAGAGCCGTGGCCTCATGATGTAGATTAGCTTTCATGACTTCCCAAGCATCCTTGGCTTCATCCCCATTCAGCATTTCCTCATCCAGATCCAGAGCGTATTGTTGCAGCCCCTTCTGACATTTCAGGATGAGGTCGTATATTGCTTCATTGCCTGAGTGTTCTAGGTCGGGGGAGGGGCGAAGATTAGTGTCGAAAAAAGTATTAAGTTCTACCATTAAGGTAGCTGTATCCACCCGGTCGGTATCCATGGCGGACATTTTGATCTATGATTTATTGTAGAGGTTGGCGTTGGAGACGCAACCTTAGTATCACGGAGAGAGACGAAGTAGAACAAGACTGGCCAAGGTCTACAATCTTGCATAGCGACCGCGAGACGGCAAGCGCGAGAGAATGCGCGAGATCAAGCGAGATTGTCGCGCCGAACACGGCGCTATGGTCGGAGCGAAACTATGGGAGTGATCTTTCCCGGAGGACGGGGGATCGTCGAGGCGAAGAGTATTGATTATATTTCGTGAAGGACTACAAGCTCCTAGAGATAGGAAGGTTGCGTGAAGAGGAAAGAAAGAGAACTATCTACAAGCGAAAACGAGTCTCCTATATATACACCACCTGCCAGCCCGATGACTCATCCGAGTAACCCTGTACAGAATCCCGTAGAATCTCCCAAGCCCCGTAACTCCGAACCCGACCTTATCTCCTATACCCGATACCCTATTACCGAACCGAACCCCTGTTACCGAAACCCCCAGAACATAGGAGAACCCCTTGACTAATATCCCTCTTCCCGCAACATCGCCAAGTGCGCTCGACGCCGTGATAAGATAGAGGAATCTTTATTTTGAGAAATTGAACACGTTACAACTAATTGATTCCCATCCATATCCTTTTCCGAAACCTAAAACCCAGAAAGCGACAATTTAAACCAATTTTTCAATCGTCCCTGGAGTGAGCCACTCAATCCAGAGAAAAATCTTTTAACGCCTTATCGCCGAAGACCTCCTCTTTTCTTTCTTTTTCTTCTATTATTTCCACCGCAGCTCCTCTCATCTGGAGGGCTGAATTTCTGGGAGCCGGTGCCTGCGGGCATTCCCTAACCAGGTGACCTCCTTGGCAACAATAAAAACATCTATTTTTGACGCGATGGGCCTCTCTTTCCTGAGGGTCCAGGCGGCCATGTCCTGCCGACAAATCCATAGGAGCCACTCCTCCGAGTGTATGGGACGGATGAGCCGCAGGGGGATTGGGACGAGCGGGGGCTTGATAACGAGTAGCGAGTGGTAGGGCTGAGAAACGAGGTGCTGGGGTGACTGAGGCCTGGTAGCGAGGTGCGGATGGAGCAGGAGTGGCATAGCGAGATGCGGGGCGAGCTTGAGGCATGGGGGCCTGGTAGCGAGGGCGGTAGCGAACAGTAATTATCTGCTGCTTGTTGTCCAAGCGTTGAAGGATGGTTGCGAGTTCGATGACGGTGGCGGGGGTTTTCTCATGAACCATGAGCTTGGTGAGTTCCTCTCTCAGGCCTTCCATGAGAGCTTCCACAATGGCGACCTCTCCCATTGCTGCTTCGGCGGCATAACGCTGAAACTCGGCAAAGTACTCCGAGAAGGGGCGATTGTTCTGTCTGATCCTCCTGAGGGCGCGGCGGGCAGTACCTACCTGGTCTGGATCCCCGAATGTTGTGTTCAAAATTTCAAAGAACCTTTCCATGAAGGGAAGGTTGATACCGATGGGGGTGATATAAGGCATGAACTGGTCAGTGGCGGGGCCTTCCAGGTGAGAGATGGCATAGGTTAGTTGATTCTGAAGAGTGGGGTACCTATCGGCATTGCCCAAGAGCTTGAGTTGCAACATGTTTTTAAACTGCGGGAGTCCTTTCCTGTTACCAAGGTATTTCTCCGGGTCCGGAAGTTTCTCCGATCTTTCGATTCTGGGTTCTGAGGTGATGGTGAGGCCTTCTAGCAAGCGATTGTGACGATGAGGGAGAGGAGGTGGCGGCGGGATGATTTCTGCTACTGGAGGGGGAGGTGGTGAAAGCGCGATCTGGGCGGCCAATGCTGTCTCCGCCCTTTGGTTTGCTTGATTTGCTGTGAGGAGCTGGGTTTGGAGAGTTGTGATCTGGTTCGTTAAGACGGATACTTGTTGTTCCAGATCTTGCTTATCTTTTCCTAGGTCTATGATTTTTTCCATCCATATTTTCCGGGCTTCGTCACCATCCTCCTCTTCCTGCTCTAAGTCCTCTTTCTATTGCTTTAACCTCTCTTGGCATTTCTGAATGAGATTATATACGGCGACATTATCGGGGTGAGTTTCTGTGCTGATGGGGTTTGCTTGAAAGAATGCTTCTAGCTGACTGAAAAGCCCTTCGAAATCAAATGACTCGGTTTCTATAAGACCAGCGGACATTGTTGATTCTTGATGTTGTGACGTTGTGTGGTATAGGTTGGCGTTGGAGACGCAACCTTAGTATCACGGGACGAGACGAAAACGAGTCAATTACAAGCCAAGGTATACCACCGAGGCGAAACTGTAGACGAGAATGGGCTTTAACCGAGGAGGAGAACCATTGGACACAAGGTCCAGATGGATTCTCTAATGAAACAATGAAGACAAAGATACCAGTAGATGAGACGTACTACTGTCATGGAGCGAAGACTAAACGAGACGAGGCTAAAGAATCCTAAAGTATTGTATTGACTAAAGGATAGGAAGGTTGCGTGAAGAGGAAAGAAAAAAAACTATATACAAGCGAGAACAGAACTCCTATATATACACCACATGCTAGCCCGATGACTCATCCGAGTAACCCTGTACAGAACCCCATGGAACCCCCAAGACCCATAACTCCGAACCCGTCTCTATCTCCTATACCCGAATCCCTATCTCCGAACCGAACCCTTGTTATCGAAAACCAAAGAACATAGAAGAAACCCCTGACTAATTCCTCTTCCCGCAACGTCACTAAGTGCACTCTACGCCGTGATACAACGACGCAAAGAAAAAGATGACAATGATGATGCAGAGTGAACTCGAGGCGAGGAACACACCCAGAACAATGAGGATACCGACAAAGACAGAAAGAATACCGGGCGGGTACAAGTATAAGCATCAGCTAGGGCAAAGGCAAGGACAGAGGCAAATGAGACTACAGAGTGGAGAAAGTGAAGACTGCATCAGCAAGACTTGATTTGTCTCCTGAGGTCTCCTGAGCCTCAGGAGACTCAAAATGTATCCAGAAGTGTCAGGAGACTCTCCTGAGACTTGGGAGACTGTTGGGAGACTGCAGTCAGAAGTTGAGTTTGCTGATATGGATGGATCTCAATAAGAATGATGTGAACTATTATGAATCATCCCGAAGTCAGCTACTGGGATCGCGTAAACTATGGTTTAGAGAATAGGAATATATTCCTATATACTGAGATGATAGGAAGACAAGACATAGAGAAAAGAAAGAAAGAACTAAAAAAAGAGTCTACCCTCGCTATTTAACACCCTCCTCCGCCAGTCCATTATGACTCATACCTCCTTCCCTAGAATCCTACAGAAAATCTGTTACTACTACACCTTGTAATCCCTCCCACCATCTTTCCTGCTTATATTACAAATCTATCACGCCATCAAATCCTATAGAATCCAATGATAACAATCCCACCCCACCTCATCCCTTCCTCACTTGATTTAACTCCATTAGTTACAACAACGTTTCGACTACCGAGTCCTTGGGACTGATGCGAGAACGCTGGGATATATTCATATCTCCAATATGTATTGACGCAATCGACAAAATACACCAAAGATTAAGGTTATCAGCAACAAACAAAAGACCCCATAGATATATTATTGCTCTATCAATTAGTCTGATATAACGTTAATAAGAGAGATTTATATTTCAAGTTTTTAGCTTCAGGTTATTAGAAATGCCAATAGGGATGCAGTGAGAGGTGGAATAGAAAGCAGTAAAAAGATATTTTAGTCATCTTTAATCCAGAGTCTATTTTTCTTCTATGTAGGGACTAAAACTAGCCTGTAACAATCATCAGGTGCCTAAATACAAGATGTATAATTTCAATGAAAAATCAAACCTTACCGCAATTCTCTTAGTATTTTAGATAAGGGGCTGGAGTAGATAGACAGTGATTTCATCAGATAATTCTATAGGGTGCAGTTACATATTGGATTGGTAACGGACATGAATGGAAGATAATGGGGTCAGTTAAAGGTATGAATTTTCCAATATTCCTACAGAATTCTACAATGTAATACATGAATCATATCTGACCGGATATCATAGTTTGAAGCGACGATAAGGATAGAGTAAGTCAGGGTATATAACCAAGGTGAGACAGTTGTGATAGAGTAACCGAGATACAAGACGGAAGATGACAATGATGATACAGAGGAACTCGAGGAGCACAAAAGGAGCAGCGAGGACACTGGGCGGTCACAAGTACAGGTACTGGGCAGAACAAAGGCTACGGCAGAGACGAAAGAGGCACCTAGAGAAAGTGTGGACCAGATGGATCTCAACATGAATGATGAGAGATGCTATAGTCTCTTCGTCATTGGAGATAGACTCTGAGGTAACGTAACTATTGCTATGTATAGGACTATATTCTTATGTATTGAGATGACTGAAAGACTAGACAGTGAGAAAAGAAAGAAAAATGAAAGGAAAAGTCCTCTCGTGCTATTTAACACCCTCCTTATCCCGACGTCTTGGCACAGGTCCCGAGGGGTCGGTAGCTATAGTACTGTTGTGATGGAAAGAGTTATGTTAAGTGAGGACAGGGTACAATGAGGTGAGGATGATGTGATTAGGTTCCAGAAGATTTAGTTACAGGAAGGATTGGGAATAGGTCATGACAAGATGATGGGGAGGAATATGAGGTGTGGTTGCGATGGATTTTCATGGGTTTCTGTGGTCTGATGTAGGAGTCATACTGGACTGCCGGAGGAGAGGTGTTAAATAGTAGACATAGATGCTTTTCTTAGTTCTTTCTTTTTTCTTTCTCTATATTGTCCTTCTATCTTCTCAGTACATAGGAATATACTCCTATTCTCTAGCCATAGTCCACGAGATTCTAGAACTTGACTTCGGAATCGCTCATAAACCTTCATCATCGTTCTCGTTGAAGTCCATTCGGTCCTCACTTTCCCTATCTAGCGTTCTCTCTTGCCTTTGCCTTTACTCTTGCTTTAGTCTTAGCAGTGCCTGTACTTGTGCCCACTCTGTGTTCTCTCTGCCTTCGTTGGTGTTCTCGTCACCCAGCTGTACCCCTTGAATTACCTCTGCGTTATCATTGTCATCTTCTTCTCTGCATCTAGCCTACTCCGTCACAAAAATATAACATTAATGAAACCTGAACTAATCCTTCCCGTAATGTTGCTAAATAATGTTATTTGCTATAATTTTGAACCACAAATCTTTCTATACTATATATAATTGTTGCTAGCTTAATATAATTATCGAAACACATATTGCTATCAGGAAATTAAAAAATTAATATTATCAAACCTCTTCTGTGACCCTTACCGTACACTCTTACTACCTTAAACTGAGTTCTTCCCCATGAAACTAATATTTAGTATTCAGACATCTCTAGATACCTTCCAGGCAATAATAGAGGGAATATATACTCAAAACTCCACCTAGAAGGTAATTTGAGTTGGTGTATTTGTGTGTATTTAGGCGTTGTTGAGTCAGGATGTGTATTACTTTCCAGTACCCTGGGTACATAATGCTATTGAATTTGGAAATAAAGTCTAAAACTAGAAGTATATAAACGTGTTCGTAGAATAATTATAAATTATTCAAGGAAGACACTTCAACACCGAAACTCAAACTCCATTGGACCTTGCCTATTTATCGATCCCCTCGACCAAGCAGTTTTTCTCTATCTCCAACTCTACGTCCTTCATCAACTCCGTGTGCCTCTTCGTCATCATAGTCTCTAGCATTGTTGTATCCTTTTTCATCACTGTCGCTAAAAAGTTCCTCATCATCATCCGATGCCCCAAAGGCATCGTAAAGATCTCTTGCCTTGCGCCTACCACCAACCATGGCACCACGACTTTGTTCTCCAGAGCCAGTGCCTTCAAGCTCGTCTTCATCATTCAGAACTGCGAACTCATAGTCCATCCCGTCTTTACTAGTCCTTCGCTTCTTACGTTGGATAAAGAGATAAGATGCAACAACTCCAACAAACACAACAATGACTGCGAGCGCACCATATATCCAGACTTGAGTTTTGGCAGACATACCGAATGTTGGAAGAAATGATGGCAAATAGCTTGTGTTTTGTTTATCTGCGCCGTCGTCGACAGCTTCGCCTTCAGGTGGTGCTGTTGCCGCCGCTGTTGTTGCCGCTGCATGGGATCCTGTCAAGTGTGTCAGTTTGATTGGTTTGGAACAGGTGAAAACGAGTTGATAGACAGACCCGTTACAGTGAAGGTTGGAATGTTTCCATTGCCGGGCTTTTCATTAACAGGGCGGGTGACATGGTCGGCTGGGTTTCCAGTGGGCACAAAAGGATTTGCTGACGTGCTGGTTGGTAGATTGGTTGTCTTTATTTCGGGTGTGAGGGTGGAAATAGGACTAGAGACCACATCATTGTCTTCATGTTCGTTCACACCGGGCAGTGGCAACAACTTTGCCTTGTCTGCATCAATCGCCTCTCCCCATAGGGTTATTCTCCAATCAACTAGAGTTCCGGTAATTTCGTTTTCCACGCCATCCCTGATAACGACAGTCCAGGTTCCAACGCCATCCTCACCCCTAGTCGATCGATAAATCAGCTATATATTTTACCTCGGAGAGCCTGGCCCAATAATGTCGAGAAAACAGATGCATAGATATATAAGGTTAGAATTAGGATTCGTACATACCAGTGCTTGACACTCATAAAGGTCCAATCCTTGTAACCTTCTTTACTCTTATCAAACTTTCTCTGAGTAGCAATGTGACTAACAAGTCCACTTGGAGAAATTAAATCAACGCTCATTTCCCCCCTTCTTCCATGCTTAGTATTCATCGTAACTGTCACATGTTCGATCCTTTCAAGATTGGCCCTCTTCAGATCGTCTGCCGTTATTTCAATCTCAGTTTGCAAGCCCTTTTGACCCTCAGGAATAGGATGATTAACGACCAACACTGGCGATTTGAACCAGGCCTGCGGTTTTACTGATTTGAAAGTTTTTGCAGCTTGAACAATAGCCCAAGCATCGAGCTTCCCATACCCGTATTTATGGTTGAAGTGTTTACCAATCACAGTTTTTTCCCAATCAGGATCTTCTGTATTAACCGGGACAGCGGTATCTAGGACAAGATACTGGAGGTCTCGCCACGAAAGATCAGGGCGTACAGACAATACCAATGCAAATATTCCAGCGGCCAGGGGAGCCGCTGCAGATGTGCCCCCATGATTTGCATAGCATGCGTTAACTCCAACGTCGGTAGTATGCTATTAACGGTATTAGCCTTTGGGGTTTGGCTGGCTATTGCACAGCGTACTTACAATTGCATCACCACTTCCGCTACTGTAAGTAACAACCATCTGTGCTGAACACAGCTCGGAGTAATATGGGTGCTTGCCGGTTCGATCAATGGCCCCAGTTGTTATGCTGTAGATACTATTCGTGTAACCATCAAAGTTGCAATTGTCCTCGTTTGCTGCCCCGTTTCCGGACGCAAAAACGAAGATAGAACCTTTGCCCTGTCTCCCACTCTGAACCCCCTTTATCATTGCTCGTCTAATCAGTATTCCAGGGGCGTCCATCGCTTGACCGTCGTCTGGGGGGCCCCAACTACATGAGTATATTTGATTGTCTTGGTAGGCATAGTTCATAGCAACCGCTTCGTCCACATCGGATATCTGTTTTGAGAGTATACGAATTCCAGCCACCTTGGCGTCCCACGCGACACCAACACCACAGACATTATTCTTTACTGCTGCAATTTCTCCAGCGCATCTTGTTCCATGACGGTCATCTGACAGGCGAGGTTTAGGTTCGGCCGTGTGATCATTAAAGTCATAGGAGCCAGGTGCAAACTGCGGATACATTAAAAGCAATTCAAGGTTGTGGGGATGGTAATCTTACATAATTTGCTTTGAGATCTTCGCTATACATGTCCAACCCATCATCCACAATCGCTACGGTTGCGTTTAACCCAGTGATACCTGCATGAACTTAGCATCAGGACAAACTTGTTTTAAGTATAACTAGAGACTTTGCGCAAATGGAGCCAGTTATATATTTCGATTATCTGATTGGCAGACTGGGATCGGCATCAATCAGTTTACCGGAAAATAGAGCTGGCTCCATTTGCGCAAAGTCTCTATTATCGTATTACCTTCCATCCACACTCCAGTGACATTAACGTCGTGACCATACTCACGAGGATTATGCTAACCTCATGTCAGTATTTATCCTCATCTTTTTTCAAGCAAACGGGATGCACCTACCAGATGCCACTGCTCGAGGAAGATAGGATCCTTAATGTCCAAAGCTTTTACAACCTCCTGGATATTCAGGCCGTCAGAAAGAGAACTAGCTACTGCTTCTCTGTTTTGGCGCATTTCAAGGTTTGATCTGTGGCGCCGGGGAGGAATCGACGAGCGCTTTACAAGCGTCTTTAGTTGTTGTTTCTCTGCAAATAAAATGGTGTCTGATGCATCCCGCCTAGCGACAACCGTCCCCGAAGCTCTCTTTCCCAACCGCCGAAGTCTTTCAAGATATACTGAAACAACATCCTCTTTTCCGCGTGGCGCAGAAAAGAGGTGATGATCATCAAGCTCCCCAATTAAACCCTCATGCTCCAGCCCAATCTGTTCGGCAATGTCATTTGGTGATGTATTTGGTGTTAGATGCAGCGCGTAATAGTCGCGGGAGTCATAATCCCGAGGCTTTAGGTGAAGTCTTTTAGCTGCCCCAAGTCCAAAACTTGTGAACAGAACGGCAAGTCCGATGTAGGAAGCATCAAAGTACATCGCAATCTTAGCGGCCGTTGTGGCCGAGCGCGGTTCTTGACGAAATCAGAGGATATTTGGTTAAGTACGCGTGGGCCCACAGAGGTAAGATGGGAAGCAGAGCACTGTGGTAGGCTCCCGCAACGGCCGAGTTTGGCCGAACGCAAGGTAAGTGATGAAGGTGATAACCGAGTCCAGAAAGGGGCTGGATAATAACCACTTAATACGATGAGGTTGTGGGTTGATATTGATTTTACCCCAAACCTTTCTAAACGTACAGGTACTTAAAGGCCGGCTTCGGGCAGCTTGGTATTTGGGTCTGATCTTTGGGAGACTGGAAAGGGTGAGGCAACTAGATCTTTGTTTGGTTGAGACTACCACCATACTAAATCCGACAAAGAACCCGTGGCAAGACCACTATCTAACATTAGGTGGGGCGCAGCACTTTTGTGGCTGAGTGAGTAGCACATGGGTCCCTTACCAGCAGCATCATGTACTATCACTCACTTGGTATTGACTGGGCAGCGGAATATGGGGTAAGTGAGTAGAACGCGGCGGTCCGGTTGACGTTTTGACACCATAGTGTAACCGGGTGTATACCTAAAGTACGGAGACACCCCCAAATCCGATTTTTTCATTGGTTGATTTTCAAACAAATGCAGGGGTATGGTTGGGGACTCCTGTAACCTGAACACTTCCAGGAACCAACTTCAACCGCTAATCACTTTCCCCAACCACACCCTAAATTATTTTTCTCTCTATTGGGTGATATAACCGCTTTTTCTCCACAACTTAATAGAGCCAGATAAATTCTATCTTTCATTGAGGTGGACTTATTAAATTTCTAAAAGTTGGGTTTTTGGAATCAAACGAATATCACACCAGTAATTACTTATTTTGAACAGAAATATTGCCAGATCTGCATGTATTTATCCCAATTGGTAAGCTCAATGGGTCTACACCTCCCAAATGATAGTTTTGGCATATCCTAATATATAATTTTGACCTGAAGTAATTAAATAATTACGCAATTAGGGAAGTAATGGTGGAAATTAATGTTTGATAGAGTACCTCAAAGCAAAGTAGAAGATGACAATGATAACGCAGAAAAACTCGAAAAACACAGCCAGAACAACAAGGACATCGACGAAGACAGAAAGTACCCAAGGCAGGTGCAAGTACAGGCACCAACAAGGGCAAAGCAAAGGGCAAAGGCAAAAGAGACGCAAGGCAGGGTAATGTGACGGAGTAACCCGGACGCAGAGAAGATGACAATGATGACGCAGAAGGACCCGAGGAACACAGCCAGACAACGAGGACACCGACGAAGACAGAGATGTGGCTGGCGATAAGCACAGCGCGCTGGCGCAGAAAGAGAGGCAAATCCTCGTTATGACAAGAAAGAAAGCAGTGAGAAATGAGGATCGGATGGACCTCAACTAGAATGATGATGATAACTATGATGGATCCCGAAACTAGATTCTGGGATCCCAGGGCTATGGCTTGAGAGTAGGAGTATATTCCTATGTACCAAAAGAACAGGAAGACGAGACAGAGAGAAAATAAAGAAAGAACTAAGGAAAGAATCTCCCCGCGCTATTTAACATTCCCCTCCGCCAGTCCTCTATGACTCACACCTTCCCTGTAGAAACCCTTAGAAATCTGTCGCAATCACACCTCGTATTCCTCCCCACCATCTTCTCTAATTATATTACAAATTCATCACACCATAGAGTCCCATAGAACCTAATGACGACACCTCCTTCCAACGCTTACCCCTCCCTCGCTTATCATTACCATAGCAACTACAACCGCGTTTTGGCTACCAAACCCTCGGGACCAATGCCAAGACGTCAGGACAGGTAAGTGAGCATCGGATGAACCTCAACAAGAACGATGATGAAGACTATGGATGATCCCGAAGTCAAGTTCTGGGATCTCGTGAACTATGACTAAGAGGTAGGTGTAGATTTCTATATACTAGGATAACAAGAAGATGAGACGAAGAGAAAAGAAAGAAAGAACTAAAGGAATAGTCCTCCCGAGCTATTTAATATCCTCCCCCACCAGTCCGCTCTAACTCATTCTGTTACCCATAGAATCCCAGAGAAATCCATCACACCCTCACTGAATAGTCCCCTCCACCATCTCTCCTATTTATATTACAAATAAATCACCCTATAGTATCGCATGGAATCTAATGATATCATCATCACCTCATCCCCTCCCATTGTGACGGGGCTTTACTTCTAGAGCAAGAGTAGAGTAGGGCAAAGGGTCCAAAAAGGGTCTCTAACTTCACAGTAGGCTCTCAGACACCAATAGATGACTCTGATCGCTGTCATAGAAAGTAAAGGGCCGATAGAAATAAATCAGGTTTAGAGATAAAAGATTCTTCGCGTATTCACTTAGAATAATCTTAAGGGACTTCTTCCACTCTGATTCCTCAACTGGAGAAGATGGTCGGAGAAGACGGACGGGAACGAAGGCGAGTACTTATACTCCGAGCCTCTCTGGACCTGAACTCCATCTTTCCTACTAAGTTCTGATGGTTACCCTGTTGTGGAGCGAAACTGTATTCCTCCGTTACCCCGCTTTTCTCTAAGCACTAACGGGCGTTCTCTATAACAGAGCCATACCAGCGGTTAGGAGAATAGTTCTCACCGGGCCTGTTATAGGCTCAGAGTCATTGATAGAATCCAGTAGTTACAGTAATAGGAAAAGTACCTGCAGTGAGGACCGCTACCAGCTGCAAGTGTGTCTACCTTCTGACCGCTAGGGTGGAGATCTATCCATGGAAGGATAGGCTGACGAGTTTAGCCTTGCCAGTGAATAGAGGACCGGCTAGAGAAAGGTCTCTAAGTGCCCGGACATCTCCAGCATCCCTCTGTGCAAGAATAACCCTGCTGCAGTGGTTGCTATGCCCTAATAATCTACAATGAGTTACAGCTCTGCAGCCACCAAGGGTAGACCACCTGAGCGGAGACTCATCTAATGTAGGCCTAGAGCTGTGTGACAGCGAGGCTGCAGGTGATCCTTGACCCTGGCTAAGGGTGAATACTCTAGGACTGGAAACACCCGCTAGCGCTTAGGGAGAAGCGGGGTAGCGGAGGAATTGTTTCCGCTTCAAAACAGAGTTTTTCACCAAAACTTAGTAAGAGCGGTGGAAGGAGGAAACAGAGAGATTTGGAGTATAAGTACTCATCTCCATTTCCGTCCATCAGTTCTAGTTTTTCCTCATCATCAGTTGTAACAAGCGGAAGAAGACCCTTAAGATTATTCTAAGTGAATACTCAAAGAATCTTTTATCTCTAAACCTGATTTATTCCTATCGGCCCTTTACTTTCTATGACAGTGATCAGAGTCATCTATTGGTGTCTGAGAGCCTACTGTGAAGTTAGAGACTCTCTTTGGACCCTTTGTCCTACTCTACTCCTGCTCTAGAGGTAGAGCCCCGTCACATTCTCGGCTTCACGGGTGTACCATCCTTAGTCAGGGTTATGGACTACCTGCATCCTAGGCTAGCACCTAGCACTCCGGGCATGCATTGAATGAGCCTCCACTCAAATAGTCTACTCAAGGTTGCGATAGAGCTGTCATTCAATTGTAGAGTTCCCGGGCTAGGACAGCACCGCCAGCAGCAGTGTCTATAATGCTCAGAGGGATAATAGAAGATGCCCGGGAACTCAGAGCCTAGCTCTAACTGGTCCTCTAGACACTGGCGAAGTGGTAGACTCGTCAGTCAAGACTTCCCATGAATAGTTCTTCTGTCCTAGTTGGCAAGGAGGTCCGTATCCTTACAGCAGGTAGTGAGCCTCACTGTAGTAACTTTCCTACCACTATCCCAACTGGCTTCTAACAATGACTCTTCGCATATAACGGGCCCCATGTGTACTCATGCACCAGATGGTTTGAAATTGCTCCGTTATACCCATCCTCGGTTATCCTAGCCATCATGATTGCAATAGCGCTTCGTCTATCAAACTATCGGAACCGATGCCAAGACGATGGGACACTATTACGGGATCACCATCAGCAAGACTTCATTTGTCTCCTGATGGCTCCTAAGCCTCATGAGACTCAAAAGATACCTAGGAGGTTCAGGAGACTCTCAGGAGACCAGAAAGACTGTTGGGAGGCTCCTGTCAAAAGTTGAGTTTGCTGATGACCCCCAACTACTGGGTAGTACATCGCAGCACTTGGAGTTCCCAAGGGACCGTGGCAGAGGCCATCGGGTAGTATTAGTAATCTCTTCAGGCTGTATTGCACATGTATCTCAGCGGCCGGAGGAGGCGGGTCGGGCCCTCGGAAGGGCAAATGGCTCCGCTCAAAAGAAGAATTCATCAGGCAGAGTAGACGATCACAGGATATTGAAGTTCGAAAGAGAAAAAACCATCTCCACAATGGAAAACGGTAAAATACTCAGAAGTCCCATTACCAGTGCCGCGCACTTGTCCCGGCGTCTTGGCATCGGTTCCTAGAGTTCGGTAGCGGAAACAGAAATGCGACGGAAGTAGCAATGTTAGGCGATGATGGGCGGAGATGGGGTGATGGTGACGTCATTAGATTCTGGGAGGTTTGATGGCGTGATGGATTGGTAATGTAAATAGGAAGATGGTGGGTAGGAATAGGGAAGGTGATGGTCGATAGATTTCTATGGGGTTCTAGAAGTCGGTGTATGTAAGTAACGAGGCAGACTGGCGATGGAATGGTAAATAGTACGGGGAGACTTTTCCTTTAGCTCTTTCTTTCTTTTCTCTCTGTCTCGTCTTCCTGTGTCCCGGCGTCTTGGCATCGGTTCCGAGAGTTCGGTAGGGGAAACAGGATCGCGGCGGAAGGAGCAATGTTAAGCAAGGATGGGAGAAGATGGGGTGATGGTGACGTCATGAGATTCTGGGAGATTCGATGGTGGGATGGATTGGTAGTGTAAATAGAGAAGATGGTGGGGAGGAATACGAGGTGTGGTTACGGTGGGTTTCTATAGAATTCTATGGATGGAGGTGTGAGTCATAGTGGACTAGCAGAGGAATGTGTTAAATAGAGTGGGGGGGATCTTTTCTTTAGTTCTTCTTTCTTTTCTCTTCGTCTCGTCTTTCTGTCATCTCGATACATAGGAATATACTCCTATTCCCTAGTCATAGTTCCTGCGATCCCAGAACTTAGCTTCGGGATCTATCATAGCTATCATTATCGTTCTCGTTGAGGTCCATCCGGTCCTCACTTCCCCTATCTCTTGCCCTCGTCCTCGTCCTGATCTTTGCCTCTGCCTTTGCCTTTGCTGGTGCCTGTGCTTGTGCCTGCCCGGCAATATCTCTGTCTTCGTCAGTGTCCTCGTTGTTGGCTGTGTTACTCAAGTCCTTCTGCATCATCATTGTCGTCTTCCTCTCGTGCAGGTTACTCCGTCACATCCTGTTATTTCGGTACATAATGTTCCGGTGTCTTGGCACTGGTCCCGGTAGTCCGGTAGCAGAAACTGGATTGCGACGAGGGAGGGAATGTTTAGCGAGAATGGGCGAAGGTGGGGAGATGGTGACGTCATAAGATTTCAGGAGGTTCTATGGCATGGTGGATTTGTAATGTAAATAGAAGAGATGGTGGGGAGGAATACGAGGTGTGGTTACGGCGGGTTTCTATGGGTTTCTCTGGATGGAAGTATGAGTCACATCGGACTAGCGGAGGAATGTGTTAAATAGAGCGGGGGGGGGGCTTTTCCTTCAGTTCTTTCTTTCTTTTCTCTCTGTCTCGTCTTTCTGTCATCTCGGTACATAGGAATATACTCCTCTTCTCTAGAGGTCATAGTCTCTGAGATCCCAGAACCTGACTTCGGAATCTATCATAACTATCATCATCGTTCTCGTTGAGGTATATCCGGTCCTCACTTCTCCTGTCTCTTGCCCTCGTTCTTGTCCCGATCTTTGCCTCTGCCTTTGCCTTCGCTGATGCCTGTGCTTGTGCCCGCCCGGCAGTATCTCTATCTTCGTCGGTATTCTCGTTGTTGGCTGTGTTCCTCGAGTCATTCTGCCTCATCATTGTCGTCTTCTCTGTGTTCAGGTTACTCCGTCACACAAAGACGAGACCACCCTTACTCGACTGACACAGCACGAATTCCTCGCATCATAGTTTACCATGACCTCCCCTGCTACCAATGCACTTGACTATAAAAAGCTCCATGACGACCTGGCGGCTTTCTTTGTCGCTCACCCTGAAGTGGACCCTGCAGCAATGGAAGAGGTGACACAAGTGTACGGTCTCCTCCTCCGGGCCTATGAAGGTGTCCGGCAGTACTCTATTGACCTCAAAACCCATCACACCGAAACCGAACAAGCCCGAGCTGAGTTCCATAAAGAAACCCAGAGACTACGAGCTAAGATCAAGAAGCTGCAAGAGGGAATCAAGCAAAACTTCGGGGAGCTCTATGATGACCTAGCCAAGTCCCCCAAGTCCGAAAAGCTCCCCGACCCAGAGAAGTATCATGGGGATTGGAAAAGCTTGAGGATGTTCCACAGACAGCTACAAATCAAGCTCACGGCTAATCTTGATTGATTTCCTACCTCTGCTCAACAAATCGTTTACTCTATATCTCGGTTGGAGGGAGCTGCGGCAGATCAGTTTCTTGCTTATATTTCGGATGAAGGAATCGCCTTAGATTCAATGGCGGAGTTTTTTGAGATTTTGAATAATGCTTTCAGAGACTCAATGATGGAGTTTTTTCAAATTTTGAATAATACTTGTGGAGACCCGGATCGTTCTGCCACTGCTGCTCGACATTTGAGAGAAATCAGGCAGCGTCAACGCCCCCTTTCGGAATATTTCGTGGAGTTCCAGCGCTATGCTGCTGACTCCGAATTCAACGAGGTGGCCAAAATTTAATGCCTTCTGGAAGGACTTAACCAAGACTTGATGGCACTCACGATACAGAATGAAACCCCGGCCACCATCAAGGACTGCGGACTCCTTCTTCAACGGTTGGATAATAAACAAAGGGCACTACAAGCTAGGATGGGGAGGTTTAGATTTCAGATTCCGAGTGCCCATGCTCCCTGTCCCTTCGGTCCCCGACCACCTGTCGCGTCAGCAACATGCCCAGTCGTACGGGGACCGCCACCACCAGCATCATCAACACTACCATCAAGGAATGCAGCACCAGCAGCCTATCCTTCCTATACCCCTAGGGGAGCCGTTCCTATGGATCTGTCTAATAGTCGTCATCGTCCAGACCCCAGGGAAAGGGAAGCTCGTTGGATAGAAAATCGTTGTTATTATTGTGGGGGAGTTGGACATTTGGTCAAAGATTGCACTTCGTTGCCCTCGGGAAGAGCACCCTTCAGGATGAGGAGAGCATTGTTAGAAGCTAAGAAAGAAAAGAAGGAAGTGGAGGAGGGTAGTTTGTCGGATGAGGAGGAGTTAAAAGATTCGTCCCTGGCCTAAGCGGCATAGCCCAAGGACCTTCACGGAGTTTTCCTAAGGTTGCTATTTCTACATTTTCAGTATCAGAAGGGGAGATGGATGGGATTCAATTGATTGTAGTTTGTTCTATTTCGCAAAATAAAAAATCCATTGTACCTACCTATGCCTTGATTGATACTGGAGCATCGGGATATGCATTCATAGATGAGGACTTTATGTGCCGCCACGAGCTGAAAATGAAAAAGTTAAGGACTGAGTGGGAGATCGATGTAATCGATGGGAGGCCTATCGAATCAGAGAAGGTGACCAGAAAGGTGACATTTGAGTTGGAAATTAATGGGCATGTAGAGGAATGCCCGTTCTTCGTCACCAAGCTAGGGTATTATCCACTTGTTATAAGAATACCGTAGATGAGGAAACATGGGGTCATTATTGACAGCGGAAGGAATGAGATTCAGTTCAAGTCCAGTCTCTGCTTGGAACACTGCTCAACTAGTGGTAAGCCAGTGATCGCTCGGGGAATCTCCATTTCCCCACCAGAAAGACCATTTACTCATATCCCGGCCATCACGCCTCATTCGTTCAAGAAACTTTCGCAAGATCCTACGGTTTAAGTTTACTCCACTACGTTATAGGCCGTCAACAAAATCTTAGAAACACCAGCTAATCCTGACGGAACAATTCCCATAGACTATCAACGCTTTCGACAATTGTTCGATGCAAGGAACGCATCTCAGTTACCACCACATCGTCCTTATGATAATGAAATCAAGTTACAGAAGGGAATGGCACCGTCCTTTGGCCCCATGTATAGCATGTTGAGGGAGGAATTGAAGGCCCTGAGGGACTACTTAGCCGACAACTTGAAAAAGGGATTTTTACGATCCAGTAACTCTCCAGCGGGTGCCCCGGTCTTATTTGTTAAGAAAGCGGACGGTTCGCTATGATTATGTGTTGACTATTGAAAACTGAACGCTATCACAGTCAAAGACAGATATCCTCTCCCCCTTACGCCGGAAACCATGGCCAACCTGACACGAGCCAACTACTTCACTAAGTTGGACCTACGCTGGGAATATAATCAAATCAGGATCAAAGAGGGGGACGAATGGAAGACTGCTTTCAGAACGCGTTATGGGCACTGGGAGTACTTGGTAATGCCATTTGGATTAACGAATGCGCCTGCTACCTTTCAACGATGGATCAATGATATACTACGCCCCTTTTTAGACCGTTGAGCTACGGCCTATCTCGATGATATTCTTATTTATTTGGAAACTCTGGAGCAATATAAACAGAACGTACAGCAAGTGTTGGAAGCTCTCGAGGCTAATGAAGCTCACCTGAAACCAGAAAAGTGCGAGTTTAGTGTACAGGAAACCAAGTACCTCAATATAATATTGACCCCGGGGGGAATGAACATGGATCCGGCTAAGATTCAAACAATTGTGGATTGGGAGGCACCGAAGACAGTGAAGGAGGTTCAGGAATTTCTGGGATTTGCCAATTTCTATCAACGATTTATCTATGCCTACTCTCGGGTGGCCCGGCCAATGACCACTCTAACAAAGAAACATGTCAGGTTTAAGTGGACCCAAAAGGTAGAACAAGCTTTTCAAATTCTTAAGACGGCATTCACTACCGCACCCATCTTGATGCACCCTGACCCTGAAAAGGAATTTATTGTTGTAACAGATGCATCTGATTACGTATCTGCTGGAATTCTATCTCAACGGGATGAGGAACAAGTTTTACACTCAGTTGCTTTCTTCTCAAAGACTCACTCACTGGCGGAATGCAACTATGAAATCTATGACAAGGAGTTACTGGCAATCATTCGATGCTTTGAGCAGTGGAGACCCCATCTGGAAATGGCTCAGTTTCAGGTTAAAGTACTTACAGATCATTGCAATCTTGAGTACTTCATGTCCACCAAATTGTTGAATCGTCGTCAAACTCGTTGGGCGGAATTTCTGTCCCAGTTCAATTTCATCATTCAATACAGGCCGGGAAAGCAAGGGAGAAAGGTGGATATTCTGACGAGAAGGTCCAAAGACCTACCGAAGGAAAGGGATGAAAGATTGAAACAACAAAGCAGAGTGGTATTAAAGAAGGAGAATCTTGATCCAAAGATAAGTTTGTTAGCGGGTTCTTTGGCAAATGAACCCGCTGAAGGAGCGTCTTCTGTATCTGAGTTATTTAACAAAGCTTACCAATGCGATAGTTTTCCCAATAAAATTCTAGTCTTACTCCGGAATGGCGTCCGACAGTCGAAGGAAATTTCGCTAGTCGAGTGCAAGGAGAGTGAAGAAGGATGGTTACTGTATCGGAACACC
This sequence comes from Morchella sp. 2016-72, assembly GCA_024713865.1. Classification (NCBI taxonomy): domain Eukaryota; kingdom Fungi; phylum Ascomycota; class Pezizomycetes; order Pezizales; family Morchellaceae; genus Morchella; species Morchella sp. 2016-72. Next base: position 945,080 of record JAMJEY010000010.1, on the reverse strand, counting down.
CTCTATGTTCCCGACTGCGACGAACTCAAACTCCATCAGCAAACTCAACTTCTGACTGCAGTCTCCCAACAGTCTCCCAAGCCTCAGGAGAGTCTCCTGACACTTCTGGATACATTTTGTCTCCTGAGGCTCAGGAGACCTCAGGGGACAAATCAAGTCTTGCTGATGTCTATCTCCTTCGTGAACATCATGACAAACCCTCTGTAGGTCACCCTGGAAGGTCTAAAACATTGGAACTTCTTAGTCGCAACTACTACTGGCTGACCATGCGAAAATATACAGACCGTTATATTCAAAACTGTCATCTCTGTTGACGGAGCAAAGCGAATCATAACCCTTTGCAGGGGGTTCTACGACCGCTATCAGTACCCAAAGGACCTTGGACGGTTATCACCATGGACTTTGTCACGGGACTTCCGGAGAGTAATGGGTTCAACGCCATCCTGGTAGTTGTAGATCGGTTGACGAGGATGAAGCACTTCATCGGCACCACAGAGAATGTCAATGCCAGGGATCTGTCTCGTCTATATCTGGAAGAGGTCTGGAAGCTTCACGGGCTACCGGAGACTATTGTCTCAAATCGAGGGACGCAGTTTACTGCTGAGTTCTGGAAAGCTCTCTGTGAGCGGTTGGAGATTGCGCTTCGATACTTCACGGCCTTTCATCCTCAAACTGATAGACAAACTGAGAGGACAAACGCGATTATGGAACAGTACCTACGCAGCTATATGTCCTATCAACAGGATAATTGGGCTGACTTTCTCTCAATGGCTGAGTTTGCTACTAATAATCACATCTCCGAGACCACTAATATATCCCCCTTTCAAGCGAACTACGGACGGCACCCTCGAATGACATTTGGACCTCTACAACATGGAAAGACAACAAATGAGGATCAAGCGAATGCGTTGGCACGGGAGATGTCGCAAGTCTTTGATTTTCTGAAGAGTGAAATGTTTAGGGCCTAGAGGATACAAGAAGAAATGGCCAACTCACATCGAATTCGAGCACCTCGTTACGAGATCGGTATCCCCGTCTGGCTCTCGACTTGAAATATAGAAACTAAACGACCCTCCAAGAAACTCGATTGGAAACAAGTAGGACCCTACTTGATTAAACGCATCATGAGCCCTTACGCATACGAGTTAGAGCTGACTGCGTCCATGAAAATACACCCGGTGTTTCATGTTTCCTTATTCTGGCCTGTGGTAAATGATCCTATCCCGGGGCAAGTTATCGAACCACCTCCGCCGGTTGAGATAGAAGGGGAAATCGAGTGGGAGGTAGAGGAGATTCTGGATTCGCGACGGCGGGGTCATCAGGTGGAATACTTGGTCAAATATGTTGGATATGAGGAACCTTCCTGGCAACCCTTGAGCGATCTTGAACACAGCCCTGAACTTCGACGACTGTTTCATTGTCAATATCCGTCGAAACCTCGGCCTATCAGGAGCTAGGCCTAGGAGGGGACCCGATCTGTCTCGGCGTCTTGGCACTGGTCCCGGTAGTCCGGTAGCAGAAACTGGATTGCGACGAGGGAGGGAATGTTAAGCGAGAATGGGCGAAGGTGGGGAGATGGTGACGTCATAAGATTCCAGGAGGTTCTATGGCATGGTGGATTTGTAATGTAAATAGAAGAGATGGTGGGGAGGAATACGAGGTGTGGTTACGGCGGGTTTCTATGGGTTTCTCTGGATGGAAGTGTGAGTCACATCGGACTAGCGGAGGAATGTGTCAAATAGAGCGGGGGGGGCTTTTCCTTTAGTTCTTTCTTTCTTTTCTCTCTGTCTCGTCTTTCTGTCATCTCGGTACATAGGAATATACTCCTATTCTCTAGAAGTCATAGTCTCTGAGATCCCAGAACCTGACTTCAGGATCTATCATAGTTATCATCATCGTTCTCGTTGAGGTCCATCTGGTCCTCACTTCTCCTGTCTCTTGCCCTTGTCCTTGTCCCGATCTTTGCCTCTGCCTTTGCCTTCGCTGGTGCCTGTGCTTGTGCCCGCCCGGCAGTATCTCTGTTTTCGTCGGTGTTCTCGTTGTTGGCTGTGTTCCTCAAATCCTTCTGCGTCATCATTGTCATCTTCTCTGTGTTCGGGTTACTCCGTCACACATAAGAACATATTCCTATTCTCTAGCCATTGTCCCTGGGATCCCAGAACCTGACCTCGGGATCTATTTTAGCTATCATCATCGTTCTCGTTGAGGTCCATCCGGTCCTCACTTCTCCTGCCTCTTGTCCTCGTCCTTGCTCTGGCCTTTGCCTTCGTCTTTGCCTTTGCCTTTGCCTTCGCTGGTGCCTGTGCTTGTGCCCACCTGGCAGTACTTCTGTCTTCGTCGGTGTCCTCGTTGCCTGACTGTGTTTCTCGAGTTCTCCTGCGTCATCATTGTCGTCTTGTACCTTGTGTCGCGGTGCCCCGTCATAGCACTGGCCTATGCATCTGGCCATAATAATATTAGACTGTTTCTTCCCCGCAAATGATGATGGATGAAGATCAAGTGGCAGCCCATTTTTATTCCGCGGCTATACTCCCACGGCCAAGCCCGGATTTCTAACTATATACAAGGGTCCTAACACCGACGGACTTAGATATTAACTCTGAGACTGATGCCCTTGTTCTGCCTTTCCCTATAGCAGGGTCCCTAGATATTTCCGGTGGCTTGTTTCTCTTTACTCGTCGTTTAGGTGTCCCGGCATCTTGGCACTAGTCCTAAGGGTTCGGTAGCAGTAATCAGGTTGTGACAAAGGAGGGAATGTGAAGCGAAGAAGGATGGAGATGAGATGATCGGGTTCTAGGAAATTCTATGGTGTGAAGGATTTGTAATATAATTAGAGAAGATAGTGGAGTGAAAATATAAGGTATGGAGGCGATGGATTTCTATGCATTTCTATGGACGATAGTATGAGTCATATCATATCGGCGAGGGTATTACTGAGCCATTCCAAAACATCTGGTGTATGAGTACACATGGGGCCCGTTATATGTGAAGAGTCATTGTTAGAAGCCAGTTGGGATAGTGGTAGGAAAGTTACTACAGTGAGGCTCGCTACCTGCTGTAAGGATACGGACCTCCTAGCCAACTAGGACAGAAGAACTATTCATGGGAAGTCTTGACTGACGAGTTATCACAGCGTAGAGTGTACTCAGCGATGTTGCGGAAAGAGGGATTAGTCAGGCGTTTCTTTATGATTCCGTGGGTTTCGGTAACAGGGGTTCAGTTCGGTAATAGGGGCTCGGGTACAGGAGATAGGGATAGGTGCGGAGTTATGGGTCTTGAGGGATTCTATGGGATTCTGTACAGGGTTACTCGGATGAGTCATCGGGCGGGTATGTGATGTATATATAGGGGTTCAGTTCTCACTTGTAGATAGCTTCTTTCCTTTCCTCTTCACGCGACCTTCCTATTCTTTAGTCAATACAAGTACTCTAGGACTCTTAGTCATCTGCCAAGCCGACCTCTCTGCCCTCTAAAGGACAGAAGGGACGCTCCTCACCTCATCTCGTTTCTCGCCTCGTTCTCGTCTCGCTTCATGACTCTCTCTCTCTTTCTCTGTCCCTCGTTCTCGGCCCGCATCGCCTCGGTGGTATACCTTGGCCCGTGTTTCTCTCGTCTTCACTTCACCCTGTGATACTAAGGTTGCGTCTCCAACGTCAACCTATACCACACATAACTACAGTATCAAGAATCAACAATGTCAGCAGGTCCCATGGAAACCGAGTCCTTCGATTTTGAAGGAATCTTCAATCAGTTAGAAGCTTTCTTCCAAACAACTCCCATCAGTACGGAAACTCATCCTGATAATGTCGCCGTATACAACCTCATTCAGAAATGTCAATAGGGGTTAACACAATACAAAGAGGACCTAGAGCAGGAAGAGAAGGATGGGGACGAGGCTCGGAAAATATGGACGGAAAAAATTACAGACCTAGGGAAAGATAATCAAGACCTGGAACGACAAGTATCCAGCTTGACGAACCAAGTCACGACCCTCCAAGCTCAACTCCTCACAGCGAATCAGGCAACCCAAAGGGCTGAGACAGCATTGGCCGCCCAGATCGCGCTCCCTCCACCACCTCCTCCACCAGCAGCAGAAATCATCCCACCACCTCCTCCTCCTCGTCGTCGCAATCGCCTCCTGGAAGGCCTTACCATCACCTCAGAATCCAGGACCGAAAGGTCAGAGAAGCTCCCGGACCCGGAGAAATACCGTGGTAACCGGAAGGGACTCCCACAGTTCAAAAACATGTTGCAACTCAAGCTCCTGGGCAATGCTGATAGGTACCCCACTCTGCAAAACCTACTGACCTATACCATCTCTCGTCTGGAAGGCCCCGCCGCTGGCCAATTCATGCCCTACATCACTCCTATCGGCATCAACCTCCCCTCTATGGAGAGGTTTTTTGAAATTTTGAATACAGCATTTGGGGATCCAGATCAGGTAGGCACTGCCCGTCGCACTCTCAGGAGAATTAGACAAAACAACCGCCCCTTCTTGGAATACTTTGCCGAGTTCCAACGATATGCCGCTGAAGCAGCAATGGGAAAAGTCGCCATTGTGGAAGCCTTCATGGAAGGCCTGAGCGAGGAACTTACCAAACCCATGGTACATGAAGAGACCCCCGCCACTGTCATCGAACTCGTCACCATTCTTCAACGCTTGGATAACAAGCAGCAGATAATCACTGCTTGCTACCATCCTCACTACCAGGCTCCAGTACCCCAAGCTCGCCCCGCACCTCGCTACGTCGCCCCTGCCCCGCCCGCACCTCGTTACCAGACCTCAGGCACACCCGCACCTCGGTACTCAGCCCCATCTCCACCCGCTCCTCGTTATCAAGCCGCCGCTCGCCCCAATCCCCCTGTGGCTCACCCGTCCCATATGCCCGGAGGAGTGGCCCCTATGGATTTGTCGGCAGGTCATGGCTGCCCGGACCCTCAGGAAAGAGAGGCCCGTCATGTGGAAAATAGATGTTTTTATTGTGGCCAAGGAGGTCATTTAGTTAGGGAATGCTTGCAGGCGCCGTGTTACGGGCATAGGATAAGAGAACCCGAAGACTACAAGAGAAGGACTTTCCTCTATTCCTACGCTGCTAAAAGTCTCTATGTCCCACTGGGCGCGCCAGAGAGGCACGGTACTGCCAGGATGGAGCCCAGTGCGGAGTTGCGGAATCCCTAGTCAACAAACCTGTTTTCGACCCCTGAAATAACCCCCGGAGCGTCAGGGCGCCGGCTCAGGCGCTCAGGACACCGGTGGGTATATGAGGGGGTAATAGTGCGAGTTTGGAGTCAATCGGACCATAATTGATCAAATGACGAAGGTCATAAGGAAGCTCACTCTGGTGGCGCCTCTGGGGAAGGTAAGACTACCCGACTCCTCCGGTACCGATCGTTAGCAGTCCTAACGTTGAGCTTGGCTCCTTGGTGACAGGTAACGATGTCGGGAAAGAGTTGGCGAGCGAGGTCGAGCCCGCACCGGACGTTATCAGGCAGGCCAACTCAAACACTCTCACGACCACCGACGGCGCTGAGCATGCAGCAAACGGGATGTTATCCATAAACGGAATAGAGCGAGGGATTTTTAATAGAGGACAGGGGTATTTTAGATGGTGGGATAGATTTGGCGCTTGGGTTCTTGGCGATTTTCAGGGTCTTCGGTTTCGTGACTTGTTTATTATAAGACGAATGTATAGTCCGCGTGACACTTGCGCGGGATATAAATACTGTGTCATTCTCCGACTTTGTTGAAATCATCAGCGACAAAGAAAGAGTCTTATCGATATAATATCTATTACTTTACACTTTATCTTGAGATTGGACTTTATCGAGTGAACTTAGGAACTCCACCTCGAACCATCTTCGTGTTTCAGAATCATTACGTACTGAGAGGACTAGCATCGAGTGATCGAGATACTAGGCTGGTTAAGACTGAGGAGATCTTGTTCCTTACTGCCTTTGCGGTTAGCGTTTCAACTCTAAGCTCTTAGTTAGACTACTCGGGTTGCTCGGGGCGACACCCTAATACTGCTGCTATTATGTCCCAACGTGATGACGAAGGACATCAGCAAGATTTCACAAGTCTCAGGAGATTACAGGGGTCTCAGGAGACTCAGGAGACTGTCAGGAGACTCAGGAGACTCCAGTCACAAATGGTAAAGCTTGCTGATGGAATACTACATCCAGTAGCCTTCTTCTCCAAGAAAGACATACCGGCGAAATGTAACTATGAAATATATGACAAGGAACTTTTAGCAACTCATTCGGGGGTTCGAAGAATGGCGTTACTTTTTGGAAACTGCCTCGTACCCCATCAAGGTCCTGATTGATCATAGGAACCTTGAATACTTTATGTCGACAAAGCTACTAAATCAACGGCAGACCCATTGGTCAGAATTTCTATCATGATTTGACTTCGTAATACAATTCAGACCGGGAAAGCAAGGAGGAACACCAGACGCATTGACTAGGTGATCAGGGGATCTGCCTAAGGAGGGGGATGAACGTCTCGAATATCAGTATCAGACCGTATTGAAGAGAAGAAATTTGGATAACAAGCTAAGTTTGTTGGCGGGTTCTTTGGCAAATGAACCCGCTGAAGGAACGCCTACTGTCCAAGACTTATTTATCAAAGCTTACCAAGAGGATAGGTTCCCAAACAAGATACTCACGATGCTAAAAGACGGCACGAAACAATCGAAGCAAATCTCTCTCGCCGAATGCATGGAAAACAAGGAGGGTCTTCTACTATATCGACGCAAACTCTTTGTACCAGAACACGAAGAGCTACAACTCAGACCTCTTCAAGAATATCACGACAAACCATCAGCAGGCCACCCGGGCAGAGCAAAGACACTCGAACTCCTAAGTCGGGAGTATTATTGGCCAAATATTTGAAAGTATACCGATCGCTATGTCATGAATTGTCACAACTGTCGAAAAAGCAAGGCCAATCGCAACGCCCCTCAAGGAGTCCTCCGACCACTATCAGTACCCAAAGCACCATGGACAGATGTCTCGATGGATTTCGTCACCAGACTACCTCTCAGCAACGGATACTATGCAATCCTCGTCGTCATTGACCGCCTCACAAAAATGAGACACTTCATTCCATGCACAGAAGAATCAGGAGCCAGAGACATTGCCCAAATGTACTTGGAAAATGTTTGGAAAATACATGGCCTACCAGAAAAGATAGTCTCAGACTGCAGCACTCAGTTCACTTCTGACTTTTGGAAAGCACTCTGCGAGCGTCTCGAAATATCTCCACGCTATTCTACCGCATTTCACCCGCAGACAGACGGCCAAACTGAAAGGATTAATGCTATCATGGAGCAGTATCTTCGAAGCTAGGTGGATTATCAACAGGACAACTGGGCCGCCTATCTACCTATGGCGGAATTCGCAACCAACAATCACGTACATCAGCAAGCTTTACCATTTGTGACTGGAGTCTCCTGAGTCTCCTGACAGTCTCCTGAGTCTCCTGAGACCCCTGTAATCTCCTGAGACTTGTAAAATCTTGCTGATGTATCCGAATCAACCAAACTCTCCCCCTTTGAAGCAAATTATGGATGACATCCTCGCATGAACTTCGGCCCACTACGACACGGTGTCACTACAAACGAGGACCAAGCAAACATCATGGCAAGAGACATGTCGGAAGTATTTGACTTTCTTCGAGCGGAAATGTTCAGGGCCCAAAGGATTCAGGAAGAGTCGGTCAATATGAATCGGACTCCGGCGCCACGGTATGCCATTGGGGCCAGGGTATGTCTATCAACTAAGAATCTACTCACCAGGAAACCCTCGAAGAAACTGGATTGGAAACAAATCGGACCTTATTCGATTTCTCGCATCGTCAGTCCTTATACCTATGAACTCACGTTACCCGCATCAATGAATGTTCACCCCGTTTTTCACGTTTCGTTGCTGTCACCTGCTGCCAACGACCCCGTCCCAGGGCAAATACAGCCTCCCCCACCCCTGGTCGAGATTGAAGGTGAACAGGAGTGGGAGGTGGACGCTGTTCTGGACTCTCGGAAATGACGAGGAAGGCTGGAGTATCTCATTCGGTATACCGGCTATGACGAACCTTCATGGCAAGCTTACGGCGACCTAGACAAACTTCTCGAGTTAGTCAAGGACTTTCACGAATGTTACCCCTACAAGCCTAAGAGGACTTAGGCCTCAGAAGGAGACCTAATATCTATCACGGCATAGAGCGTACTCAGCGATATTGCGGGAAGAGGGATTAGTCAGGGGTTTCTTTATGATTCTGTAGGTTTCGGTAACAGGGGTTCGGTTCGGTAATAAGGGCTCGGGTATAGGAGATAGGGATAGGTGCGGAGTTATGGGTCTTGAGGGATTCTATGGGATTCTGTACAGGGTTACTCGGATGAGTCATCGGGCGGGTATGTGGTGTATATATAGGGGTTCAGTTCTCGCTTGTAGATAGCTTCTTTCCTTTCCTCTTCACGCGACCTTCCTATTCTTTAGTCAATACAAGTACTCTAGGACTCTTAGTCATCTGCCAAGCCGACCTCTCTGCCCTCTAAAGGACAGAAGGGCGCTCACCTCATCGTCGTTCGCGCCGTTAAATGCCGACCTCTGCTTCTCTCTCTCTTTCTCCCTAGATTAAGCCCCTTGCATCACGCCGGTGGTATACCTGGCCGTGTTCCCGTCTTGACGGCCCCGTGATACGAGTCTACTACTTCGCCAGTATCTAGCGGACCGGTCAGAGCTAGGCTCTGAGTGCTCAGGCATCTTCTATTATCCCTCTGAGCATTATGAATGGCTGCTTGCTGGCGGTGCTGTCTGCGAGGAACTCTACAATTGAATGACAGGCTACTCCTTGGCAACCTTGGGTAAAATTATCTGGCGGAGGCTCATTCAATGATGCATGCCCGAGTGCTTGGAAGTGCTAGCGGGATGCAGGTAGTCCATATAACCCTGACTAAGGATGGTGCCAATGAAGCGAGAACATGCGTTAAGCACTTAGAGAAAGCGGAATGGGAGGAATACAGTTCCGCTTCCATCGGGTAACCATCAGAACTTAGTAGGAAAGACGGAGTTCAAGTCCAGAGAAATTTCGGAGTATAAGTACTCGCCTTCGTTCCCGTACGTCTTCTCCGACCATCATCTCCAGTTGAGGAATCAGAGTGGAAGAAGTCCCTTAAGATTATTCTAAGTGAATACGCGAAGAATCTTTTATCTCTAAACCTGATTTATTCCTATCGGCCCTTTACTTTCTATGACAGCGATCAGAGTCATCTATTGGTGTCTGAGAGCCTACTGTGAAGTTAGAGACTCTCTTTGGACCCTTTGCCCTACTCTATTCCTGCTCTAGAGGTAGAGCCCCATCACAGAAACATAGTCGGAGGCGTCCATTTCTACTATGATTTTTCGATCGGGGTCAAAGTGTTGAATGCGATTTTTAAATCATTGAAGGTCTTTTCTGTCTTGTCCGTCTATTTGAATATCACTCTCGCTTTCGTTAGTGCAGTCAATGGGGATACAACTCTTGAGTAGGCATAAATGAAACGTCGATAAAAGTTCGCAAAACCCAGTGATTCCTGCATGTCTTCCAGACAGGTTGGTGAATCCCAATTTCGAATTGTGGTGACTTTAGATTCATCCATTTTGATTCCCTCAGGTGTTAGTACGAATCCTAGATACATGCTTTCTTTGAGGTGCCACTCGCATTTCTCTGGTTTGAGTTGAACATTATTTTAGTCAAGTATTCCAAGGACTTTATCAACGTGGTCCTTATGTTCTTCGAGAGTGGCTGAGTATATGAGGATATCATCGAGGTAGGCCGTGGCGAAGTGATCAAGGTGCAGACGAAGCATATCGTTGACCCAATGTTGAAACGCAGTTGAAGCATTGGTAAGGCCAAAGGGCATAACCGTGTATTCGAAATGTCCATGTCGAGTCCTGAAGGCTGTTTTCCATTCGTTTCCTTCCTTGATTCTTAATTGATGATACCCATTGCGTAGATCTAACTTCGTAAAGTACTTGGCTACTGAGTTACCCATGAATGTCTCTGGTGTCAGTGGCAGAGAGTGACGGTTCTTGATCGTTACTCCATTCAGCTTCCTGTAGTCGACACATAACTGTAGGGAGCCATCAACTTTCTTTACAAATAGGATGGGGGAGCCAGCGGGGGAGGTGGTATGACGTATACGGCCTTTGGATAGATATTCCGCGAGATAGTCCCTTAAGGCTTGTAGCTCCAGGCGGGTCATTCCATACATGGGTCCAAACGGTACTGATTTGCCGTCTTGAATATCGATGGACAGATCATATTCGGGTCTATGTGGAGGTAGATCGGGGACCTCTGACTCGTTGAGAAGATGAAGGAAGGCCTGATGTTCTTTTGGTACCAGGGCGCGAGAGTCCTTTGGTGTTTTGGACAGTAAGTCGTCGTGCGCCTTGAGGGCTATCGAATATAGTCACAGCCCTTGCCTTTTCTTATTGATCAATTGATGAAACATGTACGACTCAAGGGCGGAAATGTTGATGGTAGGTTTAGATCGAGATTTGAGGATGACGCCTTTTGCAACAACCTTGGTTTTATTAATGAGGCAGTGCTTGAGGCAGTTTGGAGAGTCAAAGTGTATTTCAATATTTGCTCGTAGAATAGTCATGGCATGTCCTCTCATCCATGGAAGGCCCATGACGATCGGGTAGTGCCCAAGCTGAGTGACGAAAAAGGGAGCATTTTCTTTGTGTCCATTGATGTCGAGACTGAGGATGACTTTATGGGTGACCTTTCCTGATTTAATAAGTCTTCCGTCTATTACATTTATGTGACAAGGGATTTGTAGAGGAATTGTAGTGAGATTGTGGTGGCATACGAAGTCTTGATTTATGAAAGTGTATCCTGAGGTGCCAGTATCAATAAGGGCATATGATGGCATGAGAGAATGATTATTTTGAGAAATTGAATACGTTACAACTAATTGATTCCCATCCATATCCTTTTCCGAAACCAAAAACCCAGAAAGCGACAATTTAAACCAATTTTCTAACTGTCCCTGGAGTGAGCCACTCAGTCCAAGGAAAAATCTTTTAACGTCTTATCACCGAAGGCTCCTTCTTTCACTTCTTCTTCTTCTGTAATATCCACTGCAGCCCTTCTCATTAGGGAGGTTAGATTCCTGGGAGCCGGCACCTGCGGGCATTCCCTAACGAGGTGACCTCCTTGGCTACAATAAAAACACCTATTTTCCACGCAACAGGCCTCTCTTTCTTGAGGATCCAGGCGGCCTTGCCCTGAAGACAAATCCATATGGCCACTCCTCCCGGCGTATGGGATGGGTGGATTGCGGCCGGTGGGTTGGGGTGAGCAGAAGCTTGGTAGTGAGGGGCTGGAGGTGGAGGAGCCAAGTAGCGAGGGCCAGGAGCTTGGTAGTGGGCAGCAGGTGATGCAGGGACAGCTGGGGCATAATAGCGGACGACAGGATGAGCAACAGGAGATAGGGTCTGATAGTGAGGGCAGTAGTGAGCAGTAATCATCTGCTGCTTGTTGTACAAGCATTGGAGAATGGTGGCAAGTTCGATGGTGGTGGCAGGGGTTTCTTCATGAACCATGAGCTTGGTGAGTTCCTTGCTGAGACCTTCTATAAGAGCCTCCACATTGGCGGCTTCCCTCAACCTGGCGAGAGCAGCATAGCGCTGAAATTCGGCAAAGTACTCCGAGAATGGGCAATTGAGTTGTCTGATCCTTCTAAGTGCGTGACGGGCAGTTCCTACCTGATCTGGGTCCTCAAAGGCTGTATTTAATATTTCAAAGAACCTCTCCATGGAGGGGAGGTTGATTCCTGTTGCGGTGATATAAGGCATGAACTGATCAGTGGCAGGGTCTTCTAGGTGAGAGATAGCGTAGGTTAGTTGATTCTGTAGGGAGGGGTACCGGTCGGCATTGCCCAGTAGCTTGAGTTTCAACATGTTCTGGAACTGAGGGAGCCCCTTCCGGTTACCTCGGTACTTCTCCGGGTCCGGGAGCTTTTCTGACCTTTTGGCCCTTGGTTCCTGAGTGACCGTGAGACCTTCCAAGAGACGATTACGACGATGAAGAGGAGGAGGGAGTGGTGGGATGATTTCTGCTGCTGATGGACGAGGTGGTGGAGGGATCGCGATCTGGACGGCCAACGCTATCTCAGCTCTTTGAGTTGTTTGGTTTACTGTGGTGAGTTGTGCTTGGAGGGTTGTGACCTGGTTGGTCAGAATGGATACCTGCCGTTCCAGATCCTGATTTTCCCTTCCCAGGTCTGTGATTTTTTCTGTCCATACTTTTCGAGCCTCATCACCATCCTCTTCTTCCTGCTCCAGGTCCTCTTTGTACTGCCATAGGCCCTGTTGGCATTTTTGAATGAGGTTGTATATGGCGATATCGTCAGGATGGGTTTCAGTGGTGGTGGGGTTTGCTTGGAAGAAGGCCTCTAACTGGTTGAAGAGCCCTTCGAAATCAAAGAAATCGGTTTCCATCGGGCCTGCTGACATCATGGATTTCTGTCATTGCTATTAGGTGTGGTATAGGTTGGCGTGGGAGACACAACCTTAGTATCACGAAGCGAGACGGGGACGAGGGTGAAATGAGCCAAGGTATACCACCAAGCCACAGCCAGGTGGGGTTAACTAAGATGAGGCAGGCGGGACTATGACAGGGTGGGGCTAGGCTAAGGAGCTAGAGATGAAGGAAGACGGAGAGCTTCCCTTCTGTCCTTCAGAGGGCAGAGAGGTCTGCTTGACAAATGACTAAGGGTCCTAAAGTATTGTATTGACTAAAGGATAGGAATGAATGAATGAACATTACATTGCTTAGAAGCACAAAGACTTATCGCACGCCTCCGCCGACTACCGGGCAAAAAGAAAAAACAAACGCAAATGACTCAATGGCCGAGACACAATTTAGAGGGGAGTAGATAATCAAGCGACACCAAGGAAAAATCCCCCAACGAAAGGAAAAAGATACAACAAAGCAACCACTAACTTCTCCGTCTCAAGAATTGACCGGCTACATCTCCCATAATAGGCGTTCAACGTTAACTAGTATCATCACTTTCTCTATATGCCCGAAACATCAGGACCTACCGCACGAAGGTAGGGTGAGTAGAGTTGCCTCCCGATAAGGTGTGAAAGCTGTGTGGTGGGTGTGGGTCCTGGTTAAGTTCGGTTGTCAGGCCGGCCGGGGTTGAAAGAGGGATAGGTCTCGATTAGGAAATCGGACCCGTCAGGTCTGGGGGGAATGGGTGCACCCAATTTACTGTTTTGCACAGTCTCGTGGGGCTTACTATCTGCAACCAGTTTACTGATTTTCACAGTCTCGTGGAGGTACACTATCAAATAAATGATGTTTTGACTATTCGCGGCCACTCAAAGGAAACAGAGTGGTGATAGTCGGTTGAAAAAGTGGTGAGGTCCGGGGGCCTCGGCAAGAGAGGTGGTCTCGGAAGTGACCGGGTAGAACCGGAGGGCTTTGACAATGGGCCTGCGCTGCCCTCCAGGCTGTTGGCAGTGTGCCTCCCGGGGGGGGGGGGAAAAGAGGGGTAGCTTCGTCGTCAATCGTGACAAGCTATTGAGGAGGGAGGGAGAAAGAAGGACGCATCCCGTGAGGGCTTCTAAGTCACTTCGAGAGGAGAAACTCATGAATGCTCAGCACAGCAATTCGAGAAGGCAGTATTGCATCGTAGAGGCTTCCCACTGCCCAACAATTGGCGCCGGAGCGTAGCGAAGGTAGAAAGGATAGGAAGGTTGCGTGAAGCAGAAAGGAATGAAGCTATCTACAAGCGAGAGCGCAGTCCATATATATATACCCCAAGATTCCACCCAATGACTCATCCTCGTAACCCTGTATAGAAGCCCATAGAAAACCCAATACCCGTAACACCGAACTCATTCCTTATTTCCTATTCCTGAACCGTAACCCAGAACCGAACCCCTGCAACCGGAACCAATAAAACATAAGAGACTTCCTGACTAACTCCTCTTCCTGCACTTCGCCTAGCCTGTTCCATGCCATGATAAGGTGATATCCTCATCATCTGTTTCTAACAGGTTCGGTTACATACTAGATTTAGAATATATTTAGGTAAAATGGTGGGGAGGATTACGAGGTGTGGCAGCGAAGGGCTTCCATAAGGTTCTAGGGTCTGATGTATTAGTCATAATGGACTTGGTGAAGGGGGTTGTTAAATAGTGGTCATCAACTTTTCCCTTAGTTTTTTCTTTCTTTTCTCTCTGTCTCGTCTTCCTGTCATCTTAGTATATAGGAGTATACTACTATTCTCTAATCATAGTCCACGCGCTCCCAGTGACTGACTTCAGGATCATTCATAATAGCTCTCATCATCCTCATTGAGGTGCATCTGGTCCTCACCCTCCGTGCTCTGTGGTCTCTTTGACTCTGCCCTGGCCTTTCCCTTCTCCAGGGCCTGTAACTGTATCCACCTAGTGTTTTTTCTGTCTTCGTCGTTATCCTCGTTGATCTGGGTGTGTTCTCCGTGTTCCCCTCTGCATCTTAATTACCATCTTCTTTTTTGCGTCGGGGTTACTCCGTCACACTGGTAGAAGACAGAAGTTAGATTTAGAAAGTAAAGATTCTTCTAGGTAGATTTAGAATAACATTAAGGGTTTTGTTCCGATTGTTAGAACTGATGATAAGCAAAACTAGAACTAGTAGATGGAAATGGAGATGAGTACTTATACTCCGAATCTCTCTGTTTCCCGCATCCATGCTAAGTTCCGGTGAAAACTCCTTTCTGTTGTGGAAACAATTCCTCCACTACCCCACTTCTCCCTAAATGCTGGCAGGTGTTCCGGCATCTTGGCATCGGTTCCGGAAATTCGGTAACAGAATCAAGGTTGCGACGAAGGAGGAGATGTTAAGCGAGGATGCACTGGGATGAGGTAACAGTGTCGTCATTAGGTTCTGGGAGATTCGATGGCGTAATGGATTTATAATGTAAATAGGAGGGGATGGTGGGGAGGATTACTCTAACGGCGTAGGTTCGGGTTCAGGTACAGAGTCGGGGGAAGGTCAGGATGGGACAGGGTCGGCTCGAGATAGACCGGAGTTGAGACAGGTTAGGGTTCAGGGTCAGGCAGAAGGGCAGAAGTCAAAGTAATATATTGCTAACAGGAAGAAGACGTTGCCTGGAGAGGCAGAGACACAGGAAAGAACGAGCACTCTACATACAACTATTCCCCCACGCCGATGACTCATACCATAGAATCCCATAGAAACCTTTACACTCCTGTACCACCCATACTATTCCCGATAACCTCAATTCCATCTCATTCCTACCCGATCCTTCCTAGCACTTACATTCCATTACCCGAGCTCCTTTCTAACCCGTTATTCTACTTCCGATATCAACTGATACTATCTAACAACCCTGTTCCGGAGACGTCTTGGCAGGAGGCGAGGTGCAGGAGGCGGAGCCATGACATTTGCCCTATTTTTAGGTTTGAGCTCCGCGAGAACTCCGTGAGGTCTCGGCTTAGTGGGGTAGGCCGTGTGAAAGTGGGCCAAAAGATGGGCTGTCCCGGTGTCTTGGCATCGGTTCCGAGGGTTCGATAGCGGAAACAGGATTGCGGCGGAAGGAGTAATGTTAGGCGAGGATGGGCGGAGATGGGGTGATGGTCACGTCATTGGATTCTGGGAGGTTCGATGGCGTGATGGATTTGTAATGCAATTAGAAGAGATGGTGGGGAGGAATACAAGGTGCGGTTACGGTGGGTTTCTATGGAGTTCTATGGAGGGAGGTATGAGTCATAGCGGACTAGTGGGGGAATGTGTTAAATAGAGCGGGAGGATCTTTTCTTTAGTTCTTTCTTTCTTCTCTCTCTGTTCCGTCTTCCTGTCATCTCGGTACATAGGAATATACTCCTATTCTCTAGCCATAGTCTTCGAGATCCTAGAACCTAGTTTCGGGATCTATCATAGTTATCATCATCGTTCCCGTTGAGGTCCATCCAGTCCTCACTTTCTCTATCCCTTGTCCTTGTTCCTGCCTGGAGCTTTGCCTCTGCCTTTGCCCTCGCTGGTGCCTGTGCTTGTGCCTGCCCGGCAGTATCTCTGTCTTCGTCAGTGTCCTCGTTGTCTGGCTGTGTTCCTCGAGTCCTTCTGCGTCATCATTGTCGTCTTCTCTGCGTCCGGGTTACTCCGTCACATGGGGGTGTAATGGGGCTCTACCTCAAGAGCAGGAGGAGAGTAGGGCAAAGGGTCTAGAGAGAGTCTCTAACTTCACAGTAGGCTCTCAGACACCAATAGATGACTCTGATCACTGTCAGGAGAAGTAAAGGGCCGATAGGAATAAATCCGGTTTAGAGAAAAGATTCTTCGCGTATTCACTTAGAATAATCTTAAGGGACTTATTCCACTCTGATTCCTCAACTGGAGATGATGGTCAGAGAAGATGTACGGGTGGAAAGTGGAGTACTTATACTCCGAGCCTTTCTAGACCCGAACTCCGTCTTTCCTACTAAGTCCTGATGGTTACCCTGTTGTGGAGCGCAACTGTATTCCTCCATGACCCCGCTTTGCTCTAAGTGCTAACGGGTATTCTCGGCTTCACGGGTATACCATCCTTAGTCAGGGTTATGGACTACTTGCATCCTGGGCTAGCACCTAGCTCTCCGGGCATGCATTAGATGAGGCTCCGCTCAGATAGTCTATTCAAGGCTGTGATAGAGCTGTCATTCAATTGTAGACTTTTCCGGGCTAGGACAGCACCGCCAGCAGCAGTGTCCATAATGCTCAGAGGGATAATAGAAAATGCTCAGGCACTCAGAGCCTTACTTCGGGTAGTCCTCTAGATACTGGCGACGTAGTAGACTTATCCGTCAAGACCCCCCATGAATAATTCTTCTACCCTAGTTGGCTAGGAGGTGCGTATCCTTATAGCAGGTAACGAGCCTCACTGCAGTAACTTTCCTACCACTATCCCAACTGGCTTCATACAATGACTCTTCGCATATAACAAGCCCCATGTGTACTCATACACCAGATGGTTTGGAATGGCTCCATTATACACTCCCCTCTCCAAGATTCTTGACTCCAAGAATTCAAAGGCTATTCCTCTCTCATAGTCTGTAACAATCTCAGCAAAAGAATGGAGAGTCTGAGAAAAATTAAATGCGGGGTCACTCGGTTGCTAAGCTGATCTTCCAGCAAGATGAGCTTTATCCTTCACCAATTCAGCGATCAAGATTCTGCTCCTGACTTCCACAATGTCAGACTAGAGTCTAGCTCAACAGGGTCTTCTTTCCCCGCTGATTCTGCCAAGCCCGTTCCCTTGGCTGTGGTTTCACTCGATAGTAGATAGGGACAGGGGGAATCTTGTATTAGTTATGTATACAGTTAAAGTTTTCTGTAGAAACTATCTCCCAGAACCATACGGTCCTTAGGTTTCTTAGGACACCTCACATGAAAATCTTGGAGGGCTCTCTCTGCACTCTTCTTGAGATGTTCATAGGATTCCCAGGTAGCATCTTCATTCCCCATAACTTTCCCATAACACGAGATACTCCACCCTCTTCCTCAATCTCTTGACGTGGCTATCTGCTAACTCGCGGATGGCCCAGTTTTCCTCTCCTGCAATTTCCTCAGGTTCCGTAGGAGAAACACTTCTCTCAGCATCTACTGGCGCTCGATATAGTTCTAAGAAAGAGACATGAAAGACTCAGTGGATCGCCATCTGTGGCGGAATAGCGAGCTTATAGGCACGAATACCTATAGCTTCGATGACCTTGAAGGGTCCCATCTTCTTCTGATCCAATTTTGCCATAGGGCGCTTTGTCTGCACGTTGCGCCGATCTAACATTACTTCATCTCCAGGCTTGATTTCTGGAGGTGATAGGGCATGTTTATCATACCACCGGGCCATCCTAATCCTAGCCTTTGCCAAATTCTCTTGCATAGTGTGCTAAATAGATTTCCATTGAAATATCATGACTTCGTTTGCTGGATTGCTAGCTTCTACAACTCCTCTTGGGGCTGGCCAGATCGTCCTGAGCTCATAACCATAGTTGGCATAGAAAGCCGATACTTTGGTAGATTCAGAAACCACTGAATTATATGCATACTTGGTCAACGGCAAGAGATCCACCTACTCATCCTGTTGATATGAACAATAACTCCGCAAGTAATGTTCCAGGGTTTGGTTAACTCGTTCTGTTTGGCCATCCTTTTGAGGGTGGAACGACGTAGACATCTTCAGCTTCACATTGAGGATGCTCATGAGAGATTGCAAAAAGTGAGAGAGAAACTTGCTCTCTCTGTCTGAGACGATGTCATCAGGTAACCCATGGAGTCTCCAGACTTCCTTCAAGAACACCTTTGTCAGATCTTCAGTCTTATTGAGTGTCGGGAGTGGGAAATAGTGAGCCATCTTTGAAAAGCAGTCCACTATTACCCAAATCTTCGTAAATCCCTGTGACTCTGGTAATCCCACAATGAAGTCCATAGAGATGGATGTCTATGGCCGATAGGGTACTACCAAGGGCTGAAGTAACTCAAACTTCTTGTGACGAGAGGTCTTGTTCCGTTCGCAGCTATCACAGCTACGGACATATTCTTCGACATCATTGTCCATTTTAGGCCAAAAAAAATTACTCTTTACCCGCTCAAGTGTCTTGAATTGACCATAATGTCCAGCCACTCTAGAGTCATGGGTACCGGCTAGGATGTCTATTCGGAGCTTCCTGTCATTTAGGATATACCATCTATTTTTATAGAAGATAAGACTGTTCTTGACAGACAAGTTCTGGTCCATATTGGGCCTTTTTCCAACAAGAGAGCGGTGCACTTCCTGCCAATCTTTGTCCAAAATCGCAGGTATTTTCAGACGCTCAATGAATGAAGATTGCAATTGATTGACTCTTAAAGCCGCTACCTTAGTGGGGTCCAAAACCAATTGACCTGGTCTAAATAACATTTGTGGCTCTCTGTCTGCAAAGGTTCACTCCCCTCTCTGAGGCAGTGATCCCAACGCTGAGACAACACATCTGCTTTACCATTCTTCTCTCCCGGCCTGTAGACGACCTTGAAATTGTAGCCAGCCAGGTCCTCAGACCATCTAGCTTGCCTCCTAGTGAGAACCTTGGTATTATTAAAGTATTCCAAGTTCTTGTGGTGTGTGAATACTATGATCTCATGCTCGCAGGACTTCAGCATGTGCTCCTATTCACGGAACGAGGCTACGATAGCACCCATCTCCTTATCGTGAATGTCATAGTTGATCTCAGCAGGAGAGAACTTCTTAGAATAGAACGATACCGGATGTAGTTTCCCATCATCTCCGTACTGAGAGAGCACTGCTCCTTTGGCAAAATCGCTGGCATCAGTTTCAACCACCGTTCTTCTACTAGGGTCAAAGTGGGCAAGTACTGGAGCGTTCGCGAACCTTTCTTTGAGCATCTCAAAGGGTAGGACATGAGCTGCAGTCCAGTATATCATTTTTGGCCTTCCTTTAGGAGGTCAGTCAGCGGTTTGCATATCCTGCTAAATCCTTCGATAAAGCGGCGATAAAAATTTGCAAACCCCAAGAATGCTTGAACTCCCTTGACATCTCGGGGTTCTGGCCATTCTCTGACTGCCTCGACCTTGTCTTCCGACATGGATAATCCTTTCTTAGAGATGTGATAACCCAGATACTCTACTTCCCGGACATGAAAGGCGGTCTTGTCAATGGATGCATATAGCTTATTCTCAGATAGCCGCTGCAAAACCTTATTGACAAGCTCCACGTGCTCTTCCATTGTTTCCGAGTAGATAAGGATGTCATCAATTTAGACAATCACTCCTTCATCCCGTAGATCCTTTAACACATCATTGATCATAGCCTGAAAGGCAGAAGGGGCGTTGCAAAGACCAAATGGCATCACATTGTACTGATACAGTCCATCACGGGTGCGAAAAGCGGTTTTCTACTCATCTCCCTCAACTATCCTGATCAAATTGAAGCCATTCTTGAGATCAATCTTCGTGAAGATTCGGGCCTTGAACAACCTATCTCTGAGCTTGCTCATGATTGGCAACGGATACTTGTCTATTAGGGTGTCGCACCAAGTAACCCGAGTAGTCTAATAAAGAGCTCAGAGTTTGAAACGCTAACCGCAAAGGCAGTAAGGAACAAGGTCTCCTCAGTCTTAACCAGCCTAGTATCTCGATCGCTCGATGCTAGTCCTCTCAGTACGTGAATGATTCCGAAACACGAAGATGGTTCGAGGTGGAGTCTCCGAGTTCACTTGATAAAGTCTGATTCCAAGATAGAGTGTAAAGTAATAGATATTATATCGATAAGACTCTTTCTTCGTCGCTGATGATTTCAACAAAGTCGGAGAATGACGCGATTTATATCGTAGCGTCGCGCGGACTAAGCATTCATCTTACAATAAACAAATCTGGCGAAGAAGACCCTGAAAATCGCCAAGAACCCAAGCGCCAAATCTATCCACCATCTTTTAATCGCGACCTCTATTATGAAAATCGCCTGCTCTATTCCGTTTATTGATAACGTCCGTTTTACTGCATGCGCTCAGCGCCCGTCGGTGGTCGCGAAGTCTTTCGAGTCAGCTCACCTGATAACGATCCGGTGCGGGTTCGACCTCATTCGCCAACTCTTTCCGGCAGCCGTTACCTGCTCGCGGAGGCGAGGCTCAACATTAGGACTGCTAACGATCGGTACGGAGTCGGGTAGTCTTACCTTCCCCAGAGGCGCCGCAGAGTGAGCTTCCTTATGACCTTCGTCATTTGATCAATTATGGTCCGATTGACTCCAAACTCGCACTATTGCCCCCTCATATACCCACCGGTGTCCTGAGCGCCTGAGCCGGCGCCTTGACGCTCCGGGGGTTATTTCAGGGGTCGAAAACAGGTTTGTTGACCAGGGATTCCTGTTACGGGCATAGGATACGAGAACCCGAAGACTACAAGAGAAGGACTTTCCCCTTTCCCACGCTGCTACAAGTCTATGTCCCACTGGGCGCGCCAGAGAGGCACGGTGCTGCCAGAATGGAGCCCAGTGCGGAGTTGCGGAATCCCTAGTAAACGAACCTGCTTTCGACCCTGAAATAACCCCCGGAGCGTCAGGGCGCCGGCTCAGGCGCTCAGGACACCGGTGGGTATATGAGGGGGCAATAGTGCGAGTTTGGAGTCAATCGGACCATAATTGATCAAATGACGAAGGTCATAAGGAAGCTCACTCTGGTGGCGCCTCTGGGGAAGGTAAGACTACCCGACTCCTCCGGTACCGATCGTTAGCAGTCCTAATGTTGAGCTTGGCTCCTGGGTGATAGGTAACGATGTCGGGAAAGAGTTGGCGAGCGGGGTCGAGCCCGGTACCGGGACGTTATCAGGTAGGCTGACTCCGAACACTCCTCATGACCACTGACGAAGGCTGAGTGCATGCAGTAAGCGGGATGTTATCAATAAACGGAATAGGCGTGAGGATTTTTGGGAATAGAGGACAGGGGTATTTTAGATGGCGGGATAGAATTGGCGTTTGGTTTTCTTAGGCGTATTTTCAGGGTCTTGGGGTTTTAGCACTTGTTTATTGTAAGATGTAATGTTTAGTCAGCGGGACACTTGCGGGATATAAATACTGTGTCATTCTCCGACTTTGTTGAAATCATCAGCGAAGAAAGTCTTATCGATATAATATCTATTACTTTACACTCTATCTTGAGAATTGGACTTTATCAGTGAACTTAGAAACTCCACCTCGAACCAACTTCGTGTTTCAGAATCATTCGTCTTGAGAGGACTAGCATCGGCGATCGAGATACTAGGCTGGTTAAGACTGAGAGACCTTGTTCCTTACTGCCTTTGCGGTTAGCGTTTCAAACTCTAAGCTCTTAGTTAGACTACTCGGGTTGCTGTTTCTGCGGCGCCTAATATCGATAACTCCTAGGTTTACCTGGAGTTTCCAAGAATCACTACCTAATTCACATATCAAATGGCTTCGACTATTGGCTAGGACCGAAGAGGAGGACTCCATCATGGGGAAGGTCCGCCTTCAGCCGAGAAGACAGTCAGATCAATATCCACCGCCAGAGCAGGCAAACGCCCGGCCGGTTCTGGGGCGATGGATAAGCTGGAACAGTTTCTGAGTGAACATGAAGCCCAGATCGAAGGGCTATCCGCCGCCGGAAGAACCATATGGGATCAACTCCAACGAACAAAGGAGAAGTTCCAGGCGGAAAAAAGGATAACGGGCATCGCGGCCCAGGCCGTAAAGGCCAATTTAAAACGATTGGAGGAGATGTTCCTGGAATTGGCGAAAATCCAGGATTTCGAGAAACGGCAGGCAGCGGAGGCCTCCGCCATGGAACGAGCAGCCCTGGAAGCGGCCCACGTCCACACCCAAAAGCAATTGTTCGAAACTCAGAGGGAAATCGAGAGGCTCCGGGAGCAAGCAAAGGAATCGGTGGGAGATGTCATGAGAACTCAGGAGACCCAGGCCCGAGGGCACCGGGAACAGTGTTACGGGCATAGGATCAGAGAACCTGAAGACTACAAGAGAAGGACTTTCCCCTATTCCTACGCTGCTAAAAAGTCTCTATGTCCCACTGGGCGTGCCAGAGAGGCACGGTGCTGCCAGAATGGAGCCCAGTGTGGAGTTGCGGAATCCCTAGTTAACAAACCTGTTTTCGACCCCTGAAATAACCCTCGGAGCGTCAGGGCGCCGGCTCAGGCGCTCAGGACACCGGTGGGTATATGAGGGGGCAATAGTGCGAGTTTGGAGTCAATCGGACCATAATTGATCAAATGACGAAGGTCATAAGGAAGCTCACTCTGGTGGCGCCTCTGGGGAAGGTAAGACTACCCGACTCCTCCGGTACCGATCGTTAGCAGTCCTAATGTTGAGCTTGGCTCCTGGGTGATAGGTAGCGATGTCGGAAAGAGTTGGCGGCGAGTCGAGCCGATGCGGGGCGTTATCAGGTAGGCTGACTCGAACACTCCTCATGACCACTGGCGAAGGCTGAGTGCATGCAGTAAGCGAGATGTTATCCATAAAGCGGAATAGAGCGTGAGGGATTTTTGGGAATAGAGGACAGGGGTATTTTAGATGGTGGGATAGATTTGGCGTTTGGTTTTCTTAGGCGTATTTTCAGGGTCTTCGGGGTTTCGCACTTGTTTATTGTAAGATGTAATGTCTAGTCCGCGTGACACTTGCGCGGGATATAAATACTGTGTCATTCTCCGACTTTGTTGAAATCATCAGCGACGAAGAAAGAGTCTTATCGATATAATATCTATTACTTTACACTTTATCTTGAGATTGGACTTTTACGAGTGAACTTAGAAACTCCACCTCGAACCATCTTCGTGTTTCAGAATCATTACGTACTGGGAGGACTAGCATCGAGCGATCGAGATACTAGGCTGGTTAAGACTGAGGAGACCTTGTTCCTTACTGCCTTTGCAGTTAGCGTTGCAAACTCTAAGCTCTTAGTTAGACTACCCGGGTTGCTCGGGGCGACACCCTAATAAACAGATGGCCGAGATGCAGAAGCAGATCGACCTACTCCTAAGCGCCCATCGATCCACTGCTCCGGAGCCACAAGCAGAGGAACCTGAGCAATACCCCGAGGACATCGACGTTGGAGGAGGATCACCGCCGCCGCCGCCGCCAAAGGGAAAAGGCAACGACCCATCGGATGGAGGGTCAAGCCATGGTGGGAATAAGAAAGGAGGCCGGAGATGGAGACGGTCGGAATCTCCCGAGGAAAGGGAACGGGACTCTTTGGCAAAGGTGCCCTTCGAATTTGACAACCCAAGAAAACACAACCTCAGACACTGGCTCCTGGAATGTGAAATCTACTTCGAGCAGCGGCCCCGCAAGTTTCGAAATGATAAGCAGAAGGTCCTGTTCGCCGGGACATATACCACAGGCCTCGCCATGAATGGTTCGCCAACTACCATGAGGTCCACATGAGGGGACCGCGGGAATGGACTTCTGCACTTGGAGCGCTTTCGACAAGAAATCGGGGGCGATTAAATCAGTTCGCAGGAGGCCTTGGACGCCGCTTTTAAGATGGATCACCTCAGGTATCAGTCAAGCATCTCCGATTACCTGACAAAAATGGAGATCCTCAACCAGCGCGCGCAGTGGGGCAGCCTATCGGAAAACCCTCCTAACCGGCCTACCCGAAGAAATTTGGGATCGACACTCCAAGTTTGAGCGATTGGAAGGCGATCGCGCACTTTGTGGCCCAATTAGGCGAGCCGGAAAAGCCCACAGCTTTCTGGAGCAAAGAGGTTGTTGGGAAGAGCGGCACGGCGGGGCACTGCCACGAAAGGAGAGTCCGGAGGAGAAGAAGAAGCCTGGGTTCCAGATCAAGGGGCGAGCCCAGGAGGGACAGAAGACCGAGTCCACGCGACCCGGAGGAGGGTCGAATACCTCAGGAGGAACTCGCTCAGGCCAGGATAGCAGACCGCTGCATTCCAGCTATGACGAGGCCACCAGGGGGATCCCCAAATCCGTCTTGGACCAGAGACGAACAAAGAGAGAGTGTGCCCGTTGTGGAAGGAAGGGCCATCTGTGGAGATGGTGCAGACAGGGCCCCAACTCCAACGCCGCTGTCTCTGCTCTGGGCCAGAAGAGAGGTCGGGAAGAGGAGGACGAGGAAATGAAGGATTCACCCGCTCCCCCAGAGAAGAAGAAAAGGCATCGGTCCAAGAAAAAGAAGTCGGCCGCGGTAGCAGCGACCACGACAGGGCCAGCCTATATTCCGGAGGTGGGGTCGGAGTCGGAGGTGGATTTTGATATGGGTTTTTAGAAGGGGACTCTGATGAGTCAGGTCAAGAGCTCCCCCAGATTGCAATGTTATCACTGACCGGGGAAAAAACAAAAACAAATATAAAAAGAAAAAGACCGGAAGAGGGGGCGTCCTCTCCGATGAAAAAACAACGACTTTCAAACGAGCCTATTCACGGGTCTCGTCCTATCGGTAAATTTTCTATTGGGTTTTTAGATTTCTTATTTCCTTGTCGGGTATTATTAGACACTGGGGCAACGGGTCCGGTTATTTCTGCTTCTTTCGTTTCTGCGTTTTCTGTCCCAAAGGTGAAAGAGGCGTCGGCCAAGGTTATGGGTTTCTGGTGAAGTAATGGAAGGCACGGGACAAGCCTTTACTGTAATGTTGAATCTTATTTCTAGGGGCATAAGTCAGAGCTCTCCTTGAGATAGCACCACTACCGGCGGCATTGATGCCATTTTACCAGCATGGTGGCTACAGGAGCATAAGCGGCTATTGCCCCAAATGGGAAATGCCTTTCATGGGAATTTTGCAAGTCAGATGCTTCACTGACCAGAAAGAAATTTCAGTGGTTCTTGATGGCGGACGTCTTGGATGATCGGGCGCTCTTCGTGGCTAAATATCGCGGATACAGGAGAGATTGACTTGAAAACAGTCATCCCGGAGCGATACCACCCAAAGCTCCAGGCCTTCCTGCAGTCCGAAGCCGACAAACTACCACCTCCCCGCACCTCCGATCACAGTATCGATCTCGAACCTGGTCAGCAGCCTCCCTGGGGACCCATCTACTCCCTCTCTGAGGTCGAATTGAAAGTCCTGCGGGAATATCTGGATAGGATGTTACGGTGGAAAATTAGGCCCAGCAAGTCACGCAGGAGCCTATTTTGTTTGTGAAGAAGAAGGACGGTAGTCTTCGATTGTGTGTGGACTACCGGGGCCTCAACCGTGTCACTATAAAGAATCGGTACACCCTTCCGCTAGAAGAAGAGCTAAGGGACCGGATTTCTGGGGCACGAATATTTTCCAAGATTGACCTAAAAGAGGGATATAACCTTGTCCGTATTAAGCAGGGCGACGAGTGGAAAACAGTGTTCCGAACGAGATCTGGACACTCTGAGTACCTGGTTATGCCATTTGGGCTGCGCGCCAGCAACCAGGCCATGATGAGCGAGATCCTCAGGAATTCCTCGATCGAGGGTGGTAGTATCGCCGATGATATCTAATCTACAGTAATGAAGCAGAACATGAGGAACTGGTCAATAAAGTCCTGGATAAGCTCATCGAAAATAACCTAGTAGCCAGCCGAAGAAATCCTTTTTCCATCAAAAGGTGATCGACTTCCTAGGATTCGTGCTAAGCGCCGAAGGGGTATCTATGTCGACGGACAAGGTGGAAGAAATCTTGAAGTGGGAATCGCCGAGGACCGTCAAAGACGTCCAAGTTTTCATGGGATTCGCCAATTTTTACCGGAGGTTTATAAACTATTCGGGTCTGTAGTCATCACTGACTGTCTGAGGCGATACTAAGAACTTCTCATGGACTAGCGCCGCGAAGCAGCTTTTCTGAAGCTCAAGATCCTCTTCGACTGCTCCAATTCTGGTTCATTTTCACCAGAGCGGCAGACAATCGTGGAAAGCGGACGCCAGTGACTTTGCGTTGGGAGCCGTCCTGTCTCAAATAGTTGATGGAAAGCTCCATCCAGTGGCCTTTTACTCATAAGCTCAAGCGCCGAACTTAATTATGGCGTGCTGGGACGAAGAAATCTTCGGTATAGTGGCAGCCTTTAAGCAATGGCGGCACTACTCGAGGACCAAGTTTACGGTGTTAGTCTATACGGATCATCAGAACCTTCAATATTTCGACACCACTAAGGTCCTTAACGAAGACAAGCGCGATGGCGCGGACCCTTGCGGAGTTCGATTTTAAGATCATTTACAGGCCGGAACAAAGAATGGGAAGGCAGATCGCATTGTCGAGGCGTCGAATGCCGGCGTGAAGAAGCGCGCGCAGGCAGTCGAGAGGTTCTTAAGCCAGGACAGTTGGTAGGGACGGATGAGTATATGTTTTCTGTGGCTTCGCTCGCCAGCAAGGAAGTGGTAGACTGGTCCAAGGACTTCTTGGAGCTAGTCAAGGAGGCGTCGGTGCAGGATGAGGCATGGAAGGAGGTTGGGAGGAAAAGCGAAGCAGGGGAGTTGAAGGAGTTCACGGTCAAGGAAGGCTTGCTATTCTTCAAGAACCGCCTATACATACCCAATAGTAATGCGTGGAAAATCCGAATCGCACAGTCAGAACACGACTCAAAGGTGGCAGGACGCCGGTAGGATAAGACACTGGAGTTGATCGCGCAACTTCTACTGGCCAAAGATGAGCGAATGGATAGATGACTACGTGCGCTCTTGCGGCGATTGCCAGCGAAATAAATAAAGCCGGCATCGCAAATCGGCGTTACTTCCTCTCGAAACACCTCATACAGTATGGTCGTCAATTTGATGGATTTCATCGTCCAGCTACCAGAGTCGAAAGGGTATCAGATATGGGTAATAGTGGACAGGTTCTCCAAAATGGCTCACTTTATTCCCTTCATGGCGACTTCCTCCAGGATCTCGAAAGCGTTTCTGGCTCAAATCTGGCGCATCGTGGGCTACCACTGACGTAGTTTCCGATCGAGATGCCAAATTTCGTCAAGCTTTTGGGCATCCTCATGGAACTACTGGACATCAAGCTCCGTATGAGTACCGCTTTCCACCGGACAAACTGGCGGGTCAGCAAACCTTGGAACACTACGCCGGGCATTCTGCAACTCTGAACAAAGCGACTGGGCAGAGCTACTTCCACTGGCGAATATCTACAACAAACGGTTACATCCGCAGCGGGGCAATCACCTTTCTATACCAATTATGGGTATAATCGGACGAGTTGGCCAGCGGAAAGCGAGGTAGTCAATACACGGCGATCTTTATCTTCGTTTTATCAGAAGTACATGGCGCGCCAGCAAAAATTGTCCGTCGCCAGGAAAGAATGGGAAAATACTATGAAGAAGAAAGCACCAGCGTTCAAAATCGGGGATCAGGTTATCTTTCAGCGCCGTCAACCTCAAAACTCGTCGAACCACAAAAAAACTTCGACCATAAGAAGATGGGACGTTCGCGATAAAGCGACTTGCGGAAGCGCTTGCGAACTAGGCCTTCCTCGCCAAATGAAGGTCCATCAGTGTTCACGTCGAATTATTGGAACCCTGTCAGTCAGCGCTATTCGGGAGAGAACAACGGCCCCTACTCCTGACATAGTCGGCGATGAGGTGAGAAACTATATGAGGTTGAAGCGGATCATTGGGAGCAGAAAGAGTAGAAAGGAGTGGTGGAATATCTGGTGAAGTGGCGGGGTTATCCGGTTGGGAAAGCATCTGAAGTTATCGGCGTAATGGATGAAGAGGTATTGTCGCTTGTCGTGAATTCCACGAAAAACCCCAAGGCACGGACCAACGCCTGAGACTGTAGAGGTACCCTCCGCGGCTAAGTCCTTCCCCTCCGCAGACACCACGGGTGATATGTGGAGAAGGTTTACTGGAACCACAGTCGGTCAGAAGATGTCTGAGGACAGAACACTGAGAGGGGGGTATTCTGGGCATAGGATCCCGAGAACCGAAGACTACAGAGAAGGACTTTACCTATTCCCACGCTGCTATAAGTCTATGTCCCACTGGCGCGCCAGAGAGGCGGTACTGCCAGAATGGGCCCAGTGCGGATTCTGAATCCTAGTCAACAAACCTGTTTTCGACCCTGAAATAACGGGCGTCAAGGCGCCGGCTCAGGCGCTCAGGACACGGTGGGTATATGAGGGGGCAATAGTCTTGATTTGGAGTCAATCGGACCATAATTGATCAAATGGCGAAGGTCGTATGAAAGCTCACGTTGGTGGCGCCTCTGGGAAGGTAAGACTACCGACTCCTCGGTACCGATCGTTAGCAGTCACAATGTTGAGCAGCTCGCTTGGTGATAGTAACGATGTCGGAAAGAGTTGGCGAGTCGGCCGGTACG
The DNA here is from genome assembly GCA_024713865.1 of Morchella sp. 2016-72. Lineage (NCBI taxonomy): Eukaryota > Fungi > Ascomycota > Pezizomycetes > Pezizales > Morchellaceae > Morchella > Morchella sp. 2016-72. Next base: position 916,275 of record JAMJEY010000010.1, on the reverse strand, counting down.
GGGCGTTATCAGGTAGGCTGACTCGAATACTCCCATGGCCAGAAGGCTGAGTGCATGCAGCAAACGGGATGTTATCAATAAACGGAATAGAGCGTGAGGGATTTTTAGGAATAGAGGTCAGGGGTATTATAAGATGGTGGGATAGATTTCGGCGTTTGGGTTCTTGGCGTATTTTCAGGGTCTTCGGGGTTTCGCACTTGTTTATTAGAAGATGTAACGTATAGTCCGCATGACACCGGCGCGGGATATAAATACTGTGTCATTCTCCGACTTTGTTGAAATCATCAGCGACGAAGAAAGAGTCTTATCGATATAATATCTATTACTTCACACTTTATCTTGAAATTGGACCTTATCGAGTGAACTTAGAAACTCCACCTCGAACCATCTTCGTGTTTCAGAATCATTACGTACTGAGGGGACTAGCATCGAGCGATCGAGATACTAGACTGGTTAAGACTGAGGAGACCTTGTTCCTTACTGCCTTTGCGGTTAGCGTTTCAAACTCTAAGCTCTTAGTTAGACTACTCGGGTTGCTCGGGGCGACACCCTAATACTCTCTTCTGGCCCAGAGCAGAGACAGCGGCGTTGGAGTTGGGGCCCTGTCTGCACCATCTCCACAGATGGCCCTTCCTTCCACAACGAGCACACTCTCCCTTTGTTCGTCTCTGGTCCAAGACGGATTTGGGGATCCCCCTGGTGGCCTCGTCATAGCTGGAATGCAGCGGTCTTATTAGGGTGTCGCCAAACAGCGAGTAGTCAAGTAGAGGCAGAGTTTGAAGCGCTAACATGAGCAGTAAGGAACAAGGTCTCTCTCAGTCTTCAGCCTATCTCTCGATCATTTCGGCCTAGTCCTCTCATGCGTAATGATTCTGAAAGCGAAGATGGTTCGAGGTGGAGTTTCTAAGTTCACTCGATAAAGTCCAATCTCAAGATAAAGTGTAAAGTAATAGATATTATATCGATAAGACTCTTTCTTCGTCGCTGATGATTTCAACAAAGTCGGAGAATGACACCGTATTTATATCCCGCGCGAATGTCATGCGGACTAAACATTATAGCACAATGAAGCAAGTGCGCGAGCGAAGACCTGAAAATCGCCAAACCCAAGCGTAAATCTATCCACCATCTAAAATACCCATGACCTCTATTCCTAAAAATCCTCACGCTATTCGTTATGAATAACGTCGTTTACTGCATGCACTCAGCGCCGTCGTGTCGTGAATCTTCAGTCAGCCTACCTGATAACGTCGATGCGGGCTCGACCTCGCCAACTCTTCCGACATCGTTACCTATCGAAGCATAATCAACGTTAACTGATCGATGCGGAGTCGATGTCGCTTCCCAGAAGCGCAATGCTTATACGACCATTCGATCAAATATGGTCGATTGACTCAAACTCGCGCTGCTCCTCATATGCCCACCGGTGTCCTGAGCGCCTGAGCCAACGCTCTTATTTCAGGGGGTCGCAGGTTTATTGGCTGGGGATTCGTAACTCGCGCTGGGCTCCATTCTGGCAGCACCGTCTCTGGCGCAGTGGTGAACAACGGCGTGAGAATAGGGTAAAGTCCTTCTCTTGTAGTCTTCGGGTTCGTATCCTATGCCGTGACAACCCCCTCTCAGTGTTCTGTCTCAGGACATCCTCGACGACTGTGGTTCAGTAACCTTCTCGCATATCGCGTGTGGAGGAAGAGAACAGCGCGATCTACAGTCTCGGCGTTGATCGTCGTGTTAATTTCGGTGGTCGCGGATAGCGACAATACTCTTCATCCGTCGTCGATAACTGTATGCTTTCGCCCACTTCGCCCTATTCCACCTGCTGCTGCTGATGATCGCTCGCATATAGTTCTCGCCTCATCGTCGGCTATGTCGAGTAGGCGTTGTTCGTCGAATAGCTGACTGATAGGGTTCCAATGGTCGGCGTGGGGCTGGATGAACTTCGTTTGAGGAGGAAAATCTGGCGCAGCGTTTCCGGCAAATCGTTTATCGCGACGATCTTCTTATGGTCGATTTGTGGTTGGCAGTTGACGGCGTTGGCGATCCCGATTTTGAGCGCTGGTGTTCTCTTTCTGGTAGTATTTTCCCATTCTTTCCGGCGACAATTTTTTGCTGAAGCGGCGTCATGCCGGATAAAATGGCGTAAAGAAAGCTCGTGACTAGTTTTCGTTGGCCGATTATACGTAATTGGTATAGAAAGGTGATTGCGTTGATAACGTTGTAGGCATATTCAGCCAGTGGAAGTAGCTCTGCTCGTTTTGTTCGTGGTGCAGAATGCCGAAGGTAGTGTTGGCTGGTGACTTTGTCGTCGTTTAATGAGTGAAGCGTACTCTGAGCAATGTCTAATGTGTTCATGAATGCCCAAAAGCTGGCGTAAATTTGGCATCTCGATCGAAAGCTATGTCTGAGTGGTAAGTGTATCGCCATCTGAGCCAAGCGTTAGTCCTGAAGGAAGCTGTGCCATGAAGAAGAATAAAGTGAATCTTGAAGAACCTGTCCATTACCCATATCTGCGTATATCTTTGATTCTGGTAGCTGAGCGATGAAGTCCATTGAGATCGGCGACCATGCTGCGTAGTGTTTCAGAAGGAAGTAACGCCCGTATTCTTGGTGCGGCACAGCTGACGGAGCGTGCGTGTCGTCTATCGTTCGTCTTTGGCCAGTAGAAATTGCGTGTAATCAATTCTGGTGTCTTATCTTGGCGAAGTGTCATGCCACCTTTGAGTCGTGTTCTGATTGCGCGGTCGGATTTTCAGCGTTATTATCGGGTATGTATAGGCGGTTTTGAAGAATAGCAAGCCCTCCTTGACCGTAAACTCCTTCAACTCCTCTGCCTCGCTTTTCTCAATCTCCTTCCATGCCTCATCCTGCACCGCGCCTCTCTGACTAGCTCAAGAAGTCCTTGGACCAGTCTACCACTTCCTTGCTGGCGAAGCCACAGAAAACATATACTCATCCGTCCCTACCAACTGTCCTGGCTTAAGCAACCTCTCGACTGCCTGCGCGCCCCCCCCTTCACGTCGGTACTCCGGACGTCTTGACAATGCATCTGCCTTCCCATTCTTTGTTCCGGCCTATAGATAATTTTAAATCGAACTCCGCAAGGGTCTGAGCCCATCGTGCTTGTCTTCGGTTAAGGACCTTAGTGGTGTCGAAGTATTGGAGGTTCTGATGATCCGTGTAGACCAATACTGTGAACTTAGGTCCCTCGAGGTAGTGCCGCCATTGCTTAAAGGCTGCCACTATACCGAGCATTTCTTTGTCCCAGACGTCATAATTGAGTTCGGCTGGATTGAGCTTGCGAGTAAAGGCCACGGATGGAGCTTTCCATCCACCACTTGGGACAGGACAGCTCCTAGTGCAAAGTCGCTGGCGTCCGTTTCCACGATTGTCTGCCGTTCCGGTGAAAAATGAACCAGAATCGGAGCAGTCGTGAAGAGGATTTTGAGCTTAAGAAAAGCTGCTTCGGCGGCGCTAGTCCATGAGAAGTTCTTAGTATCGCCTCTTAGACAGTCAGTGATGGGACTACAGACCCCGGAATAGTTACGTATAAACCTCCGGTAAAAATTGGCGAATCCCGTAAAAACTTGGGCGTCCTGACGGTCGCCGGCGATTCCACTTCAAGATTTCTTCCACCTTGTCCGTCGACATAGATACCCGCCGGTAGCAAATGCGAATCCTAGGAAATCGATCACCTTTTGATGAAAAAAGGATTTTTTCGGGTTGGCTACTAGGTTGTTCTCGATGAGCTTATCAGGACTTTGTTAACTAGTTCCTCATGTTCCGCTTCATCCTTTACTGTAGATTAGGATGTCGTGGTATACTACCACCCCTTGATCGAGAATTCTCTGAGGATCTCGTTCATCATGGCCTGAAAGGTTGCGGTGCGTTGGTTAGTCAAATGGCATAAAGGTACTCGTAGTGTCCGTATCTTGTCGAACGCTGTTTTCCACTCGTCGCTTCTTATCTGACAGGTTATATCTCCTCTTTTAGGTCAATCTTGGAAAATATCCGTGCTCAGAAATCCGGTCCTTAGCTCTTCTCTAGCGGGAGGGTATCTGGAATTTTGATATGGTAACACGGTTAAGGCCCGATAATCCAGCCGGAGACTACCGTCCTTCTTCTTCACAAACAAAATAGGGGCTCTGCGGACTTGCTGGGCCTAATTTTCCAGTCGTAACATCTTATCAGATATTGAAGGACTTTCAATTCGACCTCAGAGAGGGAGTAGATGGGGCCCCAGGGAGGCTGCTGACCAGGTTCGAGATCGATACTGTGATCGGAGGCGCGATGAGGTGGTAGTTTGTCGGCTTCGGACTGCAGGAAGACCTGGAGCTTTGGGTGATATCGCTCCGGGATGACTGTTTTCAAGTCAATCACTCCTGTATCCGCTGATATCGAGCGATGAAGAGGCCTCCGGATCATCCAATGCGTCGTCATCAGAACCACTGAAATTTCTTTCTGGTCAGTGAAGCATCTGGACTTGCAAAATTCCCATGAAAGGTTACTTCCCATTTGGGGCAATAGCCGGCTTATGCTCCTGTAGCCACCATGCTGGTAAAATGGCATCAATGCCACTCGGTAGTGGTGCTATCTCGAAGGAGAGCTCGGACTTATGCCCCCTAGAAATAAGATTCAACATTACAGTAAAGGCTTGTCCCGTGCCTTCCATAACTTCACCCGTAAAACCCATTACCTTGGCCGGGCGTCTCTTTTCACCTTTGGGACGAAAGCATGAAAGCGAAAGAAGCAGAAATAACCGGACCCGTTGCCCCAGTGTCTAATAATACCCGACAAGGAAATAAGAAATCTAAAAACCCAATAGAAAATTTACCGATAGGACGAGACCCATGAATAGGCTCGTTAGAAAGTCGTTGTTTTTCGGAGAGGGCGCCCCTCTTCGGTCTTTTCTTTTATATTTTTTTGTTTTCCTCGGTCAGTGACAACATCGCAATTTGGGGAGCTCTTGACCTGACTCATCAGAGTCCTTCTAAAACCCATATCAAAATCCACCTCCGACTCCGACCCCACATAGGCTGGCCCTGTCATGTCGCTGCTACTGCGGCCGACTTCTTTTGGACCTATGCCTTTTCTTTTTCGGCGAGGCGGGTGAATCCTTCATTCCTCGTCCTCCTCTTGACCTCTCTTCTGGCGAGCAGAGACAGCGGCGCTGGAGTTAGGGCTCTGTCTGCACCATCTCCACAGATGGCCCTTCCTTCCACAGCGAGCACATTCTCCTTTGTTCGTCTCTGGTCCAAGGCGGTTGGGGATCCCCTGGTGGCCTCGTCATAGCTGGAATGCAGTGGTCTGCTATCCTGGCCTGAGCGAGTTCCTCCTGAGGTATTCGACCCTCCTCCGGGTCGCGTGGACTCAGTCTTCTGTCCCTCCTGGGCTCGCCCCTTAATCTGGAACCCAGGCTTCTTCTTCTCCTCCTGACTCTCCTTTCGTGGCGGTGCCCCCATCGTCGCCCTTCCCAACAACCTCTTTTGCTCCAGAAAGCTTTCATGGGCTTTTCCGGCTCGCTCGAATTGGGCCACAAAGTGGGCATCGTCTTCCGCCGGCTCGAACTTGGAGTGTCGGTCCCAAATTTCTTCGGGCAGGCCGGTCAGGAGAGTTTTCCGATAGGCTGCCCCACTCTGTTGCGCCCGCTGGTTGAGGATCTCCATCTTCGTCAGGTAGTCGGAGATGCTTGACTGGTACCTGAGATGGTCCATTTTGAAGGCGGCGTCCAAGGCCTCCTGCGAACTGACGAATTGCCCCCTAATTTCCTGCCGGAATCGCTCCCAAGTGCTGAAGTCCAAGCCCGCTGGTCCTCTCATGTGGACTTCGTGGTAGTTCGCGAACCACTCCTTTGCGAGTCCTGTGGTGTATGTTCCGGCGAACAGGACTTTCTGCTTGTCGTTTCGGAACTTGCGGGGTCGCTGCTCGAAGTAGATTTCGCATTCCAGGAGCCAGTGTCTTAGGTTGTGTTTCCTCGGGTTGTCGAATTCGAAGGGCACTTTCGCCAGGGAATCCCGTTCCCTTTCTTCGGGAGATTCCGACCGTCTCCATCCGCGGCCTCCCTCCTTTCTCCCATCATGGCTCGACCCTCCATCCGATGGGTCGTTGCCTTTTCCTTTTGACGGCGGCGGGGGTGGTCCTCCTCCAATGTCGATGTCCTCGGGGTATTGCTCAGGTTCCTCTACCTGTGGCTCCGGAGCAGTGGATCGGTGGGCGCTCAGGAGTAGGTCGATCTGCTTCTGCATCTCGGCCATCTGTTCCCGGTGCCCTCGGGCCTGGGTCTCCTGAGTTCTCATGACACCTCTCACCGATTCCTTTGCTTGCTCCCGGAGCCTCTCGATTTCCCTCTGAGTCTCGAACAATTGCCTCTGGGTGTGGGCGTGGGCGCTTAGGGCTGCTCGTTCCATGGCGGAGGCCTCCGCTGCCTGCCGTTCTCGAAATCCTGGATTTTCGCCAATTCCAGGAACATCTCCTCCAATCGTTTTAAATTGGCCTTTACGGCCTGGGCCGCGATGCCCGTTATCCTTTTTTCCGCCTGGAACTTCTCCTTTGTTCGTTGGAGTTGATCCCATATGGTTCTTCCGGCGGCGGATAGCCCTTCCATCTGGGCTTCATGTTCACTCAAAAATTGTTCCAGCTTATCCATTGCCCCAGAACCGGCCGGGCGTTTGCCCGCTCTGGCGGTGGATAGTGGATCTGGACTGTCTTCTCGGCTGAAGGCGGGACCTTCCCCCATGATGGAGTCCTCCTCTTCGGTCCTAGCCAATAGTCGTGAAGCCATTTGATAGATGAATTAGATAGTGACTTTTCGGAAACTCCAGGTAAACCCAGGAGTTATCGATATACTATTAGGGTGTCGCACCAAGCAACCCGAGTAGTCAAGTAAGAGCTTAGAGTTTGAAAGCATAAGGAACAAGGTCTCCTCAGTCTTACCCAGCCTAGTATCTCGATCGCTCGGCCTTCAGTCCTCTCAGTGCGTAATGATTCTGAAGCGAAGATGGTTCGGTGGAGTTTCTAAGTTAACCGATAAAGTCCAATCTCAAGATAAAGTGTAAAGTAATAGATATTATATCGATAAGACTCTTTCTTAAATCGCTGATGATTTCAACAAAGTCGGAGAATGACACCGTATTTATATCCGTAGCGAATGTCGCGGACTAAACATTATAACACAATAAACAAGTGCGAAACACCGAAGACCCTGAAAATACGCCAAGAAACCCAAACGCCAAATCTATCCCACCATCTAAAATACCCATGACCTCTATTCCTAAAAATCCCTCACGCTCTATTCCGTTTATGGATAGCATCCCGTTTACTGCATGCACTCAGCCTTCGTCAGTGGTCATAAGGAGTCTTCGAAGTCAGCCTACCTGATAACATCCCGGTACCGGGCTCGACCTCACTCGCCAACTCTTTCCCGACATCGTTACCTATCACCAAGGAGCATAGCTCAACATTAGGACTGTTAACGATCGGTACCGGAGGAGTCGGGTAGTCTTACCTTCCCAGAGCGCCACCGAGTAAGCTTCCTTACGACCTTCGCCATTCGATCAAATATGGTCCGATTGACTCCAAACTCGCACTGCTGCCCCCTCATATACCCACCGGTGTCCTGAGCGCCTGAGCCGGCGCCTTGACGCTCCGGGGGTTATTTCAGGGGTCGAAAACAGGTTTATTGGCTAGGGATTCCGTAACTCCGCACTGGGCTCAATTCTGGCAGCACCGTGCCTCTCTGGCGCGCCCAGTGGGACATAGACTTGTAGCAGCGTAGGAATAGGGTAAAGTCCTTCTCTTGTAGTCTTCGGGTTCTCGTATCCTATGCCCGTAACAGGTCTGCTATCCTGGCCTGAGCGAGTTCCTCCTGAGGTATTCGACCCTCCTCCGGGTCGCGTGGACTCGGTCTTCTGTCCCTCCTGGGCTCGCCCCTTGATCTGGAACCCAGGCTTCTTCTTCTCCTCCGGACTCTCCTTTCGTGGCGGTGCCCCCGTCGTCGCCCTTCCCAACAACCTCTTTTGCTCCAGAAAGCTTTCGTGGGCTTTTCCGGCTCGCTCTAATTGGGCCACAAAGTGCGCATCGTCTTCCGCCGGCTCAAACTTGGAGTGTCGATCCCAAATTTCTTCGGGTAGGCCGGTTAGGAGGGTTTTCCGATAGGCTGCCCCACTCTGTTGCGCTCGCTGGTTGAGGATCTCCATTTTTGTCAGGTAATCGGAGATGCTTGACTGATACCTGAGGTGATCCATCTTAAAAGCGGCGTCCAAGGCCTCCTGCGAACTGAATCGTCACGGATTTCTTGTCAGCGCTCCCAAGTGCAGAAGTCCATTCCCGCGGGTCCTCATGTGGACCTCATGGTAGTTGGCGAACCATTCCTTGGCGAGGCCTGTGGTGTATGTTCCGGCGAACAGGACCTTCTGCTTATCATTTCAAAACTTGCGGGGCCGCTGCTCGAAGTAGATTTCACATTCCAGGAGCCAGTGTCTGAGGTTGTGTTTTCTTGGGTTGTCGAATTCGAAGGGCACCTTTGCCAGAGAGTCCCGTTCCCTTTCTTCGGGAGATTCCGACCGTCTCCATCTCCGGCCTCCCTTCTTATTCCCATCATGGCTCGACCCTCCATCCGATGGGTCGTTGCCTTTTCCTTTTGGCGGCGGCGGCGGTGATCCTCCTCAGCGTCGATATCGCCGGGTATTGCTCAGGTTCCTCTATCTGTGGCTCCGGGCGGTGGATCGATGGCGCTCAGGAGTAGGTCGATCTGCTTCTGCATCTCGGCCATCTGTTCCGGTGCCCTCGGGCCTGGGTCTCCTGAGGTCTCATGACATCGCTCACCGATTCCTTTGCTTGCTCTCGGAGCCTCGCGATTTCCTCTGAGTCTCGAACAATTGCTTCTGGGTGTGGGCGTGGCGCGCTTTCTCGTTCCATGGCGGAGGCCTCCGCTGCCTGCCGTTCTCGAAATCCTGGAATTTCGCCAATTCCAGGAACATTTCCTCCAATCGTTTTAAATTGGCCTTTCTGGCCTGGGCGCGATGCCCGTTATCCTTTTTTCCGCCTGGAACTTCTCCTTTGTCCGTTGGAGTTGATCCCATATGGTTCTTCCGGCGGCGGATAGCCCTTCCATCTGGGCTTCATGTTCATTCAGAAACTGTTCCAGCTTATCCATTGCCCTATAACCGGCCGGGCGTTTGCCTGCTCTGGCGGTGGATAGTGGATCTGGACTGTCTTCTCGGCTGAAGGCGGGACCTTCCCCCATGATGGAGTCCTCCTCTTGGTCGCAGCCAATGAGTCGGGAAGCCATTTGATGTGTGAATTAGGTAGTGATTCTTGGAAACTCCAGGTAAACCTAGGAGTTATCGATATACTATTAAGTGTCGCCAAACAGCCGAGTAGTCTGATAAAGAGCTCAGAGTTTGAAACGCTAACCGCAAAGGCAGTAAGGAACAAGGTCTCCTCAGTCTGAACCAGCCTAGTATCTCGATCGCTCGATGCTAGTCCTTCCAGTACGTAAATGATTCCGAAACACGAAGATGGTTCAAGGTGGAGTTTCTAAGTTCACTTGATAAATTCCGATCTCAAGATAGAGTGTAAAGTAATAGATATTATATCGATAAGACTCTTTCTTCGTCGCTGATGATTTCAACAAAGTCGGAGAATGTGCGGTATTTATATCGCGCAAGTGTCGCGGACTAAGCATTCGTCTTACAATAAACAAGTCGAAACCGAAGACCTGAAAATCGCCTAAGAAAACCAAGCGCCAAATCTATCCCATCTAAAATACCCCTGTCCTCTATTCCCAAAATCCCTCACGCTCTATTCCGTTTATGGATAACGTCCGTTTGCTGCATGCTCAGCGCCGTCGGTGGTCGTGAGTGTTTGAGTTAGCCTACCTGATAACGTCCGATGCAGCTCGACCTCGCATTCGCCAACTCTTTCCCGACATCATTACCTATCGCGAAGGCCAGCTCAGCATTAGGACTGCTAACGATCGGTGCGGAGAGTCGGGTAGTCTTACCTTCCCCAGAGGCGCCACCAGAGTGAGCTTCCTTATGACCTTCGTCATTTGATCAATTATGGTCCGATTGACTCCAAACTTGTACTATTACCCCCTCATATACCCACCGGTGTCCTGAGCGCCTGAGCCGGCGCCCTGACGCTCCGGGGGTTATTTCAGGGGTCGAAAACAGGTTTGTTGACTAGGGATTCCGCAACTCCGCACTGGGCTCCATCCTGGCAGTACCGTGCCTCTCTGGCGCGCCCAGTGGGACATAGAGACTTTTAGCAGCGTAGGAATAGAGGAAAGTCCTTCTCTTGTAGTCTTCGGGTTCTCTTATCCTATGCCCGTAACACCCTGATCGCCTAGTCAATGCGTCTGGTTTCCCTCCTTGTTTCCCCGGTCTGAATTGTATTACGAAGTCTCAACGTGATAGAAATTCTGACTAACGAGTCTTTCGTCAGTTTAATAGCTTTGTTGACATAAAGTTTTCAAGGTTTCTATGATCAGTTAGGACCTTGATGGGGTATGAGGCGGTTTCCAAGAAGTAGCGCCATTCTTCAAACTCCCGAATGATTGCTAGAAGTTCCTTGTCGTATATTTCGTAGTTGCATTCTGCCGGCATGTGTTTTCTTGAAAAGAAGGCGACTGGGTGTAGTATCACTTCATCGTCGCGTTGAGACCTGATGGCGGCAGAAACTATAACGGAGCTATTTCAAACCATCTGGTGTATGAGTACACATGGGGCCCATTATATGCGAAGAGTCATTGTTAGAAGCCAGTTGGGATAGTGGTAGGAAAGTTACTGCAGTGAGGCTCGCTACCTGCTGTAAGGATACGGACCTCCTAGCCAACTAGGGCAGAAGAACTATTCATGGAAAGTCTTGACTGACGGGTCTACTACTTCGTCAGTGTCTAGAGGACCGGTCAGAGCTAGGCTCTGAGTGCTCAGGCATCTTCTATTATCCCTCTGAGCATTATGGACACTGCTGCTGGTGGTGCTGTCCTAGCCCGGGAACTCTACAATTGAATGACAGCTCTATCGCAACCTTGAGTAGACTATCTGAGCGGAGGCTCATTCAATGCATGCCCGGAGTGCTAGGTGCTAGCCCAGGATGCAGGTAGTCCATAACCCTGACTAAGGATGGTACACCCGTGAAGCCGAGAACGCCCGTTAGCACTTAGAGAAAAGCGGGGTAACGGAGGAATACAGTTCCGCTCCACAACAGGGTAACCATCAGAACTTAGTAGGAAAGACGGAGTTCAGGTCCAGAGAGGCTCGGAGTATAAGTACTCGCCTTCGTTCCTGTACGTCTTCTCCAACCATCATCTCCAGTTGAGGAATCAGAGTGGAAGAAGTCCCTTAAGATTATTCTAAGTGAATACGTGAAGAATCTTTTATCTCTAAACCTAGTTTATTCCTATCGGCCCTTTACTTTCTATGACAGCGATCAGAGTCATCTATTGGTGTCTGAGAGCCTACTGTGAAGTTAGAGACTCTCTTTGGACCCTTTGCCCTGCTCTACTCCTGCTCTAGAGGTAGAGCCCCATCACATTATAATCTAAAAGGCACCAATCACCTTTAGAGATTATACTCCCTCCTTTTGAAACGACATGTCTGTTACGGGCATAGGATACGAGAACCCGAAGACTACAAGAGAAGGACTTTCCCCTTTCCCACGCTGCTACAAGTCTATGTCCCACTGGGCGCGCCAGAGAGGCACGGTGCTGCCAGAATGGAGCCCAGTGCGGAGTTGCGGAATCCCTAGCCAACAAACCTGTTTTCGACCCCTGAAATAACCCCCGGAGCGTCAGGGCGCCGGCTCAGGCGCTCAGGACACCGGTGGGTATATGAGGGGGCAATAGTGCGAGTTTGGAGTCAATCGGACCATAATTGATCAAATGACGAAGGTCATAAGGAAGCTCACTCTGGTGGCGCCTCTGGGGAAGGTAAGACTACCCGACTCCTCGGTACCGATCGTTAGCAGTCCTAATGTTGAGCTTGGCTCCTTGGTGATAGGTAGCGAGGTCGGAAAGAGTTAGGCGGCGAGTCGCCGGTGCCGGGGCGTTATCAGGTAGGCTGACTCGAACACTCGTCATGACCACTGGCGAAGGCTGAGTGCATGCAGCAAGCGGGATGTTATCCATAAGCGGAATAGAGCGTGAGAATTTTTGGGAATAGAGGACAGGGTATTTTAGATGGTGGGATAGATTTGGCGTTTGGTTTTCTTAGGCGTATTTTCAGGGTCTTCGGGGTTTCGCACGTGGTTATTGTAAGATGTAATGTTTAGTCAGCGGGACACTTGCGCGGGATATAAATGCTGTGTCATTCTCGACTTTGTTGAAATCATCAGCGCGAAGAAAGAGTCTTATCGATATAATATCTATTACTTTACACTCTATCTTGAGAATTGGACTTTATCGAGTGAACTTAGAAACTCCACCTCGAACCATCTTCGTGTTTCAGAATCATTACGTACTGAGAGGACTAGCGTCGAGCGATCGAGATACTAGGCTGGGTAAGACTGAGGAGACCTTGTTCCTTACTGCCTTTGCGGTTAGCGTTTCAAACTCTAAGCTCTTAGTTAGACTACTCGGGTTGCTTGGTGCGACACCCTAATAATGTCTGCCCTACCAGTACCTGATGTGCCATTCCAGATTGAATGGGAACCAGCTTCCCTACAACTGAGGAGCGCGGAGCAGACACAGCTCATTAGAAAACCCAGGCCAGCACTTCGAAACTACATCTCCGGATGTGAGCTCTCCTGGGAAGACATAGATACGGTAAGTCTGTCAGACTTTTTCCTCAAAATCCAGAAATACCTCCAGCACCGCCTACAAACCGAACTATCGAGAACGCACTCCGCTTTAGCTCTTGTCCAGGAGCGCCAGGCAGCGGAGAATGCTCTCCTAAAGCAGGCCCTGGACTTCATGAAGGGACAGGTGAGCTCTGTCCAGGCGGAGCTAAGGAACTACGTGCAGAGAGACGACCTGGACGAGGACGCAATGGAAATCGAATGGACCAGTCCGGCCATTCCCTCCAACTTCATCGACGAAATTCAGAAGGCCATCAACGAGGGAAAGCTACAAGTGGGTTGACCCTCTACCCCCCTGCCATCTCGAAGTTCATCGAGAGCCGCGACAAGGACCATGCAGCCAAGGAGAGATCCCTTCGCTGCCTTCCCTGTTCGCAGTCGGCAAAGAACCATAACCCTTGATAATGCCATCCGGAGTCAGGGCCACTCCATTGCCACCCAAGACACGTCAACCGTTTTCAGGCCTTTCCATGACCGGTAATCCTATAAGGGATTGGGAAGAAGGCCTGTGCGACTCGGACCCGGAACCCGGTGACGGAGACAGACGAGGATGGCGAAGATACTTAAAAAAGAAGCTTGAGAAGAAGCAAAGAGATTTGCTTGCTCTCCTGGGCCACCAGTTGAGATCGCCCCCCTCACACCCTCCAACGTCTACCAGGGCCCGAGAACCCAAGGTTCCCCCACCAGCCAAATTCCAAGGAAAGGCAGAACAGGTGGAAACCTTTATCCGGCAATACGAAAATGTGTTTGCCATCGAGAGTCAATCCTTTTCCTCCGACGAAATTAAGATCCGTTATGCAGGAAACCTGATGGAAGGATCCTCTGCGGTGAAATGGTATGAGGCTTATTACAACTCAATCGATCAAGCCTCTGCCAACTGGACTGCGGACAGACCTGTGCGGTTAGAAGAGCGCTGGAAAAGATGGGAATCCTTTGTGGATGCTTTCAGGACAGCCTTTGGAGAGGCTATATCCAGAGATCAAGCGGTAACCCAATGGAATGCCCTTAGACACACAGCTAGGGAAGGAATAGACTCCTTCTTGAACTCCATCATTCAGCTGATGTGGAAGACTGGCTACAATGGGCAGCTAGTCGATGATAAAATCCAAGGTTCCCTCCTTCCAGAGTTAGGTCTGAGCTGGGCACTATTCAACCCCAAGCCTGCCTCTCTGATGGAACTAATTGCAGTCCTGAGGGAGCTGGGACACACACATGAGCAGTACCAAGCGGCAGCTGAGAAAGCGCCAGCCAGGACCTAGAGAGAACCTAGCCCAGCCCGACCACGCAAGTCCCGGGATCGGAAGGAAGCTTCGAGCTCCGCTGTACCCAAGGAGACTGCTGGCTCAAAGAACATGGCTACGGAACTCAAGGGCATTCCCAAGGAAGTCCTGGAAGAAAGAAGCAAAGCTGAAGTATGCTTGAAGGTAAGAGACCTTCCAGAACTCCCCTGAGTGGTTGAGTGCATAGACTGACTTGTGCAATAGTGCGACAAGTCCAGACTCAAATGGACCACATGTTGGGTCAAGGAACCTGTTACTGCTCATGTAGCAGCGGCAAGAGTACAAAGAAAGCGGAAGCGAGGATCGAGTTCAAAGGGTGATTCTCAAGAACCGTCTGAGAAGAAAGCTAAAGAAGCAGCTGTTGTAGCTGAGGAACCACTTCTGGTACTGCCGGAGGTTGCAGAAGATTTTGTCTTTGAGCCAGGAAATGACTCGGACGAGGAGATCATCTGGTAGTGTCTGTTTAGAGTCTATGTGTACATTAGCTTTTCATTTGTTATGGGTTGTTGTTTCTCTTATAGGAATGAATTATGATGACTTTGCTTGAATGGTCCCAGGAATGATAAGGATGGCTTAAAATGCCGAAACTGCTGGAAGGATCCATTCCCTTAACCGTAAAGGTATAAAAGGAATAGGACCACCGCAGAGTTTTCGGTCGCATCCATCATCTACCAGCTACCATTGAAACAAAATATTCTATACATTTGCCTACATCAATCTTTTGCAATGCAGAAACTAAAGAGAGCCAGAGAAACCAATCCTGAAAAAGCTACAAAGAGGAGAAAGAGAGAAGAAACTCTTTCTTCCCTGCCAGTACATGGTAACAGGCCCATACTGGAAGCGAAGCTGTCCTGGACAGTAAACGGAAAGGTTGACGACGTCCAAGGGAAATTCCTCTTTGACACCGGGTGTACAGGAGCTATCCTGAACCTTGAGTTTGTCAAGAAGAGTAGAGTACCCTTAGTGCGACGAGATCAACCCCTGACGATGTATGATGCTCAAGGAGATGTCATGATGGAAAGTGGAGAGTATTACACTCATCCTGTTCACATGAGCATGGGAGATCATATAGAGACACTCCGGTGGGAGGTTATTAGGGTGTCGCCCCGAGCAACCCGAGTAGTCTAACTAAGAGCTTAGAGTTTGAAACGCTAACCGCAAAGGCAGTAAGGAACAAGGTCTCCTCAGTCTTAACCAGCCTAGTATCTCGATCGCTCGATGCTAGTCCTCTCAGTACGTAATGATTCTGAAACACGAAGATGGTTCGAGGTGGAGTTTCTAAGTTCACTCGATAAAGTCCAATTCTCAAGATAGAGTGTAAAGTAATAGATATTATATCGATAAGACTCTTTCTTCGTCGCTGATGATTTCAACAAAGTCGGAGAATGACACAGCGATGTTATATCGCGCAAAGTGTCGCGGACTAAGCATTCGTCTTACTGATAAACAAGTGCGAAACCGAAGACCCTGAAAATCGCAAGAAAACCAAGCGCCAAATCTATCCACCATCTAAAATACTGTCCTCTATTCCCAAAAATCCTCGCGCTCTATTCCGTTTATGGATAACGTCCCGTTTGCTGCATGCTCAGCGCCGTCAGTGGTCGTGAGGTGTTGAGTCAGTACCTGATAACGTCCGATGCCGGGCTCGACCTCATTCGCCAACTCTTTCCCGACGTTACCTATCGCAAGGTAAGCTCAACATTAGGACTGCTAACGATCGGTGCGGAGTCGGGTAGTCTTACCTTCCCCGGAGGCGCCACCAGGGTGAGCTTCCTTATGACCTTCGTCATTGGATCCATTATGGTCCGATGGACTCCAAACTCGCGCTATTGCCGCCTCATATACCCACGGTGTCCTGAGCGCCTGAGCCGGCGCCCTGACGCTCGGGGGTTATTTCAGGGGTCGAAAACAGGTTTGTTGACTAGGGATTCCGCAACTCCGCACTGGGCTCCATCCTGGCAGTACCGTGCCTCTCTGGCGCACCCAGTGGGACATAGAGACTTTTAGCAGCGTAGGAATAGAGGAAAGTCCTTCTCTTGTAGTCTTCGGGTTCTCTTATCCTATGCCCGTAACAGCTTACCCCCCTCTCAGGGTGTTCTGTCCTCAGGACATCTTCTGACCGACTGTGGTTCCAGTAAGCCTTCTCGCATATCGCGTGGTGTCTGTGGAGGAAGGACAGCCGCGGAGGTACCTCTACAATCTCAGGCGTTGGTCCGTCGTGGCCTTGGGGTTTTGGTGGAGAATTCGCGGACAAGCGACAATACCTCCTCATCCATTCGTCGATAACTTGGTATGTCTTTCTCACGCGGGTAACGCCACTTCACCAGATATTCCACTCTTTCTTTTCTCTCTTTCTGCTCCCAATGATCCGCTCAACCTCATATAGTTTCTCACCCTCGTAAATCGACTATATCGGGGGTAGGGGCGTTGTTCGTCGCAGGATAAGCTGACTCGATAAGGTTCAGTAGTTCGACATGGAACACGGGTGGACCGTTTGAGGAGGAAGGTCTAGTTATAGCGCGTTTTCCGGCAAGTCGTTTTATCGCGACGGTCCATCTTCTTATGATCGAGTTTCTTTGTGGTTCGGCGAGTTTTGAGGTTGGCGGCATTGGCGTAACCTGATCCCGATTTTGAGCGCTGGCGGTGTTTCCTTTTCTGGTCGTAGTATTTTCCCATTCTTTCGCAGCGGCGGACAATTTCTGGTGGCGGCGTCATGTACTCCTCGAATGAAATGGCGTAAAAGATCGCTCGTGGGATTGACTACGCCGTTTTCCGTTGGCCAACTCGTTCGGGATTATACGTAATTGGTATAGAAAGGTGATTGCGTTGCGGATGTCGAGTTGTTGTAGGCGTATTCAGCCAGTGGAAGTAGTTCTGCGTCGTTTTGTTCGTAGTTGCAGAATGCCGGAGGTAGTGTTCAAGGTTTGGTTGACCCGCTCAGTTTGTCCGTCAGTTTGTGGGTGGAAAGCGGTACTCATCAGACTTGATGTCGTAGTTCCATGAGGATGCCCAAATGCTTGGCGTAAATTTGGCATCTCGATCGGAAACTATGTCTAGTGGTAGCCATGTATCGCCAGATCTGAGCCAAAAGCGTTTCGCGAGATCGCTGGGAGGAAGCTGTGTGGAGAGGAATAAAGTGAGCCATCTTGGAGAACCTGTCCACTATTACCCATATCTGCGTATACCTTTTGACTCTGGTAGCTGGGCGATGAAGTCCGTGAAATTGGCAATACTGTATGAGGTGTTTGAGAGGAATGTAACGCTCCGTATTTGCGATGCGGCTTGGTTTATTTCGTTGGCAATCGTCGCAAGAGCGTACGTAGTCATCTATCCACTCGTTCATCTTCGGCCAGTAGAAGTTGAGTGTGATCAACTCTAGTGTCTTATCACGACCGAAGTGTCCTGCCACCTTTAGTCGTGTTCTGATTGTGCGATTCGGATTTTAAAGCGCGTTATTGTCGGGTATGTATAGGCGGTTTTGAAGAACAGCAAGCCCTCCTCGACCGGTAGAACTCCTTCAACTCCCCTGCTTCGCTTTTCCTTCCAATCTCCTTCCATGCCTCATCCTGCACCGACGCTTCTTGACTAGCTCCAAGAAATCCTTTGACCAGTCTACCACTTCCTTGCTGGCGAAATAAGCCACAGAAAACATATACTCTTCCGTCCCACCAACTGTCCTGCTTAAGAACCTCTCGACTACCTGCGCGCTTCTTCACGCCGGGTATCTCGGACGCCTCGACAACGATCTGCCTTCCCATTCTTTGTTCCGGCCTGTAAACGATCTTAAAATGGTGCGCCATCGCGCTTGTCTTCGGTTACGACTCTGGGCGTGGCACGGAGGTTCTGACGATCCGTGATAGACCAATACCAGAAACTTAGGTCCTCGGCGAAGTGCCGCCATTGTTTAAAGGCTGCCACTATACCGAAAGATTTCTTTATCCCGCACGCCATAATTGAATTCGCCGCTTAAGTTTATGAGAGTAGAAGGCCACTGGATGGAGCTTTCCATCAACTATCTGAGACAGGACGGCTCCTAACGCAAAATCACTGGCGTCCGCTTCCACGATTGTCCGCTGCCCGTGAAAACGAACCAGAATTGGAGCAGTCAAGAGGATTTTGAGCTTCAGAAAAGCTGCTTCGCGGCGCTAGTCCACGGTAAGTTCTTAGTATCGCTCTCAGACAATAACTACAGACTACACTCGAATAGTTACGATAAACCTCCCAGAAAATCGGCTAATCCCATAAAAACTTGGACGCCTCGACGGTCCTACGATTCCCACTTCAAGATTTCTTCCACCTTGTCCGTCGACATGATACCTTCGGCGCTAAGACGTAATCCTAGTCGATCACTTTTTGGTGAAAAAGGATTTCTTTTGGCTACTAAGTTATTCTCGATGAGCCTTATCCAGGACTTTATTAACCAACCTCATGTTCCGCTTCGCCTTCTTGCTCAGACAGATATCATCGGCGATACTACCACCCTGGCCGGCGAATTCTGAGGGCCTCTGCTCATCATGGCCTGAAAGCGTTGCTGGCGCATGTTCCCAAATGGCATGACCAGGTATCAGAGTGTCCAGATCTCGTCCGAACGCTGTTTTCCACTCGCCGCCTCGCTTAATACGGACAATGCTTATATCCTCTTTGCGTCCAATCTTAAAATATCCGCGCCCCAGAAATCCGTCCCTTAGCTCTTCTCCTAATGCGGAAGGCTGACCGATTTTTTACGCGATACGGTTGAGGCCCCGTAATCCACACACAATCGGAGACTACCGCCCTTCTTTTCACAAACAAAATAGGCTCCTGGGACTTGCTGGGCCTAATTTTCCCGAGCCGCAACATCCTATCCAGATATTCCCGCAGGACTTTCAATTCGACCTCAGAGGAGTAGATGGGTCCCTGCGAGGCTGCTGACCAGGTTCGAGATCGACATCGAGGTGCGAGGTGGTAGTTTGTCGGCTTCGACTGCAGGAAGGCCTGAGCTTGCAGTATCGCCCGGACGACTGTTTTCAAGTCAATCTCTCCTGTATCCGCCGATATCGGACGAAGAGGCCTCCGATCATCCAGACGTCATCAAGAACCACTGAAATTTCTTTCTGGTCAGTGAAGCATCTGACTTGCAAAATTCCCATGAAAGGTTATTTCCCATTTAAAAGAATAGCCGCTTACGCTCCTGTAGCCACCATGCTGGTAAAATGGCATCAACGCCGCAGAGCGCTTATCTCGGCGAGAGCTCTGACTTATGCCCCTAGAAATAAGATTCAACATTACAGTAAAGGCTTGTCCCGCGCTTTCCATAACTTCACCAGAAACCCATAACCTTGGCGACGCCTTTTCACCTTTGACAGAAAACGAGAAACGAAAAGAAGAGAAATAACCGGACCCGCTGTCCAGTGCCTAATAATACCCGACAAGGAAATAAGAAATCTAAAACCCGATAGAAAATTTACCGACAGACGGCATCTGAATAGCCGTTGAAAAGTCGTTGTTTTTTCATCGGAGAGGACGCCCCCTCTTCCGGTCTTTTTCTTTTTATATTTTTTTTTATTTTTTCCTCGGTCAGTGACAACATCGCAATTTGGGGGAGCTCCTGACCTGACTCATCGGAGTCCCCTTCTAAAAACCCATATCAAAATCCGACTTCTTTTTCTTGGACCGATGCCTTTTCTTCTTCTCTGGGGGAGCGGGTGAATCCTTCATTTCCTCGTCCTCCTCTTCCCGACCTCTCTGTTACGGGCATAGGATACGAGAACCCGAAGACTACAAGAGAAGGACTTTACCCTATTCCCACGCTGCTATAAGTCTATGTCCCACTGGGCGCGCCAGAGAGGCACGGTACTGCCAGAATGGAGCCCAGTGCGGAGTTATGAATCCCTAGTCAACAAACCTGTTTTCGACCCCTGAAATAACCCCCGGAGCGTCAAGGCGCCGGCTCAGGCGCTCAGGACACCGTGGGTATATGAGGGCAATAGCGCGAGTTTGGAGTCAATCGACCATAATTGATCAAATGACGGGTCATATGAAAGCTCACGCTGGTGGCGCTCTGGGGAAGGTAAGACTACCCGACTCCGCACCGATCGTTAGCAGTCCTAATGCTGAGCTTAGCTCCTGGCGATGATAGGTAACGATGTCGGAAAGAGTTGGCGAATGAGGTCGAGCCTGCACCGGACGTTATCAGGTAGGCTTGACTCAATACTCCTCACGACCACTGACGGGCTGAGCATGCAGCAAACGGGATGTTATCAATAAACGGAATAGAGCGTGAGGGATTTTTCAGGAATAGAGGTCAGGGTATTATAAGCATGGTGGATAGATTTCGCGCTTTCTTGGCGATTTTCAGGGTCTTCGGGTTTCAGACTTGTTTATTAGAAGACGAACGATAGTCCGCGTGACACCGGCGCGATATAAATACCGCCATTCTCCGACTTTGTTGAAATCATCAGCGAAAGAAAGAGTCTTATCGATATAATATCTATTACTTTACACTCTATCTTGAAATCAGACTTTGTCAAGTGAACTTGAAACTCCACCGAACCATCTTCGCTTTCGGAATCATTCACGCACTGAGTATGACTAGCATCGAGCGATCGAGATATATA
This sequence comes from Morchella sp. 2016-72, assembly GCA_024713865.1. Classification (NCBI taxonomy): domain Eukaryota; kingdom Fungi; phylum Ascomycota; class Pezizomycetes; order Pezizales; family Morchellaceae; genus Morchella; species Morchella sp. 2016-72. The sequence goes on along the minus strand of JAMJEY010000010.1, from coordinate 895,604 downwards.
GGCTAAGACCGAGGAGACCTTGTTCCTTACTGCCTTTGCGGTTAGCTGCTTCAAACTCTGCTCTTAGTTAGACTACTCGGCTGCTTCGCGACACCCTAATAGTTCCCACGCGCAGAAGTCCTTCCGCGGTCCCTCATGTGGACTTCGTGGTAGTTGGCGAACCATTCCTTAGCGGCCTGTGCAGATATGTTCCGCCAACAGGACCTTCTGCTTATCGCTTAAAAACTTTCGCCGCTACCAAGTAGATTTCACATTCCAGGAGCCAGCGCCTGAGGTTGCGTTTTCTTGGTTGTCGAATTCAAAGGCACTTTCGCCAGTGAGTCCTGCTCTTTCCTCGAGATTCCGACCGCCTCCATCCGCGCCTCCTTTCTTTCCCACCATGACTCGACCTCCATCTGACGGGTCGCTGCTTTTCCTTGATGGCGGCGTGGTCCTCCTCCAACATCGATGTCTCAGACGCTCAGGTTCCTCTCGCTGCGCTCCGGAGCGGTGGATCATGGCCGCTTAGAGTAGGTCGATCTGCTTCTGCATCTCGGCCATCTGTTCCCGGTGCCTCGGCCTCTCCTGAGTTCTCATGACATCTCTCACCGATTCCTTTGCTTGCTCCCGAGCCTCTCGATTTCCTCTGAGTCTCGAACAATTGCTTTTGGGCGTGGACGCGCCGCCCAGGGCTGCTCGCTCCATACGGAGGCCTCCGCTGCCTGCCGCCGAAATCCTGGATTTTCACTAATTCCAGGAACATCTCCTCCAATCGCTTTTAAAACGCTTTACGGCCTGGGCCATACGCCTGCTATCCTTTTTTTCCGCCTGGAACTTCTCCTTTGTCCGCTGGAGCTGATCCCATATGGTTCTTCCGCGCGGATAGCCCTTCCATCTGGGCTTCATGTTCACTCAGAAACTGTTCCAGCTTATCCATTGCCCCAGAACCGCCGGGCGCTTGCCTGCTCTGGCAGTGGATAGTGGATCTGACTGTCTTCGGCTGAAGGCGGACCTTCCCCCATGATGGAGTCCTCCTCTTCGGTCCTAGCCAATAGTCGGGAAGCCATTTGATATGTGAATTAGATAGTGATTCTTTGGAAACTCCAGGTAAACCTAGGAGTTATCGATATACTATTAGGGTGTCGCACCAAGTAACCCGAGTAGTCTAACTAAGAGCTCAGAGTTTGAAACGCTAACCGCAAAGGCAGTAAGGAACAAGGTCTCCTCAGTCTTAACCAGCCTAGTATCTCGATCGCTCGATGCTAGTCCTCTCAGTACGTGAACGATTCCAAACACGAAGATGGTTCGAGGTGGAGTTTCCAAGTTCACTTGACAAAGTCTGATTTCAAGATAGAGTGTAAAGTAATAGATATTATATCGATAAGACTCTTTCTTCGTCGCTGATGATTTCAACAAAGTCGGAGAATGACACAGTATTTATATCCCGCGCAAGCGTCACGCGGACTAAACATTACATCTTACAATAAACAAATGCGAAACCCCGAAGACCCTGAAAATACGCCAAGAACCCAAACGCCAAATCTATCCCACCATCTTTTAATACCCCTGACCTCTATTCCTGAAAATCCCTCACGCTCTATTCCGTTTATTGATAACATCCCGTTTTACTCGCATGCACTCAGCCTTCGCCAGTGGTCATGAGGAGTGTTCGAGTCAGCTCACCTGATAACGCCCCGGCACGGCACGACTCGCCGCTAACTCTTTCCGACATCGTATTTATCACCAAGGAGCCAAGCTCAACATTAGTGACTGCTAACGATCGGTACCGGAGGAGTCGTAGTCTTACCTTCCCAGAGGCGCCACCAGAGTGAGCTTCCTTATGACCTTCGTCATTTGATCAATTATGGTCCGATTGACTCCAAACTCGCACTATTGCCCCCTCATATACCCACCGGTGTCCTGAGCGCCTGAGCCGGCGCCTTGACGCTCCGGGGGTTATTTCAGGGGTCGAAAACAGGTTTGTTGACCAGGGATTCCGTAACTCCGCACTGGGCTCCGTTCTGGCAGCACCGTGCCTCTCTGGCGCGCCCAGTGGGACATAGACTTATAGCAGCGTAGGAATAGGGTAAAGTCCTTCTCTTGTAGTCTTCGGGTTCTCGTATCCTATGCCCGTAACATTGTCATTCACAGTAACCTTGTTCAGTCCTCAGTAATCAACACAGATCCTCAACTTGCCATTCTTCTTTGGTATGAACAATATAGGTGCGGCTGCTGGGCTGCTAGATCTGGAGATCTTTCCTGAAGCCAACTCCTCGGTCAGGTACTCTTTGAGGGCCTTCAACTCTGGAGCTGAGTATAGATAGAGCGGGCCAAACCGGATAGAGGCGTCAGGCAAGATCTTAATTTTCAGATCGTTGCTAGAGTGCGGAGGCAGCTCTTCTGCATCAGCAAGACTTGATTTGTCTCCTTAGGTCTCCTGAGCCTCAGGAGACTCAAAATGTATCCAGTAGTGTCAGGAGACTCTCCTGAGACTTGGGAGACTGTTGGGAGACTGCAGTCAGAAGTTGAGTTTGCTGATGTGCTTTCTCTCTGCTGAACACGCTTACCCATTGCCAGTGTTGTTCGGGAATTCTTATTTCCACGTTTACACCATTCTTATTATGCCAAACGGAAGCCACCAAATGGTATACCTCGTCTTCTTCCAACATCTGATAGATGGAGACAGATTCCACTTCCACCGCCACGGGCAGACAATTCTGTTTACAGAAGTCGCTCCTCCAGCTTATGGTGTTGGCTTCCCAATTGATATCCGGGTTATACTTTCTCGCCCACGCAATAGGCAAATAACCGGAAATCCTAGCTTCCAAAGAGGCTACCTCTGTTACGGGCATAGGATACGAGAACCCGAAGACTACAAGAGAAGGACTTTCCCCTTTCCCACGCTGCTACAAGTCTATGTCCCACTGGGCGCGCCAGAGAGGCACGGTGCTGCCAGAATGGAGCCCAGTGCGGAGTTGCGGAATCCCTAGCCAACAAACCTGTTTTCGACCCCTGAAATAACCCCCGGAGCGTCAGGGCGCCGGCTCAGGCGCTCAGGACACCGGTGGGTATATGAGGGGCAATAGTGCGAGTTTGGAGTCAATCGACCATAATTGATCAAATGACGGCGTCATAAGGAAGCTCACTCTGGTGGCGCCTCTGGGAAGGTAAGACTACCCGACTCGGTACCGATCGTTAGCAGTCCTAATGCTGAGCTTGGCTCCGGGTGATAGGTAACGATGCCGGAAAGAGTTGGCGAGGAGGTCGAGCCCGCACCGGACGTTATCAGGTAGGCTGACTAACACCTCACGACCACTGACGGCGCTGAGCATGCAGCAAACGGACGTTATCCATAAACGGAATAGAGCGAGGATTTTTAATAGAGGACAGTGTATTTTAGATGGTGGATAGATTTGGCGCTTGGTTTTCTTGCGCGATTTTCAGCGTCCTTCGGGTTTCGACTTGTTTATCAGTAAGACGAATGCTTAGTCCGCGACACTTGCGCGATATAACATACGTGTCATTCTCCGACTTTGTTGAAATCATCAGCGACGAAGAAAGAGCCTTATCGATATAATATCTATTACTTTACACTCTATCTTGAGAATTGACTTTATCGAATAACTTAGAACTCCACCTCAACCATCTTCGCTTTCAGAATCATTACGCACTGAGATGACTAGCATCGAGCGATCGAGATACTATACTGGTTAAGACTGAGGAGACCTTGTTCCTTACTGCCTTTGCGGTTAGCGCTTCAAACTCTGCTCTTAGTTGACTATCGGCTGTTCGCGACACCCTAATAATAGTATATCGATAACTCCTGCGCTTACCTGAGCTCAAGAGTCACTATCTAATTCACATATCAAATGGCTTCCGACTCATTGGCAGACCAAGAGGAGTGACTCCATCATGGGGGAAGGTCCCGCCTTCAGGTAAGACAGTCCAGATCCACTATCCACCGCCAGTGGGCAAACGCCCGGCCGGTTCTGGGGCAATGATGTTTGGAACAGTTTCTGAACGAACATGAAGCCAGATGGAAGCGCTATCCGCCGAAGAATCCATACGATCAACTCCAACGGACAGCCGAGTAAGTTCCAGGCGGAAAGCGATAACGGCATCGCGCCCAGCCGTAAAGGCCAATTTAAAACGACAGAGGAGATGTTCCTAATTGGCAAAATCCAGGATTTCGAAAACGGCAGGCAGCGGAGGCCTCCGACATGGAACGAGCACTGGAAGCGCCCACGCCCACACCTAAGCAATTGTTCGGCACTCAGAGGGAAATCGAGAGGCCCGGAGCAAGCAAAGGAATCGCGAGAGACGCCATGAGAACTCAGAGACCCAGTGCCCGAGGGCACCGAACAGATGGCCGAGACGAAGCAGATCGACCTACTCCTGAGCCCCACCGATCCATCGCCCGAGCCACAGGTAGAGAGAGGAACCTGAGCACACCTCGGCGACATCGACGCTGAGGAGGATCACCGCCACGCCAAAGGGAAAAGGCAACGACCCATCTGACGGAGGGTCAAGCCATGGTGGGAATAAGAAAGCGAGGCCGAGACGGAGACGGTCGGAATCTCCCGAGAAAGGAACGACTTTTGGCAGCGCCTCTTCGACTTTGACAACCCAAGAAAACACAACCTCAGACACTGGCCTCTGAACGTGAAATCTACTTCGAAGAATGCCGCCGCAAGTTTCAAACGAGCAGCAGAAGGTCCTGTTCGCCGAACATATACCACAGGCCTCGCCATGAATGGTTCGCTAACTACCATGAGGTCCATGAGGTGACCCGCGGAATGGACTTCTGCACTTGGGAGCCGCTTTTCGACAAGAAATCCGTGACGATTCGGCCAGTTCGCAGGAGGCCTGACGCCGCTTAAGATGGATCACTCAGGTATCAGCCAAGATCTCCGATTACCTGACAAAACGGAGATCCTCAACCAAATGAAAACAGAATGGGGCAGCCTATCGGAAAACCCTCCTAACCGGCCTACCCGAAGAAATTTGGGATCGACACTCCAAGTTTGAGCCAGCGGAAGACGATGCGCACTTTGTGGCCCAATTAGAGCGAGCCGGAAAAGCCCACGAAAGCTTTCTGGAGCAAAAGAGGTTGTTGGGAAGGGCGACGACGGGGGCACCGCCACGAAAGGAGAGTCCGGAGGAGAAGAAAAAGCCTGGGTTCCAGATCAAGGGACGAGCCAAGGAGGGACAGAAGATCTGAGTCCACGCGACCCGGAGGAGGGTCCGAATACCTCGTGAGGAACTCGCTCAGGCCAGGATAGCAGACCGCTGCATTCCAGCGTATGGCGCCACTGCGGATCCCCAAATCCGTCCTTGACCAGAGACGAACAAAGGGAGAGTGTGCCCGTTGTGGAAGGAAGGGCCATCTGTGGAGATGGTGCAGACAGGGCCCCAACTCCAACGCCGCTGTCTCTGCTCTGGGCCAGAAGAGAGGTCGGGAAGAGGAGGACGAGGAAATGAAGGATTATCACGGCGTAGAGCGTACTTGGCGATATTGCGGGAAGAGGGATTAGTCAGGGGATTCTTCTATGTTCTTGAGGTTTCGGTGACAGGGGTTCGGTTCGGTAATAAGGGCGCGGGATTAGGGATAGGATAGGCGCGGAGTTACGGATCTTGGGGGATTCTATGGGGTTCTGTACAGGGTTACTTGATGAGTCATCAGGCTGGTATGTGTTGTATATATAGAGCTCTGTTCTGCCTCAGATAGTTTCTTTCCTTTCCTCTTCACGCAACCTTCCTATCTCTAGGAGCTTGTAGTCCTTAGAAATATATCTCTTTGACTTCTCGTTTCCGTGGATCGGTCTTCTCCTCAGATCAGTCAATCATCATAGCCTGCCTCGCCGCTTCACTTCGCCTCGCCGCCGCCGCTTCCACGCCGCCGCTTCGCCGCCCGCCACTTCGCCAAGATCTCATCGCCAACTCTCGGCTAGTTTCTCGCTCTATTACCTCGTTCCGCCAGGTTGCACCTTGGCCTTCGCCTGCTCAACCTCGCTGATACTAAGGTTGCGTCTTCAACGCCAACCCCTACAACAAAATCAATCAAGAATGTCCGCCATGGATACCGACCGGGTGGATACAGCTGCCCTAATGGCAAGCCTCAGTACCTTCTTCGATACCAATCTCCGTCCTTCACCCGACCCTGAGAACCCAGGAAATGAAGCCATATACGACCTTATTCTGAAATGTCAGAAGGGTTCGCAACAATACGCCCCGACCTGGACGAGGAAAGGGAGGATGGGGATGAAGCAAAGAAAGCTTGGGAAGTCGCATTAGCGAATTCACAGCTCGAAGCTGCAGCCCTTCAAGCCCAGATCACAAGTCTGAGGAACCAGGTTACCAACCTGGAAACCCAACTCGTCACGGCCAATCAAGCTACACGGACGCGAAAACACCCTGGCGCCCATATGGCGCTACCACCCCACCACCAATAGTCGAATCAATTGCTCCTCCTCCACCGCCATCGTCAATCGCCTCCTAGAAGGCACCATCTACGCCCCTGCCCCAAGGATCGAAAGATCGGAAAAGCTTCCGACCCGAGAAATACCGCAACAGGAAGGGCGACTCGCAGCTTCAAAACATGTTGCAACTCAAGCTCTTGAACGCCGACAGGTACCCCACCCTACAGAATCAACTAACCCACGCCATCTCTCGCCTACGCCGCCACACCGCTTTACGCCCTATATCACGATCATCGTATCAACCTTCCTCCATGGAAAGGTTCTTTGAAATTTTGAACACAGCATTTGGGGACCCAGATCAGGTAGGCACCGCCTGTCGCGCTCGTAAGAATCAGCAACTGGGCCGCCTTCTGAAAGATTTCCAGCCTAACGATACGCCGCGGAGGCCGGGATGGGAGAAACCGCCAATGTGGAAGCTCTCATGGAAGGACTGAGCGAGGAACTCACCAAGCTCATGGTTCATGAAGAAACCCCCGCCACCGTCATCGAACTCGCTATCATTCTCCAACGCCTGGACAACAAACAGCAGATAATCACCGCCGCACACCGCCGCTACCAGACCTCGCACTTGCTCGCCCGCACTCGCTACACTGCTCCTGCCCCACTCGTACCCCGTTATCAAGCTCCCGTTACGTCCGCACCTCGGTACTCAGCACCGCCTCCGTTCGCTTCCTCGCATCGCGCCCTGCTCGCCTAAACCCCTGCGGCTCATCCGTCCCCATACGCCGAGGAGTGGCCCCTGGATCTATCGGCAGGACGGGGTCGTCCCGGACCTCAGGAGAGAGGCCCGGCGAGTAGAGAATAGGTGTTTTATTGTGCGCAAGGAGGTCACCTAGTCAGGAACGCCCACAGGCGCCAGCTCCCGAACGAGAGGGGCAGCACAGTGACGCAGGAAGAAAAAGAAGAAAGAAAGAGGCTTCGCGAGCAAGGCGTTAAAGATTTTTCCTGACTGAGCTCACCCAGGGACGGTTCGGCCGACTTTTCTATGATCTCGGTTTCTGGTTTTCGAGTATGATATGATGGGAATCAACTAGTCGAAAGTGTTCTATTTCGCAAAATAAAGATTCTTTTATTCCATCATACGCTCATTGATACTGGCGCTCAGGATACGCTGCTCATAGATAAAGACTTCAGATGCCACCACAAACTCAAAACTATTCCCTTATTCTCCTCGACACATGACGTAATAGACGGTAGACCTATTGAATCAGGAAAAGTCACTCATAGGTTATTCTCAGTCTCAACATCAACGGCCACAGAGAGAGGACGCCCTTCTTCGTAACTCAACTCGTGATTATCCAATAGTGATGGCCTTCCTGACGCTGTCACACGCGGTTACGGTCCTTCCGGCAGCTAATGAAATACACTTCGACTCCTTCAACTGCATTAAGGATTGCTCACTCAATCATATCAAGGTCATAGCTAAAGGAATCTCGATTGAGCCCCCCAACAAACTCACAACCAACATCTCGATCATCACCTCCTACGCCTTTCACAGACTCATCAACAAGAAAAGAAAAGGGATGAAAATATACTCCACCACTCTAAAAGCTCTCGACGACCTATTGGCCCAGACACCCAAAGACCCTCGAACGATGGTACCCAAAGAACATCATCAATACTTGCATCTGCTAATAACCCGACGCATCAAAGCTTCCTCCTCATCGCGAATACGATCTATCTATCGATATACAGGAAGGAAGACAGTACCATTCGACCCATGTACGGAATGACTCTGGACAACTTCAGACACTCAGAGATTACTTAGCAGAAAGATCTATCCAATGGGCGGATTCGACATAGACCTCCCCTGCGCTCTCCCGTATTATTTGTTAAGAAAACGGATGGCTCTCTCCGACTCGCTGACTATAGAAAGTTAAATGCGGTAACGGTAAAGAATCGACACCTCTACCATTAACACCAGAGACCTTCGCGCATATCGTCAGCTAAATATTTCACAAAGCTGGATCTTCGCGAATGGCTATCATCAATTGAGAATTAGAGAAGGAGATGAATGGAAAACAGCCTTTCGCACTGGTTATGGGCACTTCGAATACACTGTTATGCCCTTTGGACTGACCAACGCTCCCGCCGCATTTCAACATTGGGTCAACGACATGCCGCGCCCTTATTCGATCATTTCGCCACCGCCTATTTGGATGACATTCTCATATACTCCAGCATTCTTGAGGAACATAAGGAACACGTTGACAAAGTACTTCGGATACTCGACGAGAATCAGGTTCACCTCAAGCCCGAGAAGTGTGAATGGCATGTCAAGGAAACTCCATGATCTCTGATTTGCGCCACATCGGAAGGAATCAAGATGGATGAAACAAAGGTCGCTACCATCAGGAACTGGGAAACCCCAAATTGTCTGAAAGATGACAGGAATTTCTCGGTCATGAACTTTTATCGACGATTCATCTATGCCTACTCGAGGGTAGTATCTCCTTTGACCGCTCTAACAAAGACAGGAGTGGTTTTTAAATGGACGGATAAAACGCAGAAAGCATTTCAAGATCTTAAGGTAGCATTCACCACCGCCCGATTCTCGACATTTCGATCCAGACAGGAAATCATAGTGGAAACAGATGCCTCCGACTATGTTTCAGCTGCCATCATGTCACAGAGGATGACGAGGAATTCTTCACCCACGCCTTTTCTCCAAGAAGCACACACCTGCAGAATGTAATTACGAGATATACGATAAGGAGCTGTTGGCAATCATTCGAGGATTTGAAGAATGGCGCTACTTCCTGGAAACCGCTTCGTACCCTATCAAGGTCCTAACCGATCATAGAAATCTTGAATACTTCATGTCAACTAAACTATTGAATCGTCGGCAAACTCGCTGGTCAGAATTTCTATCTCGTTTCGACTTCGTCATTCAATTTCGCCCCGGCAAACAAGGAGGGAAACCAGATGCACTCACTAGACGATCAGGGGATCTTCCTAAAGAGGGGGATGAACGCCTCGCGTATCAGTATCAGACTGTGTTGAAAAGAAAGAATTTGGATAATAAGCTAAGTTTGTTGGCGGGTTCTTTGGCAAATGAACCCGCTGAAGGAACGTCAACTGTCCAAGAGTTATTTTCAAAACTTACCAAGAAGACAGTTTTCCAAGTAAGGTACTCGCGATGTTAAAAGGCGGTACAAAACAATCGAAGCAAATCTCTGCTTGAATCGCGAAAGCGAAGATGGACTTCTTCTTTATCGTCGCAAACTCTTCGTACCAGAATACGAGGAACTACAACTCAGACTTCTACAGGAACATCATGACAAACCATCAGCGGGACATCCGGGTAGGGCAAAAACCCTCGAATTACTTAGTCGCGAATACTACTGGTCGGACATGCGAAAGTACACCGACCGCTACGTCATGAACTGTCACATATGTCGTCGGAGCAAAGCGAATCGTAATGCCGCCCAGGGAGTTCTTCGACCACTATCAGTACCTAAGGCACCATGGACGGATATCTCAATGGACTTCGTCGCGGACTACCTCTCAATGCGGCTATAACGCAATTCTTAAATCGTCGATCGTCTTTACGAAAATGAGACACTTTATTCCATGCACAGAAGAATCGGGAGCTAGAGCGTTGCTCGATATGTACTTAGAAAATGTGTGGAAAATACATGGTCTACGGAGAAGATAGGCTCGGACGCGATGCGCAGTTCACCTCCGATTTCTGGAAAGCACTCTGCGGCGTTTAGAGATATCTCGCTACTCCACGCATTTCATCCGCAGACTGGCGGCCAAACCGAAAGGATCAATGCTGTCATGGAACAATATCGAGAAGCTCGTGGACTATCAACGGGATAAGCTGGGCCTTATTTACATGGCAGAATTCGCTACCAACAATCACGTCTCCGAATCAACCAAACTCTCCCCCTTCGAGGCAAATTATGGGCGACATCCTCGCATGAACTTGGTCCACTCTGACGCGCGTCGCGCGAGGACCAAGCAAACATGCGAGGGCGTGTCAGAAGTATTCGACTTTCTTGGACGGAAATGTTTGGGCCCAAAGAATTCAGGAAGAATCGGCCAACATGAATCGGACTCCGGCGCCACGGTATGCTATTGGAGACAAAGTATGGCTATCGCGAAACTTATTGAAACGGCCTTGAAGAAGTTGGACTGGAAGCAAATCGGACCTTATCAGATTTCTCGTATTGTTAGTCCCTACGCCTACGAACTTAAGCTACCAGCATCAATGAAGGTTCATCCAGTCTTCCATGTCTCGCTACTATCACCTGCCGCTAATGACCCCGTACCTGGACAAGTTCAACCTCCCCCACCATCAGTTGAGATCGAGGGTGAACAAGAGTGGGAAGTAGACGGTATTCTAGACTCTCGGAAACGACGCGGCAAAGTGGAGTATCTCGTTCGGTATACAGGCTATGATGAGCCCTCATGGCAACCTTACGGTGATCTAGATAATTCCTCCGAGTTGGTTGAAGAATTTCATAAACGATATCCCCACAAGCCTAAGAGGACTTAGGCCTGGGAGAGGAACCTAATATCTATCACGGCGTAGAGCGTACTTGGCGATGTTGCGGGAAGAGGGATTAGTCAGGGGATTCTTCTATGTTCTTGAGGTTTCGGTGACAGGGGTTCGGTTCGGTAATAAGGGCGCGGGATTAGGGGATAGGGATAGGCGCGGGGTTACGGGTCTTGGGGGATTCTATGGGGTTCTGTACAGGGTTACTCGGATGAGTCATTAGGCTGGTATGTGTTGTATATATAGAGGCTCTGTTCGCGTCTGTAGATAGTTTCTTTCCTTTCCTCTTCACGCAACCTTCCTATCGCTAGGAGCTTGTAGTCCTTAGAAATATATCTCTTTGACTTCTCGTTTCAGTGGATCGGTCTTCTCTTCAGATCAGTCAATCATCATAGCGCAAATCTGCCGCGCCGGCTTCGCCGTGCAGCCGCTTCGCGCCATTTCGCGTCGCGCCCCGCTCACTTCGCTCAGTATCTCATCGTCAACTCTCGGGCTAGTTTCCTCGTCTCTATTACCTCGTTCCGCCTAGGTTGTAGACCTTGGCCTTCGCCTCGTTCAACCCCGTGATAAGGATTCACCTGCTCCCCCAGAGAAGAAGAAAAGGCATCGGTCCAAGAAAAAGAAGTCGGCCGCGGTAGCAGCGACCACGACAGGGCCAGCCTATATTCCGGAGGTGGGGTCGGAGTCGGAGGTGGATTTTGATATGGGTTTTTAGAAGGGGACTCTGATGAGTCAGGTCAAGAGCTCCCCCAGATTGCAATGTTATCACTGACCGGAAAAAAAACAAAAACAAATATAAAAAGAAAAAGACCGGAAGAGGGGGCGTCCTCTCCGATGAAAAAACAACGACTTTCAAACGAGCCTATTCACGGGTCTCGTCCTATCGGTAAATTTTCTATTGGGTTTTTAGATTTCTTATTTCCTTGTCGGGTATTATTAGGCAACTGGGGCAACGGTCGGTTATTTCTGCTTCTTTCGTTTCTGCGTTTTCTGTCCCAAAGGTGAAAAGAGCGTCCGGCCAAGGTAATGGGTTTCTGGTGAAGTTATGGAAGGCGGGACAAGCCTTTACTGTAATGTTGAATCTTATTTCTAGGGGCATAAGTCGAGCTCTCCTTGAGATAAGCACCACTAGGCGGCATTGATGCCATTTTACCAGCATGGTGGCTACAGGAGCGTAAGCGGCTATTCTAAATGGGAAATGGCAACCTTTCGTGGGAATTTTGCAAGTCAGATGCTTCACTGACCAGAAAGAAATTTCAGTGGTTCTTGATGACGACGTCTGGATGATCGGAGGCCCTCTTCGTCGGCTCGATATCGGCGGATACAGGAGAGATTGACTTGAAAACAGTCATCGGGCGATACCACCCAAAGCTCAGGCCTTCCTGCGGTCGAAGCCGACAAACTACCACCTCCCGCACTCCGATCGCGTATCGATCTCGAACCTGGTCAGCAGCCTCGCAGGGACCCATCTACTCCTCTCTGAGTCGAATTGAAAGTCCTGCGGGAATATCTGGATAGGATGTTACGGAACCGGGAAAATTAGGCCCAACAAGTCCGCAGGAGCCCTATTTTGTTTGTGAAAAAGAAGGGCGGTGATCTCCGATTGTGTGTGGATTACGGGGCCTCAACCGTGTCACCATAAAAAATCGGTACACCCTTCCGCTAGGAGAAGAGCTAAGGGACGGATTTCTGGGGCGCGGATATTTTCAAGATTGACCTAAAGAGGATATAACCTTGTCGTATTAAGCGAGGCGGCGAGTGGAAAACAGCGTTCGAGCGAGATCACGGACACTCTGATCACTGGTTATGCCATTTGGGAACATGCGCCAGCAACCTTTCAGGCCATAATGAGCGAGATCGCCGGGAATTCCTCGATCGAGGGTGGTAGTATCGCCGATGATATCCTAATCTACAGTAAGGGCGAAGCGGAACATGAGGAACTGGTTAATAAAGTCCTGGATAAGCTCGTGAAAATAACGCAGTAAGCCAGCCGAAGAAATCCTTTTTCCATCAAAAGGTGATCGACTTCCTAGGATTCGTGCTAAGCGCTGAAGGGGTATCTATGTCGACGGACAAGGTGGAAGAAATCTTGAAGTGGGAATCGCCGAGGACCGTCAAAGACGTCTAAGTTTTTATGGGATTCGCCAATTTTTACCGGAGGTTTATACGTAACTATTAGGGGTCTGTAGTCATCACTGTCTGAGGCGATACTAAGAACTTCCGTGGACTAGCGCCCGCGAAGCAGCTTTTCTGAAGCTCAAGATCCTCTTCACGACTGCTCGATTCTGGTTCATTTTCACGGGCGGCAGACAATCGTGGAAGCGGACGCCAGTGACTTTGCATTAGGAGCCGTCCTGTCTCCAGATAGTTGATGAAACCTCCCAGTGGCCTTCTACTCGCTTAAACCAGCGCCGAACTTAATTATGGCGTCTGGGATAAAGAAATGCTCGGTATAGCGGCAGCCTTTAAACAATGGCGGCACTGGCTCGAGGGACCTAAGTGTACAGTATTGGTCTATCACGGATCATCAGAATCTCAATACTTGGCACCACTAAGGTCCTTAACCGAAGACAAGCGCGATGGGCGCAGATCGCGGAGTTCGATTTTAAGATCATCTACAGGCCCGGAACAAAAAATGGGAAGGCAGATGCATTGTCAAGACGTCCGGAGTACCGACGTGAAGAAGCGCGCAGGTAGTCGAGAGGTTCTTAAGCCAGGACAGTTGGTAGGGCGGAGTATATGTTTTCTGTGGCATTTCGCCAGCAGGAAGTGGTAGACTGGTCAAGGACTTCTTGGAGCTAGTCAAGGCGTCGGTGCAGGATGAGGCATGGAAGGAGATTGAGAGAAAAAGCGAAGCAGGGAGTTGAAGGAGTTCACGGTCGAGGAGAACTTGCTATTCTTCAAAAACCGTCTATACATCACCCGATAAGAATCGTTGAAAATCAGTCGCGCAATCAGAGCGCGACTCAAAGGTGGCAGGACGCCGGTCAGGATAAGACACTAGAGTTGATCGCGCAACTTCTACTGGCGAAAATGAGCGAATGGATAGATGACTACGTGCGCTCTTGCGGCGATTGCCATGAAATAAACCAAGCCGGCATCGCAAATACGGGCGTTACTTATCTTGAAACACCTCATACAGTATGGTCGTCAATCTCGATGGATTTCATCGTCCAGCTACCAGAGTCGAAAGGGTATACGCAGATATGGGTAATAGTGGACAGGTTCTCCAAGATGGCTCACTTTATTCCCCTTCACGGCACAGCTTCCTCCCAGGATCTCGCGAAAACGTTTCTGGCTCAGATCGCGCATACGTGGGCTACCACTAGACGTAGTTTCGATCGAGATGCCAAGTTTACGTCAAGCTTTTGGGCATCCATCATGGAACTACTGGACATCAAGCTCCGTATGAGTACGCTTTCCGCACAAACTGGCGGACAAACTGGCGGGTCAACCAAACCTTGGAACACTACCGGGCATTCTGCAACTACGAACAAAGCGACTGGGCAGAACTACTTCCACTGGCGAATATGCCTACAACAACTTCGGTTACATCCGCCGGGGCAATCACCTTTCTATACCAATTATGGGTATAATCCCGGACGAGTTGGCCAGCGGAAAGCGAGGTAGTCAGCATGGCGATCTTTATCTCATTTCATTCGAGTACATGATGCCGCCCACCAGAAATTGTCCGTCGCCAGGAAAGAATGGGAAAATACTATGACCAGAAAAGGAAACACGTAAAGCGTTCAAAATCGGGGATCAGGTTATGCTCAATGCCGTCAACCTCAAAACTCGTCGAACCACAAAGAAACTCGATCGTAAGAAGATGGGACCGTTCGCGATAAAGCGACTTGCGGAAAAGCGGCTTGCGAACTAGACCTTCCTCCTCAAATGAAGGTCCACCGGTGTTCCATGTCGAACTACTGGAACCTTATCGAGTCAGCGCTATCGGGGCGAGAACAGCGGCCCCTGCGATATAGTCGGCGATGAGGTGAGAAACTATATGAGGTTGAGCGGATCATTGGGAGCAGAAAGAGTAGAAAAGAGTAGTGGAATATCTGGTGAAGTGGCGGGGTTCCGGTGGGAAAGCATCTCAAGTTATCGGCGTAATGGATGAGGAGGTATTGTCGCATCGCGAATTCCGCGAAAAAACCCCAAGGCCACGACGGACCAACGCCTGAGACTGTAGAGGTACCCTCGCGGCTAAGTCCTTCCCCTCGCACCACGGGTGATATGTGGAGAAGGTTTCTGGAACCACAGTCGGTCAGAAGATGTCACGAGGACAGAACACGCAGAGGAGTAGCTATTCTGGGCATAGGATAAGAGCCGAAGACTACAGAGAAGGACTTTCCTCTATTCCCTACGCTGCTAAAAGTCTCTATGTCCCACTGGAGTGCGCCAGAGAGAGCGCGGTACTGCCAGGATGGAGCCCAGTGCGGAGTTGCGGAATCCTAGTCAACAAACCTGTTTTCGACCCTGAAATAACCCCGGAGCGTCAGGGCGCCGGCTCAGGCGCTCAGGACACCGGTGGGTATATGAGGAGCAATAGTCTTGATTTGGAGTCAATCGGACCATAATTGATCAAATGGCCGAAGGTCATAAGGAAGCTCACTCTGGTGGCGCCTGGGAAGGTAAGACTACCCGACTCCTCGGTACCGATCGTTAGCAGTCCTAATGTTGAGCTTGGCTCCTTGGTGATAGGTAAGCGATGTCGGGAAAGAGTTGGCGGCGAGTCGAGCCGGTACCGGGGCGTTATCAGGTAGGCTGACTCGAACACTCCATGACCAGCGAAGGCTGAGTGCATGCAGCAAGCGGGATGTTATCCATAAGCGGAATAGGCGTGAGGATTTTTGGGAATAGAGGACAGGGTATTTTAGATGGTGGGATAGATTTGGCGTTTGGTTTTCTTAGGCGTATTTTCAGGGTCTTGGGGTTTTTAGCACTTGTTTATTGTAAGATGTAATGTTTAGTCAGCGGGACACTTGCGCGGGATATAAATACTGTGTCTTCTCCGACTTTGTTGAAATCATCGACGAAGAAAGAAATTATCGATATAATATCTATTACTTTACACCTCTATCTTGAGATCGAATTTATCGTTAACTTAGAAACTCCACCTTGAACCATCTTCGTGTTTCAGAATCATTTACGTACTGGAAGGACTAGCATCGAGCGATCGAGATACTAGGCTGGTTCAGACTGAGGAGACCTTTTTCCTTACTGCCTTTGCGGTTAGCGTTTCAAACTCTGAGCTCTTTATCAGACTACTCGGGTTGTCGGCGCGACACCCTAATTCAGGGATCTACCTAAGGAGGATGAACGCCTCAATATCGTGCATCGACCGCTAAGAAGCAAGACTCGATAACAGTGTTTTGCTGGCGTGTTCTTTGGCAAATGAACCCGCTGAAGGAACGCCTACTGTCCAAGAATTATTTAGCAAAGCTTACCAAGAAGATAGTTTCCCAAACAAAGTACTCACAATGCTGAAAGACGGCACGAAACAATCAAAACAAATCTCTCTCGCAGAATGTGCAGAAAACGAAGAAGGATTTCTTCTATATCCATGTAAAGTCTTTGTACCAGAACATGAAGAGCTACAGCTCAGACTGCTTTAAGAATGTCACGACAAACCATCAGCAGGTCACCCGGGCAGAGCAAAGACCCTCGAACTCCTCAGCCGGGTGTATTACTGGCCAAATATGCGAAAGTACACCGACCGCTACGTCATGAAATGTCACACCTGTCGAAGAAGCAAGCCCAACCGCAACGCCCCTCAAAGAGTTCTTCGACCGCTATCAGTACCTAAAGCACCATGGCCAGATGTCTCTATAGACTTCGTCACTGGACTACCTCTCAGCAATTCCTATAACGCAATTCTTGTTGTCATTGACCGCCTCACAAAGATGAGACACTTCATCTCATGCACCGAAGAATCAAGGAGCCCGAGACGTCGCCCAAATGTACTTGGAAAATGTTTGGAAGTTACATGGTCTATCAGAAAACATAGTTTCAGACCGCGGTGCTCAGTTTACCTCCGATTTTTGGAAAGCACTCTGCGAGTGCCTCGAAATATCCTCAAGCTATTCCACTGCTTTCCATCTGCAAACGGACAGCCAAATGGAAAGGATTAACGTCATTATGGAGCAATATCTTCGAAGTTACGTGGATTATCAACAGGACAACTGGGCCGCTTATCTACCTATGGCTGAATTCGCTACCAATAATCACATCTCTGAATCGACCAAACTCTCCCCCTTCGAAGCAAATTATGGACGACACCCCTGCATGAACTTTGGCCCACTACAACACGGTATCACCGCAAATGAAGATCTAGCAAACCCTATGTCAAGAGACATGTCAGAAGTGTTTGACTTCCTCCGAGTGAAAATGTTTAGCACTCAACGGATTCAGGAAGAATCAGCCAATATGAATCGTACTCCGGCGCCACGGTAAGCTATTGGGGACAAGGTATGGCTATCAACTAAGAACCTACTCACCAAAAGGCCCTCGAAGAAGCTGGATTGGAAACAAATTGGTACTTATTCGATCTCTCGCATTGTTAGTCCCTATGCCTATGAACTCACGTTACCCTCATCGATGAAAGTCCATCCTGTCTTTCACGTTTTGCTGCTCTCACCCGCTGCTAACGATCCAGTGCCCGGACAACTACATTCACCCCCCCCTCCAGTTCAGATCGAAGGCGAACAGGAGTAGGAAGTTGACACTATTCTGGACTTTTGAAAACGACGCGGGAGACTTGAGTATTTGGTTCGGTACACCGGTTACGATGAACCATTCTGGCAACCTTATAAGGACCTAAATAACTCCCCGGAGCTGATCAGGGACTTTCACGAGCATTACCCAGGCAAACCTAAAAGGACTTAGGCCTCCGGGAGGTTCTAATATCTATTACGGCATGGAGCAAGCTAGGTGAAGTGCGGGAAGAAGAGTTAGTCAGAAAATCTCTGATGTACTATGGGTTTCAGTTACAGGGGTTCGGTTCGGGATTATCGTTCGGAAATAGGGAATAAGGAATAGGTTCGGTATTAAGGGTCTTGGGGCTCTATGGGTTTCCGTACAGGGTTTCATGGATGAGTTATTGGGTAGAATCTTGGGGTATATATATATGGGCTGCACTATCGCTTGTAGATAGCTTCTTTCCTTTCCCCTTCACGCAATCTTCATTTCCTTTAGTCAATACAATACTTTAGGACTCTTAGTCACTACCAAGTCGACTTCCCTGCCCTCTAGAAGACAGAAGGAAAGCTCTTCTCCCCGCTTCATCTCTAGTCTCTTGGACTAGCCCTGACCTGTCCTAGTCCCACCTGTCTAGTCTCGCTTCGCTTCGTCTCGCTTTACCTTGCTGGTATACCTTGGCTTGTTTCGCCCTCGTCCTCGTCTCGTTCCGTGATAGAGCTTGATATATGCTCTATCTATAGGATATGCCGTATTTTGGCCTGTTTAGGCAATAATCTTGATATTTGGTGCCTAATTAGGGCCAAATAAGGCTCGATCAGGCTCTTTCTGGAGAATAAAATGTATGAATAAAATCAGATTATCAAAAACTCTCAGCAGGATAGGGTTAGGGTTGTGGACTTTGAGATATTATTTACTACTACTCTCCTTCATCTCCTCTACACCTTCATCCCTTCTACATCTTCACCTCTACACCTTCACCTCTACGACTTCATCTCTGCGGCTTCATCTCTATGACTTCATCTATGCCCTCCCACCTAATCAATCATCATCATCATTAGCATATGAGCTGATTAGTGAATTAGACATCCAATCCAGCGAATTCAGCACCCAATCCAGGGAATTCAGTACCCAATCCAGTGAATCCAGCGAATCCAAACGAGCGTGCCGGCGGAATCAAGCACTGCACCACACCGTACCTGAAAGTACAGAATCACTGTACCTGAGAGCACGGAATTAAGTAGTGAATCAAGCAGGCACGATAGGCAGGCAGGCAGGCAGGCAGGCAGGCAGGCAGGCAGGCAGGCAGGCAGGCAGGCAGGTGGCTGCAGTGAAGATAGACAAATGTACATATTAAATCGAGAAATAATCCAGAGCTTTATTTGTGAAATTCACTTATGCTAGAAGGAGTGTGAGTACTGGCCTACCTGCGCATTCGGATCTTTCAGTGAATAAAATAAATTTTATATCGACATTATCATATACCATAATCTTCACTAAATATCAGTTTTAGCGAAACCATAGGCTAATTAAGACCTGATCTAAAATATCGGGCATAAAATCATAAAATATCGGACTGAATTCAGCTTCAATTCAAACTGATATTTTTATACGGTCCGCGGTAGAGTATGTATAGGAGTATAGTCCTATTTATCAAAATAACAGAAAAATGAGACAGAGAGAAAAGAAAGAAAGAACTAAAGAAAAAGTCTTCCCGCGCTATTTAAAACCCACCTTTACTAGCATCCTATGACTCACATTTTATCCATAGAATCCTATAGAAAACTCTTTATTACCCCACTATTACATCTTGGCACAAGGCTTAGTGAGGTTGCGGGAAGAAATTACACAGGGATTCTCTTATGTTCTATGGATTTCGATTACAGGGGTTCGGTTCAGGATTATGGTTCAGGAATAAGAGCTAAGGTATGGGTTCGGTATTAAAGGTCTCGGAGTTCTATGGGGTTCTTTACAGGGTTGCACGGATGAGTCATTGGATAGAAACATGGAGTATAGGTGTGGGCCTCGCTCTCGCTTGTAGATAGCTCTTTTCCTTTCCTCTTCACGCAACCTTCCTATCCTTTCTGCCCTCGCTTCGCTCGGGCACTTCTTCTCTTTTCTGAATTCGCAATTATCTTACTTTACTCAAATCGTATTCTGAAAACCTGGACAAACAACAGGAAGCGCGTAAAACTCCTACGTTTTCGGCCGCTAAAGAAACCTTCATCGCTCGCACCCCATCACAAAAGCTCGGGAAAAGGAAAACTCTACCGATCGCATCTCCTCCCCCCAGGAGGACAGGCACCCCAGTAATGGCCTCTCAAGCTTCTCTCTCCTCCATGTGGGCGGTCCCCTCCACGAGCACCCCCGCACCACCTCGCTTCGGTCTCACTCAAAACTCGGAAGAAAGTCAAAATAATCAGAACAGTCAACCCAAACCACAAGACGATGAAAGCCAGGGAGACGTCTTCATCACTGACGAGCCCATCGCCCCGCCCTTCTCAGAATTTGCAGACGAAAGGGATTATCATCAACCCTACGCCCCCGCAAAAGATTATATTAACCCGAGTATCGTCCCGGAAGACACCCATAACAGAATGGACCTCAACTACATCTCCTGGCTAGTTAAGGCAGCCTCGGATCAAATCGTCCGACCCCTATCAGAACAACTAGATATCCTCACAGAGGAAATCACCAAAAGTAATTCCCTAGTCCAGAACCTCCAAACGGAAGTCGGAAACCTGGGAACGGAAATGGCGAGCCTAAGGGCACAGAATTCCCGTCTTCAAGCCATGGTCGCCTCCGCACAACAACAACGTCAGCCCCCACCACCACCACCACAACAACAACAACAACAACAACAACAACAACAACAACAACAACTGACCCTAACCCGTCAGAAAAGACCTCCCCCACCCCCTCCCCCCTCTAACCCTCCTAAAGGGAAAGGCAAGGGACCAGCCTCATACGCCCAAGCGGCTGCAGCAAGCAATGACAGAAACCAAGGTTTCAGGCCAGTCGTGAGCAAGAAACAAAAGAAGACGGTTGACCCACTCTTCAAACCAGAATACACCAAAATCAACAGGGAAATCGTCATCGAAACCAACGACGAAATCACTGTCTCTCCCTCCGAAATCAAGGCAGAAATCAACAAAAAAATCCCGGACGCGGCCTGTCACTTCATCAACATCAAGAAGACAGCCAAGAATAACCTCGTCCTGGAAACTAAGTTAATCACTCCGGCATCCAAAGCCTTCGAATACCGACAAGAAATCGAGGAAGCCCTCAACATACACAACGTCCCCTTCGTAGACATTAAGACCAACTCCATCTGGTCCAGGTTCATCGTTCACGGAATCCCCACCACCATCGGAGACGGAATCCAAGCCGGCCAACTGGTCGCGTCAGAAATCAGAACTAACTACGGAGATCTCTTACAACTCGCCCAAATTCCCAGATGGCTGTCCAAAACAGAAACCAGAACCACCAAGGCCCACTCATCCATGGTTATTGCCCTCCCAGGCTCCCTCACCCTAGAAAGTCTAGGCCTCCGCTACCTCTCCCTCTTTGACTCGGACTGCAAATTAGAAAGGTTCATCAGCGTCAAGCCCGGATCTCAATGCAGGAAATGCATGGATTTCGGCCACCACCATCTGAAATGCAAGGCAGAAGCACCAATCTGCGGGCACTGCAGCAAGAACCACCTCACCAAAGATCACCCATGCGAAACCTGCCAAGGGGGCCTCAAATGCACCCACACCCCCATCAGGTGCGCGAACTGCAAAGCCCCCCACAAAGCCACAGACCCCGCATGCCCCAAAGCGACCTTAGCCAGACTCAACAATAAAAGACCCGAAAATAACAAAGGGCCCGAAAACGGACCAGCTCCGCCCCCTCCCCCCCCAGTCAGCATTTTAGTTCCCGCAACAGGACCACTCACAGGACAAGACGCCATTATGTCCCTATGAGTAAAAACTTTCAACAAATTTACGCACAAGCTCATCAGCTAAATTGTGCAAAAAACGAACTAACCACCAAGTCACTCATTGAAGAAGCCGAACTTGATCATGACATTCTTTTTTTACTTTTACAAGATCCATGGAATGACACCCACGGACGACCACCAGAATCATCACTCTTTTATCTCTTTACTCCATGTAATTCGAAACCAAAATGTGCAACATACGTCAGGAAACATGTCAACCTGAAACCAAAACATCACTTCACTCACGACAACTTTCTACTATCAATAACAGTAGAAATTCAAGAAACTAAAACCCAAATACTCAACATATACTCCCCAGGACGCTCATCCCACTTCTCGAATATTGCGAAATCGATAAGACTTACAAACAAATTTCATGGGAGATTTCAACAGCCATCACCAACTGTGGTATGGCCCCCGTTCCCAAGACTACGCCAACTCCATTAGGGGGGACAAAAGCAACGCAAGAAGAATCATCCAGTGGATGAACAAGCATAAACTATCTCTCCTAAACGAAACAGGAGAATTCACCCACTTCCCTCGCAATCAATATAGACCCACAATCATAGATCTCACCTTCACCAAAGGACTCGTCTTTGACAAGAGCATTCACTGGCAGCTGGACACTTTCGGGATTGGATCGGACCACGCCAGAGTAAAGGTGTCCTTCCCGATCCAGAAACAACCATACATACCTCATCGCGACTGGCATAAGTGTGACTGGGAGGCTATCGCAACAAGCTTCGCAAACATCTCACTACCAAGCGAAGCCTGGGAATCCCAGAACCACGCCTCACAATCAGTTGACTTTGTCCTCGACATCGTTGACAGTCTAGTACAAAAATACATCCCAATGACAAAGCCCTTCAGGAAATCGAAACGGTGGTGGACTCAAGAGCTGAAAAACACCAAAGCCACACTGTCCAGACTGGAGAGAAAAGCTAAAAGACACCCAGACTCCCACAATAAAGAAGCCCTCAGAAAAGCAAATAGAGCATGGACGGCAGCGGTCAGAAAGGCCAAACTCGATCAAGCCCAAAAGGCCCTGGAGGAAGCTAAGGGTGCAGACATCTACAAGATCATCAACAAAGGACAAAGGAGAGAACCTATAATTCCAACTATACAAGGGGAAGAATCCTTCACGAGCAAGTGTCAAATCTTCAGAGACCAGCTCTTCCCCACAAATCAGGCCTCTCCTCTCCTTCCCCTACCCCCAATAAGAGACCCCACCTTCGACCTGACCGATACTTTCGACCCCATCAGCGCGGAAGAACTACTCAAAGCCATCAACTCATGTCCATCAAACTCGGCAACGGGCCCTGATGGAATTCCATATCAACTGATAAAAACGATAGTCAAGGCAAATCAACAGCTGATAATCGACATGTTCACGGCAATGCTGGAACATACGGTCCAACCCGATAGGTGGAAAGTCGCCAAATGCATCCTGATCGCTAAACCTGGGAAGAAAGACTACTCCCAAGCAAAATCCTACCGACCCATCTCACTACTCCAATGCTTCAGTAAGGTGCTGGAGAAAATCGTGGCATCAAGACTCGCCACAGCAGGGGAAATTCTAGGGACGCTATCACTAAATCAATTCGGAGGGAGACCCACCATTTCAGCAATCGACGCCCTCCTTCGAACCCTCACACCCATTCAGAGGAACCTCCTCATAAAAAAAACCACAGGGGTTAACCCAGACAGGCCGTCCATTCTTACAAATGACATCCAAGGGGCCTTCAACTGCGTCAGCCATCACACCCTGGGAAAAATCATGGAACAACAAAAATACCCCCGATACCTGACTAACTGGTGCAAGGAGTTCAACACAAAAAGAACACTTCAGTTCCAGTTCAACCACGAGCTAGAAAGCCCCAAGCCATACTCATCAGGTCTTCCGCAAGGCTCCCCGCTCTCCCCAATTCTGTTCATGATCTACGCCGGGGTCATCACAGACCACCAGGTCTCCAATAAGGAAATGGACACCTCCTACATCGATGATGACGCCCTTGTACAGATCGGGAAAACCCCAAACTTTATCACCAAAAGACTCAACGAAAGAATGGAACAAAGGATAGGAAAAGCCAATCCTCTTAACGTCAAATACGAGCCCGAAAAATCCGATTTGGTCTTCTTCAAGCCCACCACCTCCTCCCTCTCACAGCCCAAAAACACGGTAGAAATAGACGGAGTCACAGTACTACCCAAACCATCCCTAAAATATGTAGGCGTATGGATAGACACCACTCTCTCCTTCAAGCCTCACCTAGACGAAGCCCTGTCGAGAGGCATAAAGGTCCTCGGTAGAATAAAATCCCTCACCCAACAGAAAGGAATCAAAATCAATACCATTCACCATCTAGTCACCCAACTCTTTCTGCCAACCATCCTGTGGGGCTCAGAAGCCTGGTGGACAGGAGCAGACCACATTCTCAGAACCCTCAATCCCCTTTATAACGAAGCAGCTAGGACCATCACCGGCTTACCCAGATGGACAAAAACAGGCAAGCTGCTTAAAGAAGCAGGACTGATCCCTCTTTCACTTCTTCTCGATCACAAATCACGAAAGTACGGCACAAGGGTGATCACCTCCCCAGCATCACATCCAAATCACGAAAGCCTAGTGTCCATCATTCCCTCAGCCAAAAGAAATATCAAAGCCACAGGCTTAGATCGAATCGCCTCCCTAATGCTCCCTTTCCAAACCGTCGGAAATTTAAGGGACAGATGGACCCAATACAAACTACTGGAAGAACGCACCATAGAGGAATGGAATAACACGCCACTCAGAAACTATCATCATCAAGCAAAAAAAACCCCCCCCTCGAAGCTACTGAAGCTACCACTATCGAGAGCCAAGTGGATTTTTCGCTTCCGGTGCCAAGTCACCAAACACGATAAAGACAGCCCAGACTCGCAACCACATGAGTGCGTCTGCGGAGCAGAATTCTCAGCAAAACACATCTTCATGGACTGCCCAGCCCATGACCGTAATAGAAGGAAACTCATCGAAAAAATCCCCGGCCCTATAACCTGGGAAAACTGGTTATTTCTAAACCTACGCCCGGCCCTGATCATGGACTTCGCGAAGGAAACAAAATTGATGGACTGGTACGAACAGAGCGAGGACGGCGTAGAGGAAGATTAAGCTTCTTTTCTTCGTGATTCTTAGAATTAGTTAGTTAGTTAGTTTTTTTTTTTTGTTGGTTGTCGTTTGAAGTTTTGTTTTTCTTTTTCTTTTTCTTTTTCTTTTTCTTTTTCTTTTTCTTTTTTCTTTTGTGTTTTTCGTTCGGGGCGAGGGGGCGTGCGATAAGTCTTGTACTTCGAAGCAATATAAAGTTCATTCATTCATTCCTATCCTTTCTGCCCTCGCTTCGCTCGGGCGCTTCTCCCCTTTTCTGAATCCTCAACTATTTTACCTACTCAAATCGTATTCTGAAAACCTGGACAAACAACAGGAAGCGCGTAAACCTCCTACGTTTTCGGCCGCTAAAGAAACCTTCATCGCTCGCACCCCATCACAAAAACTCGGGAAAAGGAAAACTCTACCGATCGCATCCCCTCCCCCCAGGAGGACAGGCACCCCAGTAATGGCCTCGCAAGCTTCTCTCTCCTCGATGTGGGCGGTCCCCTCCACGAGCACCCCCGCACCCCCTCGCTTCGGCCTCACCCAGAACCCTGAAGAAAGTCAAAACAATCAGAACAGTCAACCCAAACCACAAGATGATGAAAGCCAGGGGGACGTCTTCATCACCGACGAGCCCGCCGCCCCGCCTTTCTCAGAATTTGCAGACGAAAGGGACTATCATCAACCCTACGCCCCCGCCAAGGACTTCATCAACCCGAGCATTGTCCCGGAAGACACCCATAACAGAATGGACCTCAACTACATCTCCTGGCTAGTCAAAGCAGCCTCGGACCAAATCGTCCGCCCCATATCAGAACAACTAGATATCCTCACGGAGGAAATCACCAAAAGTAACTCCCTCGTCCAGGACCTCCAAGCGGAAGTCGGTAACCTGGGAACGGAAATGGCAAGCCTAAGGGCGCAGAACTCTCGCCTCCAGGCCATGGTCGCCTCCGGACAACAACAACAACAACAACAACAACGTCAGCCCCCTCCACCACCACCACAACCACCACAACCACAACAACTCCGTCAGAAGAGACCCCCTCCACCCCCTTCCCCCTCCAACCCCCCTAAAGGGAAAGGCAAGGGACCGGCATCGTACGCTCAAGCGGCCGCAGCAAGTGGCAATGGAAATCAAGATTTCAGGCCAGTCACAAACAGGAAACAGAAGAAGACGATCGACCTACTCTTCAAACCAGAATACACGAAAATCAACAGGGAAATCATCATCAAAACCAATGATGAAATCAAAGCCTCCCCCTCCGAAATCAAAGCAGAAATCAACAAGAAGATCCCGGACGCAGCCTGTCACTTCATCAACATCAAGAAGACGGCCAAGAATAACCTCGTCCTGGAAACTAAGTTAATCACCCCGGCATCCAAAGCCTTCGAATACCGACAAGAAATCGAGGAAGCCCTCAACATGCACAACGTCCCCTTCGTAGACATCAAGACCAACTCCATCTGGTCCAGATTCATCGTTCACAGAATCCCCACCACTATCGGAGACGGAATCCAAGCTGGCCAGCTTGTCGCGTCAGAAATCAGAACCAACTATGGAGACCTCATCCAACTCGCCCAGATCCCCAGATAGCTGTCCAAAACAGAAACCAGAGCCACTAAGGCCCACTCATCTATGGTAATTGCCCTCCCAGGCTCTCTCACCCTGGAAAGCCTTGGCCTTCGGTACCTCTCCCTCTTCGACCCAGATTGCAAACTAGAAAGATTTATCAGCGTCAAGCCCGGATCACAATGTAAAAAATGTATGGGCTTTGGCCATCACCACCTGAAGTGCAAGGCAGAAGCACCAATCTGTGGGCACTGCAGCAAGAATCATCTCACCAAAGATCACCCATGCGACACTTGCCAGGGCGGCCTCAAATGCACACACACCCCTATCAGGTGCGCGAACTGCAAAGCCCCCCACAAAGCCACAGACCCCGCATGCCCCAAAGCGACCCTAGCTAGACTTAGCAACAAAGGACCAGAAATCAACAAAAGCTCAGAAAACGGTCGAGCTCCGCCCCCCCCACCTCCAGTCAGCATTCTAGTCCCCGCAACAGGACCACTCACAGGACAAGACGCCATCATGTCCCTATGAGCAAAAACTTTCAGCAAATTTACGCACAAGCTCATCAGCTAAACTGTGCAAGAAACGAACTAACCACCAAGTCACTCATTGAAGAAGCCGAACTCGACCAGGACATTCTCTTTTTACTTCTACAGGAACCATGGAACGACATTCAGGGTCGACCACCAGAATCATCACTCTTTTATCTCTTTACTCCATGTAATTCAAAGCCTAAATGTGCAACCTACGTCAGGAAACACCTCAATCTAAAACCGAAACATCACTTCGCCCACGACAACTTTCTACTATCAATAACAGTAGAAATTCAAGAAACAAAGACTCAACTACTCAACATATACTCACCAGGACGTTCATCCCACTTTTCGAACATTGCGAAATCAATGAACACCCTCACAAACAGCCTGGTCATGGGAGATTTCAACAGCCACCACCAACTGTGGTATGGCCCTCGCTCCCAAGATTACGCCAACTCCATCAGGGGAGACAAAAATAACGCAAGAAGGATCATCCAGTGGATGAACAAACACAAACTATCCCTCCTAAACGAAACAGGAGAATTCACTCACTTCCCCCGCAATCAATACAGACCCACCATCATAGACCTCACTTTCACCAAAGGACTCGTCTTCGAAAAGAACATTCACTGGCAACTGGACACGTTTGGAATCGGATCAGACCATGCCAGAATAAAGGTGCTTTTTCCCATTCAGAAACAACCATACACACCTCATCGCGACTGGCATAAGTGCGACTGGGAAGCAATCGCAGCAAGCTTCGCAAACATCACCCTACCACACGAAGCTTGGGAATCCCAGAACCACGCCTCACAATCAGTTGACTTTGTCCTCGACATCGTTAACAGCCTGATACAAAAATTCGTCCCAATGACAAAACCCTTCAGGAAATCAAAGCGGTGGTGGACCCAAGACCTGAAAAACACCAAAGCCACACTGTCCAGACTGGAAAGGAAGGTCAAAAAACACCCAAACCCCTCAGAACAAGGAAGCTCTCAGAAAAGCAAACAGAGCATGGACCGCGGCGGTCAGAAAGACCAAACTCGAACAAACCCAGAAGGCCCTAGAGGAAGCGAAGGGTGCAGACATCTATAAGATCATCAACAAAGGGCAGAGGAAAGAGCCGATAATCCCGGCCATACAAGGCGAAGATACCTTCGCGGGCAAGTGTCAAATCTTCAGAGACCAGCTCTTCCCCACAAACCAGACCTCTCCCTCCCTCCCTCTACCCTCAATCAGAGACCTAACTTTCGATCTAAGCGAAACTTTCGACCCCATCAGCGCGGAAGAACTACTCAAAGCCATCAACTTATGCCCATCTAACTCGGCAACAGGCCCCGATGGAATTCCATATCAACTGGTAAAAACAATAGTTAAGGCAAACCAACAGCTGGTAATCGACATGTGCACGGCAATGCTGGAACATACGGTCCAACCTGATAGGTGGAAAGTCGCCAAATGCATCCTGATCGCCAAACCCGGGAAGAAAAACTACTCCCAAGCAAAAGCTTACCGACCCATCTCGCTACTTCAATGCTTCAGCAAGGTACTGGAGAAAATCATGGCAGTAAGACTCTGTACAGCAGGGGAAATTCTAGGAACGCTATCACTGAATCAATTCGGAGGGAGACCCACCATTTCTGCAGTCGACGCCCTCCTTCGAACTCTAACACCCATTCAGAGAAACCTCCTCATCAAAAAAACCACAGGGGTCAACCCGGACAGGCCATCCATTCTAACAAACGACATCCAAGGTGCTTTCAACTGCGTCAGCCACCATACCCTGGGAAAAATCATGGAACAACAGAAATTCCCACGATACCTGACCAATTGGTGCAAGGAGTTCAACACAAACAGAACACTTCAGTTCCAGTTCAATCACGAACTAGAAGACCCCAAGCCATTCTCATCAGGCCTTCCACAAGGCTCTCCGCTCTCCCCAGTTCTGTTCATGATTTATGTCGGGGTCATCACAGACTACCAACCCTCCACCAAGGAGATGGACACCTCTTACATAGACGATGATGCCTTAGTACAAATCGGGAAAACCCCGAATTTCATCACCAAAAGACTCAACGAAAGAATGGAACAAAGAATAGGGAAAGCCAAACCCCTCAACGTTAGATATGAGCCTGAAAAGTCCGACCTGGTCTTCTTTAGGCCCACCACCTCCTCCCTCCCACAACCCAAAAACACAGTAGAAATAGACGGAGTCATAGTACAACCCAAAACATGCCTAAAATACGTAGGCGTATGGATAGACACCACCCCCTCCTTCAAGTCTCATCTAGACGAAACCCTGTCAAGAGGCATGAAAGTCCTCGGTAGAATTAAACCCCTCACCCAACAAAAAGGAAC
This sequence comes from Morchella sp. 2016-72, assembly GCA_024713865.1. Taxonomy (NCBI): domain Eukaryota; kingdom Fungi; phylum Ascomycota; class Pezizomycetes; order Pezizales; family Morchellaceae; genus Morchella; species Morchella sp. 2016-72. The sequence goes on along the minus strand of JAMJEY010000010.1, from coordinate 866,361 downwards.
CAAAATCAAAACCATTCACCACCTAGCCATCCAACTTCTCCTACCAACCATACTGTGGGGCTCAGAAGCTTGGTGGACAGGAGCAGACCACATCCTTCGAACCCTTAATCCCCTCTACAATGGAGCAGCGAGGACCATCACGGGCTTACCCAGATGGACAAAGACGGGCAAGCTTCTAAAAGAAGCAGGACTGATCCCCCTCCCACTTCTTCTCGATTATAAGTCGCGGAAATACGGCACGAGGGTAATCACCTCCCCACTATCACACCCAAACCACGAGACCCTAGCGTCTATCATTCCCTCAACCAAAAGGAACATCAAAGCCATAGGCCTAGACCGAATCGCCTCCCTAATGCTCCCATTTCAAACCGTGGGAAATATAAGGGACAGATGGACTCAATACAAACTACTAGAAGAACGTACTCTTAAGGAATGGAATAACACGCCATTCAGAGATCATCATCATCAAGCAAAAAAATCGCCTCCCCCGAAACTGCTGAAACTATCACTATCGAGAGCCAAATGGATCTTTCGTTTCCGGTGCCAAGTCACCAAATACGACAAGGACAGCCCAAACTCCCAACCACATGAATGCGTCTGTGGAGCGGAATTCTCAACAAAACACATCTTCATGGACTGCCCAGCCCACGATCACAATAGAAGGAAACCCATCGAAAAAATCCCCGGCCCTATGACTTGGGAAAACTGGCTATTTCTAAACCTACGCCCGGCCCTGATTATAGACTTCGCGAAGGAAACAAAATTGATGGACTGGTACGAACAAAACGAGAACGACGAGGAGGAAGAATAGTTTTCTTTTCTTCGTGTTATTAGAATTTGGTTTTATTTGTTGTTGTGTGTTTTTGTTTTTTGTTTTTGTTTTTGTTTTGTTTTTTGTTTTTGTTGTTGGTTTTTCGGGGTGAGGGGGCGTGCGATAAGTCTTGTACTTCGAAGCAATATAAAGTTCATTCATTCATTCCTATCCTTTCGCCCCTCGCTTCGCTCGGGGAGCCTAGGCCTGGAAGTCCTGTCAACATGAAATTTCTCACCACTGGAACGAGATAACCATCGTTTATGAGTCCCCTCTTCTCTATTGCGCGTTAGAAGCCCTCACGGGTGTGTCCTTCTTTCGCCCATCTCTCCTCAACAGCTTGACACGATTGACGACGAAGCTACCCCTTTTCCCCCCCCCGGGAGGCACACTGCCACCAGCCTGCAGGTCAGCGCAGGCCCGTTGTCAAAGCCCCTCGGTTCTACCTGTTTGCTTCCGAGACCACCCCTCTTACCGAGGCCTCCAGACCTCACCACTTTTTCGACCGACTATCACCACTCTGTTTTCTTTGAGTGGCCGCGAATAGTCAAAACATTATTTATTTGATATTGAGCCTGCACGAGACTGTGAAAATCAGTAAACTGGTTGCAGATAGTGAGCCCCACGAGACTGTGCAAATCAGTAAATTGGGTGCACCCCCCTCCACACCTGACGGGTCCGATTTCCTAATCGAGACCTATCCCTCTTTCAACCCTGGCCGGCCTGACAACCGAACTTAACCGGGAACCACACCCACCACCCAGCTTTCACACCTTATCCGGAGGCGACTCTACTCACCTTGCCATCGTGCGTTAGGTCCTGATGTTTCGGGCATATATAGAAAGTGATGATATTGGTTTATGTTGAACGTCTATTATAGGAGATGTAGCCAGTCAATTCTTGAGACGGTGAAGTTAGTGGTTGCTTTGTTGTATCTTTTTCCTTTCGTTGGGGGATTTTTCCTTGGTGTCGCTTGGTTATCTACCCTCTCTAAATTGTGTCGCGGCCATTAAGTCGTTTGAGCTTGTTTTTCTTTTTGGCCCGGCAGTTGGCAGAGGTGTGCGATAAGTCTTTGTACTTCTAAGCAATATAACGATCATTCACTCCTATCCTTCAGTCAATACATATTTTAGAACTCTTAGTCATCATCAAGATGCTTCTGCTGCCCTCCGGGCTACATCAAGGACATCCATAAACTCTGCCTCATCTATAATCCCCGTGCCCTGCTTTGCCTCGTCCCCAGCCACTAGCCTCACCTCGCCTCGCTCTCCTTCTATAACAGAGCCATACCAGCGGTTAAGGAGACAAGTTCTCACCGGGCATGTTATAGGCTCAGAGTTATTGATAGAATCCAGCAGTTACAGTGATAGAAAAAGTACCTGGAGTGAGGACCGCAACCTGCTACAAGTGTACCTACCTTCTGACCGCTAGGGAGGGGATCTATTCATGAAAGGGTAGGCTGACGAGTCTAGGCCTTGTCAATGAATAGAGGACCAGCTAGAGAAAGGTCTCTAAGTGTCTGGGCATCCCCAGTATCCCTCTGTGCAAGAATAACCCTGCTGCAGGCGGCAGTGGCTATGCCCAGGAGTAATCTACAATAAGTTACAGCTCTGCAGCCACCTAGGGAAGATCATCTGAGTGGAGACTCATCTAATGCAGGCCCGGAGCTATGTAACAGCCAGGCTGCAGATAATCCTTGACCCTGGCTAAGGGTGCTTACTCTAAGGACCGGAAACACCCGCTAGCGCTTAGGAAGAAGCGGGGTAGTGGAGGAATTGTTTCCGCTCCAAAAACAGGGTTTTCACCAGAACTTAGTAAGAGCAGTGGAATGCAGAATATAGGGAGATTTGGAGTATAAGTACTCATCTCCATTTCCGCCCACCAGTTGTAGGAAAATCCTCATCATCAGTTGTAACAAGCAGAAGAAGACTGTCACGGCACGTCTCGCATGATTAGGAATTGGGAAGAGAAGGGTTAGTAAGAGGATCGGGATTCTTCGGGTCGGGTATATCGGGTTTTAGTATGAAGATCGGTTACAGTGGTCAGGTTTTCTCTCTGAGGGTTTCTATGGGTTTCCGTGGTACAGATTAGTCATCAACGAATGGATACGTTATATATATATGGGTCGGGATCTCCTTTATCGTTCTTCTTCTCTTTCTTCTCTAGGCAACCTCCTGTTATCTACCCTTTTCTTTGGGTCCTCTGTTCTAGTCTGCTCTTGTCTCTAGTTGGTCGTTGTTCAATATACTTGGTTATTATCCTTAAAAACTCCCGCCTCGCTATCGGTTGTGCCCCTTGGTACCCCGCTCCTGAACCTGCTCGCCTCGGCTAGCCCCTTGGCTTTCTGTCGTAATTCGCCCTCGCGTATGTCCGCGATCCGTGTTATCTACTGGTGCCTTCGTGTATACTGTGAGATCAGAGACTCCTTGTGGACTCTCTGCCCGACTCTACTTCTGTTATAATCTCCTGGTCTTAGACCCCCGACCCCGCTCCGTAACAAAGACCCTTAAAATTATTCTAAGTCTACTCAGAAGAATCCTTATTCTCTAAACCTAACTTCTATCTTCTACTGGCCCTCTTGCTTCCTACACTCCTGTTTAGTATAGGCAGAGCCCCATCACACCTTCACCCTACCTTGGTTGTGTACATTGTCTCACCTCATCCTCGTCCTTGCTTCACTCCGTGATACACACCTCGTATTCCTTCCCACCATCTCTTCCAATTATATTACAAATCCAGCATATCATCTAATATCATGAAATCTAATTACGACAACCTCATCTCATCTCATCCCTTCCTCCCTTAACTTAACTCTGTTCGCTATCAAAGTGCTGTGAGTACCGAACTATTGGAACCAATGCCAAGACACCAGGACAATACCCAGACAAGGACTTTGTGATATTTGAGTCTTCTAAGACAGGATTCGGATTGGGGAAATCCATTTTTTTCTAATATGCTATTAAATATGCTAGGAAAGAGATTGAAATGGATTGTAACAGATTACTTGGGGGAGCCGGATGAGAAAAGAGAACTAGATAAAATTCTGTAGGGCTGTAGGAAGGATAGATCGGATGAAGAGTTTATCGGACATATATTGGACTGGGCTGGAAAGTGGGGAAAATAAGAGGAGAAGGTAATGCTGATGGTAATGGACATTTCACAGGCTTTTCTAAACGTTTTCAAAATTTGACTTGCGAATATAGTTAGAAAGGAAAATGCAAACAAGTATATGGCAGATTGGGTTAAGAACCTTATGAGTAATAGTAAAATCACACTACTATTTGCCAACGAGACGGAGACTGAGAGCAACATCGATATAGGTATACCCCAATTCGGACCCTTATTCCCAATATAGTTTAACCTCAAGTTATTTATTGCTCCCTTGGTAAATAAAGTTAACTGCGTCATTGAGGAAGAGTTTAAAACAAAAGCAATAACACCAACATACATTCATTACTTTATGGTTACAGTAGCAGGCAAGGAGTGGGACCAGGCTATGGCAAGGGCAGAAAGAATTATAGGGAAAGCATATAAATAAACTAGGGGAAATTGAAGAGGAATTCAATGAAGAGAAAACAGAGTGGATCAAACTATATCCAATCAACATAGAAGAAACAGAAATGCTGTCAATACTAAAGTGGTTGGGGGTTTGAATAGATCAAAAGTGCAAATTCAAAATGTATGTAAGGGGGGAAACAGTAAGGGCAGTAAGAGGGGTACATATTATTACACTAGTAAGAGGTGAGAATGAAATAGGGGTTGGGAATGGAGGGCGAGTGTATATAGCATGAAGCTGGCGATTATGAAGTGTGGAGATAGTGTCTGGTAGAAGAGGCAAAAAGGCCTGGCCAAGGAGATTGATAAAGTGAAGACACAAGTCATAAAAAAGATCGGAGGACATTACAGGACGGCACCTATTGTGGCAATCGAAGTTGAAAACAATATAATTCCTACCAGATATATGTTCGACCATAAGTAAAAGATGTTGGTGGTCAAGGCATTGCAAAGATCTGCGAATTACCCATTAAATGTTATGGCAAAATTGACGACAAGATTAGCCAAAAAAGAAGCGGAAGAAGAAAAGTGGGGAGTACATAGAAGAAATGGTATAAGGAAGGGTGAAAGAAAGGCACGAGGTATGTGAATATTAGGGGGTCACCCCCAACCACTGGGTAGTACATCGCAGCGCTCGGAGTTCCCAGGGACCATACCAGAGGCCATCGAGTAGTAGTCTTCTCAGGCTGTATTGCACATGTATCTCAGTTACTGGAGATGGCCCTACGAGTTGGTCTCTCAGGGGCATACATGGCTCCGCTCACAAGGGGAATTTGTCAGGCAGAGTAGAGGATCACAAGATACTAAAGTTCGAAAGAGAAAAAAGCCTCTCCCCAATGGAAAGAGGTAAAAAACTCAGAAGTCTCATTATTAAGGCCGCATGCTGGCCTATTGATCTTGCCAGGATAATATTAGACTCTTTCTTCCCTGTGGATGATTATGGATAAAGATCAAGTGGCAGCCCATTTCTACCCCATGGGTATACCTCCGTGGTCAAAGTCGGATTACTAACTATACTTAAGTGTCCTAACACCGACGTACTTAAGTACTAACTCCGAGGCAAATACCTCTATCCTGTGCTTCTCTTCGATGGACCTCGTTGACTCTTCCTTAAGTCCGTTACCACTTAACGGTCGATAGGGAATAGGCTAAGCATCAGCAGATCAGTTGGTAGTTACTTGATACTACATTGTTCCTTTACCTCTAGATAGGTAGGGTTTTACGGGCAGGAAGGATGGAACCCGAAGACTGCAAGAGAATAGAACCCTATATTACCATGCTAGAAACTTCCATGTCCCACTGGGCATGCCAGAGAGGCACGGTGCTGCCAGTATGGAGCCCAGTGTGGAGTTGCGGAATCCCTAGTCAATGAACCTGTTTTCGACCCCGAAAATAACCCCTGAAGCGTCAAGGCGCCGGTATAGTCACTCAGGACACCGGTGGATATATGAGGGGGCAACAATGCGAGTTTGGAGTTAATCGGAGTAAAACTGATCAAACGGCGTAATATGCCAGTAAGCTTGCGCTGGTGGTGCCTCTGGGGAAGGTAAGACTACCCGACACCTCCAGCACCAATCGTCAGCAGTCCTAATATTGAGCTATGCTCCATGGAAATAGATAATGATGCAGGGAAAGAATTGGCGAAGCGAGGTCAAACCCGGTACCAGGGTATCATCAGGTAGGCTGACTCCAAGACTCCGTATGACCACTGACGAAGGCTGAGTGCATGTAGCAACGGGATGTAACATGAGAGATTTATGGTAATAGAAGGTGTGGGTATTTTAGATGGTGGAATGGAATTGGTGTAAAGATTTTTTGGCTTGTTTTCAGGGTCTTCGGGGTTCCGCACATGCTTGTTATAATTGTAATACTTAGTTCGCAGGACATTTGCGCGGGATATAAATACGGTGTCATTCTCCAACTTTATTGAAATAATCAGCAACGAAGAAAGAGTCTTATCGATATAATAACTATTACTTAACCCCTACTCTACGCTCCCATGAACAGAACGTATCGGTGAACTTGAAGATTCCACCTCGAACCATTTTCGTACTTTTAGACTATTTCCGTACTCAGAGAATTAGCGTCGGGCGACCGAGAACACTAGGCGAAGAAAAGACTGAGGAGACCTTGTTTCTTTCTGCCTTCGCAGCTAGCGTTTCAAACTCTAACCTCTTAACTTGACTACTCAAGTCGTTTGGTGCGATACCCTAATATAGGGGCCAGTATTGCTGAGTGTAGCTATGTGCCTTCGTGACCTCAGAATCTGATTACGGGGTCAATTATAGTAACTATCATCGTTCTCGTTGAGGTCCATCTGGTCCTCATTCTCCCTACCTTGTGCTCTCTTTTGTGTCTGCCTTTGCCTTTGCCCTGGTCAGTGCCTGTGCTTGTACCATCCTGATAATCTCTCTGTCTTCATCGGTGTCCTCGTCGCCCTTACTGTATTCCTTGAACCTACCTCAGCATCATCATTGTTATCTTCTACTTTTCGTTGTGGTTACTTTGTCACAATAACGTTGTAATGTACAGCGATGGGAGCAACAACAAGGAAGGAGAAACAGCAGTAAAAGTGTATAGATTAGGAAATACAGGACAGGTGGTTAGGAAAGTTGGGTTCAAGCCTGAGAGGCAGATGGGGATTATGGATGTGTGTGACAGAGTAACCGAGACGAAATGTGACAAATGACATTGATGACGCAGAAGGATTTGAGAGACATAGCCAGGAGCAATGGGGATACCACACAGGCATAGGTATAGGCACGAGCAAAGATAAAGGCAAGAAAAGGGGTAAAAGAGGTGCAGGATAGGGAAGGTGAGGACCAGATGGACTTCAACGTGAACGATAAGAGACACCATGAGTTTCCTTGTTACTGAAGCCAGATTCTGAGATCACGTAGGCTATGATATACTAGGATGACAGGAAGACAAGATGAAGGGAGAAGAATGAAAGAGCAAAAGGAAAAGTCTCCATCCGCTATTTAACAACCTCCTCCACCCAGTCCACTATAACTAATACATTAGGTCATGGAAACTTATATAAACCTCTTGCTATCACGTTGCGTAATCCTCTCTCTCATTCCCTCAAGTTCTATTACCAAACTTTCGTGCAACCGAATCCCATAAAACAAATGACGACAACTCAACATTATCTCACCTCATCCCCACTTATAATCACTCCATTGATTACAACAAGGCTTGAGCTACCAAACTATCAGGACTAATGTCAAAACACTGAAACAATACAGTAATGGTTGGCATTAGTAAGGCAATTGAGATTGAACTGAAGGAGGTGAAGAGGGAAAGGAAGCATATTATCACAGTGGGGGTAAATGGTCAAGAAGCGCTGAAAGGGGTAGAAATATGCATAGTGTGATGGAGTAACCCGGGCACAGAGAAGACGACAATGATGACGCAGAAGGACTCGAGGAACACAGCCAGAACAACGAGAACACCGACGAAGACAAGGTGATTGCCAAGCGGGCACAAGCACAGGCACCGGCCAAAGCAAAGGCAAGAGCAAGGGCAAGAGGACGCAGGGGCAGGGAGAGTGAGGATCGGATAGACCTCAACGAGAACGATGATAAGAACTATGGTGGATCCCAAAGTCAAGTTCTGGGATCTCGTGGACTATGGCTAGGGTAGGAGTATATTTCTATGTACTGAGATAACAGGAAGACGAAACAGAGAGAAAAGAAAGAAAGAAACAAAGAAAACGTCTTCCGGCTCAATTTATCGCACCCTTCCGCTAGGCCACTATGATTCACACCTTAATCCATAAAAACCCATAGAAATCCGCCGTAGCCACACCTCGTATTCCTTCCCAGTATCTCTTCTATTTACATTACAAATCCATCACGCCATCGAACCTCCTAGAACTCAATGACGACACCCCCTGTCCCTGCACTCCATTCCTCGCTTAATATTTCCTCCTGAATTACATCAGCGCTTCAACTACCGAACCCTCGGGACTGATGCCAACACGCCAGGACAAATCAGGCCCCCTCCGAGGGCCGAGCTCCTGATAGGCTAATGTTCGAAGGATATTGATCCTGGAAAGCTTTCCAAAGTTCAGGACTATTTTCTAAGTCATTTGATGGTTGCTAGGCAGGTTCCTCATTACCAACATATTTAACCAAATATTCCATCCGTCATCCCCTCTTCCCCGAGTCCAAAATCTCTGCAACTTCCCATTCTATTTCTCCCTCAACTTCCATAGGTGGGGGTGGTTCAACAATCTGTCCTAGGACGGGGTCGTTGACTGCTGGCTTTAGTAGTGAAACATGAAATACCAGATGTATTTTCATAGATGCGGGTAATTACAGTTCGAAGGGGTAGAGGCTCATGATTCCCTTCACCCGATAGGGACCAATTTGTTTCCAGTCTAGTTTCTTTGAGGATCGTTTAGTTTCTATATTTCGAGTCGAGAGCCAGACAAAGTCATCGACCACATATCGAGGTGCCGGAGTTCGATGTAGAATAGCCATTTCTTCTTGTATCTTCTGTGCTCTAAACATTTCACTATTCAGAAAGTCAAAGACCTGAGACATCTCCCTTGCCAACCCGTTTGCTTGATCTTCATTTGTTTTTCCATGCTTTAACAGCTGGAATGTCATCCGTGGATGTCTCTCATAGTTCACTTGAAGGAGGGACATGTTGGTTGTTTTGGAAAGATGATTATTAGTAGCGAATTCAGCCATCGGAAGGAAGTCAGCCCAATTATCCTATTGATAAGACACATAGCTGTGCAGGTATTGTTCTATAATCGCATTGGTCCTTTCAGTTTGACCATCAGTTTGAGGATAAAAAGCAGTGGAATATCGAGGCATAATCTCCAGACGATTACAAAGAGTCTTCCAAAACTCAGCAGTAAATTGTCTCCCTCGATCTAAGACAATAGTCTCCGGTAGTCCATGAAGTTTCCATACTTGTTCTAGGTATAAACGAGATAGATCCCTGGCATTGACATTTTCGGTAGTGGCGATGAGGTGTTTCATTTTTGTCAGCCGATCTACAACCACAAGGATGGCATTAAACCCTTGACTTTCCGGAAGCCCAGTTACAAAGTCCATCGTGATATTCGTCCAGGATCCTTTGGGTATAGACAGCGGTTACAGAACTCCTTGTAGAGGATTATAAATCACTTTACTTCGTCGGCATGTGCGACAATTCCGGACATAACGATCAGTATACTTCCGCATGGTTGGCCAGTAATAGTATCGACTTAGGAGTTCTAGAGTTTTCAACCTGGCTGGAAGTCCCACTGAAGGCTTATCATAATGTTTCCATAGTAGGTAAAGCTTGAGTTCATGGCAATCAGGAATATAGAGAACGTGTCCCGGCATCTTGGCATCGGTCCTGAGGGTTCGGTAGTCAAAGCACTGATGTGACTCAGGAGGAAATATTAAGCGAGGAAGGGGGGTGTTGTCATTGGGTTCTAGGAGGTTCGATGGCGTGATGGATTTGTAATGTAAATAGAAGAGATGGTGGGGAGGAATACGAGGTGTGGTTGCAACGGGTTTCTATGGGTTTCTATGGGAGAAGGTGTGAGTCATAGTGGACTAGTGGAGGAATGTGTTAAATAGAGCGGGGGGGATCGTTTCTTTAGTTCTTTCTTTCTTTTCTCTCTGTCTCATCTTCCTGTTATCTCAGTACATAGGAATATACTCCTAGTATTCTCTAGCCCATAGTCTCGGAGATCTCAGAACCAAACTTCGGGATCTATCATCATCATCATCGTTCTCGTTGATGTCCATCCGGTCCTCACTTTCTCTGCCTCTTGTCTTTCTTGTGCCGGCCCTAGCTCCTGCCCTTGCTTTTCCCTTTGCTGGTGCCTGCGCTTGTGCCCGCCTGGCGAAACCTCTGTCTTCGTCGGTGTCCTCGTTGTTGGCTGTGTTTCTTGAGTTCTCCCGCATCATCATTGTCGTCTTCTTCTCGTTCGGGTCACCCCATCACAGAACATTTCGATACAATAGTAATCCCTCCTCATTCTCCTTGCACTCGGCTAGTGAAATCTCTTTCGACTGTCGAACGCCGTCTCGAAGTAAGGACAGAACTTTGTTTGGGAAACTGTCATTCTGGTAAGCTTTGTTAAATAAATCACATACGGAAGACAATCCTTCAGCGGGTTCATTTGCTAAAGATACCGCTAACATACTTATTGTCCCGGCGTCTTGGCATTAGTGTCGAGAGTTCGGTAGTGGAAACAGGGTTGTGACAGAAGGAGAGATGCTAAGCGAGGGTGGGCGGAGATGAGGTGATCATGTCGTCATTGGATTCTAGTAGGTTCGATGGCGTGATGGATTTGTAATGTAAATAGAAGAGATGGTGGGGAGGAATACGAGGTATGGTGACGACAGATTTCTATGGGTTTCTATAAATGAAGGCCTGAGTTGTAGCGGATTAGCGGAGGAATGTGTTAAATAGAGCGGGGGGGACTTTTCCTTTAGTTATTTCTTTCTTTTCTCTCTGTCTCGTCTTTCTGTCACCTCAGTAAATAGGAATATACTCCTATTCTCTAGTCATAGTTCCTGAGATCCCAGAACTTGTCTTTGGGATCGCTCATAGCTATCATCATCGTTCTCATTGAGGTCCATCCGGTCCTCACTCTCTCTGGCTCTTGTCTTTGTTCTTGTCTTTATCGTTGCCTTCGCTGGTGCTTGTGCTTGTGCCCGCTCGATAGTACCTCTGTCTTCGCCGGTGTCCTCGTTGTCTGGCTGTGCCCCTCGAGTCCTTCTGCATCATCATTTTTGTCTTCTCTGCGTTCGGGTTACCCCGTCACACTTACATTAGCGCCAGTTCCCATAAAAATATAAACCTATATTAAGCCATTAATATTTCTATTATATGACTTTTTTTGATTTTTAATATTTTTTTTTCTATAGGCTCTTATTGACCTATGTTTTGATTAATCCTTATATTAGTAAATGATTTTAATACATGATAATACCTTTATAAGAGTTATTTTATCCAATGAAAAACCTGGGTGCGCAGGTAGGCCAGTATTCACACTTATTCTGTATAGGCAAATTTCACAGATTAAATTTTTATTTACTTCCCGATTATATACTACAAGTCCTCGCTATTCACCTGCCTGCCTGCCTGCCTGCCTGCCTGCCTGCCTGCCTGCCTGCCTGCCTACCTGTCATTCCTGCCTGCCGTACCTGCCATATCTGTTTGATTCGCTGCTTGATTCGCTGCTTGATTCACTGCTTGATTCACTGCTTGATTCGCTGCTTGATTCGCTGCTTGATTCCTGGCTTGATTCGCTGCTTGATTCGCTGCTTGGATTCACTGCTTAGATTCACTGCTCGATGGTTAGCTCATATGAGATTAGTAGGGGCAGAGAGCTGCGCAGGGGGGGGGTGTAGAAATGGAGGTGTGGAGATGGAGGTGTGGAGATGGAGAGGAAGGACGTGATATCTCCAAGTCCCCAGCCCTAACCCTGATTTGCTTACAGTTTTTGACAATTCTTTTCCTTCGTATATGATTCTCTCCAAAAGACCATTAATTATGCCTTAACGGGCTCTAAATGGGCACCAAATATAATCTTTTTCGCTCCTTTGGGTCTAATTAATGGTCTTTTCGAAATTAAGTCTTTTTAAAACCATGCCGCAGTATTAGTGCTCAAAATAATACTTATAGAAATATCTGAACTGGCGCTAAAGTATCTTTGCATCCAAATTTTCTTTCTTCAACACTACCCTGCTCTACTGCTCTAGTCTTTCATCCTCTTCCTTTGGTAAATTCTTAGGCCTCCTAGTCAAAATGTCCACCTTCCTTCATTGCTTTCCCGGCCTGTATAGAATAACGAAATTAAATCGGAATAGAAACTCCGCTCAATGAGTTTGACGTCGGTTTAGAAATTTGGTCGACATAAAGCATTCCAGGTTGCGATGGTCGGTTAAAACTCTGACTTGAAACTGGGCCGTTTCCAGATGAGCTCTCCATTCTTTGAAACACCGAATAATAGCCAGCAACTTCTTATCGTAGATCTCATAATTACATTCTGCCGGCGAATGTGTCTTGGAAAAGAAGGCTACTGGATGTAAGATTTGTTCATCATCCCCTTGTAATAGAATTCCTGCTGATAGATAATCAGAAGCATCTGTTTCCACGATAAGTTCCCTTTCAAGATCAGGGTGCATCAAAATCGGAGCTGTAGGGAAAGCAGTCTTGAGTTTTTGAAAGGCTTGATCAACCTTCTGGGTTCATTCAAACCGGACATGTTTTTTTCTCAGAGCAGTCAATGACCGAGCCACTCATAAGTAGGCATAGATAAAGCGTCGGTAGAAATTAGCAAACCCAAAAATTCCTGAACCTCCCTTACTGTTTTCGGTGCTTCCCAATCCATGATTTTCCGTACCTTGGCGGGGTCAATCTTCATTCCTCCAGGAGTCAAGATCATACTCAAATATTCAGTTTCCTGTACACTAAATTCGCACTTCTCAGGTTTGAGATGGACTTCGTTGGCCTCAAGAGCTTCCAGCACTTGTTGCACTTTCTGCTGATTTTGTTCCAATATCTCTGAGTAGATCATTATATCATCCAAATAAGCAGTAGCGCATCAATGCAGGAAGGGTCGTAAAATATCATGAATCCACCGTTGAAATGTAGCAGGCGCATTCGTTAGGCTAAAAGGCATCACCAAATATTCCCAATGTCCATAACGCGTCTGAAAAGCTGTCTTCCAATCGTCCCCTTCCCTGATCTGTATCTGATTATAGCCCCAACGTAGATCCAGTTTGGTAAAATAATTAGCCCGTGTTAGGTTGGCCATGGTCTCCCGTGAAAGGGGAAGAGGATATCGATCCTTGACTGTAATGGCATTTAACTTTCGGTAATGAACGCATAAACGTAAAGATCTGTCGGCTTTCTTAACAAATAAAACAGGAGCCCCAGCTGGAGAATTGCTGGACCGAAGGAATCCTTTCTGCAAATTATCAGCCAGATAGTCCCTCAATGCCTTCAATTCCTCCCTCGATATACTTACTATACATAGGGCCAAAGGGTGGTACCGTTCCTTCCTGTAACTTCATCTCATGATCATAGAGATGTTATAGTGGTAGTTTCGATATATTAGTCTCATCAAACAATTGTCGGAAGCGTTGATAGTCTATCAGAATTATCCCATCGGGGTTGACGGGCGTCTCCAGTATTTGCTAACAGCATAAAAGGTGATCGAGTATATCTGGACGGTAGGATCCTGAGATAATTTTTTAAACAATTGAGGTGAGATTGCCGCAATCTGGGTAACTGGCCTTTCCGGTGGTGGAGTTGAAATTCCGCGAGCAACAATAAGTTGGCGATTGACTATGCAATGTTTGAGATATACGGACCACTGGCAGCAAATCTCATTCCTTCCACTCTCGATCAACACTCCATATTTTCTCATCCAAGGTATTCCCATCACGATCGGATAGTGTCTTAGTTTTGTAACAAAGAAAGGGCATTCCTCCACATGCCCGTTAATTTCCAGCTCCAACATAACCTTCCTAGTCACTTTCCCTGATTTGATAGGCCTCCCATCAATTACATCAATCTCTATCAGCAAGACTTGATTTTTCTCTTGAGGACTCCTGAACCTCAAGAGACCAAAATGTATCCAGGAGCGTCAGGAGACTCTCCTGAGACTTGGAAGACCATTGGGAGACTTCAGTTAGAAGTTGAGTTTGCTGATATCCCTTTCAGTCCTTAAATTCTTCATTTTCAATTCATGACGGCATACAAAGTCTTTATCAATGAATGTATATCCCGACGCTCCAGTATCAATCAAGGCATAGGTGGGTACAATAGATATTTTATTTTGAGAAATAGAACAAACTATAATCACTTGATTTCAATCCATTTCCCTTTCCAATACTGAAAACGTTGAAATAGACACTTTGGAAAAAACCTTGGAAGGTCCCTGGACTATGCCGTTTAGTGCAGGGACAAATCTTTTAACTCTTCCTCATCCACTGAACTATCCTCCTCCATTTCCTTCCTTTCCTTCCTCGCTTCCAGCAATACTCCCCTCATCCTAGGTGGCGCCCTCCTCGAGGGCGATAAAGTACAATCCCTAACCAAATATCCAACACCTCCGTAATAATAACAACGGTTCTCCACCCAGCGGGCCTCCCTTTCTCTAAGGTCCGAACGACGATGACTATTAGACAGATCCATAGAAACAGTTCCTCCAGGAGTGTAGGAAACATGGGCTGCTGGTGCCGCATTCCTTGGGGGTAGGGGTGGTGGTGGACCCCGTACGACTGGGGATGTTGCCGATGCAACAGGTGGTCGAGGGACGAAGGGGCGAGGAGCTGAGCCGCTTGGAATCTGAAACTTAAACCTCCCAATCCTAGCCTGTAATGCTCTTAGTTTATTATCCAATCGTTGCAAAAAGAGTGCACACTCCTTGATAGTAGTGGGATTTTCATTCTTAATGATTAGCGCCATCAAGTCTTGGTTAAACCCCTCCAAAAGGCATTCAATCTTTGCAGCCTCATTGAATTCAGAGTCAGCAGCATAGCGTTGGAACTCTGCAAAATACTCCGAGAAGGGGTGTTGACGCTGTCTGATTTCCCTTAGGTTTCGGGCAGCCGTAGCGGCCCGGTCCAGATCTCCAAAAGCATTATCCAAAATTTCAAAAACTCTGACATTGAATCCAAAGCAATTCCTTCATTTGAGATATAAGCAAGGAATTGATCCGTCGCAGGTCCCTCCAGCCGAAATATAGAGTAGGCGATTTATTGAGCCGAAATGGGAAACCAATCAAGATTAGCTGTGAGTTTGATCTATAGCTGTCTCTGGAATATCCTTAAGCTTTTCTGGTCACCTCAGTATTTCTCCAGGTCGGGGAGTTTCTCGGACTTGGGCGCCTTGACTAGGTCATCATGGAGCTCCCTGAAGTCTTGCTTGATCCCTTCTTGTAGCTTTTTGATTTTAGCCTGTAGTCCCTAGGTTTCTTTATGGAACTCGACTCGAGCTTGTTCAGTTTCACTATGGTGGTCTTTGAGGTCGATGGAGTACCGTCGGACCTCTTCATAGGCCTGAAGGAGGAGACTATATGCTTGTGTCGCCTCTTCCGTTGCTGCGGGGTCCACTTCAGGGTGAGCGACAAGGAAAATCGCGAGGTCGTCATGAAGCTTATGATAGTCAAACGCATCGGTGGCAGGAGAGGTAATGATAAACTATGGTGCGATGAACTCATACTGTGTCGGTCGAGTAGGGGTGGTCTCGTCTTAGTGTGACGAAGTAATTCAAGGACAGAGAAGAAGATGACAATGATGACGCAGAAGGACTCGAGGAACATAGCCAAGGCAACGAGGATACTGACGAAGACAGAGATACTGCCGGGCGGGCACAGTGTGACGGAGTAACCTGGATGCAAAGAAGACAACAATGATGATGCAGGCGGGCTCGAGGGACACAGCCAGGCAACGAGGACACCAACGAAGACAGGGAGGCTATGGGACGGGCACAAGCACAGGCACCGTCGAAGGCAAAGGCAGAGGCAAAGCTCCGGGCAGGGGCAAGGACAAAGGGCAGAGAGAGTGAGGATCGGATGGACCTCAACGAGAACGATGATGAGAACTATGATAGATCCCGAATCCAGGTTCTGGGATCCCAAAGACCATGGCCTGAAGAATAGGAGTATATTCCTATGTACTGAGATGACAGGAAGACGAGACAGAGAGAAAAAAGAGAAAGAACTAAAGAAAGAGTCTTCCCGTGCTATTTAACCTCCTCCCCACCAGTCCGCTCTGACCCATTCCTTAACCTAGAGAGTCTTGTAGAAATCCACCGTAACCCCGCCACGTAATTCCCTCCACCATCTTTTCTAATTATATTACAAATCCATCACGCCATAGAACCTCCTGGAATCTTGTGACATCACCATCTCTCCACCTCCCTCCATCCTCACTTAACAATCCCTCTTCCGTCGCAACCCTCTTCCTCTTACCGAACTGTCGGAACCATTGCCAAGATGCCGGGACAGATCAGGTCCCCTCCTAGGGCCTAGCTCCTGATAGGCCGAGGTTCAAGTTTCGAAGGATATCGTCGATGGAATAGTTGTCGAAGTTCGGGACTGTGTTCAAGATCGTCCGAGAGTTGCCAGGTGGGTTCTTCGTATCTGACATATTTGAGAAGATATTCCACCCTTCGTCCCCGTTTCCTTGAATCTAGTATCTCCTCCACTTCCCATTCGATTTCTCCTTCTATTTCAACCGGTGGTGGTGGTTTAGAGGTTTGTCCAGGTACAGGATCATTGACCATGGGCGATAGTAAAGAAACATGGAAGACCGGGTGAACCTTCATGGATGCGGGAAGCTCTAATTCATAAGCATAAGGGCTTACAATCCATTTAACTAGATAGGGGCCGATCTGTTTCCAGTCAAGTTTCTTGGAGGGGCGCTTGGTCTTTATGTTTCGAGTTGAAAGCCAGACAAGATCGCCGATAGCATAACGGGATGCTGGTGTCTGATGAAGATTAGCCATTTCCTCCTGTATCCTCTGGGCCCTAAACATCTCGCTTTTCAGGAAGTTGTAGACTTGTGACATCTCCCTCGCGAGTCCATTTGCTTGGTCCTCGTTTATCGTTCGTCTATGTTGTGAAGGTCCAAACATCATCCTTGGATGTCGCCCATAATTGGCCTGAAAGGGAGACATATTCATCGTTTCTGAAATGTGATTATTGGTGGCGAATTCGGCAAGAGGTAGAAAATCAGCCCAATTATCCTGTTGATAGGACACATAACTTCGTAGGTACTGCTCCATAATCGCGTTAATCCTCTCGGTTTGTCCATCCGTCTGGGGATCAAAGGCTGTGGAGTATCGAGGTGCAATCTCTAGCCGCTCACAGAGTGCCTTCTAAAATTCGGCTGTAAACTGGGTTCCTCGATCTGAGACAATAGTCTCCGGTAGTCCATGAAGCTTCCAGACCTGTTCCAGATATAGACTAGACAGATCCCTGGCATTGACATTCTCCGTGGTGCCGATGAAGTGTTTCATTTTTGTCAACCAATCCATGACTACCAGGATAGCATCGAATCCATTGCTCTCGGGAAGTCCAGTGAGAAAGTCCATAGTGATATCCGTCCAAAGTCCTTTGGGTATCGACAACGGTCGTATAATACCTTGCGGAGGGTTGTGATTTGCTTTGCTCCGCCGACAGAGGTGACAGTTCTGAACATAGCGGTCTGTGTATTTCCGCATGGTCGGCCAGTAATAATTTCGACCAAGAAGTTCCAATGTTTTAGATCTTCCAGGGTGTCCCGCAGAGGGTTTATCGTGATGTTCGCGAAGAAGATAGAGTTTAATCTCGTCGCAGTCAGGGACATAGAGAGTGTTCCGATACAATAACAGTCCTTCCTCACTTTCCTTGCACTCAGCTAGGGAAATTTCCTTCGACTGTCGAACGCCATCTCGGAGCATAGCTAGAACTTTGTTGGGAAAACTATCACTTTGGTAAGCTTTGTTAAATAATTCAAGTACGGGAGACGCTCCTTCAGCGGGTTCATTTTCTAAAGAACCCGCCAACAAACTTATCTTTGAATCAAGATTCTCCCTCTTCAATACCACTCTGCTTTGTTGCTTCAGTCTTTCGTCCCCTTCTCCGGGTAGATCCGCAGACCTCCTTGTCAAAATGTCCACTTTCTTCCCTCGCTTCCCTGGCCTGTATTGAATAACGAAATTGAACTGAGATAAAAATTCCACCCAACGAGTTTGACGCCGGTTTAACAGTTTGGTTGATATAAAGTATTCGAGATTGCGATGATCTGTGAGTACTTTGACTTGGAACTGAGCTGTTTCCAGATGGTGCCTCCATTCCTCAAAACACGGAATGATAGCCAGTACCTCCTTATCGTAGATTTCATAATTACATTCCGCCGGCGAGTGAGTTTTCGAGAAGAATGCCACTGGGTGCAGAACTTGTTCATTATCCCGCTGTGATAGACTTCCGGCCGACACATAATCGGATGCATCTGTTTCAACGATAAATTCTCTCTCTGGATGAGGGTGCATCAATATGGGGGCAGTGGTAAAGGCCGTCTTGAGTGTTTGGAAAGCTTGTTCTACCTTCCGGGTCCATTTAAACCTGACATGCTTTTTAGTTAGAGTAGTCAAGGGTCGGGCTACTCTGGAGTACGCATAGATGAATCGTCGATAAAAATTAGCAAACCCCAAGAACTCCTGAACTTCCTTCACCGTCTTTGGTGCCTCCCAGTCCACAATTGTTTGTACCTTAGCTGGATCCATTTTCATTCCCCCAGGAGTCAATATCATACCGAGGTATCGGGTTTCCTGCATACTGAATTCACACTTCTCCGGTTTCAGATGAACTTCATTGGCCTCGAGGGTTTCCAGCACCTGTTGTACATCCCGTTTGTGTTGCTCCAAGGTTTCCGAGTAAATAAGAATGTCAACGAGATAGGCAATAGCGCAGCGATCTAAAAAGGGATGTAAAATATCATTGATCCATCGTTGAAAAGTGACGGGTGCATTCGTCAATCCAAAGGGCATTACCAAATACTCCCAATGTCTATAGCGTGTTCTAAAAGCAGTTTTCCATTCATCCCCCTCCTTAATTCTAATCTGATTGTAGCCCCAACGCAGGTCCAGTTTGGTGAAGTAATTGGCCCGTGCCAAATTGGCCATAGTCTCCGGTATGAGAGGAAGCGGGTACCTATCCTTTACCGTGATGGCGTTCAACTTCCGGTAGTCAACGTACAAGCGTAAAGACCCGTCTGCCTTCTTAACAAACAAAACAGGAGTGCCCGCGGGGGAGTTGCTAGAGCGAAGAAATTCTTTCTGCAAGTTGTCGGCTAAATAGTTTCTTAACGCCTTCAATTCCTCCCTTGACATACTGTACATGGGGCCAAAAAGTGGTGTTGTCCCTTCTTGTAGCTTTATTTCATGATCATAGGGACGATGTGGGGGTAACCGAGAAGCATTGGTTT
Organism: Morchella sp. 2016-72; assembly: GCA_024713865.1. Classification (NCBI taxonomy): domain Eukaryota; kingdom Fungi; phylum Ascomycota; class Pezizomycetes; order Pezizales; family Morchellaceae; genus Morchella; species Morchella sp. 2016-72. The sequence goes on along the minus strand of JAMJEY010000010.1, from coordinate 847,053 downwards.
CATCAAACAGTTGCCGAAAGCGTTGATAGTCTACTGGAATAGTCCTATCAGGATTGGTGGGCATCTCCAGTATTTTATTAACCGCATACAGAGTGGTCGAATAGACTTGAACGGCAGGATCATGAGATAATTTCTTGAATGATCGAGGTGAGACTGCTGAAATATGTGTAACTGGCCTTTCCGGTGGTTGGGTCGAAATCCCTCTAGTGACGATAGGTTTGCGGTTGGCTATGCAGTGTTCAAGACATATTGATGACTGAAAACGAATCTCATTCCTTCCGCTGTCAATTAGAACTCCATGCTTTCTCATTTAGGGTATTCCCATCACAATAGGATAATGTCCCAGCTTGGTAACAAAGAAGGGGCATTCCTCCACATGCCCGTTAATTTCCAGCTCCAACGTCACCTTCCTGGTCACCTTTCCTGACTCAATAGCCCTCCCGTCAATTACATCAATCTCCCTCTCAGTTCTCAAGTTCTTCATCTTTAATCCATGACGGCGCACAAAGTCTTCATCCATAAACGCATACCCCGACGCTCCAGTATCAATTAAAGCATAGGTGGGTACAATAGATTTTTTATTTTGAGAAATAGAGCAAACTACGATCAATTGATTCCCATCCATCTCCCCTTCTGATACCGAAAACGTAGAAATAGACACTTTAGGAAAAAGCTTGGAAGGTCCCTAAACTATGCCGCTTAGTGTAGGGACCAATCTTTTAACTCCTCCTCATCCGACGAACTATCTTCCTCCTTCTCCTTCTTTTACTTTTTTGCTTCCAACAATACTCCCCTCATCCTAGGTGGTGCCCTCCCCGAGGACGACAAAGTACAATCTCTAACCAAATGTCCCACGCCCCCGCAATAGTAACAACGATTCTCCACCCGACGGGCTTCCTATTCCCTGGGGTCCGGGCAACGATGACTATTAGACAGATCCATAGGAACAGCTCCCCCAGGGGTGTAGGAGGGATGAGCTGCTGGGGCTGCATTTCTTGGTGGTAGTGATGGCGGTGGTGGGCCCCGTATGACTGGGGATGTTGCTGGTGCGGCAGGTGGTCGAGAACCGAAGGGACGGGGGGCAGGGGCACTTGGAATCTGAAATCTAAACCTCCCCATCCTAGCCTGTAAGGCCCGTTGTTTGTTGTCGAGTCACTGAAGAAGGATTCCACACTCCTTGATTGTGTCAGGGGTTTCATTTTGTATCATAAGCGCCATTAAATCCTGATTAAGTCCTTCCAAAAGGCATTCAATCTTAGCAGCCTCATTGAACTCAGAGTCGGCAGCATAACGCTGGAACTCTGCAAAATATTCCGAGAAGGGACGCTGGTGCTGCCTGGTTTCTCTCAAATTGTGGGCCGCGGTGGCAGCACGATCAGGGTCTCTGAAAGCATTATTCAAAATCTCAAAAAACTCCGCCATTGAATCTAAGGCGATTCATTCATCCGAAATGTAAGCCAGAAACTGATCCGCCGCAGCTCCCTCCAACCGAGATATGACATAGGCGATTTGTTGAGCAGAGGTAGGAAATCAATCAAGATTAGCTGTGAGCTTGATTTGTAACTGTCTCTGGAACATCCTCAAGCTTTTCTGATCTCCATGATACTTCTCCGGGTCGGGGAGTTTTTCAGATTTGGGGTACTTGACTAGGTCATCAAGGAGCTCCCCGAAGTCTTGCTTGATTCCTTCTCTCAACTTCTTGATCTTAGCTCGTAGTCCCTGGGTTTCTTTATGGAACTCGGCTGCGGCTTGCTCTGTTTCAGTGTGATGGGTTTTGAGGTCGATGGAGTACTGCCGGACCCCTTCGTAGGCCCGGAGGAGGAGACGTACGCTTGTGTCGCCTCTTCCGTTGCTGCGGAGTCTACTTCAGGGTGAGCGACAAAGAAAGCTGCGAGGTCGTCATGGAGCTTTTGATAGTCAGATCCATTGGTAGCGGGGGAGGTCATGATAAGCTATGGTGCGAGGAACTTGTGCTGTGTCGGTTGAATAAGGGTGGTCTCGTCTTAGTGTGACGGAGTAACCCGGACTCAGAGAAGACGACAATGATGATGCAGAAGGATTCGAGGAACATAGCCAAGGCAACGAGGATACTGACGAAGACAGAGATACTGCCGGGCGGGCACAGTGTGACGGAGTAACCCGGACGCAGAGAAGACGACAATCATGATGCAGGCGGACTCGAGGGACACAGCCAGGCAACGAGGACACCAACGAAGACAGGGAGGCTATGGGACGGGCACAAGCACAGGCATCGTCGAAGGCAAAGGCAGAGGCAAAGCTCCGGGCAGGGGCAAGGACAAAGGGCAGAGAGAGTGAGGATCGGATGGACCTCAACGAGAATGATGATGAGAACTATGATAGATCCCGAATCCAGGTTCTGGGATCCCGAAGACTATGGCCTGAAGAATAGGAGTATATTCCTATGTACTGAGATGACAAGAAGACGAGACAGAGAGAAAAGAGAGAAAGAACTAAAGAAAGAGTCTTCCTGTGCTATTTAACCTCCTCCCTGCCAATCCGCTCTGACTCATTCCTTAACCTAGAGAGTCTTGTAGAAATCCACCGTAACCCCACCACGTAATTCCCTCCACCATCTTTTCTAATTATATTACAAATCCATCACGCCATAGAACCTCCTGGAATCTTGTAACGTCACCATCTCTCCACCTCCCTCCATCCTCGTTTAACAATCCCTCTTCCGTCGCAACCCTCTTCCCCTTACCGAACTGTCGGAACCATTGCCAAGATACCGGGACACACAGGCACAGGCACCAGCGAAAGCAAAGGGTAAGGATAAGGGCAGGAGAAAGTGAGGACCGGATGGACCTCAATGGGAACGATGATGAAAGCTATGATGAATCCCGAAGTCAGGTTCTGGGATTTCAGCGACTATGGCTAGGGAATAGGAGTATATTCCTATGTATCGAGATAATAGGAAGACAAGACAAGGAGAAAAGAAAGAAAGAACTAAAGGAACATTTTCTTGCTCTATTTATCGCACTCCTCCACTACTCTGCTATGACTCAAACCTCCATCCATAGAAACCCATACAAATCCATCGTGGCTACACTTCGTATTCCTTCCCACCATCTCTTGTATTTACATTACAAATCCATCACGCCATCGAACCTCCTAGAACTCAATAACGACACCCCCTTTCCCCGCACTCTCCTCGCTAACATTTCCTCCCGATACATCAGCTTCAATACCGAACCTCGACCGACGCCAAGACGCAACATTTACATTTCTATGGTAAAGACTCGAGGACACTATTTTGGAGTGACAAGGAATGTATCCTTCACAGGAACAAAAAAAAGCCCCTTTTTGAACTGATCAGAGATATAAGATATAGTTCAAAGACATAGACCAAAAGAACTGAGTCTTTATCTCAAGACTACAAACTGAACATATTATATACAATGTATACCTGCACAGAATCGAAAAAACACAGATCACAGTATGTGGATATGGAGTAAAAAATTAAAACGTAGAATATATTTTTACTGTTTGTAAAAATACGGAGAGTAGACGGAAGATAGAAAAAAAATAATTATCAGGCAGTTTCTATGGATGGAAAAGGGGATTAAGATAGCAGTAAAAATTTGGAGACGATGGAAAGGGTACTGGAGAAGTAAGGATATGAAGGATGTGGAAGAGTAAGCAAAAGATTGAGAGTTGCAACAGATATTGAGAGAGTTGAAGAGAGAGAGGAAGCAAGGACAGTGGTTCAATTAAAATAGGAGTGGAAAGAGGAAGCAAAGATAATTTTTGGATAGGGGTTGGGCTTCACGAGTAAATGATGAGTCTTGAGACCTTCAGTGTACTAGGTTGGTAAGTGTTGTGGAGGCAACGGATGATTTCTTTAGTTTTTCTATCGCTTTTTCTTTTGTGTTTTTGTTTTATATATAGTAGGGTGAGGGATGTGAGGAGGAAAACAGACCCGCTCCAGAGGGGAGTGGGCCCATTACCATACCCAAGGGCTGGATGTAATTAACGAAGTAAACAAAAAAAAATCTCAAATGGCAAAGCTTTTTGTTTATGAGCTTCCCTTGCTTCTCCGATATGTCACTTGTACAGTCAAGCTCAACAAGTTTTGGCCTTTGGGGGTACTTAATGACAGCGCGACACACCACAAATATCAATGGAAAGATCAAATGGTAATATATTTAATAGATAGAATATAGTAGTGATTAATAGGGTATAAGTAAATTAAATATGTGACCAGAGTTTAAAATATCTATTGTTTGCAATCAGGAATTCTCCATTTCTTTTTAGTTATAGATCTATCAACTCATTCACTTACGATACGAATTTTATGCTCCGACTTTATTAGGACTATAATTTAAAACATAAAGTTAATATAAGATGTTCTCTAGCTACAATTTAATAGTATTTTGATAGTATGTTGTATAATTTTTATATATGAATTATAGCATAAATATCTATTGATTTTATACCAAAGATACTTTGTTTTTAATAGTTAAAGTGTTCCTAAGAATAGATTGAGAATATATAGAAGTATATTAATATCTTTGGTTACGTTACAGGTTAGCAAATTTTAATATATATTCTCAATTGAATATATTGATAATTGGTTTTGCAGTGTCGTTTTTAGTATTTTGATATAGATGTCACAAAATGGTAATGGCTAATCACTATTTTTCAATATTATGCTGCACACGTAGAAACAACCTTGAGAACTTTTAAAATATTAAAAGGTTATAGATAGGAACTATCTTATAACGAAGATAAGCTCTTTATTATAGCTCTAAATAGTAAGAGTCAATTTTTCTATACAAAGGCAAACAAGTTGATAAATTCCTTATCAAAAATAAATGCATTATTTCTGGGATTAGTTGGAGGGCACAGCAAAATCTAGTCATATATTTAATTTCCTGATATTTTATTAAATACTGCTATGTATTCTCTATCAAAGATATTGTCAGTTGACTTTTTTGTGGATATCCGGGTGTGGTCCGTGGTCATCAAGTGGGTGAAACGGCCAAAACTTGTTGAGCGCGACTGTACGTTGATTTCATAGCAATAAACACTCTTTTCATATGGAGCTGAACCGTCCCATCACCTACCAATCCCAGTTGATAGTGCTCTACTGATGTGTTTACTCCCCCACCAAAGAACATATCAAAAACAGCCAATTGATAGCGGATTGGTCTTTGGGGTGCACAGGGTGATCCTTTTTGAAAAATCGGGTTGGGTTGGATAGCTGTGGCAAGTGAACCAAAGGAGTCTCTGTTCTTTCTAAAAACCCAAACTTCAATTGTTGTGTCATTGGCAAGCCTTGAAGCCACCCCACGAGGCACTCAGTACCTTCTAGTCTTCAACAGTTCTATCATATCGATTTACGTACGTGCTGAAAGAAGTCCCAATTGCAGAATATAGCTGTGGATCCTCTAGCTCAAACTCCTCCCTAGACTCTAGCTCGAGGTCTGACTCAAAATCCGAATTCACCTCTAAATTACAGTCCAAGCCGCTGTATGATTCCGCAAAAGGCCCGCGTAACATTCCATCAGCGCGATCCGACATCAGGTCAAGTAACCTCTCCGCAACCTCCAGGCCACGAAGGCACCACAGAAGTTTTGCTTTCTCAGAAGATTGTGGCATCGTTAAAAGTTGTTCAGAGTTCTCAGCTGCTAAATAATTTTCAATTCTCTCGCAGCTGCTAACCTTTTTTTTTTTTTTACAGAATATGGACCCCAACTCAATGGGTTCTCCTCAAACTATCGACCTCAGACAGGCCTCAGCGCAACCCGACCCGACACACGTTGGTTACCACTGTTGCCACAGCGGTGAGTTTTCTCAACTTCCACGATATTTTGTTGGCAATATTCTTTCATAGGAAATGAGCCCTAATCCATTTTGCATAACCCTTTAAACCACACGGATGTATGGAAACTTGGAGAATTTCCCAATCCATCAACACCACAAAACCCCTCAAATCAAACCCCTTGTCATTTAATATTGCTGTATCCAACTCCTACACGTTCGTGACCAATTTCCAAAACCCGCCTATTGTCCTTTTCCAAGTCTCACCATATGCTAACTCAATCAATCCTATGAAAAAAGATAAGAACTTAGTTAGAATTAAGAGGTGTAGGGGAAGGGTCTTGAACGTGCCTGCGGTGAAGTTAAAACCTCTATCCCCATTCCTAATAGGATAATCTACAACTGATGGTATTGTGGTACTGATAAAGCTAGGGAATATATCCTCGCAAACTGCCTTCAGATTGCAACCAGCTCTTAAACCTTCCTCTCCCGCAAACCGCCCGTACCCAGAGCCTTTGACCCCACCGAATGGGAGGGACTGGTTAAGGTAGTAAACCCCAAAGTCATTGACTGATACCATTCCGCTCTTCATTTCTCGAACAACCTTTTCAAGGTCACTTTTACTTCTTCCAAAAACAGACCCGCCAAGACCAAAATCAGTCCCATTCGCGATATCTATGGCTTCTTGGACGTCACGGGCCTTCATTAACACGAATATTGGGGCAAATGTCTCGTTTTGCGCAATCAACATCTCAGGAGTTACGTCAATGAGAAGTGTGGGTGCAAAGTAATGGCCTTTGGGGTGTTTAGGATGCACGTATCGCTTCCCACCTACAAGACACCTGGCGCCCTTTTGGACCGCTTCGTGTATCCATCCCTCGAGTTTATCAAAGCTAGAACATGAGATCATTGCTCCGCAATCCACTTCGTCACCGTCCAAGATTGATCCGGCCCTAAGAAGTTTTATCCTCTCTTCAAGGATATTGACAAGGCGAGGATAGATATTTGGGAGCGCGATCACCCTCTCGATGCCCACGCAATTCTGTGAAGCACTCTGAAATACGCCGCGCATGAGGATTGATGATAACTTGTTCAGGTTTGGAACATCATCGAGGATGATAGCCGCATCTTTCCCGCCGAGTTCAATACAGAGAGGAGTTAATGATTTGGAGGCTGAGGCAGCAACATGGTGGGCAACCGGACGTGACCCGATGAATGTTAAGTGGGATATCCTCGCGTGAGATGTGAGATGTGGAGCAACCTCGGGCCAGCATGTAATAGACTTATACAGCATAAGCCAATGTTGATACCGCGGGACCTAGGAGACTGGGCCTTACCTGTACTAGACCCGGATCGTGTCCACAGGCCTCAAGAGCACCTTTTACAATCGTGATGAAATAATGGGAACTCCAAGCTGTGTTTTCACTCCCCTTGACTGGGTTAACTGTTAATATTCGATAGGTTTTTAACAATTAGACTTGTATGAACTTACCAATTATCCCATTGCCGGCAAAAATTGAACTCACGATAGGACAAAGTAGGTTGTGAAACTGTAGCTGGGTCAGTTATGTATACCCCAATAATCTTGACTAAATTTGCATAGCACAAACGTACAGGATAACTACAGAAGTGTAAAGAGCAGGTTAGATATGTCCAATGGCTATAGGAATTATAATGTTAGACTATAGGTCTGTGGCACGTACTTCCAGGAAACACAAGCGCCGACAACACCCAAAGGTTCGTATCGTACTTCCGCTTTTTTATAGCACATTAACGGCCACGAAACAGGCCTTTTGTTAGGTTTCAACGCATTCTCCCCGTACCCGAGTATCCACTTGATTTTCTCAACCAAAACTAAGATCTCGCCCAAGGATGCATCGATACGCGTTTTACCTGAATCAAGGCAAGCGGCTCTAATTATCATATCTCGATTTGATAGTATATATCTGCAAGAAGTTAGACCAAATATATGGCATGAGCTGCTCTTTGCACATACTTTTGAAGAGTCCTGAGAACTTTTCTTCGTTCGTTGAATGATGTCCTAGCCCATTGTTTCTGGGCTGCAGCGGACTCCGCAATCGCGTTGTCGATATCTTCTGGAGACGCTGGTGTGATATCCGCTAAAAGCCTTCCATTCGCAGGGCAATAACATCTTATTTTGTCATCTGTAGGGGCCTTCCGCTCATACATAAGCCTTAATAACATCATCCAGGGATAAGCTTCACAAACCCTAATGGAAGGCTTGTCCAGGATATCACCTATCCATTCATCACTACATTGCTCTGGTATCGGGATTGTGTAGGATACTGCTGCATACTCCAGAGCTTGCCAATAGCGAAATGCTACAATGGAGGTAATTAAAGTGACGATAGATATTGCGAGGGACTGAGCCGAAAGTAGGGAGCTATTGGAGTTATCCAAGGAAGAAAAGGAGAAATCATCTCGTGAGATCGAACACCCAACAGTGAAGCCACTGACGAGAAAGTCAAAAGAGACTCTCATTGTCATTTATTCTGCTATTACGAGAAAAGTGAATGTAGTTGTGGCTCCGCCCGACAGACTATCAGTCGCCTTACTTCCGGGTAACAGGTGAGCTTATTACACTTTGCCAATATCATTGATCAGGCACGGCTCTACTACGCATGTATTTCCTATAATGGGATTTCCTTTGGTGTTTGTACGGGGTTATGGGATGAGTCAGCGAAGAAATTCTGGAGCCATATATATCTAACGGGGTGGGATCGGGTTCAGGTATAGGGTCGGAAGAGGTTCAAGACAGGACAGGGTCGGCTCGGGATACACCGGAGTCGAGACAGGTTCAGGTTCGAGGTCAGGCAGAAACAGAAGGGCCGGAGCCAAAGCGATGTATTGCTAACGGAGAGAAGACATTGCCTAGAGAGGCAGAAACATAGGAAAGAACTAGCACTATATATATACAACTATTCTCCCACGCCGATGACTCATACCATAGAATCCCATAGAAACCCTTACACTCCTATACCACCTATACTATTCCCGATAACCCCAATCCCATCCCGTTCCTACCCAATCCTTCCTAGCGCTTACATTCCATTACCCGAGCTCCTTCCTAACCCGTCATTCTACTTCCGACAACAACCGATACTATCTAACAACTCTGTTCCGGAGGCGTCTTGGTGGAAGGCGAGGTGCAGGAGACGGAGCCGTGATAATATAGTGAGCACTCTCCTTCACTTGTAGGGCTTCTCTTCTTCTACTCTCTTTTTTGCGCAACATTTCCATCCCTTTAGAAATCTATAAAGATCACTTCCACTTTAGTGTTACCTAGTATGACATATCTGGTGATACTATGTAACGGGGTTTTGCCTCTACTAAACCTTTAGAATAATTTTAAGGGTCTGCTTCCACTTGTTACAATTGATGCTGAAGAAAACTAGAATAGGTGGGTGGAAATGAAAATAACCATTGATACTTCAAATCACTCAGCGTTTTGGCATCGGTCCCGAGAGTTCAGAAGTGGAAACGAAGTTGCAACAAAGGAAGTAACGTTAAACCGAGGAAGGAGGGAGATGGGACGAGAATGTTGTTACTAGCTTCCATGAGATTCAATAACATGATGTATTTGTAATATAACTAGGAAAGGTGGTAGAGGAGATTATGCGGTATGGCTGCCAAGGGTTTCTATGAGCTTCTATGGGCGAAGGTATGAGTTATAGTGGACTAGTGGAGGAAGGTATTAAATAGCTCGGGAAGACTTTTCCTTTAGATTTTTCTGCCTTTTCTCTCTTTCTCGTCTGTCCTTTCTCTCTGTCTCATCTTCCTATTATCTCAATACATAGAAATTTACTTTTATCTCATAGTTCTAGGTATTTCGTCTCCAAACTCACCATCACAGAAGGTGATTCTATAGTCTCTCTCCTTATTCTCGCATGAGGGCCTGACCTGATTCTCACTTTATCTGCTCTGTCCTTGTTCTCTCTCTGCCTTTGTTTTCACCCCTGTCTTATGCTTCCCTTAGTATGACGGAGTAACCCGAACGCAGAGAAGACGACAATGATGACGCAGAAGGACTCGAGGAACACAGCCAAACAATGAGGATACCGATGAAGACAGAGATGCTACTGAGAGGGCACAAGCACAGGCAACCGCGAAGGCAAAGGCAGAGGCAATCTCCAAGCAGGAGCAAGAACAAGAGACAGGGAAAATGAGGATCGGATGAACCTCAACGAGAGCGATGATGATAGCTATAATAGATCCCAAAACTAGGTTCTGGGATCTCAGGAACTATGGCGAGAGAATAGAAGTATGTTCCTATGTACCAAGATGACAGAAAGACGAGACAGAGAGAAAAGAAAGAAAGAACTAAAGAAAAGATCTTCCCAGGCTATTTAACATCCTTCCCCCGTCAGTCCTCTATGACTCATACCCTTCTCCGTAGAAACTAATAGAAATCCATCGCAACTACACCTTGTATTCCTCTCCCCTTCCTTCTCTATTTACATTACAAATCCATCACGCCATCGAATCTCCTAGAATCCGATGACGACACTATCGCCTCATTCCTGCCCACCCTCGCCTAACCTTACCTCTTCCCTCGCAACCCTGCTTCTGCTACCGAATTCTCGGGACCGATGCCAAGATGCCGGGACAGATCAGGTCCCTTCATAGGGCCTAGCTCCTGATAGGTCGAGGTTTCGAAGGATATTGACGATGAAATAGTTGTCGAAGTTCGGAACTGTGTTCAAGGTCGTTCGAGGGTTGCCAGGAAGGTTCTTCATATCCAACACATTTGACCAAGTATTCCACCCAATGACCATGTCGTCTCGAATCCAAAATCTCTTCCACCTCCCATTTGATTTCCCCCTCTATTTCAACTGGTGGAGGAGGTTCAGAGGTTTGTCCAAGTACAGGGTCATTGACCACTGGCGATAGTAAAGAAACATGAAAGACCGGATGAATCTTCATGGATGCGTGAAGTTGTAATTCATAGGCGTAAAGACTCACAATCCATTTAACTGGGTAGGGGCCGATCTGTTTCCAATCAAGTTTCTTGAAAGGACACTTGGTTTCTATGTTTCGAGTCGAGAGCCAGACGAGATCACCGACAGCATAACGAGGTGCCGGAATTCGATGTGAATTAGCCACCTCCTCCTGTATCTTCTGGGCCCTAAACATCTCGCTCTTCAGGAAATCGAAGACCTGTGACATCTCTCTTGTTTGCCCATTGGCTTGGTCCTCATTCACTATTTTTCCATAATGCAATGGTCCAAACGTCATTCGAGGATGTTGTCCATAGTTTGCTTGGAAGGGGGACATGTTAGTTGTTTCCGAGACGTGATTGTTGGTAGCGAATTCAGTAAGAGGTAGAAAGTCTGCCCAGTTGTCTTGTTGATACGATAGGTAACTGCGCAGATACTGTTCCATGATTGCATTAGTTCGTTCGGTTTGTCCATCGGTTTGAGGATGAAAAGCGGTCGAGTATCGAGGGGCTATTTCCAGGCGATCACAAAGTGCCTTCCAAAATTCAACGGTGAATTGTGTTCCCCTATCCGAGACTATTGTTTCCGGTAATCTGTGGAGCTTCCAAACTTGTTCCAGGCATAGACAAGATAGATCCCTGGCGTTAACATTCTCGGTCGTGCCGATAAAGTGCTTCATTTTTGTCAACCGGTCCACTACTACCAGGATGGCATTAAACCCCTTGCTTTCCGGTAGCCCTGTCAGAAAGTCCATAGTAATGTCTGTCCAAGGTCCTTTAGACACCGATAATGGCCGTAAGACTCCTTGTAGAGGATTGTGGTTGACTTTGCTTCGATGGCAGACATGACAGTTTTGGACATAGCGGTCTGTATATTTCCGCATGGTCCGCCAGTAGTATTCCCTGCTCAGAAGTTCCAATATCTTTGATCGCCCGGGGTGTCCTGCCGAAGGTTTGTCGTGATGCTCTCGCAGCAGACAAAGTTTCAGTTCATCATAGTCGGGAACATACAGTGTGTTTCGATACAGTAATAACCCCTCCTCGCTTTCCTTGCACTCCGCTAACGAAATGTCCTTAGATTGTCGGACCCCATCTCGGAGTAAGGTTAGGATTTTGTTTGGAAAACTATCGCATTAGTAAGCTTTGTTAAATAATTTAAGTACGGAAGACGCTCCTTGAGCGGGTTCATTTGCCAAAGAACCCGCCAACAAACTTATCTTCAAATCAAGATTCTCCTTCTTCAACACCACTCGACTTTGCTGTTCCAATCTTACATCCCATTCTTTTGGTAGATCCTTAGGCCTCCTTGTCAAAATATCTAATTTCCTTCCTTGCTTTTCGGGCCTGTATTGAATGATGAAATTAAACTGAGATAAAAATTCTGCCCAACGGGTTTGACGACGATTTAACAATTTAGTGGACATGAAATATTCAAGATTGCGATGATCCGTAAGTACTTTAACTTGAAACTGAGCCGTTTCCAGATGAGGTCTCCATTCTTCAAAACAATGAATGATGGCTAGTAGCTCCTTGTCATAGATTTCGTAATTATATTCCACCGGAGAGTGAGTTTTGGAGAAGAACGCCATTGGGTGTAAGATTTGTTCATCATCCCGTTGCAATAGAATTCCTGCCGATACATAGTCGGAAGTATCTGTTTCCACAATAAATTCCCTCTCTGGGTCAGGATGAATCAAGATCGGAGCCGTGGTGAAAGCAATTTTGAGCTTCTGAAAGGCCTGGTCAACCTTCTGGGTTCATTCAAATCATACATGCTTTTTGGTCAAGGGAGTCAAAGGTCGAGCCACTCGAGAGTAGGCATAGATAAAGCGTCGATAAAAATTAGCGAACCCCAGGAACTCCTGAACCTCTTTCACTGTTCTCAGTGCTTCCCAGTCGATGATTGTCTGTACCTTGGCGGGGTCCATCTTCATCCCTCTAGGGGTCAAGATCATTCCTAAATATTTAGTTTCTTGTACGCTAAACTCACTTCTCGGGTTTCAGATGAACTTCGTTGGCTTCCAGGGCTTCCAGCACTTTCTGCATGTCCTATTGATGCTGCTTCAATGTCTCCGAATAGATCAGTATATCATCTAGATATGCAATCGTGCAATGATCCAGAAAAGGATGTAAGATATCATTGATCCATCGTTGGAAGGTGGCAGGTGCATTCGTTAGATCAAAAGGCATCACCAAGTATTCCCAATGTCCATACCTCGTCCGAAAAGCTGTTTTCCACTCATTCCCTTCCCTGATCCTAATCTGATTATAACCCCAACGTAAGTCCAGCTTAGTAAAGTAATTCGCCCCCGCCAGGTTGGCCATGGTTTCTGGTATAAGGGGAAGAGGATATCTATCTTTGACCGTGATGGCATTTAATTTCCGATAATTCACACATAAACGTAGAGACCCGTCTGCTTTTTTAACAAACAACACAGGAGCCCCAGCTGGAGAATTGCTAGAGCGAAGAAATCCTTTCTGCAAGTTATCGGCCAGATAATCACTTAATGTCTTCAATTCCTCCCTTGACATGCTGTACATAGGACCAAAGAGGGATGCTGTTCCTTCCTGTAGCTTTATCTCATGACCATAAGAGTAATGTGGTGGTAACCGAGAAGCATTGGTTTCATCAAACAGTTGCCGAAAGCGTTAGTAGTCTATTGGAATGATCCCCTCAGGATTGGCTAGTGTTTCCAGTATTTTATTAACCGCATACAGAGTGGTCGAATAGACTTGAACGGCAGGATCCTGGGATGGTTTTTTGAATGATTGATGTGAGACTGCCGAAATATGTGTAACGGGCCTTTCCGGAGGTTGGATTGAAATTCCTCTGGCGGCGATAGGTTTGCGATTGGCTATGCAGTGTTCAAGACATGTTGATGACTGGAAACAAATTTCATTTCTTCCGCTGTCAATTAGAACTGAATGCTTTCTCATCCAGGATATTCCCATCACAATTGGATAATGTTATCACAGTGTAGAATGCACTTAGCGACGCTGCGGGAAGAGGGATTAGTCAGGAGTTTCTTCTATGTTCTCGGGGTGACGATAACAGGGGTTCAGTTCGGTAATAGGGGCTCGGGTATAGGAGATAGGAGAAGATGCCGAGTTAGGGGTCTTGGGGAATTCCATGGGATTCTGTACAGGGTTACTCGGATGAGTCATCAGGCTGGCATGTAGTGTATATATAGACGTTCTGTTCTCGCTTGTAGATAGTTTCTTCTCTTTCCTCTTCACGCAACCTTCCTATCCTTTCGCCCCTCGCTTCGCTCGGGGGGCCTAGGCCTGGATGCCTCTGTCGACGTGAAATTTCTCACCACCTGAACGAGATCACCATCGTCTATGAGTTTCCTTTTCTCTATTGCGCGTTAGAAGCCCTCACAGGTGCGTCCTTCTTTCGCTCTTCCTCCTCAACGGCCTCTCACGATAGACGAGAAGCTACTTCTCTTTTCCCCCCCCTTGGGGCACACTGCCAACAGCCTGGAGGTCAGCGCAGGCCCGTTTGTCAAAGCCCCTCGGTTCTACCCGGTCGCTTCCGAGACCACCTCTTTTGCCGAGGCCCCCAGACCTCACCACTTTTTCAACCGACTATCACTACTCTGTTCCCTTTGAGTCGCTGCGAATAGTCAAAACATCTTTTATTTTGATAGTGAGCCTCCACGAGACTGCGAAAATCAGTAAATTGGTTGCAGATAGTGAGCCCCGCGAGACTGTACAAATCAGTAAATCGGGTGCACCCCCTCCCCCCATACCGGACGGATCCGATTTCCTAATCGAGATCCACCCCCTCTTTCAACCCCGGCCGGCCTGACAACCGAACTTAACCGGGAACCCCTCACACCACGCAGCTTTCACACCAGATCAGGCGGCGACTCTACTTTCCTTTGCCTTCGTGCGGTAGGTCCTGGGATTCCGGGCATTAAAGCTGAGATTACAGTTAGTATAGTAGCGTCTATTTTAAGGAATTAGCCGGTCAATGTTTGTGACGGAGAAGTTAGTGGTAGCTTTGTTGTATCTTTTTCTTTTCGTTGGGGGATTTTTCTTTGGTGTCGCTTAGTTATCTACCCCCCTCTAAATTGTGTCGCGGCCATTGAGTTGTTTGTTAGTTAGTTAGTTAGTTTTGCCCGGCGGTGGTCGGAGGAGTGCGATACGCCTCGTGCGTCTATGCAATATAAAGGTCATTCATTCATTCCTATCCTTTAGTCAAATACAATACTCTAGAATCCTTTCGCCTCGCTTCGTTTAGTCCTCGTCCTATGACAGTAGTACGCATCGTCTACTGGTATTTTCGCCTTCATTGTTTCGTTCGAGAATCCATCTGGACCTTTTGCCCAACGGTTCTCCTTCTTGGTTAGAATCAGTCTTTTCTATAGTCTCGCGCCATTGTAGTGTACCTTGGCCAGGCATTATGTTACCGTTTTACGCCATTTCAAGCTCCGTGATACTGAGTTCGTCTCCCAGCCAACCTGCTCCTCACAGTCACCATGTCACAAATGGAAGGTCAAATGGGAGATCATGAAATCCTCGAAGGAGAACTGAAGGAGTTTATGCAAACTCACCCCCAAGTCGCTTCTGACGCCAGTGCACAAATTAAGAAAATCCATGGACTAATCTCCCGAGCAACAACTACAGTCTCCCAGCTCTTAAACGAACTGGAAGAAGAAAGACTAGATGGCGACGAAGCTCGCAAGGAGTGAGTAAAAATGCTTACCAAAGGGGAAACTCAGAACGACGACATGGAAAGACAGGTACGCGCCTTACAAATCCAGGTCGCCAACCTCGAAACCCAGCTTACCACAGCCAACAACGCCACTCGAGAAGCAGAAGCAGCTCTCGCCGCCCAGATCGCGCTTCCCTCTCCGCCTCCTCCACCAATAGTAGAAAACATCCCACCACCACCTCCTCCCCCTCGTCGTCGCAATCGTCTTCTAGAGGGTCTCATTGTCGCCCCCGAATCCAGGATTGAAAGATCGGAGAAACTTCCAGACCCGGAGAAATACCGGGGTAACAGGAAGGGACTCCCACAATTCAAAAGTATGTTGCAACTCAAGCTCTTGGGCAATGCCGATAGGTACCCCACTCTTCAAAATCAATTGACCTATGCCATCTCTCGCCTGGAAGGCCCTGCCGTTGACCAGTTCATGCCCTATATCACCCCTGTTGGTATCAATCTCCCCTCTATGGAAAGATTTTTTGAAATTTTGAATACGGCATTTGGGGACCCGGACCAGGTAGGTACTGCCCGCCGCGCCCTTAGAAGGATCAGACAAAACAATCGCCCCTTCTCGGAATACTTTGCCGAGTTTCAGCGCTACGCCACCGAAGCAACAATGGGTGAAGTTGCCAATTTGGAGGCTCTCATGGAAGGACTGAGCGAAGAACTTACCAAGCTCATGGTTCATGAAGAAACCCCCGCCACAGTTATCGAACTCGCAACTATTCTTCAACGCTTGGACAACAAGCAGCAGATAATCACTGCTCGCTATCGCCCCCGCTACCAGGCCCCTGTGCCTCAAGCTCGTCCCGCACCTCGCTACACTGCCCCTGCTTCGCCCACACCCCGCTACCAAGCCTCAGTCGCCCCCGCACCTCGGTACTCAGTCCCACCTCCGTTCGTCCCCCGATACCAGGCTCCTGCTCGCCCCAATCCCCCTATGGCTCATCCGTCCCATACGCTCGGAGGAGTGGCCCCTATGGACTTGTCAGCAGGTCGTGGCCACCCGGACCCTCAGGAAAGAGAGGCCTGTTGTGTAGAAAATAGATGCTCTTATTGTGGCCAAAGAGGTCACTTAGTCAGGGAATGCCCGCAGGCGCCGGCTCCCAGGAACCCAGCCTTCCAGATGAGAGGGGCTGCGGTGGATATTCAGGAAGAAGAAGGAAGAAAAGAAGAAGAAAGAAGAGAAGAAGCCTTCGGTGATAAGGCGTTAAAAGATTTTTCCCTGGACTGAGTGGCTCACTCCAGGGACGGTTTCAGGACTTTTCTAGGATTTCGGTTTCTGGGTTTTCGGTTTCAGAAAAGGATATGGATGGGGATCAATTAGTCGTAACTTGTTCTATTTCTCAAAATAAAGATTCTTCTATCCCATCATATGCCCTCATTGATACTGGCGCCTCAGGATACGCGTTCATAGATAAGGACTTCGTATGCCACCATAAACTTAAAACTATTCCTCTTATTCTCCCCCGACACATAGACGTAATAGACGGAAGACCAATCAAATCTGGAAAGGTCATCCACAAAGTCATCCTCAGTCTCGACATCAACGGACACAGAGAAGACGCCCCCTTCTTCGTTACTCAATTAGGGCACTACCCGATAGTAATGGGTCTCCCCTGGATGCGTCGTCACGCGACTACGATTCTCCCGGCAGCCAATGAAATACACTTCGACTCTTCCGACTGCATCAAGAATTGTTCGTCCAATCTTACCAAAGTCATCGCTAAAGGAATTTCTATCGAGACTCCCACCAAAGTCACAACCAACATATCGGTCATCACCTCCTATGCATTTTATAGACTCATTAATAAGAAAAGAAAAGGAATAAAGCTATACTCCACCACCCTGAAAGCTCTCGACGATCTGTTAGGGCAGACATCCAAAGATCCCCGAGCACTGGTACCTAAAGAACATCACCAGTACTTACATCTTCTCAGCGAACCCGACGCGTCAAAACGTCCTCCTCATCGCAGCGAATATGATTTGTCTATCGACATACAGGAAGGGAAGACGGTACCATTCGGACCCATGTACGGAATGACTCGACTAGAACTTCAGGCACTCAGGGACTATCTAGCAGAATATCTATCCAATGGGCGAATTCGACATAGCACTTCTCCCGCAGGCTCCCCCGTATTATTTGTCAAAAAGGCTGATGGCTCCCTTCGACTCTGTGTTGATTATAGAAAGTTAAACGCGGTAACGGTTAAGAATCGACATCCGCTACCATTAACACCAGAAACCTTCATGGGCATATCTTCGGCCAAGTATTTCACAAAGCTGGACCTTCGCAATGGCTATCATCAATTGAGAATTAGAGAGGGAGATGAATGGAAAACGGCTTTTCGCACTCGCTATGGGCACTTCGAATACACTGTTATGCCCTTCGGACTGACCAACGCTCCCGTGTCACGGCTCTGTCTCCCGTACCCCGCCTTCCGCCAAGGCGTCTTCGGAACAAGGTTGTTGGATAGTATCGGTCGATGTCGGAAGTAGAATGAGGGATTAGGAAGGAGCTCGGGTAATGGAATGTAAGCGCTAGGAAGGATTGGGTGGTAACGGATAGAATTGGGGATATCGGGAATAGTATGGGTGGTACGGGAGTGTAGTAGTTTCTATGGACTTCCATGGTATGAGTCAGCAGTGCGGGGGAATAAGTCGTATATATAGGGCTCGTTCTTTCCTATGTTTCTGCCTCTCTAGGCAACGTCTTCTCTCTGTTAGCAATACATTACTTCGGCTTCGGCCCTTCTGTCCCTGCTTGTTCCTGACCCTGAACTCGACCTCGAACCTGATTCCGCCTCGGCCCCGGTGTATCCTGAGCCGACCCCATCCCCTGTCCCTGGTAGCCTATTTCCACGGTTAGAGCCATCTACTGGTGTCTCCGCCTCCACGTCCTGATTAGAGACTCCTTGTGGACTCTCTGCCCTACCCTGCTCCTGCTATAGTCCGAACCCGCCCCGTCAGACTACGTTGCCTCCGCCTTCGGCTCCCGATACATCATGACCTCAAACCCTGACCCCACATGGATACCTCCCCTGACAGAAGCCCAGTTTACCGATCAATATGACGAAGACTCCACTCTTCTGTTTCAACGTCTCTCTCACCTAGTAGCTAATCAACGTGCCCAGCGAGACCAAGCTCGTGCGCAAGTGGCAAACCTAACGATGGAAAGGGATACCGCTGTCGCCGCCCGACAAGCTGCCGAAAATCAAGCCTCCGCTATTCCCGAACTCGAGCAACATATAGCTGGGCTGGAACAACAACTGACGGAACTACGTCAGCTAAATGCTCTGCTCGCCGCTCAGCCTGCTCCCCCGATCGCCCCCGCTGCTCCCCCTCGACAGGTTCATTTTGAAGCTCCCCCACCTCCGGTTGCTCCTCCTCCTGCTTCTCCTGTGGCCCCCCCGGTTGCATCTACAGCCGCGTCTGCTCCTCGCTCGGAGAAGGTTCCCGACCCACCTAAGTTCGATGGCAAAAGGGAGGAGCTTCGCCCTTTCATTACGCAACTTCGCCTTAAAATGCTCGCCAATCATGATCGTTTTCCCACTGCCCAAGCCCGCCTCGCATATGCCATTAATCTTCTCTCCGGTCGTGCCCTCGCCCAAGTGATGCCTCTCGTGGTGGGGGGACGCATCAACTTGGAAGACATCGAAGCCCTCATCACGATTCTGGAAACTGCCTTCGGAGATCCGGATCGCATCGCCACTGCCGAACGAGAACTCGAGCGCCTTACTCAAGGAGGCCGAGACTTCTCCACCTACTTTGCTGAATTCCAACGCTACTGCCGGCGCCGTGGAACGACGAGGCCAAAAACACGCGCTAACCTGCGCTCTCTTCGCTCCGCCCGCATGATCCACCACGACGCCCGCCGCCACTAATACGTTTCTTCGCTTTCTGGATAACAGGCCCGGATGCTCGCAGTGACCGCTCGCCCCTTCGCCGCCACAACCCTTTGCCCCATCTGCTACTACTGCGCTCTGCTCTGTCTCGACGCTCCGCCTCACCCTCTTACTCCCAGGTGCGCGCGGTACCCATGATCTTTCTGCTGCCGCCTGGGCCGTGGGTCCTATCACTCGCCGAACGGCTTCGCTGCCCAAGCGACTCTGCATGTATTACACGGAGGTCCGCCATTTTGCTGCCGAACGTTTCTGCCTGGCCCTATTGCTCGCTCTGTTCGCGTTGTTGCTACTTCTGAGGCTCGCATTCTCATGCATGCCGGGCCGCGCTCTGCTATTAACAATGCTTCGCCCTTCTTTCTCTTCCTTACGCTTTTGGGCTTTCCTTTGGCTTCTTCTTCTTCTTCTGGTTCTGATCTTGGGCTTCTCCTCGATTTCGCTGCTGTTCCGACCAGTCGGGTTTTCACGAGACCTGTCTTAGGTGGCTTAGGCCAGGTCCCTCCTCTTCTTTGTCTGCTTCTGCTGCTTCTGGTGTCTCTGAGAAGGTTTCTGATAACGATCATCTTGTTGTTTCATGTATCGTATCTGATAAGAATAAAACTGTTAAAACCTACTCGCTTGTTGACACCGGAGCTTTCGGATTTGCATTCATTGATGAATCATTTGTACGCCACAAGGAAATTTCCACTACTCTTCTACCCAATCCTCGTGCCCTCCATGTTATCGATGGAAGAGAAATCTCCTCTGGTAGCATTACTCATATTGCTCACTTTTCTCTTCGCATTCAAGGTCATACCGAAAAAATCTCCGCCTATGTTACTCGTTTAGGACATTATCCGCTGGTGCTAGGAATTCCCTGGCTGCGCCGACATAATGTTGCTATTAACTTCGCTGATAACTCGTTGACCTTCGGGTCCCCTCGCTGTCTTCAACGTTGCAATGATGATCAAGTTCCCGCTTATGTTAAGGGAATTACCTCACCGCTTCCTGCTAACCACGATTTTGAGATCGTCAGTGCCGTTACCTTCGCCGAAACCACCCAGGGACTAACTGTCTATGCCCTGTTCCTTGGTGGTTCTACGGAATCGATACCTTCAGAAATTGCCACTTTGGTTCCTCCCGAACATCATCACTTTTGGCAACGGTTTGGAAAGGAAGGTCCTCAGAAGCTGCCCCCGCATCGTCCCTACGATATTCGGATTAATCTTCATGAGGGGAAAGAACCCCCCTTCGGTTCTCTATACAGTATGTCTCGAGATGAGCTGGCCGCATTGATCGAATACATCGACGATATGTTAAAAAAAGGATTCATCGAGTCTAGCTCCTCTCCCGCTGGATCCCCCGTACTCTTTGTGAAGAAACCTGGTGGCGGTCTTCGATTTTGTATTGATTACCGAGGACTGAACGCCATCACTATCAAGAATCGCTATCCGCTGCCGTTACTCAAGGAAACGTTTAATCAACTCTGCAAGGCCAAATGGTACACCAAGTTGGACTTGTTGAACGCCTATAATCTGGTTCGAGTCGCAGCCGGAGATGAATGGAAAACCGCGTTTCGCACTAGAGTAGGCCACTTTCAGTATAAAGTAATGCCCTTCGGGTTGACCAACGCCCCTGCCATGTTTCAGCACTTCATTAATGATACACTTCGTCCCTTTTTGGATCGTTTCTGTACGGCTTATCTCGACGACATTCTTATCTACAGTGAGGATTTGGAATCACATCGCGACCACGTCAATCAGGTTCTTCAAGCTCTGACCGATGCCGACCTTTACTGCTCTCCTGAGAAGTGTGAGTTTCAGGTCAAGGAAGTCAAGTACTTGGGCATGATTGTCACGACTGAAGGTCTTAAGCTCGATCCCAAGAAAATTGAAACCATCGTCAAATGGGCTCGTCCCCTAAACGTTAGGGACATACAGGTGTTTAATGGGTGGGCCAATTTCTATCGGTGTTTTATCAAGAACTATTCGGGAATCGTTCGTCCTCTTACCACGCTTACTAAAGGAAATGTTCCCTTTATTTGGTCCCGTCTGTGAGGAAGCCTTCGAGGGTCTTAAAGTCGCTTTCACCACCGCGCCAATTCTTCGTCACTTTGACTTTGACCGCCGAGCTATCGTGGAAACAGACGCATCGGACTACGTTTCAGGGGGAACCCTCTCTCAGTATAGCAATGAGAATATTCTGCACCCCGTTGCCTACTTCTCTGGGACTCACTCCCCCGCCGAATGCAACTATGAAACTTACGATAAGGAGCTGCTAGCTATCATCAAGTGCTTCGAGGAATGGAGGGCTGAACTGATGGGTGTCGCTGAACCTATTGAGGTTTTGAGCGATCATCGGAATCTGGAGTACTTTATGACCAAGAGAGACTTGAATCGACGGCAGGCACGATGGTCAGAGTTTCTGTCGCGGTTTAATTATGTGATTAAGTATCGTCCAGGAAAGCAAGGGGGAAAACCGGATGCATTGACTAGGAGATCAGGAGATCTGCCTAAAGAGGAGGATGAACGCCTGACGCAGCAAAGTCAGACAGTGTTGAAGTCCCATAATTTGGGTTTGTTGGCAGCCATTCCGGCTGTCCGAGGACAGTCACCCCTAGAAAAACTTTTTGAACAGGCTTACGCCACTGACCCATTTCCAAATAAAATCTGTGACTTCTCCGAGATGGCGCAGACTCGAGAGATTACTCTAGCAGAATGTTCAACCAGGAAAGGCCTCTTAACCTACCGCGGGAAACTCTTCGTCCCAGACGATGCGCCTTTGCACTTGCACCTGTTGAAGGAACATCATGATGCTCCGTCTGCAGGCCACCCCGAAAAAGCCAAAACCTTTCAGCTTCTCGCCCGCTCCTACTATTGGCCAGGGATGCGCAATACGGTGGATCGCTATGTTAGGAATTGCCACACCTGCAGTCGTAGTAAGACGGCTCATCACGCTCCCTATGGAGTTCTTCGTCCTCTACCGATTTCTCAGAGACCTTGGACGCACATTTCCATGGACTTCGTCATGGGACTACCGGAGAGTAAGGGGAGAGATGCAATTCTCGTGGTAGTTGATCGTCTGTCGAAGATGAGACACTACATTGCCTGTAATACTACCACGGGCTCTGAAGATCTCGCACGTCTGTTCATTGATCATGTTTGGAAGCTTCATGGTCTCCCAACTAGTATTGTCTCCGATCATGGTACTCAGTTTACGTCTCGGTTCTGGAGGTCTCTCTGCAAACTGTTAAAGATTAACGTCGCTATGTCCTCCGCCTTCCACCCCGAAACTGATGGCCAGACGGAACGAGTTAATACGGTGATGGAACAGTACTTGAGGAGTTACGTATCCTATCAGCAAGATGACTGGGTGGACTGGTTACCTCTCGCCGAGTTTGCCTCTAATAATCATCATTCGGAGACAACCCAAATTTCTCCTTTTATGGCCAACTATGGCTTCGACCCACGGTTTACGGAAACTTTAGCACTAACACCGCTTACCGAGCGCTCCCAGAATACCAATGCTCTTGTTCAGAAAATGGCTGAGATTCACGATCAGTTGCAAGCCGAGATTCGCTATGCTCAAGATCGCCGCAGACTAGCCGCCAACGCTCATCGAGCCCCGCCCCGCTTCATCGTGGGTGATGAGGTATGGTTAAATGCCAGGAATATTCAGACCACGCGACCATCTCGGAAGCTCGATTGGAAACGCCTCGGACGATTTAGGATTAAATCGGTTATCAGTCCCTACGCCTACGAGCTCGATCTTCCCTCTACGATGAAGATACACCCTGTCTTTCATGTTTCAAAGCTGGAACCTTGTGCTATCGACCCTCTACCAGGGCATATTCCCCCCCCCGCACCTCCGATAGTGGTTGATGGTGATGAGGAATGGGAAGTTGATGAACTCCTAGACTCCCGCCTCCGCTACTCGCGCCTGCAGTATTTGCTGTGGCGCATGATGCACCAACCTGGGAATACGCTGAGAATCTTACCAACGCCCCCGCCTTTTGTCTCGCTTTCATATAGCAGACCCACTGCCGACCTGACGGAGTTCTCGCGAGCTCGAACCCAAAGAGAGGCAACTGTCACGGCCCGCTCTCCCGCATTCCGCCTTCCGCCGCCTTCGAACAAGGTTGTTGGATAGTATCGGTCGATGTCGGAAGTAGAATGAGGGATTAGGAAGGAGCTGAATGGAATGTAAGCGCCAGGAAGGATTGGTAACGGATAGAATTGGGTGATATCGGAATAGTATGTAAGACGAGTGTAGTAGTTTCTATGGACTTCCACAGATGAGTCAGCATGCGGGGAATAAGTCGATATATAGGGCTGCTCTTTCCTATGTTTCTGCCTCTGCGCAACGCCTTCTGTTAGCAAGAATACATTACTCGCTTCGCCCTTCTGTCCCTGCTTGTCCCTGACCCTGAACTCGACCTCGAACCTGATTCCGCCTCGGCCCCGGTGTATCCTGAGCCGACCCCATCCCCTGTCCCTGGTAGCCTATGTCCGCGGTTAGAGCCATCTACTGGTGTCTCCGCCTCCACGTCCTGATCAGAGACTCCTTGTGGACTCTCTGCCCTATCCTGCTCCTGCTATAGTCCGAACCCGCCCCGTCAGATCCCGCCGCATTTCAACATTGGGTCAACGACATGCTACGTCCTCATCTCGATCATTTCGCCACCGCCTATTTGGACGACATTCTCATATACTCCAACACTCTTGAGGAACACAGGGAACACGTTGATAAAGTACTTCGGATACTCGACAAGAATCAGGTTCACCTCAAGCCCGAGAAGTGTGAATGGCATGTCAAGGAAACTATGTATCTCGGATTCGTACTCACACCGGAAGGAATCAAGATGGACGAAGCAAAAGTCGCCACCATCAAGAACTGGGAAACTCCAAACTGTCTGAAAGATGTACAGGAATTCCTCGGATTCGCGAACTTTTATCGACGATTCATCTATGCATACTCAAGGGTAGTATCTCCTTTGACCGCCCTAACAAAGACAGGAGTGGTTTTTAAATGGACGGACAAAACGGAGAAGGCATTTCAAAATCTTAAGGTCGCATTCACCACCGCCCCGATTCTCAGACACTTCGACCCAGACAGGGAAATCATAGTGGAAACAGATGCTTCCGACTATGTTTCAGCCGCCATCATGTCACAAAGGGATGACGAGGGAATTCTTCACCCAGTCGCCTTTTTCTCCAAGAAGCATACACCTGCAGAATGCAACTATGAGATATACGATAAAGAGCTGTTGGCAATCATTCGAGGATTTGAAGAATGGCGCTACTTTCTGGAAACCGCTTCGTACCCTATCAAGGTCCTAACAGATCATAGGAATCTTGAATATTTCATGTCAACCAAACTACTAAATCGTCGACAAACTCGCTGGTCAGAATTTCTATCGCGTTTCGACTTCGTCATTCAATTTCGCCCCGGCAAACAAGGAGGGAAACCAGATGCACTCACTAGGCGATCAGGGGATCTCCCTAAAGAGGGGGATGAACGCCTCGCGTATCAGTACCAGACGGTGTTGAAGAGAAAGAATTTGTTGTTCATGGCTTCTTTGGCAAACGAACCCGCTGAAGGAACGCCACTGTCCAAGAGTTATTTTCAAAAGCTTACCAAGAAGATAGTTTCCAAGTAAGGTACTCACGATGTTGAAGGATGGTACAAAACAATCAAGCAGATCTCTCACGAACGCGCAGAAAACGAAGATGGACTTCTTCTTTATCGTCGCAAACTCTTCGTACCAGAACACGAGGAGCTACAACTCAGACTCCTACAGGAACATCATGATAAACCATCAGCGGGACATCCGGGTAGAGCAAAAACCCTCGAATTACTCAGTCGCGAATACTACTGGCCGAACATGCGAAAGTACACTGATCGCTATGTCATGAACTGTCACACATGCCGTCGGAGTAAAGCGAATCGCAATGCCCCTCAAGGAGTTCTCCGACCACTATTAGTACCTAAAGCACCATGGACGGATATCTCAATGGACTTCGTCACCGGACTACCTCTCAGCAACGGCTATAATGCAATCCTCGTCGTCGTCGATCGACTCACAAAAATGAGACACTTCATTCCATGCACAGAAGAATCAGGAGCGAGACGCTGTTCGAATGTACTTGGAAAATGTGTGGAAAATACATGGTTTACCAGAGAAGATAGTCTCGGATCGCGGTACTCAATTCACCTCCGATTTTTGGAAAGCACTCTGTGAGCGTCTTGAGATATCTCCACGCTACTCCACCGCATTTCATCCACAGACAGACGGTCAAACTGAAAGGATTAATGCTGTCATAACAATATCTTAGAAGCTACGTGGACTATCAACAGGATAACTGGACCGCTTATTTACCCATGGCGGAATTTGCTACCAACAATCACGTTTCCGAGTCAACAAAGCTCTCGCCCTTCGAAGCAAACTATGGACGTCACCCTAGAATGAATTTCGGTCCTCTACGACACGGCATCACCACCAACGAGGACCAGGCTAACACCATGGCAAGAGACATGTCGGAAGTGTTTGACTTTCTTCGTATGGAAATGTTCAGAGCTCAACAAATTCAAGAAGAGTCTGCCAACGCTAATCGCACCCCGGCACCACGCTATAATATTGGGGATAAGGTATGGCTATCCACGCGAAATCTATTAACCAAGCGTCCGTCGAAGAAGCTGGACTGGAAACAAATCGGGCCTTACTCAATCTCTCGTATCGTCAGTCCCTATGCCTACGAACTTACGCTCCCTGCTTCGATGAGAATACATCCGGTATTTCATGTATCATTACTCTCCCCCGCCGCCAATGACTCGCCCCGCAAAAACAGCCCCCTCCACCCTCCGTCGAAATCGAAGGCGAACAAGAATGGGAAGTTGATGCTATTCTGGATGCTCGGAAAAGACGCGGAAGACTCGAAAGATCTTGTTCGATACACTGGCCACGATGAGCCATCACAAGAACCCCACGCGACTTGATAACTCTTCGGAGCTGGTCAAAGATTTTCACAAACGATATCCACACAAGCCTAAGAGGACTTAGGCCTCAGAGGGGGACCTAATATCTATCACGCCAGAGCGACTTGGCGACGTTATGAAGAGTGATATTAGTCGCTTCTCCATGTTCTGTTTCGGTAACAGGTTCGGTAATAGGGTATCGGGTATAGGAGATAAGGTCGGGTTTGGAGTTACAGGTCTTGGGAGATTCTACGGGATTCTGTACAGGGTTACTCGGATGAGTCATCGGGCTGGCAGGTGGTGTATATATAGGAGACTCGTTTTCGCTTGTAGATAGTTCTCTTTCTTTCCTCTTCACGCAACCTTCCTATCTCTAGGAGCTTGTAGTCCTTCACGAAATATAATCAATACTCTTCGCCTCGACGATCCCCCATCCTCCGGGAAAGATCACTCCCATAGTTTCGCTCCGACCATAGCCTCGTGTTCGACCTCGCTTAATCTCGCCGCTTGATCTCGCATTCTCGCTTTCGCCTTGCTTCGTCTCGCTTGGTCCTTGTCTAAGATTGTAGACCTTGGCCAGTCTTGTTCTACTTCGTCTCTCTCCGTGATATATCTCATCATACACCCTCATTGATATTGGCGCCTTAGGAGATGCTTTCATAGACCAAGATTTCGTATGCCACCACAATCTCACTACAATTTCCCTACAAGTTCCTCGTCACATAGATGTAATACACGGAAGACCCATCGATTCAAGAAAGGTTACTCATAAGGTCATTCTCAGTCTCGACATCAATAGACACAAAGAAGATGCTCCCTTTTTCATTACTCAGCTTGGGCACTACCCAATCATCATTGGACTTCCATGGATACGAAGGCACGCTACGATGATTCTACCGACAAACAATGAGATACACTTTAGCTCCCCAAGCTGTCTCGAACACTGCCTCTCCAACAGAACCAAGGTGATCGCTAAAGGTATCAACTTCAAACCTCAATCAAAACCTATCATCAACATCTCCGCCCTCAAGTTGTACGCATTCCATCGACTAATCAACAAGAAAAGGAAAGGAATACAACTATACTCAACCACTCTCAAGGCCCTCGATGATCTACTGGTCAGAACACCAAAGGACCCTCATACCATGGTACCAAAAGAATATCATGCTTTTCTCCATCTTCTCAATGAATCCGACGTTCCTGATTTACTTCCACATCGACCTGGATACGATCTGTCTATTGACATCTCAGAGGGTAAGACAGTAGTATCCTTTGAGCCCATGAATGGGATAACCCGTCTGGAACTACAAGCTTTAAGGGACTATCTCGCGGAATATCTATCCAAAGGCTGTATACGCCACAAAGCACCTCTTCCGCTGGATCTTCCGCACTGTTTGTAAAGAAAGTGGATGGTTCTACTACATGTATCGACTACAGAAAGCTGAATGGAGTCACGGTTAAGAACCCATCCTCTACCTCTAATACCAGAAACATTTATGGGTATTTCGCAGCCAAGATTTCACTAAACTCGACGACGAATGGATATCATCAGCTGAGAATCAGGAAGGAGACGAATGGAAGACGGCATTCAGAATGCGCATGACATTTTGAATACACAGTTATGCCTTTCAGTCTCACGAACGCACCAGCGGCTTTTCAATACTAGGTTAACGATATGCTCACTTCATTCGACCATTTCGCCACGGCATATCTTGATGACATTCTCATATACTCGGCCACTCTGGAAGAACATAAGATTCACGTCGATAAGATTCTTCGAATACTTGATCAAAACAATGTTCAGCTAAAGCCAGAAAAATGTGAATGGCATGTCGAAAAAACCATGTATCTGGGATTTGTACTCACCCCAGAAGGAATCAAAATGGATGAATCTAAGGTCGTCACCATTGGGAACTGGGATACACCAACCTGTCTGAAAGAGGTACAGGAGTTTGTGGGCTTTGCCAATTTCTATCAACGTTTTATTTATGCCTACTCAAGGGTGGTATCTCCCCTAACCGCTCTGACAAAGACAGGGGTGGTATTCAAATGGACGGAGAAAACAGAAAAAGCCTTTAATGATTTGAAAATTGCATTCACCACCGCTCCTATATTACGACACTTCGACCCCGATCGAGAAATCATAGTAGAAACAGACGCCTCAGGCTATGTCTCCACTGCTATCATGTCTCAACGTGATGACGAAGGGATATTACATCCAGTTGCCTTCTTCTCGAAGAAACACACACCGGCGGAATGTAACTACGAGATATACGACAAGGAACTGTTCGCAATTATTCGGGGGTTCGAAAAATGGCGTTACTTTCTGAAGACTGCCTCGTACCCCATCAAGGTTCTGACTGATCATAGGAATCTTGAGTACTTTATGTCAACCAAGCTACTCCATCGACGGCAGACCCGCTGGTCAGAGTTTCTATCACGTTTCGACTTCGTAATACAATTCAGACCGGGGAAACAAGGAGGAAAACCAGACGCATTGACTAGGCGATCAGGGGATCTATCTAAGGAGGGGGATGAACGTCTCGAATATCAGTATCAGACCGTGTTGAAGAAGAAGAATTTGGATAACAAGCTAAGTTTGTTGGCGGGTTCTTTGGCAAATGAACCCGCTGATGGAATGCCCACTGTTCAAGAATTATGTAGCAAAGCTTACCAGGAAGATAGTTTTCCAAACAAAGTACTCACGATGTTGAAAGACGGCACAAAACAATCGAAAAAAATCTCCCTCGCCGAATGTGCGGAAAATGAAGATGGTCTGCTATTATATCGACGCAAACTCTATGTACCGGAACACGAAGAGCTACAACTCAGACTTCTGCAAGAGTATCACGACAAACCATCAGCAGGTCATCAAGGTAGAGCAAAAACCCTCGAACTTCTAAGTCGGGAATATTACTGGCCAAACATGCGAAAGTACACCGATCGTTACGTTATGAACTGTCACATCTGTCGAAAAAGCAAGGCCAATCCCAATGCCCCTTAAGGGGTCCTTCGACCACTATCAGTACCCAAAGCGCCATGGACGGATGTCTCGATGGATTTCGTCACCGGACTACCTCTCAGCAACGGATACAATGCAATCCTCGTCGTCGTCGATCGTCTCACGAAAATGAGACACTTCATTCCATGCACAGAAGAATCAGGAGCAAGAGACGTTGCCCGAATGTATTTGGAAAATATTTGGAAAATACATGGCCTACCAGAAAAGATAGTCTCAGATCGCGGCACTCAGTTTACCTTTGACATTTGGAAAACACTCTGCGAGTGTCTCGAAATATCCCCATGCTATTCTACTGCATTTCACCCGCAGACAGACGGCCAAACGGAAAGGATTAATGCTATCATGGAGCAGTATCTTCGAAGCTACGTGGATTAGCAACAGAACAACTGGGCCGCCTATCTACCTATGGCTGAATTAGCTACCAACAATGACGTATCCGAATCAACCAAACTCTCCCCCTTCGAAGCAAATTATGGACGACATCCTCGCATGAATTTCGGCCCACTACGACACGGTGCCACTACAAATGAAGACCAGGCAAACACCATGGCAAGAGACATGTCAGAAGTATTTGACTTTCTCCGAGTGGAAATATTCAGGGCTCAAAGGATCCAGGAAGAATCGGCAAATATGAATCGGATTCCAGTACCACGGTATGCTATTGGGGACAAGGTATGTGACGGAGTAACGCAAACGAGAGGAAGACAACAATGATGACGCAGAAGGACTCGAGGAACACAGCCAACAACGAAGACACCGACGAAGACAGCGCAGCGGCGAAGGCAGAGGCAAAAATCAGGACGAGGGCGAGGGCAAGGGACCGGGGAAGTAAGGACTGGATGGACCTCAACGAGAACGATGATGATAGCTATGATAGATCCCGAAGCTAGATTCTGGGATCTCAGGAACTATGGCTAGAGAATAGGAGTATATTCCTATGTACCGAGATGACAGAAATACGAGACAGAGAGAAAAGAAAGAAAGAACTAAAGAAAAGATCTCCCCCGTTCTATTTAATACATTCCTCCGCCAGTCCACTATGACTCACACCTTTGTCCACAGAATCCCATAGAACCCCAAATACAATCACACCTCGTATTCCCCCATACCATCTTCTCTATTTACATTACAAATCCATCACGCCATCGAACCTCCTGGAATCCAATGACGTCACCATCTCCCCACCATCGTCCATCCTCGCCTAACATTGCTCCTTCTACCGTATTCCTATTTCCGCTACCGAACCCTCGGAACCGATGCCAAGACGCCAGGACAGTCTGATTATCAACTAAGAAACTACTCACCAAAAGACCCTCGAAGAAGCTGGACTGGAAACAAATTGGACCTTATCCGATCTCTCGCATTGTCAGCCCTTATGCCTATGAACTCACATTGCCCTTGTCAATGAAAGTTCACCTCATTTTTCACGTTTCGTTGCTATCACCTGCTGCCAACGACCCCGTCCCGGGACAAATACAGTCCCCTCCACCCCCAGTTGAGATCGAAGGCGAACAAGAGTGGGAGGTAGATGCTATTCTGGACTCTCGGAAACGACGCGGAAGACTGGAGTATCTCGTCCGGTATACTGGCTACGACGAACCCTCATGTCAACCTTACGGCGACTTAGACAACTCTCCCGAGTTAGTCAAAGACTTCCACGAATGATATTCATACAAGCCTAAGAGGACTTAGGCTTCAGAGGCGAACCTAATATCTATCACGGCGAGCGTGACTCGGCGACGCTATGAAGAGGATTAGTCAGGGTTCTTCTATGTTCTTGAGTTTCGTAACAGGGGTTCGGTTCGGTGATAGGAACTCAGATAGGAGAGATAGGGATAGATGCGGAGTTATGGGGTTTGGGGGTTTCTATGGGATTCTGTACAGGGTTACTCGGATGAGTCATTGGGCTATTATGTGGTGTAAATATAAGAGATCTGTTCTCGTCTGTAGATAGCTTCTTCTCTTTCCTCTTCACACAACCTTCCTATCCTTTCTGCCCTCGCTTCGCTCGGGCACTTTCTCTTTTCTGAATTCTCAATTACTTTATCATACTCAAATCGTATTCTGAAAACCTGGACAAACAACAGAAAGCGCGTAAACCTCCTACGTTTTCGGCCGCTAAAGAAACCTTCATCGCTCGCACCCCATCACAAAAACTCGGGAAAAGGAAAACTTTACCGATCGATCCTCCCCTGTGACAGGCACCCCAAGTACGGCCTCTCGCCTTCTCTATCCTCGATGCGCTGTCCTCCACGAAAGACTCAAGACTCGCTCGCCTCACCCAAAACCTGGAAGAAAGCCAAAACAACCAGAACAGTCAACCCAAACCAAAAGACGACGAAAGCCAGGGAGACGTGTTCATTACCGATGAACCCGCTGCCCCACCTTTCTCAGAATTCGCAGACGAAAGGGATTATCATCAACCCTATGCCCCCGCAAAAGACTACATCAACCCAAGCATCGTTCCAGAAGACACCCACAACAGAATGGACCTCAACTACATCTCCTGGCTAGTTAAAGCAGCCTCGGACCAAATCGTTCGCCCTCTATCAGAACAACTAGATATCCTCACGGAGGAAAACACCAAAAGCAACTCCCTCGTCCAGGACCTCCAAGCGGAGGTCGGCAACCTGGGTACAGAAATGGCAAACCTGAGGGCGCAAAATTCCCGCCTTCAGGCCATGGTCGCCTCCGGACAGCAGCAACAACGTCAGCCGCCTCCTCCACCACCACCACCACCACCACAACAACAACAACAACAAACACATCAGGCCCAAACCCGACAGAAGAGACCCCCACCACCTCCTCCTCCTTCCAACCCTTTCAGAGGAAAAGGCAAGGAACCAGCCTCATACGCCCGGGCAGCCGCAGCAGCAAGGGGCAACAAAAATCAGGACTTCGTACCTGTAGTAAAAAGGAAGCAAAGGAAGACGGTCGACCCGCTCTTCAAGCCAGAATACACAAAAGTCAACAGAGAAATCGTCATTGAAACCAATGATGAAATCAAAGCATCCCCCTCCGAAATCAAAGCGGAAATCAACAAAAAGATCCCGGACGCAGCCTGTCACTTAATTAATATCAAGAAGACGGCCAAGAATAACCTCGTCCTGGAAACCAAGATGATCACCCCAGCCTCCAAAGCCTTCGAATACCGGCAAGAGATCGAGGAAGCCCTCAACCTCCACAACGTTCCTTTTGTAGACATCAAGACCAACTCCATCTGGTCCAGATTCATTGTACATGGAATCCCCACCAGCATCGGAGATGGAATCCAAGCTGGCCAACTAGTCGCGTCAGAAATCAGGACCAACTATGGAGACCTCCTTCAACTCGCCCAGATCCCCAGATGACTATCCAAAACAGAAACAAGAGCCACCAAGGCACACTCATCCATGGTCATTGCTCTCCCAGGCTCTCTCACCCTAGAAAGCCTTGGCCTTCGATATCTCTCCCTCTTTGACTCAGACTGCAAGCTAGAAAGGTTCATCAGCGTCAAACCAGGATCCCAGTGCAAAAAATGCATGGATTTTGGTCATCACCATCTGAAATGCAAGGCAGAAGTACCAACCTGTAGTCACTGCAGCAAAAACCACCTCACCAAAGACCACCCATGCAACACCTGTCAAGGCGGCCTCAAATGCACGCACACCCCTATCAGGTGCGCCAACTGTAAAGCCCCCCACAAAGCCACAGACCCCGCTTGCCCTAAGGCGACTCTAGCCAGACTCAGCAACAAAGGATCAGAAAACAAAGAACCAGAAAACGGAGCAGCAGCGCCACCCCCACCCCCAGCTAGCATTCTAGTTCCCGCAACAGGACCACTCACAGGACAAGATGCCATCATGTCTCTATGAGTAAAAAATTTCAACAAATCCACGCACAAGCTCATCAGCTAAACTGTGCAAGAAACGAACTAACCACCAAGTCACTCATTGAAGAAGCCGAACTCGATCAGGACATTCTTATTTTACTTCTGCAAGTACCATGGAACGACACCCACGGACACCCACCCAAATCATCACTCTTTTATCTTTTCACCCCATGTGACTCGAAGCCTAAATGTGCAACCTACGTCAGGAAACACCTCAATCTAAAACCGAAACACCACTTCGCCCACGACAACTTTCTACTATCAATAACAGTAGAAATCCAGGAAACCAGGACCCAACTACTCAACATATGCTCACCAGGACGTTCATCTCACTTCTCCAACATCGCGAAATCAATAAACACCCTCTCAAACAGCCTGATCATGGGAGACTTTAACAGTCACCACCAACTGTGGTACGGCGCTCACTCCCAAGACTACGCCAACTCCATCAGGGGAGACAAAAACAACGCGAAAAGAATCATTCAATGGATGAACAAACACAGATTATCCCTCCTAAACGAAACAGGGGAATTCACCCACTTCCCCCGTAATCAATACAGGCCCACGATCATAGACCTCACATTCACCAAAGGACTAGTGTTCGACAAAAACACCCACTGGCAACTGGACACAGCTGGAATCGGATCAGACCACGCCAGGATAAAGGTGTCTTTCCCAATTCAGAAACAACCAGACACACCCCATCGTGATTGGCACAAGGGTGACTGAGAAGCAATCGCAGCAAGCTTCGCAAATATTACACTACCACATGAAGCCTGGGAATCCCAGAATCATTCCTCACAATCAGTAACTTTTGTCCTCGATATCGTCGACAGCCTAATACAGCAATTTGTCCCAATGACAAAACCCTTCAGGAAATCTAAGCGATGGTGGACCCAAGATCTGAATAACACCAAAGCCACACTGTCCAGACTGGAAAGAAAGGCCAAAAAACACCCAAACCCCCAGAACAAGGAAGCCCTCAGAAAAGCAAACAGAGCATGGACCGCGGCGGTCAGAAAGGCCAAACTCGAACAGAAACAGAAAGCTCTAGAAGAAGCAAAAGGTGCAGACATCTACAAGATCATCAACAAAGGACAGAGGAAGGAGCCAATAATTCCAAGCATACAAGGAGAAGAAACCTTCGCGGGCAAATGTCAAATCTTCAGAGACCAGCTCTTCCCCACAAATCAGACCTCTCCCTCCTCCTCTCTACCCCTCATCAGACACCCAACCTTCGATCTAAGCGACACCTTCGAACCCGTTAGTGCGGAGGAACTACTCAAGGCCATCAACTCCTGCCCGACCAACTCGGCAACAGGCCCCGACGGAATCTCATACCAACTGGTAAAAACGCTAATCAAGGCGAACCAACAACTGATAATCGGCATGTTCACGGCAATGCTAGAACATGTGGTCCAACCTGATAGGTGGAAGGTCGCCAAATGTATTCTGATCGCCAAGCCTGGGAAGAAAGACTACTCCCAAGCAAAAGCTTACCGACCGATCTCACTACTCCAATGCTTCAGCAAGGTACTGGAGAAAATCGTGGCATCAAGACTCTATACAGCAGGAGAAATCCTAGGTACACTATCACCAAACCAGTTCGGAGGGAGACCCACCATCTCAGCAGTCGACGCCCTCCTTCGAACCCTAACACCCATCCAGAGAAACCTCCTCATCAAGAAAACCACAGGGGTCAACCCAGATAGGCCGTCAATCCTAACAAACGATATTCAAGGTGCTTTCAACTGCGTCAGTCACTATACCCTTGAAAAAATCATGGAGCAACAGAAATTCCCACAGTACCTAACCAGGTGGTGCAAGGAGTTTAACTCAAACAGAACACTTCAGTTCCAATTCAAACACGAACTAGAAGATCCCAAACCCTTCTTATCAGGCCTCCCGCAAGGGTCCCCACTCTCCCCAGTTCTGTTCATGATCTATGCCGGGGTCATCACAGACTTCGAGCCCTCCACCAAGGAAATGGACACCTCATATATCGACGACGACGCCCTAGCTCAGATCGGGAAAACACCGAACTTCATCACCAAGAGGCTCAACGAAAGGATGGCCCAAAGAACAGAGAAAGCCGAACCCCTCAGCGTCAAATACGAGCCCGAAAAATCCGACCTGGTCTTCTTCAGGCCCCCTACCTCCTCCCTCTTCCAGCCTAAAAACACAGTGGAAATAGACGGAGTTACGGTACAACCCAAATCATGCCTAAAATATGTAGGTGTATGGATAGACACCACCCTCTCCTTCAAGCCTCATCTAGACGAAGCCTTATCGAGAGGCCTTAAAGTCCTCGGCAGAATCAAATCCCTCACCCAGCAGAAAAGGATCAAAATCAAAACCATTCATCATCTAGTCACTCAACTCTTCCTACCAACCATCCTGTGGGGCTCAGAAGCCTGGTGGATAGGAGCAGATCAAATCCTTCGAACCCTCAATCCTCTCTATAACGAAGCAGCAAGGACCATCACGGGCTTACCCAGATGGACCAAAACAGGCAAGCTTCTAAAAGAAGCAGGGATGGTTCCCCTTCCACTTCTACTTGATCATAAATCCCGCAAATACGGCACGAGTGTAATCACCTCCCCACTCTCATATCCAAACCACGAGACCCTAGTGTCCATTATCCCCGCAACCAAAAGAAATATCAAAGCCATGGGCTTAGATCGGATCGCCTCTCTTATGCTCCCATTTCAAACCGTGGGAAATATAAGGGACAGGTGGACCCAATATAAACTGCTAGAAGAGCGTACCCTGGAGGAATGGAATAATACATCACTCAAAGATCATCATCATCAAGCAAAAAACTCTCCCCCCTCGAAGCTGATAAAACTATCACTATCGAAAGCCAAATGGATCTTTCGTTTCCGGTGCCAAGTCACTAAATACGACAAAGACAGCCCGGACTCCCAACCACATGAATGCGTCTGTAGAGCAGAATTCTCAACAAAACACATCTTCATGGACTACCCAGCTCATAATTGCAATAGAAGGAAACTCATCGAGAAAATCCCCGGTCCTATGACATGGGAAAACTGGGTATTCTTAAACCTACGCCCAGCCCTGATTATGGACTTCGCGAAGGATACAAAATTGATGGATTGGTACGAACAGAATGAATACGACAAGGAGGAGGATTAGTACAGTTCTTTTCTTTCTTCTGCGATATTTGATATTAGATTTCGGCTTCGGCTTTTGTTGTTCGTTTGTTTTGTGTTTTTTGTTTTTGTTTTGTTTTTCGGTTTTGGTTTTTTGTTTTGTTTTTGTTTTGTTAGTTTTGTTTTTTCGGGGCGAGGGGGCGTGCGATAAGTCTTGTACTTCAAACAATATAAAGTTCATTCATTCCTATCCTTTAGTCAATACAAGTACTTTAGGACTCTTAGTCATCTGCCAAGCTGACCTCTCTGCCCTCTAGAGGACAGAAGGGATGCTTCTCGCCTCGCTTCGTTTCTCATTCTCATTCTCGTTTCGCTTCGTGACTGTCTCTCTCTCTCTTCCTCGTCTCCCTCAGCCTCGGTAGTGTACCTTGGCTTGTTTCCTCCAGGTCCTCGTCTCGCTCCATGATACAGTAGCTTCCAGGAGGTTCTATGGTGTGATGGATTTGTAAAATAATTAAGGGAGATGGTGGCGGAGAATTATGTGGTGTGGTTGCAGTGAACCTCTACAAGATTCTCTGAGTGAAGGAATGAGTCAGAACGGACTGGCAGGGGAGGATGTTAAATAGAACAGGAAGACTTTTCCTTTAGTTTTTTCTTTCTTTCTTCTCTGTCTCGTCTTCCTATTATCTCGGTATATAGGAATATACTCCTATTCTCTAATCCTGGTCCATGGGATCCTAGAACCTGGCTTCAGGATCCATTATAGCTTTCATCATCATTCTGATTGAGGTCTATCCGGTCTTCACTTCCCCTGCCTCTTGTTCCTCTTACCCTCGCCCTTGTCTTTGCCTTTGCCTTCGCTGGTATCTGTGCTTGTACCCGCCCAGCAGTACCTCTGTCTTCGTCGGTATCCTCGTTATCTGACTGTGTTTCTCGAGTCCTTCTGCGTCATCCTTGTCGATTTCTTTCCTGCGCTCACTTCATTTCGTCACACTGCAATTGTACCTACCTTTTGACCGCTAAAGTGGAGATATATATATGCAAAGTTAGGCTGACAGGTTTATGCTACACCAGTGATTAGAGGATGAAATAACGAAGTGACTCTAGCTCTGCAACCATCTCTAGTATTCCTCTTTGTATCAATAACCCTACGGTTGGTTCTAGTGGCTATATTTAGGAATGATTTCCAATGGGTTATAGCCTTACAGGAACTTGGTGTGGACCACCCTAGTGAAGACTGATCTAGTGCAGGCTGTGATGGAGTAACTCAAAGGCAGGGAGAAAGATGACAATGTTATGGAGCGGGGCGATGACAACAGCTCAGAGGGCCAAGGTTCACAACCGGGGCGGGACGAAGAGCGATGACGAAGACAGAAGCGAAGACGAGGACAAAAGCGAGACCGAGATGAGAACGAAGATAAGGACAAGAGAACTATGGTTCAGTTATGAGGTCACGTGACTATTGGCACTATGCCAAGTGAAGCTTAAGTAACTGATGATCCGTTTATTCCGTAGAGACAAGACAAGCCTAAAGACGAGCTAAATTAAACCCTATAGGTGAGGGTTGATAACAGGAAGAAGAAGTGAAGAGAGAAGAGAAAAGAAGAAAAAGAAGAAAGAACCATGACCACATATATATTCTAGTCCATACCCTTGCCCATTACGACTCACCATCTGTGTAACAGAAATCATTAGAAACCCAAAGAACCCCGAAGCCCAAAACCCGAACCGTAACTTATTCCTAAATATCTCTCCTCCCTTGTAGCTTGTGACACGCCATGATAGACAATGATGACGCAAAAGAACTCGAGGAACACAGCCAAGACAACAAAAACACTGACGAAGACAGAGATATTACTGGGCAGGCACAAGCACAGGCACCGGCGAAGGCAAAGGTAAGGACAAGGGTAAGTGAGGACCGGATGGACATCAACGAGAACGATGAGAAAGACTATGATAGATCCTGAAGTCAGGTTCTAAGATCTTCTGGACTATGATTAGAGAATAAGGATATACATCAGCAAATTCAATTTCTGACTGCAGTCTTCCAACAGTCTCCCAAGTCTCAGGAGAGTCTCCTGACACTCCTGAATACATTTTGAGTCTTCTGAGGCTCAGGAGACCTCAGGAGACAAATCAAGTCTTGCTGATAAGATAACATAACAGAGGGACATCACGCGGCATAGCAAGCTGTGCACGGAATAGGAATTAGTCAGGAGGTCTCTGACATTCTATGGGTTTCGATTACAAAGGTTCAGTTCAGGTTACTGTTCAAAAATGGGGGATAGGGAATAGGCTTGGTACTAAGGGTCTTGAGGTTCTATAGGTTTCTGTACAGGGTCTTGTGGATGAGTCATAGGTAGAATCTTAGGGTGTATCTTTATGGACTGCGCTCTCGATTATAGATAGCTTCTCTCCTTTCCTCTTCACGCAATCTTCCTATCTTTTAGTCAATACAATACCTAGGACTCTCAGTCATTGCCAAGCCGACCTTCTGGCCCTCTAGAAGATAGAAGGAAAGCTCTTCGCCTCGCTTCGTCTCTAGTCTCTCTGACTAGCTCTACCCTATTCCAGCCCCGCCTGTCTCGCCTCGCTTCACCTCATCTCGCTGTGCCTTGGTGGTATACGTTGGCTCGTTTTGCCCTCGACCCCGTCTCGCTCCGTGATAAAGACGAGACAGAGAGAAAAGAAAGAAAGAACTAAAGGAAAAGTCATCCCGTGCTATTTAACACTTCCTTGCCAGTCCGCCTCATGACTTACACATACCGACTCCTAGAACCTCATAGAAATCCATTGACCGTCACCTTCCCTATTCCTTCCCACTATCTTCCTGTTTACATTACCAATCTATCACGCCATGCAACCTCCTAGAATCTAATGACCACATTATCACCTCATCTCCGCCCATCCTCGCCTAACATCGCTCCTTCTATCGCAACCCTATTTCTGCTACCGAACTTTCAGAACTGATGCCAAAATGCCGGCACACAGGCGCAGAACTCTATAATGGCTAGGCTGCAGATGATTCTTGATCCTAGCTAAGTGAAATAGG
This sequence comes from Morchella sp. 2016-72, assembly GCA_024713865.1. Taxonomy (NCBI): domain Eukaryota; kingdom Fungi; phylum Ascomycota; class Pezizomycetes; order Pezizales; family Morchellaceae; genus Morchella; species Morchella sp. 2016-72. The sequence goes on along the minus strand of JAMJEY010000010.1, from coordinate 807,684 downwards.
ATGGGGTCGGGCCTAGGGGCGAGGGTAGAAGTGAGGACCAGGAACGGAGACAGGGACAAGAACAGAAACAGAGACAAGGACTGGGATAGGTTCGCTCAGGATATATTGAGTCAAGACTGTCGACGTCTTGGCATCAGCCCCGAGGATTTGGTAGCAGAAACAAGGTTGTGACGGAGGAGGGAATGTTAAGCGAGGATGGACAGGGGTGGAGAGATAGTGATGTCAGTAGCTTCTATGGAGTTCTATGATGTGATAGATTTGTAATGTAAGATAACGGAGATGGTGGGGAGGAATACGAGGTGTGGGAGCGGTGGATTTCAATGGGATTCTATGGCGTGATGGCAAGAGACATAGCGGACTGGCGAGGAAGTGTAAATAGCGTAGGAAGACTCTTTCTTTAGTTCTTTCTTGCTTTTCTCTCTGTCTCATCTTCCTGTTATCTCGGTACATAGGAATATACTCCTATTCTCTAAAGCCATAGCCCCTGAGATCCCAGAACCTGACTTCGGGATCTATCATAGTCATCATCATTATTCTCACCGAGGTCCATCCGGTCCTCACTTCTCCTACCTTCTGTCCCTCTTGTGTGGTTCTTGTCCTTGTCCTTGTCCTTGTCCTTGTCCTTGCCTTTGCCTTCACTAGTGCCTGTACTTGTGCCCGCCCGGCAAAATCTCTGTCTTCGTCGGTGTCCTCGTTGTCTGGCTGTGTTCCTCGAGTCCTTCTGCGTCATCCTTGTTGTCTTCCCCTTGTTCGGATTACTCCGTCACAAAGATAGATGCTGTGTGAATGCTCGGGCGAAGGAAGGCGACAATGACGCGACTCAGCTGATCAACAGCGAGCGGGAGCACCGACGAACGGCAGAATATCGGGCGAAGACAGAGAGCAAGAAAACAAAACGAAAGCAAGAAGGACAGAAGACAGAGAAAGTGAGGACCAGATGGACCTCAACGAGAACGATGATCGAAACTATGATAGATCCCAAAGCTAGGTTCTAGGATCTCAGAGGCTTATGGCTTTAGTAGGAGTAAATTCCTATGTACTGAGATAACAGGAAGACGAGACAGAGAGAAAAGAAGAAAGAACTAAAGAAAAGACTTCCCCTGCTCTATTTAACCGCTTCCTTCAGCAGCCCGCTATGACTCAGACCTTCATTCAGAGAAACCCGTAGAATCCTGCTGCAACCACACTTCGTATCCCTCCCCACCATCTCTTCTATTTACATTACAAATCCATCACACCATAGAACCTCCTGGAATCCTATGACGTCACTATCTCTCCACCTCCGTTCCTTCTCGCTTAACATTCCCTTTCCCGTTGTAACCCTGTTTCTGCTACCGAACTATCGGGACTAGTGCCAAGACGCCGGGACAGCAACCCAACCACCCATTCTCAGAGTACTTTGCCGAGTTCCAATGCTACGCTGCCCTCACCGGATTGGGAGAAGCTGCTAATGTGCAGGCCCTGATGAAAGGTCTGAGTGAGGAACTTACCAAGCCCATGGTCCATGAAGAGACTCCCACTACCGTCATTGAACTAACCACCATCCTCCAACATTTGAACAACAAACAGCAGATGATCACGGCTCGCTACCGCCCGTGCTATCAGACCTCCGCTCTAGCTGCTCGCCCTGCCGCCCGCTACTCTTCCCCAGCTGCCCCTGTACCTCCTGCCCCCTGTTGTCAAACCCCTGTCCCTCGCTATTCTGTTCCCGCACCTCCAGCCCCTTGCTACCAAGCTCCTACTCGTCCCAACCTACCTGCCGCAGCCCACCCGTTCTATACGCCCGGAGGAGTGGCTCCTATGAATTTGTCTGCAGGCTGTAACTGCCCGGACCTTCAGGAAAGAGAGGCCCATCGAGTAGAAAATAGGTGTTTTTATTGTGGCCAAGGAAGTCATCTCGTTAGGGGATGCTCGCAGGCGCCGGCTCCCAGGAATCCACGCCTCTAGATAGGAGGAGCTGCGGTGGATATTGAAGAAGAAGTAAAAAGGGAAGCTTTTAGCGATAAGGTGTTAAAAGATTTTTCCTTGGATTGAGTGGCTCACTCCAGGGACGGTTAAAGAATTTGTTTAAATTGTCACTTTCTGGGTTTTCGGTTTCAGAGAAGGATATGGGTGGGAATCAATTAGTAGTAATGTATTATCATGGCTCCGGCTTCTGCATCTCGCCTCCCGCCAAGACGCCTCTGAAACAGGGTTGTTGGATAATATCGGTTGATATCAGAAGCAGAGTGACAGGTTAGGATGGAACTCGGGTAATAGAACGTAAACACTAGCAAATATTGGGTAGGAATGGGATGGAATTAGGGTTCATCAGCAAACTCAACTTCTGACTGCAGTCTCCCAACAATCTCCCAAGCACCAGGAGAGTCTCCTGACGCTACTGAATACATTTTGGATCTCCTGAGGCTCAGGAGACCTCAGGAGACAAATCAAGTCTTGCTGATGTTATTGGGAATAGTATGAGTGGTACGGGAGTATAAGGGTTTCTATGGGATTCTATAATATGAGTCATCGGCGTGAAGGAATAGTTGTATGTATAGTACTTGTTCTTTCCTATGTTTCTGCCTCTCTAGGCAACGTCTTCTTTCTGTTAGCAACATCAGGAAGACTTCATTTGTCTCCTGATGTCTCCTGAGCCTCAGGAGACTCAAAAAATATCCAGTGGTGTCAGGAGAGTCTCAGGAGACTTGGGAGACTGTTGGGAGACTCTAGTCACAAGTTGAGTTTGCTGATGAATATAATACTTGGCTTCGGCCCTCCTGTTTCTGCCTGACCCTGAACCGGAACCTGTCCCGACTCCAGTATATCCTGAGCTGATCCTATCCTATCCTGATCTTTCCCCGACTCTGTTCCTGACCCAACCACGCCCCGTTAGACTACGTTGCCTATCGTCTTTTGCTCCCGATACACACTATAACTTCCAACCCTGATCCCACATGGGCACTACCCTTGACAGAAGCCCAGTTCAACGATCAATATAAGGAGGACTCCACTCTTCTATTCCAACATCTTTCACACCTAGTGGCCAATCAACGTACCCAATGAGACCAACCCTGTACACAAGTAGCTAACCTGACGGTGGAAAGATATACTGCCATGACTGCCCAACGAGTTGCTGGAGGCCAAGCCTCCGTCATTCCCGAACTCGAACAATACATAGTCAGTCTGGAACGATAGCTGACGGAAATAAGCTAACTAAACGCTCTGCTTGGCACCCAATCCACTCCCCCTACCGCTCCTCCTGCTCCTCTCCGATAGGTTCACTTTGAAGCTCCTCTACCTCCAGTTGCTCCTCCTCCTGCCCCCCCTGTAGCTTCTCCAGTCGCATCTGCGGCCGCTCCTACCTCTCGCTCAAAAAAGCTCCCCGATCCACTGAAGTTCAACTGCAAGAGGGAGGAGCTTCACCCCTTTGTTACTCAACTTCACCTCAAGATACTCGCCAATCATGATCAATTTCCTGCTGCCCAAGTCCATCTCTATCACAGGGTGAAGCGAGGACAAGGACGAGACCGGCTAAAGTATACCACCAAGTCACTACGAAACGAGACGAAGCGAAACGAGGTGAACGAAACTAGGGTGAGGCAGAAGCCTGCGTGAGGGACTGAAGACGAGGCGAGGTGAAGAGTGTCCCTTCTGTCCTCTAGAGGGCAGAGAGGTCGGCTTGGCAGATGACAAAGAATCCAAAAATATTGTATTGACTAAAGGATAGTAAAGTTGCGTAAAGAGGAAAGGAAAGAAGCTATCTAAAAGCGAGAGTGCAGCCCATATATATACACCCCAGAATCCTCCCCATGACTCATCCGCGAAACCCTGTACAGAAGTCCATAAAAGCCCCAAGACCCTTAACACCGAACCTATTCCTTATTCCCTATTCCTGAACTATACCTCCGAACCGAACCCCTGTACTAGAAACCCGTAGAACATAGAAGACCACCTGACTAACTCCTCTTCCCGCACTCTACCTAGCTTGCTTCATGCCGTGATAGTCTCGCCTATGCCATCAATCTCCTCTCTGGTCATGCCATTGCCCAGGTGATACTGCTTGTTGCTTGGAGATGAATCGATTTAGAGGATACCGAAGCCCTCATTACCATTCTGGAAACAGCTTTCAGGAACACTGACCAAATCGCCACCACCGAACGAGAACTCGAACACCTAACCCAAGGGGGTCGAGACTTCTCTACCCACTTCGCTGAGTTCCAACGTTTGGCTGCTGAAGTCAAGTGGAATGATGAAGCCAAGAAAAATGCATTAACCCAATGTCTCTCTCGGGAGCTTTGATCCGACATGATACATCATGATGTCCTAGCCTCCACCTCTGAATATGCCCTCTTGCTCCAGAAGTTGGACAATACACTCCGAGATGCTTGCGACAGAGAGCGCTCCTCCCCCTTCGTCGCTCATCAACCATTTGCTCCCTCTGCCCCTGCTCGTGCTCCGGCCTCCCCTGCTGCTGCCCCCACTCCTCACCTCTCCTATTCTCTAGGTGGTGCGGCGTCAATGGATCTCTCCGGTGCCCGCTACCCTCAATGCCGTGGCTCCATTACCCCTGCTGAGTGGGCCCGCCGTGCTACCCAAGAACTCTTTATGTATTTTGGAGGTACTGGGCATTTTGCCACTAAATGCCCTGTTCGTCCTGTTGCTCATCCTGCTCGTTTTGCTACTACTTCTGAGGTTGGTGTACCTCCGGTTATGTCTGGGGCCGGTGCGCCCCCTGCTGTTAACAATGCTTCTCGTCCTTCTGCTTCGCCGGGTTATGCTTTTGGATTTCCCTTTGGCTCTTTTTATTTTCCTTCTGGTTCTGTGTGACGGAGTACCACGAGGCAAAGTACAAGGCGACAATGATGACACAAAAGGACTCGAAGAATACAGCCGAGCAACAATGACACCGACAAAGACAGAGGTACTATCGGATGGGCACAAGCACAGGCACCAACGAAGGTAAAGGTAAAGGCAAGGACAAGAGCGAGAGGAACAAGGGGCAGAGAAATTGAGGACCGGATGGAGCTCGGCGAAAACGATAATGACAACTATGATGAATCCCGAAGTCAAGTTTTGGGGTTCCCAAAAGCTATAGCTAGAGAATAGGAGTATATTCCTATATATCGATATAACAGGAAGACAAGACAGAGGGGGAAGAGGGGAAAGAACTAATGGAAAAGGCTTTCCGCGCTATTTAACTTTCTCCCCCGCCAGTCCGCTATAACTCATACTTTTGTCCATTGAAACCCATGGAAACCTATTGCATCCTTACCTCATATTCTTCCTCCACCATCTTCTCTAATTATATTACAAATCCCACACGTCATAGAATCTCCTAGAACCCGATGACGACACTATCTCCCCATCCCTATCCTTCTTCGCTTAACATTCCTTCTTCCGTTGCAATCTTGTTTCTGCTACTGAACCCTGGGGACTAGTGCCAAGACGCCGGAACAATTGCTATCTTTCTGCATGCGTTGTTATATCTCGCTAGACACTGCGATAATATTACAGCGTGACGCAATACTAGTTGAAGTGCGGGAAGAGGAGTTAGTCAGGGGTTCTCTTATGTTCTAGTGGTTTCGGTTACAGGGGTTCAGTTAGGGGTTACGGATTCAAGAAGCGGAAAGGAGGTATGGGTGCGGACTTAAGGTTCCCAGAATTCTATGGGGTGCTTTACAGAGTTTCACGGATAACTCAACAGGTAAACTATGGGTTGTATTTATAGGAACCTCACCCTCACTAGTGTCCCATCGTCTTGACATCGATCCCGGGAGTTTGGTAATCGAAGGGCTGTCGCAATCAATAAGAAAATACCAAGCGAGGAAAAGTGGAAGTGGAATCATGTTGTCGTCATCTTTCTCTTTGAGATTCGGTTGCACGATTGGATTTGTAATGTAATTAAGGGAAATGATGGAAACAATGGCGAGGTGTACATCAGCAAGATTCATCAGCAAACTCAACTTCTGACTGCAGTCTCCCAACAGTCTCCCAAGTCTCCTGAGAGTCTTCTGAACCTCTTGGATATTTTTTGAGTCTCCTGAGGCTCAAGAGACCTCAGGAGACAAATCAAGTGTTGCTGATGTTTTACAAGTCTCAGGAGACTCCAGTCACAAATGGTAAAACTTGCTGATGTAGTGGCAACAGGATTCTTTGGGTTTCCATGTATTGATGTATGAGTCATAATACATCGTTGGAACAGGATGTTAAATAGCGGAGAGAGACCTTTCCTTTGGTTCTTTCTTTCTTTTCTCTTTGTCTCATCTTCCTGTTATTTCCGTACATAGGAATATACTCCTATCTTTTAGAATAGCCTAGTCCACGGGATCCGAGAACCTGACTTCGGAATCATTCATAGTTTTCATCAGCGTTCTCGTTGAGGTCCATCCGGTCCTCACTCTCCCTGCCTTGCTTCTCTTATGCCTCTGCTCTTGCTTTTGCTCTTGTTGGTGCCTGTACTTGCGCCTACTTGAGATACCTCTTGTTTTTGTCGGTGTCATCGTTCTTCTGGCTGTGCCCCTCGAGTCCTTTTGCGTCATCATTGTCGTCTTCTACTTTGCTTCGAGGTACTTCGTCACAGCTTGTAGATAATTTCTTTCCTTCCTTCTTCATGCAACTTTCTTATCCTCTAGTTAATACATACTTTAGGAGCCTTTAGTATCGCCTCGCTCAGTCGTTGTGCTATGGCAGTACTACCCGTCTTCTATTAGTATCTTCGTCTTTATTGTTTCGTTCAAAAATGTTTGTGGACCTTGTGCTCAAAGATTCTCCTCCTCAATTAATTCCACTCGGCTATAGCTCTGCTTTGATTGTGTATCTTGGCTCCTCTCATCCTCGTCTTCACCTCGCTCCATGATAGAAAACATCAGCAAACACAACTTCTGACCACAGTATACCAATAGTCTGCGAAGTTTACTGAGAGTCACCTGAACCTCCTAGATATTTGTTACGGGGTGGGGCTGGGGAGACTAAGCGAGGGCAGATTATAGCAGAAGCAGGGTCGGGCAGAGAGTCCACAGAGAGTCTCTGATTTCAGCGTACACTCGGAGACACCAGTATATGACTCGGATAGCGGACATACACGGGGTAGGACAAGGACGGGAGGTTAAAGGATTAGCCGAGGCAAACGGGTTCAGAACACAGTGAGACCGAGGGGCATAATTGATAACGAGTTGGGGGAAAGAGTAGATAATCAAGTATAGTATATTTGAAACTAAATAAAACTCAGAGAGAGACTTGAAGATGAGAAACCCAAAGTAAAGGGAAGATGTGACGGAGTAACCCAGACTCAGAGAAAGAGAGGGCAATGGTGACGCAGGAGAGCTCGAGGAACACAGCCGGCCGACAAGGACACCGATGAAGACAGAGATACTGCCGGGCGGGCACAAGCACGGGCATCAGCGAAAGCAAAGGCAAAGGCAAAGACAAGAGCAAGAGCCCGGGCGAGGACAAGAGGCAGAGAAAGTGAGGACCGGATGGACCTCAACGAGAACGATGATAATAACTATGATCGATCCCGAAGACAGGTTCTAGGATCTCAGGGACTATGGCTTACAGAATAGAAGTGTATTCCTATGTACCGAGATGATAGGAAGACGAGATAGAGAGAAAAGAAAGAAAGAACTAAAGAAAAGATTCCCCCCGCTCTATTTAACATATCCCACCACTATTCCGTTATGACTCACACCTCCATCCATAGAAACCCATAGAATCCCGTCGTCACCATACCTCGTATTCCTCCCCACCATCTCTTCTATTTATATTACAAATCCATCACACCATCGAACCTCCTAGAAACTAATGACGACACTATCACCTCACCTCCGTCCATCCTCGCTTAATATCTCTCCTTCCGTCGCAACCCTGTTTCTGCTACCGAACTCTCGGGACCGATGCCAAGATGCCGGGATAGAAGATAACAGGACGTTGCCTAAGAAAAGAAGGAAAGGAAAGACAAAAGAAATCCCAGCCCATATATAAATCGTACCGATCCTTCGGTTACTAATCCGTACCATGGAAACCCATAGAAGCCCAAAGAGAGAAAGACCCTTGCTCTCAACTGATTACCATACTAAACCCCAATAGTCCTTACCCAAAGAATCCTGGCCTGATTACTAATCCTTCTAACCATTCCCTAGCACCTGTGATGTGCCGTGACAATAATTTTTGAGTCTCTTGAGCCTCAGGAGACATCAAAAGACAAATCAAGTCTTGCTGATGACCTCCGGAAATAGAGTTTATTTAACGAACGCCCTAAACATCCTGAGAACCTGGAGCCTCTGGGGAAGCCTCAAGGCTTGCTAATGTTCTCATACTAGTATGCGATAATCCCAACCTATTACAGAGCGAGACAAGGACAAGGACGAAGGGGCCAAGGTATACGACTGAGGTGAGGCGAGGCGATATGGAGTAAGCTGAGGGACAGAGATCAGGCACAGTGGGACAAGGAGACTATGAACGAGACGAGGCGAAGAGCTACCTTGTATTCTTTAGAGAATAAGAGAGGAGGCTCAGTGATATGTCCCAGTGTTTTAGCGTCGTTTCTGAGAGTTCGGTAATAGAAACAGAGTCACAACGGAAGAAAGAATGTTAAGCGAGGATAGATGAAGGTGGAAGGATGATATCATTATCAGGTTCTAGGGGATTCGATATCGTGGGGCATTTGTAATATAGATAAGAAGATTGTGGGAAGGGATAGGGATGGTGGCGGTCAATAGGTTTTCTATAGGATTCCATGGGCTGTTGTATAAGTCATGATAGGACATATGAGAAGGGGGTTAAATAGCTAGGGAAGACTTTTTTTCCTTTAGTTCTTGCTTCTTTTCCTCTCTGTCTCGTCTTCCTGTTATCTCGATACATGAGAGTATACTCTTATCTCCTAGTCATAGTACACAGGGCCCCAAAACCTAACCTCGAGATCACCAACAGCTCTCGCTACCGCTCTCGTTGAGGTCTATCCGACCCCCACCCTCCCTGTCTCGTGTTCTCTTTGTCTTTGTCTTTGCCGGTGCGTGTGCTTCTGCCTGCCCAGCCTTTCTTCTCTGTCTTCGTCGGTGTCCTCATAGTCTGGTTGTGTTCCTCGAGTTATCTCTGCATCATCATTGTCGTCGTCTTTCCCGTGTCCGAATTACTCTATCACATAATGGCTAAAAGCCCTAAAGTATTGTATTGACTAATGGATAGGAATGTTGTATGAAGAGGAAAGGAACGAAGCTATCTACAAGTGAGAGCGAAGCCCTATATACATCAGTAAATTCAACTTCTGACTGCAGTCTCCCAACAGTCTCCTAAGTCCCCTGAGAGTCTCCTGAACCTCCTGGATATTTTTTGAGTCTTCTGAGGCTCAGGAGACATCAGGAGACGAATCAAGTCTTGTTGATGTATATCCCGTGATTCTATCCAATGATTCATCCATGAAACTTTGTATAGAAACCGATAGAAACCCCAAAACCTTTAATACCGAGTCTATATCTTATCTCCTATTCCCAAACCATAAGCCCGAACTGAACTCCCACAATCGACATCCATAGAATATAAGAGAACTCCTGACTAACTACTCTTCTTGCACTTCGCCAATCTTGCTCCACTCCGTGATACAACCTTTTGATTTCTAGTCCTTAATCACGGCATACTACGGACTACGGCAGAGGGAAGGTTATTGAAGGATGGGTCATGGACATAAAGGTTTTTCTTGTTAGGCTATGAGGTTTTCTATGGTTTCCATTACACGAGCTTATGAGTTAGGAATGTACAGGGATGGGGAGGAGAATATATATATGGAGCTACAGATCTTCTCTTTATTCTAATCCATTCTTTCTTTCCTTATATGTTCTTTCTATTATCACCCTCACTGTTTAGCTCTCTTTGTGACGGAATAACTTGGAGGCAGAGAAAAAGACGATAATGATGACGCAGAAGGATTCGAAAAATACAGCTAAGACAATGAGGACACTGATGAAGACAGAGACACTATTGGACGGGTACAAGCACAAGCACCGGCGAAGGGAAAGGCAAAGGCGAGGACAAGGGGAAGTGAGGATCAGATGGACCTCAACGGGAACGATGATGAAAGCTATAAGGAATCCCGAAGTCAGGTTCTGGAATCTCAAGAACTATGGCTAGAGAATAGTAGTGTATTCCTTTGTACCGAAATAACAGGAAGATGAGACAGAGAGAAAAGAAAGAAAGAACTAAAGGAAAGGTCTTTCCGTGGTATTTAACATTCTTTCCCGACAGTCCGCTCTGACTCATTCCCTCACTCCGAGAATCCCATAGAAATCCACTGAAACTATACCACGTAATCCCCTCCACCATCTCCCTTAATTATATTACAAATCCATCACGCCATAGAACCTCCTTGAAGCTACTGACGTCACCATCTCCCCATTTCTGTCCATTCTCGCTTAACATTCCCTCCTCCGTCCCAACCCTGTTTCTGCTATCGAACTATCGGGACCGATGCTAAAACATCGGGAAACTCTTGTACTTCATATATTGGTTAGTCTACAACCATTCTAGGAGCCTTACTTATTGCTAAAACCTTACTTCTGTCTCTTAAGAGACAGAAGAATACTCTTAGCCCCTGCCTCGTCTATAATCTTCATATCTCGCTTCGTTTTGTTTTCGTTCGCCCGTTCTCATCAGTAAGACTTGATTTGTCTCCTGAGGTCTCCTGAGCCTCAGGAGACTCAAAATGTATCCAGGAGTGTCAGGAGACTCTCCTGAGACTTGAGAGACTGTTGGGAGACTGCGGTCAGAAGTTGAGTTTGCTGATGCTCATATGCAAGACTTGATTTGTCTCCTGATGTTTCCTGAGTTTCAGGAGACTCAAAATGTATCCAGGAGTGTCAGGAGACTCTCCTGAGACTTGAAACAATATTGGGAGACTGTAGCCAGAAGTTGAGTTTGCTGATCTTTGCCTATGCTCCTCAAATGCCGTCTTGCTCACTCGCTTTTAGAATATCGTATGTCTTCGCCGTTTTTGATACAATACCAAGCACACACAACTCTCGCCGCCTCGCTTTGTCGTTGCGCCCTCGCGCTTATGAGTATGCTTCTTTTAGATCTTACTCTTCTCTCACCGCTCAAATCCTCTTCTCTTCTCTTCATCTACATGAAAATAGATGGTGGCATATAAATGAAGATACAGAGATAAATGCATAGAGATAGAGGCATGGAAATAAAGATGAAGGTTTAGAAATATAGAAGTCGAGATAGAGGCATAAAGCTGAAGGTACAGACCTGGAGGTGTAGGAGTTGTAGAGATGGGAGGGGTGTTTGCTATCTGCTAATTCCTAACCCTAACCCTCAAAAACTTATTAAATTTCCTAATGCCTATATTAAATACATGCCTCAATCAAAAGACTATTAATTCAGTCCTATTCGGCTCTAATTATGTGCCAGATATCAGTATTACCAGGCTCAATTAAGCCCTATTTTGGTAAAAGGGCTATGGCAGGCTTTTTTAGGCCCCGGGGCATGAAACTGGACGGGTGATACATACTACATGTACTAACACCAGGTTGTGTGGAGTACCGCAAAAACTCGAAAAATTGGCTATCCCCGGCCAGGGACTACCTTCTTCACGATTGGCTGAATGGCGTAGATCAGGTCTGCTTATAGTAATTTTGATTTCATATGCATAGCCAATTTTTCGAGTAATGGCGGTAGTAGTATAGTTCGGCTTTACCTGTTCGTAAGCAGTCAGTATAGGTCGTCCGACCACGGGTCCACCGGCGTGCCTAGATACCATAACGTAAGGGGAGCCATGCCGATTTAAGAAAAGCGTCTTTCGACGAAGGAGGAACCCGTTAGGCCGGATCATCTATTAGAGGAGTCTCGATTCGAGTCCCTACTCGTCATCACATCAGCAAAACTTCTATTTCTCTTGTGTTCCGTTTTCTCCTCTTCCCTTCCTCTTTTGCTTTTCTTCCTTTCTCAACTTCGGTACCGGTTTCTTCAGCATCACTGGTAAATACCGCGTTACTTTCTCGCATCATCCTTCGCTCTTAGTATCAGCAACTTCGATACTTCCGGTTATTTGTCCGTGTTGTCTCTGCCTCCTTCCGCACCCCACAATCGCATTGCGACCCCTCCAAATTAAAGTTGTAATCCCGCCATTTGCATTCCCCTCTTTATCTCTCAAGGATTTATTTACAAGTGATCCACCTGCCAAATATCTTTATAGTTCGGACAAGACGTTTCCGTCATTCCTTTTCAAGCATACCCTCCGGCCTTTGCTAGGGGTTTCCGGTGCCATTACACTTCTAAAGTCTCACCAGCAAAAATCAACACGCAATTCAAACCCATTGTTTGGCAAAAGATCTTCAATGCATAGCAAAGTCGTTAGTAAGTTTGTTTTTTCTTAGGGTTGATTGCTATTTCACTGAGCATATGTTGATTTTATACTTTTTATACTACAGTTATTGGGTATGATTTTCTTACCCCGCCATCACGATATCACAGTCTCTAATTTTTTTATTTTTCTGTACAGTTCGGGCCCTGCAGCCCACACAGCCGCAGTTTACCTAGCTCGTGCAGAATTGAAGCGTTTGTCCCCCCGTTGAAGTTCGCTTTCGACTGACTAAATAACTAACATTGACCCCATTCAGCGGTTATGTATGAAGGAATGCTAGCAAACGGCATTGCTCCTGGTGGCCAACTAACTACAACGACTGATGTTGAGAACTACCCTGGCTTTCCGAAGGGGATCGGTGGCCAAGAACTCATGGTATGGATCCCATTGATCTCAACCCCGGGCACCGCAAGTAGCTTACAAGATGCTCGATAGGATGCCATGAGAGAACAAAGCTCAAGGTTCGGGACTGAAATAATTACAGAAACCGTATCCAAAGTTGATTTATCTGAACGACCGTTCAAGTACTGGCTTGAGTATAATGAAAATGTGGAGCCCCACACTGCCGATACTCTTATCATTGCGACTGGTGCGTCAGCGCGACGACTTAACCTTCCTGGGGAAGAAAAATACTGGCAAAACGGAATTAGTGCTTGTGCTGTCTGCGACGGGGCTGTACCAATATTCAGGAATAAACCTCTAGCCGTCATTGGGGGTGGTGATTCAGCTGCAGAGGAAGCGATCTTTTTAACCAAATATGGAAGCAAAGTCACCGTTCTGGTGCGCAAGGATAAACTTAGGGCATCTAACATTATGGCCAAACGTCTTTCGGCGCATCCGAAGGTTGAAATTTTATATAATACCGTGGCCATAGAGGCAAACGGGGACGGGAGTCTTCTACAACACCTTATGATCAAGAATGTTGTGACAGACGAGATAAGCAGGCTGCCTGCCAACGGGTTGTTTTACGCTGTCGGGCATGAGCCGGCCACTGCCTTGTTTAAAAATCAAATCGCTACCGATGAAGACGGATATATTAAAACAACTCCTGGTACGTCATACACCAGTGTCAAGGGAGTTTTTGCTGCCGGTGATGTCCAGGATAAGCGGTATAGGCAGGCAATCACAAGCGCAGGTAAGTCTTTTTATAATACTAGGCTCGATACTTGCGTCTCCTAACTTGAGTTTAGGCTCAGGATGTATTGCTGCTCTGGAAGCCGAACGACTACTGGCAGAAGAAGAAGAAACTGCCTCGGAACCCATGTATGTTTTAAGCTACCTCTTCTGATCAAACGACCAAGCCTAAATTTCTTTGTGGCTAATATATGACGTTAGTATCGAAGCAAAAAAGAGCGAGGTCAACGGGGCTGCGCCACAATACAAAACCAATCCTATGATTTGAGGAGCGGAACGCGGAACCTTTTCCTTGGTCTTGGAACAATATCGGATCTTGTATAGACTAGGTCGTCGGTGGATGACCTATCAAGCCAGTTGTATAAGAAAGAAAAGGCAACCATATCTTTTAGGGCCTGCCTTATCTCAACTCTTTCTTTCATCTTGCATATTCCCCTCCGTTATATTTATGTAGAAACCTTTCCGTAGGGGCTCAATAGATGTATCTGTAGGGGAGAGATGGGAAACCTCTTAGAATTGAAACGTGGTGTCATTAGATGTTGCTCTTTGATGAAAAAAGAGATCATGTAGTACTAGTGAACGGAATCTTGAAATAGGTTTACAAGGGAAAAGAATACTCGTGGGGGAAGCTTTAGAATATGTACTTGTAGGCTTGTACTCAAACCTAACACGATAGGCGCTCAACATACGCGAATTACACTGTAGGACAAAGGATATAGTATAGGGGGTAACTACCATTTATAGGACTACGGAATTTAGTGACGGGTGCCGGGTCAGGTTGGTATTGGAGGGGGCAGATTGTTGCATGTACTAATACCGTACTCTTACTGGATTGCTAATGTATTAGTAGTGATCTAACCCCTCTTTTTGGTGCTATATGGAAACGTCGGAGATTAGTACATGTAGTTAAGAGGGTATCCCTATTTGTAACCAAAAGCTACGTTTGGATTCTGCTCCATCAGAAATCACTCGGTCGCTCTAATTACGTACATAGAACACAAGTCAATGTGGGCGATCTCCAGATCACGTGCAAACCCTTTAAGTCAACAATACGCTTGTTGGGTTCACAAGGGATTGTAAAAATTCTTGGCTGGGATCTGACAATTGCAAGCGATAGCTTCTAGAACACAACGGTATGCATGGTCGATCCTAAGCCACGACGAGTCTTATTTCATATTCTCTTTTCCTGCCCTCAGTCTCCTTGTCTCGTTTCTCCTCGTCTCGTTTCTCCTCGTCTCGTTTCTCCTCTCTTCACAATTATCTGCGGCTATTACTCTTCATCCAGCGCTAAGTTCCTACATTTACTCATCCCTCATTCCATATTTTGGTGGAGTTGTTTTTTAGACATCCTAAGCAATGAATACTTCAAGGCGGCTCTTGAACCCAGCAGCCCAGCGATCCTTCGTTCTTGCTTCAGGTAAAATAATATCACTCAATAATTACCCAATACAAGTATTCACTGTTTTTGACAATGTGTATAAGCCAACCGTGGTCCGCTTCAACATATCATTGGGATATCTGCTAGCCGACAGTTCCTAAGGTCCCGGATTGCTCACGACCGCCCAGGGTACCTCCTATTTACCTCCCAGCGATTTTTCACTACAGACACTTCTACTCCCAGTAGTAACACTGTTATACCACCCCCTGGTTTTAATGCTCAAGAGGCTAGGATGCCATTGGCTCAAGATAAATCTCCAGAAAAGGTACCTCAAAGTGAAACGACCACCCTACCAACGGCTGTGAAATTGGAGGGCATAGAGACTACTTCAGCAAGGTCAGATATCATGGATGGAAAGGAGGTTACTACAATGAATGGAAAATCTCCTGAGAAGAAAAAGGAGGAGAAAAAGACTGTGTGGCAAAAAGTTAAACACGGGGTGCAGCACTTCTGGGATGGGACAAAACTTCTTGGTGCCGAGATCAAAATTTCGTCAAATCTAGCGCTGAAAATGGCAGCAGGCTACGAACTTAGCCGCAGAGAACGTCGTCAGGCATGTACCGCATGACCCAAACGCTTGGCCTTCACCATTGCTAACGTTTTTGACACAGCTTGAACGTACGGTTAAGGATTTAGGTCGTCTCGTGCCTTTCTCTGTTTTTATCATCGTGCCTGCCGGGGAGCTTTTCTTGCCCCTTGCCCTCAAGATATTCCCAAACTTACTTCCTAGTACATATGAGGATCAAAAAGCAAAAGATCTGAAGTCTAGCAAGCTTCGCTCGACCCGCAAGGATGTCTCAAACTTTTTGAGAACAACTATGCGTGAAGGTGGAATTCAACTAAGCGCTAGGACAAGGCAAAGAGAGGAATTTGCACAATTCTTTCAAAAGGTGTTTGTTTATAAACCCATATAAAAATAAGGACGATGTCTAATTCTACTTAACAATTAGATTCGGTCTAGCGGAGAATCCCCCAGCCATGAAGATGTAATCAAAGTTTGTAAGATCTTTCGTGATGATCTCACTCTTGATAACCTTTCAAGAGCTCAGCTTGTGGGCATGTGTCGGTACATGAATCTAAACACATTTGGTACGGATGCGATCCTTCGGTATAACATCCGTCACAGAATGCGACAGATCAAACGTGATGACCGTGCCATCTCCTATGAAGGGGTGGATTCATTGTCCGTGCCAGAATTGCAAACTGCCTGTGCATCCCGGGGAATACGCACCCACGGAGTTAGCCCAGGGAGACTAAGGGACGATCTCAATACGTGGCTTGAGCTTCGTCTAAAGCATGGACTCCCATCTACTCTCCTAGTGCTATCCAATGCATTTATGTACCAAGGAAAGGATAGTGAGATCGAGTCTCATTATGATGCGTTGGTTGCTGTCTTGAGCAGCATTCCGGAAGAGCTTTATCATGAAATTGAGTTGGAGGTTAATACTGCAGAGGGGGCAGCAACCAACAAGCAAAGGTTAGAGGTTTTGAGGGAGCAGCAGGAACTCATCGAGGAAGAGAACGAGCAGCGGTCAGCGGGTGAATCTGTTTCTAAAAGGAATGTGAAGGACGACCAAGATATCGACGAGAAAGAGGAAGACAAGAGGGCCCCTGAATAAGCTAGCAATGCAGAATCATCCTGTACAGACAAGGTAAGATTTTCTTGAGAAAGGCAATTAGCCCGGCATTTTGTGAATTATCCATACTGTACTTATTCACTAATCAACCTTTCTACTCTAGATGTGATCTGGGCGAAGTCAAGTGTATTCAGCCATCCCAGAGTATACAGGTTATTTAGATTGGGTATAAACTTGCATACTGGAGTTGTAAATATAGAATTTAGAGTAAATTAGGTGAAATAGACTTGTATTCCTTGAAATAGAGCGAGGCATGCGCACCCACATAACTCACAACTAGATGTATTGAATGGAAGTCTAGATGTGCAAGGTGAAAACTATAAGATACACATCTAGGAACAGGGGCTACAAGTAACTAGCAAGGCAAACCATATCATTTGGAAGAGACGGTTTTAAGCCTGATTTCCAGATTTTCCGTAACGCGGTTTACCTCCATTTGCTTTCTGGCCAAATTCTCATGGGAAGACTGGTCGGATTGTAGTTTTAAAAAGGATTCTGCGCGATTCGAGTCATCGTCCCCCATGTTCGTCGACGGAGTACTTGTAGGAAAGTTTGGAGAAACAAGATTTAATGCATCGGTCGAAGTCTAAAGAGCAAAGACGGAAAGTAAGTACAAGAGTCTTCATATGTCCGTGGGGTCAATTACGACGGTTTTAAGACTCGTAAGATCGGCAAGAACCTCCGCAAGCTTCATAATGTCGTGATTGTGGAAAACGGGGAAGAGAGGAAACTGGACAAAACTGTTTTTGGGGTAGTTTGAAGGTTACGACAAGAAAGAGTTACCGAAAACTTTTTTTCGCCGAGATGCTGACTCCCCGGCCCCCCAAAACCGGGAAACCTTAATCAATTCCGACGAACGTAGAGATTGTGTAAAGATCCGAATCTCCTTTCTTTTGGTACAACGGAAGATTAAAAGAAGAATACTAGAAAGTACCACCCGATTATCTCTTCATATTTATATTTGACTTCACGGCACGTGACCTCTTTCTTTTGAAAAAAGAAGTTTGTGCAGTCATTGGGTGGACTATGGTATTAAACACCCATCACCTAACAAATTCAGAAAAATCAAAATTCCAACTCAAACCAAAGTATTATGGAGAAAGAAAAATAAACATATACTTTAGCGCCAGTTCGGATATTTCTATAAGTTTTATTTTGAGTACTAGTACTGCGGCAGGGTTTTGAAAAGACTTAATTTGGGAAAGAGTATTAATTGAACCCAAAAGGGTGAAAATGATAATGTTTGATGCCCAATTTTTAAGGGTCTTTTGGAAGAGAATCTTATACGGAGGAAAAGAGTTGTCAAAAACTGTAAGTTGAGGCTTGGAGATATTACGTTCTTCCCCTTCATCTCAATACCTTTATTTTCACACCCCGCTTGTGACGGAGTAACTGGAACGTAACGTTATAGATGGTAATAACTTGAATGATATAGAAGGGCTTGAGGGGTACAGCCAGGAAAAGCAGGGGGACTAGGTGGGCTTAAGCACAGGCATTGACGAAGATAAGGGCAAGGATAGAGGCAAAAGAAGCACGAGACAGAAACAGTGAGGATCAGATGAACTTCAATCTGAACGAAGAGAGAGACTATGAACTTCCTTGTTACTGTAGGTGGATTCCGAAGTCATTTGGGCTATGGCATGATAGATGATAATCCTGACTGAGTATTTAACCATTACGCTCAGCGACAATAAGACGATGTCTGCAGACTCAAAGTTTCTAGCTCACTGGTCTTCCAGACACTAGCAAAATAGTAGATTCATCAGTCAAGATTTCCAATGAATAGTTCTTTTGCCTTAGTTGATTAGAAGGCTCATATTTCCACAGCAGGTAGAGAACCTCCTTGTAGTAAGTTTTCTACCACCATACCAACTGATTTTTAACAATGACCCTTCATAAATAATGAACCTCATATGTACTTATACATAATATGGTTTTATATATGTCCGTTATAGTAGAATACAAAGTCTTTATCTACGAAAACATACTTTGCAGAGCGATTATCAATAAAGACATATGATATAATAAATAAATCTCTCGTTTAAGAGCTGGAACAAATCTAATAGAGCTCTATCTCTATTAATCAAAGATTTAAAAAACAAGAGTATGATAGAAGATGGAAGTTAGGTTTAGACCGTAAAGATTCATCTTGGTAGACTTAGAAGTCTTCTTCCACTTGTAACTACCTATAATAATGAGAATAATCAGAACATTTGGACGGAAATAAAAATGAGTTGTTATACTCAAAATATCCCCATCTATTGCCTCTAATGTTCTTATTAAGTTACTATGAAACTCTATCCTGAAGTGATAGGAGTTTCTCTATTAGTCTGCTTCTCTGTACGGGCTAGCAGATATTTTCAACTCTAGAGCTAATATCTTTAGTATCTCGCTCAGCCTCCCACACCTGACCTTCTGTCAAGATGTCTTCAAAACAAGCATTGAACGGTATGGCCGATGTCAAGCAAAGCGAAAGGATTAGAAAGCGAAAGATGGGCCATAATTTAAGTCACAGAACGCTGAAAGAATCATGGGATGGAGGTGTTAGTATCGGGAATAGTATGGATAGCTGAGAGAGATGTTTAAGTCTATAGGTTTCTATAGGTTTCTTTAGACAAGATATGAGTCAACGAAGGAGAAGATAACTGTAAATATAGAAATCGATCTTTTCTATCTCTTCGCCTCTCTAGGCAACGTCTTTTTTCTATTAGTAATCGATATCCTAGGCCTTGGCCTTTTGTTTTCGCCTCATCCCTGAACTTGAACCTGCATCTGTCCTGGCGTCTTGGCATCGGTTCCGACAGTTCGGTAGGAGGAGACAGGTTGCGACGAAAGGGGGATTATTAGGCGAGGATGGACGGAGGTGGAGAGATGGTGACGTCATAGGATTCCAGGAGGTTCTATGGCGTGATGGATTTGTAATGTAAATAGAAGAGATGGTGGGGAGGGATACGAAGTGTGGTTGCAGCAGGATTCTACGGGTTTCTCTGAATGAAGGTCTGAGTCATAGCGGGCTGCTGAAGGAAGCGGTTAAATAGAGCAGGGGAAGTCTTTTCTTTAGTTCTTTCTTCTTTTCTCTCTGTCTCGTCTTCCTGTTATCTCAGTACATAGGAATTTACTCCTACTAAAGCCATAAGCCTCTGAGATCCTAGAACCTAGCTTTGGGATCTATCATAGTTTCGATCATCGTTCTCGTTGAGGTCCATCTGGTCCTCACTTTCTCTGTCTTCTGTCCTTGTCTCTGCCCGGAGCTTTGCCTCTGCCTTTGCCTTCGCTGGTGCCTGTGCTTGTGCTCGCCCGGCAATATCTCTGTCTTCGTCGGTGTCCTCGCTGTTGACTGTGTTCCTCGAGTCCTTCTGCGTCATCATTGTCGTCTTCCTCTCGCCTAAGCATTCACACTAAGACGAGACCACCCCTACTCGACCAACACAGCACGAGTTCCTCGCACCATAGTTTGCCATGACCTCCCCTGGCACCAATGGATGTGACTATCAAAAGCTCCACGATGACCTCGCGGCTTTCTTTGTCGCTCATCCTGAAGTGGATCCCGCAGCAACGGAAGAAGCGACACAGGCATATGCGCTTCTTCTCCGTGCGTATGGAGGGGTCCGGCAATACGTCATTGACCTCAAAGCCCACCACACTGAAACCGAACAAGCCCGAGCCGAGTTCCATAAAGAAACCCAGGGACTACGAGCTAAGATCAAGAAGCTGCAAGAAGGAATCAAGCAAGACTTCGGGGAGCTCCATGATGACCTAGCCAAGTCACCCAAGTCTGAGAAGCTTCCCGACCTGGAGAAGTATCATGGAGACCGGAAGAGCTTGAGGATGTTCCAGAGACAGTTACAAATCAAGCTCACGGCTAATCTTGATCGGTTCCCCACCCCTGCTCAGCAAATCGCTTACGCCATTTCTCGGTTGGAGGGAGCTGCGGCAGATCAGTTTCTTGCTTACATTTCGGACGAAGGAATTGCTTTGGATTCAATGTCAGAGTTTTTTGAAATTTTGAATAATGCTTTTGGAGATCCTGATCGGACCGCCACTGCTGCTCGTAACCTGAGGGAAATTAGACAGCGTCAACGTCCCTTCTCAGAATATTTCGCGGAGTTCCAGCGTTATGCTGCCGACTCTGAATTCAACGAGGCTGCCAAGATTGAATGCCTTTTGGAAGGACTCAACCAAGACTTGATGGCACTAATGATAAAGAATGAAACTCCCGATACCATCAAGGAATGTGGCCTGCTGCTACAACGGTTGGATAATAAGCAACGAGCACTGCAGGCGAGGGTGGGGAGGTTTCGATTTCAGATTCCAAGTGCTCCTGTCCCTCGCTCCTTTGGTCCCCGACCACCTATTGCACCAGCAATATCCCCAGTCGTACGGAGACCACCGGTCTCATCATCACTGCCACCAAGGAATGCAGCGCCAGTAGCTCATCCCTCTTACACTCCTGGGGGAGCTGTTCCTATGGATCTCTCGAACAGTCGTCGTCGACCGGACCCTAAGGAAAGGGAAGCCCGGCGCATTGAAAATCGTTGTTATTATTGTGGAGGGGTTGGACATTTGGTAAGGGAGTGCCCCTACTCGCCTTCAGGAAGGGCTCCACATAGGATGAGGGGAGCATTGTTAGAAGCAAGGAAGGAAAAGAAGGAACAAGAGGAGGATCTGGTATCGGAGGAGGGAGAGTTAAAAGATTCGTCCCTGGCCTAAGCGGCATAGCCTAGGGACCTTTACGGAGTTTCTCTAAGGTTGCTATCTCTACGTTTTCAGTATCAGAGGGGGAAATGGATGGGAATCAATTGATTGTAGTCTGTTCTATTTCGCAAAATAAAAAATCTATTGTACCCACTTATGCCTTGATTGATACTGGAGCGTCGGGGTATGCATTCATAGATGAAGATTTCGTGCGCCGCCATGAGTTGAAAATGAAGAAATTGAGAACGGAGAGGGAGATTGATGTTATTGATGGAAGGCCTATTGAATCAGGGAAAGTGACTAGGAAGGTGACGTTGGAGTTGGAAATCAATGGGCATGTAGAGGAATGTCCGTTCTTTGTTACCAAGTTGGGACACTATCCGATCGTGATGGGAATACCTTGGATGAGGAAACATGGAGTGATAATTGATAGTGGGAGGAACAAGATTCACTTTCAGTCGCCTGTATGTCTTGAACACTGCATAACTAACAGCAAACCTATTATTGCGCGCGGAATTTCGACTTCACCACCAGAAAGGCCGGTGACTCATATTTCAGCAGTCTCACCCCGATCGTTTAAAAAACTCTCCCAGGACCCCACCGTTCAAGTTTATTCAACTACTCTATATGCTGTCAACAAAATATTTGACATGCCTGCCAATCCTGATGGGACGATTCCAATAGATTATCAACGCTTTCGACAGTTGTTTGATGAGACCAACGCGTCAAAACTACCTCCACATCGCCCCTATGATCATGAGATCAAGCTACAGGAAGGAACCACACCACCTTTTGGCCCCATGTATAGCATGTCCAGGGAGGAGTTGAAGGCATTGAGGGACTATTTGGCCGATAATTTACAGAAGGGATTTCTTCGATCTAGTAACTCCCCGGCTGGGGCCCCTGTCCTATTCGTTAAGAAAGTTGATGGATCTCTACGCCTATGTGTCGATTATCGAAAGTTGAATGCCATCACAGTCAAGAATTGATATCCTCTTCCACTTATACCAGAGACCATGGCCAATTTGGCACGGGCTAAATACTTTACCAAGCTGGACCTACGATGGGGATATAACCAGATTAGAATCAAGGAAGGGGACGAATGGAAGACAGCTTTTCGAACTCGCTATGGACATTGGGAATATCTGGTGATGCCTTTTGGGCTAACAAATGCTCCTGCTACCTTTCAACGGTGGATTAATGATATTCTTCGACCCTTTCTTGATCGCTGCGCCACTGCCCATTTTGATGATATCCTCGTTTACTCGGAAACCCTGGAACAGCATCAGCAGGATGTGTTACAGGTGCTGGAGGCTTTGGAGGCCAACGAGGTTCACTTGAAGCCAGAAAAATGCGAGTTTAGTGTACAGGAAACCAAGTATCTCGGAATGATTCTAACCCCGGGAGGAATGAAGATGGACCCCGCCAAGGTGCAGACAATTGTGGAGTGGGAGGCGCCGAGGACAGTGAAGGAAGTCCAAGAATTTCTTGGGTTTGCCAATTTTTATCTACGTTTTATTTATACTTACTCTCGTGTGGCTCGACCCTTGACTACTCTAACAAAGAAACATGTACGATTCGAATGGACCCAAAAGGTTGAACAAGCTTTTCAGAAACTCAAGACTGCCTTTACCACCGCCCCGATATTGATGCACCCAGATCCGGAGAAAGAGTTTATCATGGAAACCGATGCGTCGGACTATGTGTCGGCAGGGATACTATCACAACGAGACAATGAACAGATTCTACACTCGGTTGCCTTCTTCTCCAAAACACATTCACCGGCGGAATGCAACTACGAAATTTATGACAAAGAGTTGCTGGCTGTTATTCGCTGTTTCGAAGAATGGAGACCTCATCTGGAGACGGCCCAGTTTTAAGTTAAGGTTTTGACAGACCATCGCAATCTGGAATACTTTATGTCCACTAAATTGCTAAATCGACGCCAGACTCGTTGGGCAGAGTTTCTATCTCGATTCGATTTTGTTATTCAGTATAGGCCGGGAAAACAGGGAAGGAAGGTGGACATTTTAACAAGAAGGACTAAGGATTTACCAAAGGAAGGGGATGAGAGATTGGAGCAACAAAGCAGGATCGTATTGAAGAAAGAGAATTGATGATAGCTGATATGTACTTTGAACGAACTACTGGCGATCGCCTCCGTGACGCGACTTGTTTAACAAAGCCTACTAACGCGATAGCTTCCCAACAAAATTTTATACACGCTTCAAGACGGCGTCGCAATCAAAGGAAATTTCACTGAAGACAAGGAAAACGGCGAAGGGTTGTGTTATACCGAACGCCTCACGCCCCGACATGGCGAACTTAAACTCTATCTTCTACGGGAGTATCATGACAAACCTTCTGCTGGACATCCTGGAAGGTCAAAGACGTTGGAATTTCTTAGTCGGAGCTACTACTGGCCCACCATGCGGAAGTACACGGATCGCTATGTTCAGAATTGTCATACCTGTCGACGGAGCAAGGCGAATCATAACCCTTTGCAAGGAGTTCTACGGCCGCTCTCGGTACCCGAAGGACCTTGGACGGATATCACTATGGATTTTGTCACTGGACTCCCAGAGAGCAATGGATTCAATGCTATCCTGGTAGTGGTGGATCGATTGACAAAAATGAAACACTTCATCGGCACTACGGAGGATGTCAGCGCCAGGGATCTGTCCCGTTTATATTTGGAACAAGTCTGGAAGCTTCATGGACTACCGGAAACTATTGTCTCAGACCGAGGAACTCAGTTTACTGCCGAATTTTGGAAGGCACTCTGTGAGCGGCTAGAAATTGCACCTCGATACTCCACGGCCTTTCATCCCCAGACTGATGGACAAACTGAGAGGATTAACGCAATTATGGAGCAGTACCTACGCAGCTATGTGTCTTATCAACAGGATAACTGGGCTGATTATCTCCCAATGGCTGAGTTCGCTACCAACAATCATATCTCTGAAACGACTAATATGTCTCCTTTTCAGGTGAACTATGGAAGACATCCTCGAATGACATTTGGGCCCCTATAGCATGGAAAGACCACAAACGAGGATCAAGCAAACGGGTTGGCTAAGGAAATGTCCCAGGTCTTTAACTTTTTGAAGAGCGAAATGTTTAGAGCTCAGAAGATACAGGAGGAAATGGCTAATCTACATCGGAGTCCGGCACCACGATATGCGGTTGGTGACCCTGTTTGGCTTTCCACTCGGAACATAGCAACAAAGCGTCCCTCTAAGAAACTGAATTGGAAACAAATTGGTCCCTATACAGTGAAGCAGATTGTGAGCCCCTACGCCTACGAGCTAGAGCTACCCTCATCCATGAAAATACATCCGGTATTTCATGTTTCACTTCTCACGCCGGCAATTAACGATCCCGTTCCAGGACAAGTTGTGGAACCACCTCCACCTGTGGAAGTTGAGGGAGAGATTGAATTGGAGGTTGCAGAGATTTTGGACTCAAGGAAGAAAGGCGACGTAATATCTAATAAGACGCAAGCATGAGGAGCCTCTGCGAACCCTCGATGACTTTAACACAGTCCCGAACTCGAAAGCATTTCACGATCGATACACCCTCAAACCTCCTTATCGGAGCTAGGCCCAGGAGGACCTGATCTGTCCCGCTGCCTTGGCATCGGTTCCGGCTGCAGAGAGGAGACAGGTTGGCGAAAGTGATTATTAGGCGAGGATGACGGAGAGAGAGATGACGCCATAGGATTCCAGGAGGTTCACATGGCTGATGGATTTGTAATGAAATAGAAGAGATGGTGAGGACACGGTGTGGTTGCAGCAGGATTCTACGGCTTTCGAACGAAGGTCTGAATATAGCATACGGGTCAAGGAAGTTAAATAGAGCAGGAAGTCTTTTCTTTAGTTCTTTCTTCTTTCTCTCTGTCTGCCTTCCTGTTATCTCAAGACATAGGAATTTACTCCTACTAAAGCCATGTTCTCTGAGATCCTAGAACCTTTCTGGGATCTATCATAGTTTCGATCATCGCTCGCTGAGGTCCATCTGGCCTCACTTTCTGTCTTCTGTCCTTGTCTCTGCCCGAGCTTTGTTTCTGCCTTGTTTCGCTGGTGCCTGTGAGGCCGCCGCAATATCTGCGCTGCCTTCGCTGTTGATCAGCTGAGCTGCGGTTATCATTGTCGCCTTCCTTCTCGCCAGCCATCTGGCACACAGCATCTATCTTTGTGACGGAGTAATCCGAACAAGGGGAAGACAACAAGGATGACGCAGAAGGACTCGGCGAATACAGCCAGACAACGGCGACACCGACGAAGACAGAGATTTTGTCGGCGTAAGACAAGTACAGGCACTAGTGAAGCGCAGCGCAATGACAAGGACAAGGACAAGGACAAGGACAAGAACCACACAAGAGGGACAGAAGGTAGAGAAGTGAGGACCGGATTGACCTCGTGAGAATAATGATGATGACTACGATAGATCCCGGTCGGTTCTGGGATCTCGCGCTATGACTTTAGAGAATAGGAGTATATTTCTATGTACCGAGATAACAGGAAGATGAGACAGAGAGAAAAGCAAGAAAGAACTAAAGAAAGAGTCTTCCTACGCTATTTACACTTCCTCGCCAGTCCGCTATGTCTCTTGCCATCACGCCATAGAATCCCATTGAAATCCACCGCTCCCACACCTCGTATTCCTCCCCACCATCTCCGTTATCTTACATTACAAATCTATCACATCATAGAACTCCATAGAAGCTACTGACATCACTATCTCTCCACCCCTGTCCATCCTCGCTTAACATTCCCTCCTCCGTCACAACCTTGT
Organism: Morchella sp. 2016-72; assembly: GCA_024713865.1. NCBI lineage: Eukaryota > Fungi > Ascomycota > Pezizomycetes > Pezizales > Morchellaceae > Morchella > Morchella sp. 2016-72. Next base: position 781,646 of record JAMJEY010000010.1, on the reverse strand, counting down.
TTCTGCTACCAAATCCTCGGGGCTGATGCCAAGACGTCGGGACAGTCTTGACTCCAATATATCCTGAGCCGAACCTATCCCAGTCCTTGTCTCTGTTTCTGTTCTTGTCCCTGTCTCCGTTCCTGGTCCTCACTTCTACCCTCGCCCCTAGGCCCGACCCCATCCTATTTCACTTAGCTAGGATCAAGAATCATCTGCAGCCTAGCCATTATAGAGTTCTGCGCCTGTGTGCGGCATTTTGGCATCAGTTCTGAAAGTTCGGTAGCAGAAATAGGGTTGCGGATGTTAGGCATGGCGATGATGGCGGAGATGAGGTGATAATGTGGTCATTAGATTCTAGGAGGTTGCATGGCGTGATAGATTGAGTAATGTAAACAGGAAGATAGTGGGGAATAGGAAGGTGACGGTCAATGGATTTCTATGAGGTTCTAGGAGTCGGTATGTGTAAGTCATGAGGCGGACTGGCAAGGAAGTGTTAAATAGACGGGATGACTTTTCCTTTAGTTCTTCTTTCTTTTCTCTCTGTCTCGTCTTTATCACGGATGAGACGGGTCGAGGCAAACGGCCAACGATACCACCGACAGCGAGATGAGGTGAAGCGAGGCGAGACAGGCGGGGCTGGAATAGGGTAGAGCTAGTCAGAGAGACTAGAGACGAAGCGAGGCGAAAAGCTTTCCTTCTATCTTCTAGAGGGCCAGAAGGTCGGCAGCAATGACTGAGAGTCCTGCGGTATTGTATTGACTAAAAGATAGGAAGATTGCGTGAAGAGGAAAGGAGAGAAGCTATCTATAATCGAGAGCGCAGTCCATAAAGATACACCCTAAGATTCTACCTATGACTCATCCACAAGACCCTGTACAGAAACCTATAGAACCTCAAGACCCTTAGTACCAAGCCTATTCCCTATCCCCCATTTTTGAACAGTAACCCTGAACTGAACCTTTGTAATCGAAACCCATAGAATGTCAGAGACCTCCTGACTAATTCCTATTCCCGTACTTCGCCTAGCTTGCTCCATGCCGTGATAGTCCTCCTGTTATCTTGGTACATAGGAATACATCAGCAAGACTTGATTTGTCTCCTGAGGTCTCCTGAGCCTCAGAAGACTCAAAATGTATTCAGGAGTGTCAGGAGACTCTCCTGAGACTTGGGAGACTGTTGGAAGACTGCAGTCAGAAATTGAATTTGCTGATGTATATCCTTATTCTCTAATCATAGTCCAGAAGATCTTAGAACCTGACTTCAGGATCTATCATAGTCTTTCTCATCGTTCTCGTTGATGTCCATCCGGTCCTCACTTACCCTTGTCCTTACCTTTGCCTTCGCCGGTGCCTGTGCTTGTGCCTGCCCAGTAATATCTCTGTCTTCGTCAGTGTTTTTGTTGTCTTGGCTGTGTTCCTCGAGTTCTTTTGCGTCATCATTGTCGTCTTCCCTGCGTCTGGATTACCCAGTCACAGTTGCCTGATTCTTCTGAGTGCATGACGGGTGGTCTCCACCTGGTCTAGATCCCCATCAGGTTGAGTTTAGAACTTCAAAGAACCACTCCATGGAGGGGGGGTTGATTCCTGTTGCAGTGATATATGATATGAACTGGTCGGCAGCAAGGCCTTCCAGGCGAGAGATAGTATAGGTTAGCTGATTTTGCAAGGAGAGATACTGATCCACATTCCTCAGCAGCTTGAGTTTCAATGTGTTCTGGAACTGGGGCAGTCCCTTTCGGTTACCTCGGTATTTCTCCAGGTCCAGAAGCTTCTCTGACCTTTCAGCCCTAGGTTCCTGAGTGACGGTGAGGCCTTCCAGCAGACGGTTCCGATGACGAGGGGGAGGAGGAGGAGGAGCGATGGGTTCTGCTGCCAGTGGAAGTGGCGGGGGGATTTCGATCTGGGCAGCCAATGCTGTTTCAGCCCTTTGGGTTGCTGTCATGGACCCATCGGGACTGGTAGATCACAGGTCTCCCGACACACGAAGGGCACATGGAGGGTCAGCACGCTGACAGGGACGATGGCAGACTTGTTATGCGATCTCGCCTAGAGATCGGGGTTTAGCATGGTAATCGGTGCGGTAGTTCAGTGCGGGGTTTTCCTTTGTCGGAGTTAATGCTTACATTTCCTTATTCTGTACTTCCCCCCGACAGTACTCGCTTATGGGTTCTTGTTCGGGGAAAATCTCGATGTATGTTCTTTCGCTGTCTCTTTGCTTCGCTTCTCTCTTCCCCTTTGGACTTGAGGTGCGTCTAGGCTGGGCTGCCGGTACACTATGCTACCTTCCAGATAGACGTTGCTGATGGTTCATTGGGCCTTTGGTCTTCGGTTTAACCACTTGCGTCCCGAAGACCCTTGTATAGTTATTCTATCGCTGTCCTTCTTCTTCTTTCTTCTTTTCTTTACGCTGTAATATCCTCGGGTCGGCCACTTGAGCTTCCGAGGATCGCTGTCACATGTATCTTTCTCGCTGTTTCCTTTCTTCGCTTCTCGTGAGGGAAGGTAGTTGTGCACCAAGTAGGGAGGACTATAAAGGGCTGCGGACACACCATGCTGTCTTCCTTTCCTCTCTACGCAACGTCTTTATCACGGGGTTAGACGAGGCGAGAGCCAAGGTCTACAACCTAGGCGAAACGAGACAATAGAGGCGAGGGAACTAGCCTGAGAGTTGATGATGCGATATTGAGCGAAGTGAGCAAGGCGAAGCGAAACGAGGCGACGTGGAGCGAGGCGAGGCGAAGCGAGACCAAGTGAAGCGAGGCGAGACGAGGCTATGATGTTTGACTGATCTGGGAAGAAGGCCGAACCACTGAAACGAGAAGTCAAAGAGATATATTTCTAAGGACTACAAGCTCCTAGCGATAGGAAGGTTGCGTGAAGAGGAAAGGAAAGAAACTATCTACAGACGAGAACAGAGCCTCTATATATACAACACATACTAGCCTGATGACTCATCCGAGCAACCCTGTACAGAACCCCATAGAATCCCCCAAGATCCGTAACTCCGCGCCTATCCTTATCCCCTAATCCCGCACCCTTATTACCGAACCGAACCCCTGTCACCGAAACCTCAAGAACATAGAAGAATCCCCTGACTAGTCCCTCTTCCCGCAATCACGCCTACGCCGTGATAGATATTAGGTCCCCTCTCAGGCCTAAGTCCTCTTAGGCTTATGGGGATATCGTTTATGAAATTCTTTAACCAACTCGGAGGAATTATCTATCAAGGTTGCCATGACATAGCCTGTATACCGAACGAGATACTCCACTCTGCCGCGTCGCTTCCGAGAGTCTAGAATACCGTCTACTTCCCACTCTTGTTCACCCTCGATCTCAACTGATGGTGGAGGGGGTTGAACTTGTCCAGGTACGGGGTCATTAGCGGCAGGTGATAGTAGCGGGCGTGGAAGACTGGATGAACCTTCATTGATGCTGGTAGCTTAAGTTCGTAGGCGTAGGATGACAATACGAGAAATCTGATAAGGTCCGATTTGCTTCAGTCCAACTTCTTCAAGGTCGTTTGGTCAATAAGTTTCGTGGATAACCATACTTTATCTCCAATGATGTATCGTGGCGAATCCGATTCATGTTGGCTGATTCTTCCGAATTCTTTGGGCCCAAACATTTCCGCCAAGAAAGTCGAATACTTCTGACATGTCCCTTGCCATGGTGTTTGCTTGGTCCTCGCTTTGTGGTGACGCCGCGTCAGTAGTGGACGAAGTTCATGCGATGACGTCGCCCATAGTTTGCCTCGCGGGGAGAGTTTGGTTGATTCGAGACGTGATTATTGGTAGCGAATTCTGCCATGGGTAAATAAGTGGCCCAGTTATCCTGTTGATAGTCCACGTAGCTTCTCAGATATTGTTCCATGACAGCATTGATCCTTTCGGTTTGACCGTCCGTCTGCGGATGAAATGCGGTGGAGTAGCGAGATATCTCCAAACGTCGCAGAAATGGCTTTCCAGAAATCGGAGGTGAACTGCGTACCGCGGTCCGAGACTATCTTCTCCGGTAGACCATGTAGTTTCCACACATTTTCTAAGTACATTCGCGCAACGTCTCTAGCTCCTGATTCTTCTGTGCATGGAATAAAGTGTCTCATTTTCGTAAGACGATCGACGACGACGAGAATTGCGTTATAGCCGTTACTGAGGGGTAGTCCGGTGACGAAGTCCATTGAGATATCCGTCCATGGTGCTTTAGGAACTGATAGTGGTCGAAGAACTCCCTGGGAGGCATTACGATTCGCTTTGCTCCGACGACATATGTGACAGTTCATGACGAATGGTCGCAGATTTTCGCATGTCCGACCAGTAGTATTCGCGACTAAGTAATTCGAGGGTTTTTGCCCTACCCGGATGTCCCGCTGATGGTTTGTCATGATGTTCCTGTAGAAGTCTGAGTTGTAGTTCCTCGTATTCTGGTACGAAGAGTTTGCGACGATAAAGAAGAAGGCCATCTTCGCTTTCGCGCATTCAAGCAGAGAGATTTGCTTCGATTGTTTTGTACCGCCTTTTTTAACATCGTGAGTACCTTACTTGGAAAACTGTCTTCTTGGTAAGCTTTTGAAAATAACTTCTTGACAGTGGCTTCTTCAGCGGGTTCATTTGCCAAAGAACCCGCCAACAAACTTAAATTTTATTATCCAAATTCTTTCTTTTCAACACAGTCTGACATCGATACGCGAGGCGTTCATCCCCCTCTTTAGGAAGATCCCCTGATCGTCTAGTGAGTGCATCTGGTTTTCCTCCTTGTTTGCCGGGACGAAATTGAATCACAAAGTCGAAACGAGATAGAAATTCTGACCAGCGAGTTTGTCGACGATTTAGTAATTTGGTTGACATGAAATATTCAAGGTTCCTATGATCTGTTAGAACCTTGATAGGGTATGAAGCGGTTTCCAGAAAGTAGCGCCATTCTTCAAATCCCCGAATGATTGCCAACAGTTCTTTATCGTATATCTCGTAGTTGCATTCTGCAGGCGTGTGTTTCTTGGAGAAAAAGGCGACTGGATGAAGAATTCCCTCGTCATCCCTCTGTGACATGATGGCAGCTGAAACATAGTCGGAGGCATCTGTTTCCACTATGATTTCCCTGTCTGGATCGAAATGTCTGAGAATCGGGGCAGTGGTGAATGCTACCTTAAGGTCTTGAAATGCTTTCTCCGTTTTATCCGTCCATTTAAAGACCACTCCTGTCTTTGTTAGAGCGGTCAAAGGAGATACTACCCTTGAGTAAGCGTAGATGAATCGTCGATAAAAGTTCGCGAACCCGAGGAATTCCTGTACATCTTTCAGACAATTTGGGGTTTCCCAGTTCCTGATGGTGGCGACCTTTGCTTCGTCCATCTTGATTCCTTCCGATGTGAGCACAAATCCGAGATACATAGTTTCTCGATACGCCATTCACACTTCTCGGGTTTGAGGTGAACCTGATTCTCGTCCAGTATCCCAAGTACTTTGTCCACGTGTTCCTTGTGTTCCTCAAGAGTGTTGGAGTAAATGAGAATGTCGTCCAAATAGGCGGTGGCGAAATGATCGAGATACGGACGCAGCATGTCGTTGACCCAATGTTGAAATGCAGCGGGGGCGTTGGTTAGTCCGAAGGGCATAACAGTGTATTCAAAGTGTCCGTAACGGGTGCGAAAGGCTGTTTTCCATTCGTCTCCTTCTCTAATTCTCAATTGATGATAGCCATTGCGAAGGTCCAGCTTTGTGAAATATTTAGCTGACGATATGCCCATGAAGGTCTCTGGTGTTAATGGTAGAGGGTGTCGATTTTTCACCGTTACCGCATTTAACTTTCTATAGTCAACACAGAGTCGGAGAGAGCCATCCGTTTTCTTAACAAATAATACGAGAGCGCGCGGAGGTGCTATGTCGAATCCGCCCATTGGATAGATACTCTGCTAAGTAATCTCTGAGTGTCTGAAGTTCCAACCGAGTCATTCCGTACATGGGTCCGAATGGTACTGTCTTCCCTTCCTGTATATCGATAGATAGATCGTATTCGATACGATGAGGAGGAAGCTTTGATGCGTCGGGTTCGCTAAGCAGATGCAAGTATTGATGATGTTCTTTGGGTACCATCGTTCGAGGGTCTTTGGGTGTCTGGGCCAATAGATCGTCGAGAGCTTTTAGAGTGGTGGAGTATATTTTCATCCCTTTTCTTTTCTTGTTGATGAGTCTGTGAAAGGCGTAGGAGGTGATGACCGAGATATTGGTTGTGAATTTGTTGGAGGACTCAATCGAGATTCCTTTAGCTATGACCTTGATACGATTAAGTGAGCAGTCCTTAATGCAGTCGAAGGAGTCGAAGTGTATTTCATTAGCTGCCGGAAGAACCGTAACCGCGTGACGACGCATCCAGGGGAGGCCCATCACTATTGGATAATGCCCGAGTTGAGTTACAAAGAAGGGAGCGTCCTCTCTGTGGCCGTTGATGTTGAGACTGAGAATAACCTTATGAGTGACTTTTCCTGATTCGATAGGTCTACCGTCTATTACGTCTATGTGTCGAGGGAGAATAAGGGGAATAGTTTTGAGTTTGTGGTGGCATACGAAGTCCTTATCTATGAACGCGTATCCTGAGGCGCCAGTATCAATGAGAGCATATGATGGAATAAAAGAATCTTTCTTTTGCGAAATAGAACACTTTACGACTAGTTGATTCACATCCATATCCTTCTCCAAACCGAAACCCAGAAACCGAGATCCAAATCCTTAAAACCCCCCCCTGATGAGCCACTCAGTCCAGGGAAAAATCTTTTAACGCCTTATCGCCGAAGGCCTCTTCCCTTCTTTCTTCTTTTTCTTCCTGAGTCCCTATTGCTGCCCCTCTCATTCGGGGAGCTGACGCCTGTGGGCATTCCCTGACTAGATGACCTCCTTGGCCACAGTAAAAACACCTATTCTCCACCCGCCGGGCCTCTCTCTCCTGAGGGTCCGGACGGCCACGTCCTGCCGATAGATCCATAGGGGCCACTCCTCCGGGCGTATGGGACGGATGGGCCGCAGGGAGGTTTGGACGAGCAGGGACCTGATAACGAGGAACAAACGGAGGCGGAGCTGAGTACCGAGGTGTGGACGCAACGGGAGCTTGATAACGAGATGCGAGCGGGGCAGGAGCGGTGTAGCGAGTGCGAGCTAGCGTGGGGTCTGGTAGCGAGGGCGGTAGCGGGCAGTGATTATTTGCTGCTTGTTGTCCAGGCGTTGCAGAATGGTAGCGAGTTCGATGACGGTGGCGGGGGTTTCTTCGTGAACCATGAGCTTGGTGAGTTCCTCGCTCAGTCCTTCCATGAGAGCTTCCACATTGGCAGTTTCTCCCATCCCGGCCTCCGCGGGCGATCGCTTGGAACTCGAAGATTCGGTAGGCGCGACTGAGTTGCCTGATTCTTCTGAGGCGACGACGGCGCCACCTGATCTGGGTCCCCAAATGCTGTGTTCAAGATTTCGAAGAACCTTTCCATGGAGGGAAGGTTGATACCGGTGGTCGTGATGTAGGGCATAAACTGGTCGGCGGCGGGGCCTTCCAGGCGAGAGATGGCGTAGGTTAGTTGATTCTGTAGGGTGGGGTACCTGTCGGCATTGCCCAAGAGCTTGAGTTGCAACATGTTTTTGAACTGCGGGAGTCCCTTCCTGTTGCCACGGTATTTCTCCGGGTCCGGAAGCTTTTCCGATCTTTCAGTCCTTGGGGCAGGGGTGTATATGGTGCCTTCTAGGAGGCGATTACGACGGTGAGCAGGTGGAGGAGGAGCAATTGGTTCGACTATTGGTGGTGGAGGTGGCAGCGCTATGTGGGCCGCCAGGGTGTTTTCCGCATTCCGTGTAGCCTGATTGGCCGTGGCGAGTTGGGTCTCCAGGTTGTTAACCTGGTTCCTCAGACTTGTGATCTGAGCTTGAAGGGCTGCAGCTTCGAGCTGTGAATTCGCCAATGCGACTTCCCAAGCTTTCTTTGCTTCGTCCCCATCCTCCCTTTCCTCGTCCAGGTCCAGGACGTATTGTTGCAGACCCTTCTGACATTTCAGAATAAGGTCGTATATGGCTTCATTTCCTGGGTTCTCAGGGTCGGACGAAGGACGGAGATTGGTATCGAAGGAGGTACTGAGGCTTGCCATTAGGGCAGCTGTATCCACCCGGTCGGTATCCATAGCGGACATTCTTGATTGATTTTGTTGTAGGCCGCGCGCCGAGACGCAACCCAAGATCACTAGACGAGCGAGAGCCAAGGTCTACAACCTGGCGAACGCATAACAGAGGCGAATCCAGCCTGAGAGTTGATGACGCGATATTGAGCCGAAGTGAGCAAGCGCGAAACGGCGCGACGCGGAAATGGCGCGAGGCGGTGGCACTGCAAGCCGGCGACGGCGCTATGATGTTTGACTGATCTGGGAAGAAGGCCGAACCACTGAAACGAGAAGTCAAAGAGATATATTTCTAAGGACTACAAGCTCCTAGCGATAGGAAGGTTGCGTAAGAGAAAGGAAAGAAACTATCTATGCGAACACGTGCTTCTATATATACAACACATACTAGCCTCGATGACTCATCCGAGCAACCCTGTACAGAACCCCATAGAATCCCCCAAGATCCGTAACTCCGCGCCTATCCTTATCCCCTAATCCCGCGCCCTTATTACCGAACCGAACCCCTGTCACCGAAACCTCAAGAACATAGAAGAATCCCCTGACTAGTCCCTCTTCCCGCAACATCGCCAAGTACGCTCTACGCCGTGATAGTCTTCTCACCTGAACTCTAGTAAATACTTCAATACATACTTCACTTCACACTAGAGTTCTCTCTTCATTCTTCCCTCGCCTAGGCCCTGCCTCCATTAGCAAGACTTGATTTGTCTCCTGAGGTCTCCTGAGTCTCAGGAGACCCAAAATGTATCTAGAAATGTCAGGAGACTCTCCTGAGACTTGGGAGACTGTTGGGAGACTGCAGTCAGAAGTTGAGTTTGCTGATGTCTTCCTTCTCTCCTGGAGGTAGGGTCAGGGCTTATTCATTATGAATCGCAGTTCCCTCTCGTTGCTTTTTTGTTGCTCTTCGTCCTCGTGGTCTCTCTTCTGCCTTCGGGCACGCTGTTTTCGCTTCCTCTTCCCTCGACTCGTAGGACAACGCCTACACGATCTATTGCAAGACCAAACCAAGGCCAGAGGCTTATCCCTCTAAGTAACGTGCAGCTAGGCTGTAGCAAGATGTCATCAAGATCAGGCACTACAAGTCCTCTCCCTCACTTCTGCTCTCCCGATATTCGCACCTCGCGAATCGCCGCCCCCTTCGCCTAACAACTGTGCCCTCTGGATCAATAGCATCAAACGCACCAAGGGTGGTAACAACCCCCTTGCCTCCACGAGAGTTGCTTGGTTCACTGTGGCGAGTTGGGCTTGGAGGGTTGTGATCTGGTTTGTTAGGACAGATACTTGCCGTTCCAGATCCTGGTTTTCCCTTCCTAGGTCTGTAAGCTTTTCTGTCCATACTTTTCGAGCTTCATCACTGTTTTCTTCTTCCTGTTCTAGGTCCTCTTTATACTAGAAGGCTCTATTGATATTTCTGGATGGGATTGTAGATAGTAACGTTATCAGGGTGGGTTACACTGGCAGTGGGAGTGTTCGGGTTTGCTTGAAAGAAGGCTTCTAGTTGAGTGAAGAGCCCCTCGAAGTCGAAGGACTCCGTTTCTATAGGAACTGCTGACATCGTTGGTCTTGGATGCTGCGACTAGGTGTGGTATAAGTTAGCGTTGAAGACATAACCTGTCCCAGTGTCTTGGTACTAGTCCCAAGGGTTCGGTAGCAGAAATCAGTTTGTGATGAAAGAGGGAATGTGAAGCGAAGAAGGATGGGGATGAGGTGATGGTATCGTCATCGGGTTCTAGGAGATTCTATGGCCTGAGGGATTTGTAATATAATTAGAGAAAATGGTGGGGAGAAAATATGAGGTATGGGGGCGATGGATTTCTATGGGTTTCTATGGATGACAGTATGAGTCATATCGGACCGGTGGGAGAGAAGGTTAAATAGCGCGGGAAAGTTTTTCCTTTAGTTCTTTCTCTTCTTTTCTCTCTGTCTCGTCTTTCTATTATCTCGGTACATAGGAATATACTCCTATCCTCTGATCATAGCCCTTGAGATCCCAGAACCTGATTTTGGGATCTATCATAGCTCTCATCATCGTTCTTGTTGAGGTCTATCCGGTCCTCACTTGCCCTTGCTCTTGCCTTTGCCTTTGCCGGTGGCTGTGCTTGTGCCCATCCGGCGATACCTCTGTCTTCGTCCGTGTCCTTGTTGTCTTAGCTATGTTCCTCGAGTCCTTCTGCGTTATCAATACCGTCTTCTTCTCTGCCCTCGAGTTATTCCATCACACAACTTTAGTATCACGGAGTGAAGTGAGGATGAGAAAGAGACGAGCCAAGGTATACCTCTGAGGTCGAAAGAGTTAGAGTGAGGCGAGAAAAGAGCAAAACGAGGGCAGAGCGACATGAGGTATAAGATCTATGATCGAGGTGGGGCGGGGGGCTATCTTTCTGTTCTTTAAAGGAGAGAGGGGAAAGCTTGAAGACGACTTAAGAGTTCCTAAAGTATTGTATTGACTAAAAGATAGGAAGGTTACATGAAGAGGAACGGGAAGAAGCTATCTATAAGCAAAAGCACAGTCCATATATATACATCCCAAGATTCTACCTGATGACTCATCCGTGAAACCCTGTACAGAAATCTATAGAAACCCAAAACCCTTAATACCAAATCGATTCCTTATTCCTTATTCCCGAACTGTAACCCCCAACCAAACCCCTGTGATCGAAATTCATAGAATATAAGGGATCACCTGACTAACTCCTCTTCCCGCACTTTGCCTAGCCTGCTCCATGCTTTGATAATTATCCAGCGACCTTCCTAACCCATCAATCTGAATCCGACATTGACTGATGCCATCTAACATATTCCAAAGACACCTTGATGGAAGGTGAGGTTCATAAGGCTGAGTCGTGATAGATTCGATTATATGGTGGATTTGTAATATAAGGGGAAAAGATGCTGAGAAGAAATACGAGGTGTGTTAATATTGGGTTTTCGATGGGATTCTATGGGTTGAGGTATAAGTCATAGTGGACTTGTGAAGCGGGGTGTTGATTAGTGTGAAAAGAGTTTTCCTTTAGTTTTTTCTTTCTTTTCTCTTTATTTCGTCTTCCGGTTTGGTGGAGCAACTGAGGCGCAACGTGACAGATGATAATGATGAAGCAGAATGACTCGATGAGCACAGGCAGGAGCAGCGGAGTTACCAGATGGGTACAAGTACTGGCACCGGGCACAAACATTGGCACCAGGAAAGGGAAAGGCGAAATCGGAGGCGGAGGCAAATGATGGACAGAACACATACAGTAAGGAATTGATAAATCTCAATGAGAATAATGAGTCGTACTATGATTGACCTCGAATAAAGATTCTGAAGTCACGAGGGCTATAGTTATAAATAGGAGTATATTCCTATATATCGAAATGACAGGAAGACAAGACAGAGAGAAAAGAAACAAAGAGCTAAAGGAAAAGCCCATGCCTATTATTTAACAACTTCCTCCTTCTAGTTTCCAATAACTTATTCATTAGAATATGGAAACTCATAGAATTCTGTTAGTACCACCACTCGTAATTCTCCCCAGCATCTGTCCCCTTATATTACAAATCTAGTGTTCAACAGAACCTTATGGAAATAGATGACAACAATATTACCTTATCTTGACCCACGCTCGCTTAACATAACTCCCTTCACCACAACCATGGTGTGATTACTGAATCTTCGAGACGATACCAAGATGCAGGGACATCCAATCATCTCAATATATAGGAATATACTTCTACATATAACCATAACATACATGACCTCCGAATCTGTTTTCAGATACGAGGAATCTCTGATACCTCTCATCGTTCACGTTAAAATCCATTTGATCCTAACTCTTTCCAGCTTGTATCTCTTTTGCCTCTGCTCTTGTTTTTGTCTCCACCACATCAGCAAACTCAACTTCAGACTGCAGTCTCCCAACAGTCTCCCAAGTCTCAGGAGAGTCTCCTGATACTACTGGATACACTTTGAGTCTCCTGAGGCTCAGGTGTGACGGAGTAACCTGAACAAGAGGAGGACGACAATGATGACGCAGAAGGACTCGAGGAATACAGCCAACAACGAGGATACCGACGAAGACAGAGATATTGCCGGACGGGCATAAGTACAGGCACCAGTGAAGGCAAAGGCAGAGGCAAACTCCGAACAGGGACAAGAACAAGAAGCAGGGAAAGTGAGGATCAGATGAACCTCAACGAGAACGATGATGATGGCTATGACAGATCCCGAAGCTAGATTCTGAGATCTCAGGAACTATGGCTAGAAGATAGGAGTATAATCCTATGTACCGAGATGACAGGAAGACGAAACAGAGAGAAAAGAAAGAACTAAAGAAAATATTCCCCCGCACTATTTAACATTCTCCCTGCCAGTCCGCTCTGACTCATTCTTCTACCCAAAGAATCTTGTAGAAATCCACCGCAACCACACCACGTAATTCCTCCCTCCACCATCTCTCGTACTCATATTACAAATCCATCACGCCATAGAACCTCCTGGAATCTAATGATGTCACCATCTCCCCACTCCCTACCTCCGTCCATCCTTGCTTAACAATCACTCTTCCGTCGCAACCCTCTTCCTCCTACCGACCTGTCGGAACCGATGCCAAGACGCCGGGACATCAGGAGACCTCAGGAGACCTCACGAGACAAATCAAGTCTTGCTGATGCAGTCTCTGTGTTTGTGGCAACCCAATATTTCCGCTGCCTTTGACTATGCTCCTCAAATCCTTTTACATCATTATTGTCATCTGTCACATTGGGCCCCAGTTACTCCATCATATAAGACCTTCTTTATTCATATTTATCTAGTCTCTTTATTCATTTTTAAGTAATCTAATAATATTCATATATGTATATATGTATGCGTCTGCTGCCCCAGCATATGTAACTACCGATGCGACATCCTTATCTGTAGAAATCAGCATTTTGCAAATGTCTTAGGTATTGATTTGTACGTATCCTAGGAGTCTATCTAGGCGTATTTTAGTAAAGATTGTGAGCGTCAATTTGGGCCTGAATTGGCATTTGGTATAGGGACGTTAGCATGATTTTCGAGATATGAAAATAGGGGGAATACTCAAGGTGGAACTAGAGGTAAATGTGAACATGGAAATGGAAGTGAAAGTGGAGATGGGTATAGAGATGGAGAAGTAGACGTGGAGGTGGGGGTGAAGGACGATGGTATACCGTTAAGAGCTGGAAATCACGCTAAGAGTAATGTCGTTCAGCAGAATGGTACTAGAATACTAGTATCTCCAGGAGTAGGAATCAACAGGTGTACCTACCAGGCATAGAAATAGGGGGATGTCCTCATCAGGTGTGTTTAGGCACTTCAGGCATAGAGACTTGTCATTTCTGCCCTATCGCAGGTGGTTGCACTAGGAAAGGTTAGCAAACTTACTAATGTATTTGTACTGAACGGAATTCAAAAAAGTTTGATTGGAAGAGATTAGGGCCATTTCCTTTCCAGAAACTCTTTTCCCCTCATACCTATCGCCTGAACATTCCTTGCTCGATGAAAATACACCTTATCTTCTATATTTCACTGCTCAATATCACTGTCGCTGTGTCTGTACTGGGCCATAACTTACCACTGCTACTACCCATTATTGTTGAGTAAGAGGAAGGATACGTGGTTGGAGATCTTGGATTCGAAGTATCATGGAAAGTAAAGACTTCAATACTATGTTAAATGGAACTGACTATACTGGCTCCAAATGTAAACCTGCTGAATATCATACTCGAACTGTTGCCATAGATACCTTTCATACACGTTAACCTGATTATATAGGATTAGAGGAAAACAAGACTTGCAGAGGCTCACACTTGAATGAGGGGCATCAGCAAGACTTCATTTGTCTCCTGATGTCTCCTGAGCCTCAGGAGATTGAAAAATTATTCAGGAGGTTCAGGAGACTATCAGGAGACTTGGGAGACTGTTGGAAGACTGCAGTCAGAAGTTGAGTTTGCTGATGAATGAGCCATGAGATAGGAAAAGTAAGGACCGAATGGACCTTAATGAGAACAGTGAGATATATTATGATTGACCTCCAAGACAGATTCTGAGGTCGTGGGAACTATACCTATTAATAGGAGTATATTTCTATATATCGAGATTATTCCGACATCTTGGTATCGGTCCCGAGGATTCAGTAGTCAAAGTACTGATGTGACTCAGGAAGAATTGTTAAGTGAGGAAGGGGGGTGTCGTCATTGGGTTTTAGGAGGTTCGATGGCGTGATGGATTTGTAATGTAAATAGAAGAGATGGTGGGGAGGAATACGAGGTGTGGTTACAACGGGTTTCTATGGGTTTCTATGGGTGATGGTGTGAGTCATAGTGGACTAGTCGAGGAATGTGTTAAATAGAGTGGGGGGGATCGTTTCTTTGGTTCTTTCTTTCTTTTCTCTCTGTCTCGTCTTCCTGTTATCTCATTACGTAGCAATATACTCCTATTCTCTAGTGTTACGGGGCAATATGGAGACAACAGACAAGAAAGCTGAAGTACACAACCGAAGCGAAGACGAGGACGAGGGCGACGACGAGATTACCTAACCAAGAAGCAGAGTCGAGGGACAGAGAGTCCAGATGGCTTCCCTGACGAAGTTGTGTAGACAAAGATATCAGTAGATGATGGGCACTACGGTCATGGACTATTGACGAAGCGAGACGAGGCGACGGCATTTGCATTTGCGCGGGCGACGCAGAACGAGCGCGAGATATGAAAGACCCAAGCGGGGGTCTTGGAACGAGATGAGTGTATGACGTATTATATTCAGAACTTAAGAACAAGCGTAACTAGACAGTAGAGTTGATAACAGGAAGAACATGTTGGAAAAGAAAGAGAAAGAAAAGAACAAAGAAAAGATCCGTAGCCACGTATATATACCCCTCCCAATTCCTGTACAGTCATGACTCATAACATCGTGTAACGGAAACCCATAGAAACTCCAAGAGCTCAAAAGAGAGAAACATCGCAACCGAAATCCGTTCCTCAATATCCTCCTCCTACTGTAGTCCATGGTACGCCGTGATAGATTAGGCCCTCCTTCAGGCCTAACTCCTGATAGGCCTAGGCTTAAGTGGATATCTGTTGTGAAATTCCATAAGTAAATCGGGGGAGTGCTCTAAGTCCTCAGGAGGTTGCCATGATGGTTCGTCGTAACTGAGATACCGAACTAAATACTCCAGCCTTCCGTGACGCCTCCTAGAATCTAAAACTTACTCAACTTCCCACTCTTGTTCGCCTTCGATTTCAATTGCTGGGGGCGGAGGCTGTAGCTGATCGGGTACAGGATTGCTGGCCGCGAGGGACAGAAGCAAGACATGAAAGACGGGATGAATTTTCATAGAGGCCGGGAGGTCGAGTTCATAAGCATAGGGGCTAACCATCGGCTTGACGACGTAGGGTCCAATGCGTTTCTAATCTAATTTCTTTGACGGCCACTTGATCTCAATGTTCCTGATTGAGAGAAAAACCTCATCTCCGATGGCGTATTTGGGGGCTGGAGTTCTGTTGCGATTTGCTGCATCTTCATGAATCTTCTGGGCCTATGCCATCTCATCGCGAAGTACATCGTAAATCTGGGCCATTGTCCTGGCCATGCCGGTGGCTTGGTCTTCGTTGATTGTTCTGCCGTGCTGCAGCGGGGCAAAAGACATACGAGGACTCCTTCCATAGTTGGCCTGAAATGGAGATATCTTGGTGGTTTCAGAGACATGATTATTCGTTGTGAACTCTGTCATAGGAAGATACTGAGCCCAATCATCCTGTTGATATGAGACATAGGCCCGGAGATACTACTCCATGATGGCGTTGATTCTTTCAGTCTGCCCATCCATTTGTAGGTGAAAGGCGGTGCTGTAGCGTGGGGCGATCTCGAGACGGGAGCACTACGTTTTCCAGAATTCGGCCGTGAACTGTGTGCCACGATCCAAGACAATGGTTTCCGGGAGTCCGTGAAGTTTCCAAACTGAGTCGAGGTACATGTTGGTAATGTCTCGTGCATTGGCCTCCTCAGTGCAGGGTATAAAGTGACGCATCTTCGTTAGACGGTCAACAACAACCAGAATTGCATTAAAGTCGTTGCTTAGAGGAAGTCCTGTGACGAAATCCATTGATACATTGGTCCATGGGCCCTTAAGTATGGCGAGTGGTCGTAGAACACCTTGAAGCGTGTTGCGTGAGGCTTTGTTGCGGGAACATACATGGCAGTTCAGCGCATAGTGATCGACATACTTCCTTATGTTTAGCCAGTAATAGTTACGGCTGAGGAGCTCGAGAGTCTTGGCACGACCTGGGTGTCCGGTGGAGGGGCTATCATGATGATCCTGCAGAAGACGAAGTTGAATCTCATTGAACTCGGGAATATAAATGGCCTGGCGATAAAGAAGAAATCTGTCCTATGTTTCGGTGCACTCAGCTAGAGATATTTTCTTGGAATGCTTGATGCCATTGTGAAGCATTGTGAGAACTTGCTCGGGAAAACTGTTTTCTTGGTAAGCTTGAGTCAACCACTCTTTAACGATGGGCATTCCTTCAGCGGGTTCGTTTGTCAAAAAATCCACCAACAAACTTAGCTTAATCCTTGATCCCAAATTCTCTTGTTTCAATACCACTTGCGACTGATGTGTGAGCCGCTTGTCCCCTTCCTTAGATAGATCTCTTGACCTCCGTGTTATCACGGCGTACCATGGACTACGGTAGGAGGAGGATATTGAGGAACGGTTTTCAGTTGCGGTGTTTTCTTACTTTTGGGTTCTTGGAGTTTCTATGGGTTTCCGTTACACGATGTTATGAGTCATGACTGTACAGGGATTAGGAGGGGTATATATACGTCGCCACGGATCTTTCCTTTGTCCTTTTCTTTCTCTTTCTTTTCCTACGTGTTCTTCCTGTTATCAACTCTACTGTTTAGGTTCGGCTCGTCTTTAGTTCTGAATATAATACGTCATCAATATTCTTCGTGCCAAGACTCTCTCTTGAGTCTTCCATAGTATCTCGCTTCGTCTCTCGTCTTCGTCTCGTCTCGCCCCGTTCTCGTCTCGTTCTCGCTTCTCGTCTCATCTCATCTCGTCTCGTCTCGTTCATAGTCCATGACCGTAGTGCGCATCATCTACTGGTATCCTCATCTCCACAACTACGTCAGAAAAGCCATTTGGACTCTCTGTCCCACGACTCTTCTCCTGCTAGACTTCTCTCGCCGACCGCCTCGCCTTCGTTTCGCTTTGCGCACTACCGCTCTCTTGTCTGTTGTCTCCGTGTTGCTCCGTAACACTAAGAACACGTCCTCTCTGCCGACCCACACAACAATTTCGTCTCGCTTCGCCCCGGCCACAATCATGATCGACTACAGTTGGGATGTCCCCATGGGGGATACCCCCAACCCCGTCTTCTTCTCCCCCGGCCCCCTCGACTGCTACTTCCCTGAACGAAAGGGATACTGCCATCTCGCTCTCGTCCCCCGCACTCACTGGTTCGATCTCGGTTGTCGCCTTGGCTTGGACCCTCAGGTTCATCTTCTTCGTCGCTACGCTCTGTCCCACGGCCTCAAGCGCGCTGACGCCCACTGGGCTAAGGCCACCTTTACACAACCCGCCCCGGGTAAGCTTCATATTGGGGCCCCCATCATCGACGACTCTTGCCCCACTCACGATTCGGAAGCTATCATTCGTGGCCTAAGAGATCCCGCCCTCGCTGGTCACACCATCGGTCGCCCCCTAGAGGATTCCGATGTCCCCGCCCCCCGTACACTGACCGAGAGACTCGCGAGTTTCTTGGAAACCTTTGGCCCTGTTGAGGAAGACTTCGGGTATGAGCTTACCGAAGCTCACAACCTCATCGCCGAAGCCCTCACCGTCCTCTCTGTCTCCGCTCCCGTCTCCACCTCCATCGAAGCTGCCGTATGTACGGCTCACGACGAGGTCATTGAAGGCCTCAGCGTGGAACTTGAAGTCGCCGATACCAAGGCGGCTGATCTCTGGCAACGCATGTGTGAAGCCAGCGAGGTGTCTGCTGAGGCCGTAGAAAGCCTCAATCAAGAAGTGACCTCCCTCATAGCTGAGAAGGAGGAGTATCGCTACCGCCTGGCTCTACACCAGGAAGCCCTCGCCAAGGCCAACGTCATCATCGCCGATCTTAACCGCCATCTCGTCTCCGCCTCCACGCCCAGAACTCAGGCTCACCCAGTTGGTAAGGCCCTGAAACCCCGTTACCTCGGCCCCCGTCCCCAGGATTCCCGCACTTCCGACAACTGGCGTAAAGCATCAGTTGAACAGGTAATCTCCAAGCCGGCGTTAAAAGGTCAGCCCCTTTGGTAGAAATTGGCACATCAAAGGGGCTAGTCCCGCCACCCACCTTTGTTCTCTCCGCCATCGCCGTCTCCGAGGACAAGATGTCTGAGGAATCCCTTGTTGTCTCCTGCTCCGTTGCTCAGTCCTCCATCGCCTCAGTGAAGACCCACGTCCTGATAGACACAGGCGCGTCCGGGTACGCTTTCATTGACCAGGACTTCGTCGCTCAGCACAGTCTCGTCATGGTTCCCCTGAAGAAATCGCGTTTGCTCGAGGTAATCAACGGCAGGCTGGTAGAATCAGGGAAAATCACCCACATCGTCAAGCTGTCTCTGGACATCAATGGTCATCAGGAGCTCGCCCCCTTCTTCGTCACCAAGCTAGGACACTACCCAATAGTAATGGGTATCCCCTGGATGAGACATAACGACCTGGCTATCAGACCAAAGATGAATAAGATCATTTTCGACTCTGACTTCTGTGTGCGGAATTGCTCTCGGTCACGTACCCCAGTTACGGTCAAAGGAATCTCGGTCTCATTTCCCGATGCCCCGGCAGTCTAGATTGCGGCCATTGGGGCCGTACCCTTCGTAGGACTTGCCAGACGCCAACAGAATAAACTCTTCTGTGCATCGATCCGTGCCATCGACGGCTCCGCCGAGAACCCCTGCACTTTGACTCATGTGCCCGCGAGCCTTGACCATTTGCGACTGCTCGCGAATTTGACGCCCTTGCCCTGCCCCCACACTGTCCTCACGACTTGAAAATAGTCCTTTAGGATAGTAAGGTACCCCCGTTCGGTTCTCTCTATGGTATGTCTCAGTTGGAACTACAGGCTCTCAGGGACTACATCACAGAAAATCTGTCGAAAGGGTTCATACGTTACTCGGAATCCCCTGCCGGAGCACCCGTGCTGTTTGTGAAGAAATCCGATGGATCCCTGCGCCTGTGTGTCGACTATCGGAAGCTGAATGAGATCACGGTTAAGAACCGGCATCCGCTACCTCTGATTCCCGAAACTCTGTCCCGTCTCTCCAAGGCAAAGTACTACACTAAGCTGGACCTTCGTTAGGGATACCATCAGATCAGGATACAAGAAGGCGATGAGTGGAAAACCGCGTTCAGGACTCGTTATGGCCACTTCGAATATAACGTGATGCCCTTTGGCCTTACCAATGCCCCCGCCGCTTTTCAACACTGGATCAATGACCTCCTGCGCCCATATTTCGATGACCTTGCCACAGCCTATCTCGATGATGTATTAATTTACTCCGAGACCCTGGAGGAACATAAGGAACACGTCCGGGAAATTCTTAAAGTCTTTCAGATTCATGGTGTTCATCTCAAGCCAGAAAAATGCGAGTTCTACGTTCAGCAAACCAAATATCTCGGGCTTATTATTACCCCTGAGGGCATTCGAATGGACTCTAGCAAAGTATCCACGGTTAAGGACTGGGAAACGCCCACCAAGCTGCGAGAAGTTCAAGAGTTTCTAGGGTTCGCCAACTTTTATCGACGGTTTATCTACGCGTACTCTCGAGTAGTTTCCCCGCTCACAGTCTTGACCAAGAAGAATGTAAAATTCGAATGGTCTGCAGACGCGGAGAACGACTTCACCTCAGCCCCGATTCTGGCCCACTTCGACTTTGAAAAAGAGGTTGTTGTGGAATGTGACGCCTCTGACTACGTATCCGCTGGTATCATGTCCCAATACGATGATCATGGAATTCTACATCCGGTAGCGTTCTTTTCCAAGAAGCATTCTCCAGCGGAGTGTAACTACGAGATCTACAACAAGGAGTTGTTGGCAGTGGTCAGGAGTTTCGAGGAATGGCGTTCAAATCTAGAAGGGTCTCGCTTTCCTATCAAGGTATTAAGTGACCACAGGAACCTGGAGTATTTCATGTCAACCAAGTTATTGAATCGCCGACAAACGCGATGGGCCGAATTCTTATCTCGTTTCAATTTCGTCATTCAGTTTCGGCCAGGAAAGCAGGGAGGGAAACCAGATGCGCTCACACGGAGGTCAAGGGATTTACCTAAGGAAGGGGACGAGCGGCTCACACATCAGTCGCAGGTGGTATTGAAGCAGGAGAATCTGGAATCAAGGATTAAGCTAAGTTTGTTGGTGGGTTCTTTGACAAATGAACCCGCTGAAGGAATGCCCACCGTGAAGGAATTGTTGATTCAAGCTTACCAAGAAGATAGTTTCCCCGGTCAAGTTCTGACGATGCTCCGAAATGGCACCAAGCACTCCAAGAAGATCTCCCTCGCCGAATGCACCGAAACTGAAGATGGGTTCCTTCTATATCGCCAGGCAATCTATGTTCCCGAGTTCAACGACCTTCAGCTTCGCCTGTTACAGGATCATCACGATAGACCCTCCGCCGGACACCCAGGTCGCGCCAAGACCCTCGAACTCCTCAGTCGCAATTATTACTGGTCAAGCATGAGAAAGTATGTCGATCGTTATGTACTGAACTGTCATGTATGCTCTCGCAGTAAAGCCTCTCGCAACGCGCTCCAGGGTGTTCTTCGACCGCTCACCGTACCAAAATGCCCATGGACCGATGTATCAATGGACTTCGTCACAGGACTTCCTTTAAGCAATGGCTTTAACGCGATTCTAGTTGTGGTTGACCGTCTAACAAAGATGCGTCATTTCATTCCCTGCACTGAAGAAGCGAACGCCAGAGACGTCGCTGCCATGTACCTCGAATCAGTCTGGAAACTGCACGGACTTCCGGAAACCATCGTCTCAGACTGCGGCACTCAGTTTACGGCCGAGTTCTGGAAAACATTGTGCTCTCGTCTCGAGATTGCTCCACGCTACAGCACCGCCTTTCACCTACAAACGGATAGACAGACTGAAAGAATCAACGCGATCATGGAACAGTACCTTCGAGCCTACGTCTCCTATCAACAAGATGATTGGTCCCAGTATCTCCCCATGGCAGAGTTTGCGACGAATAATCACGTTTCCGAAACCACTAAGATGTCTCCGTTTCAAGCCAACTATGGAAGGAGCCCTCGTATGTCTTTCGCTCCGCTACAGCACGGCAGAACCACAAATGAGGATCAGCCGAACGGCATGGCAAGAACAATGGCTCAGATCTACGATGTACTTCGCGACGAGATGGCCAGGGCTCAGAAGATTCATGAGGACACAGCAAATCGGAACAGAATCCCAGCTCCCAGATACGCCATCGGAGATGAGGTCTTTCTCTCCACCAGGAACATCGAGACCAAGCGACCGTCAAAGAAATTAGATTGGAAACGCATTGGGCCCGATGTCATCAAGCGGATGGTAAGTCCCTACGCTTATGAGCTCGACCTCCCGACATTCATGAAAATTCACCCGGTCTTTCATGTCTCGCTGCTGTCCCTCGCGGCTAGCAATCCTGTACCCGGTCAGCTACAGCCCCCACCCCTAGCAATAGAAATCGAAGGCGAACAAGAATGGGAAGTCGAACAAGTGTTAGACTCCCGAAGGCGTCACAGAAGATTAGAGTATTTAGTTCAGTATTTGGGCTACGACGAACCCTCATGGCAGCCCCCGGAGGACTTGGAGCATTCCCCTGATTTACTTAGGGACTTTCACGACAAATATCCACGCAAGCCTAGGCCTACCAGGAGTTAGGCCTGAAGGAGGGCCTAATCTATCACGGCGTACCACGGACTACGGTAGGAGGAGGATATTGAGGAACGGTTTTCGGTTGCGGTGTTTCTTTCTTTTGGGTTCTTGGAGTTTCTATGGGTTTCCGTTACACGATGTTATGAGTCATGACTGTACAGGGATTAGGAGGGGTATATATACGTCGCTACGGATCTTTCCTTTGTCCTTTTCTTTCTCTTTCTTTTCCTACGTGTTCTTCCTGTTATCAACTCTACTGTTTAGTTTCGGTTCGTCTTTAGTTCTGAATATAATACGTCATCAATACTCTTCGTGCCAAGACCCTCTCTTGAGAGATTCTCTCGCGTCTCTCTTCGCCTCGCCTGCCTCGCCGTTCGCCTCGCTTCGCTCGCCTCATCTCATCTCGCCTCGCCTGCTCATAGTCCACATCAGAGTGCGCATCATCTACTGGTATCCTCATCTCCACAACTACGTCAGAAAAGCCATTTGGACTCTCTGCCCCACGACTCTTCTCCTCGGTTAGACTCTCTCATCGCCGACCCTCGTCTTCGTCTTCGTCTTCGCCTCGGTTGTGTACCTCGGCTCTCTTGTCTGTTGTCTCCGTGTTGCTCCGTAACACGTGTCAGTGCGTCTGGTTTCTCTCCCTGCTTCCCTGGTCGAAACTGAATGACAAAATTGAAGCGAGATAACAATTCAGCCCATCGTGTTTGTCGGCGATTCAGTAGCTTGCTCGACATGAAATATTCCAGGTTCCTGTGGTGACTTATTACCTTAATTGGGAAGTGAGACCCCTCCAGATTCGAACGCCATTCGTCGAAGCTTCTAACCACTGCCAACAGCTGCTTGTCGTAGATCTCGTAGTTGCATTCGGACGGAGAGTGCTTTTTTGAAAAGAATGCTACAGGATGAAGGATTCCATGATCATCGTACTGAGACATAATACCAGCGGATACATAATCAGAAGCGTCACATTCCACAACAACCTCTTTTTCAAAGTCGAAGTGAGCAAGAATCGGGGCTGAAGTAAAGGCATCCTTCAATTTCTAGAAGGCGCCTTCCGCATCTGGGGACCATTCAAACTTTACGTTTTTCTTGGTCAAGGCCGTAAGCGGAGAAACGACTCGGGAGTACGCGTAGATGAACCGTCGATAAAAGTTGGTGAACCCTAGAAATTCCTGGACCTCCCGCAACCTAGTGGACGTTTCCCAGTCTTTAACCGTGGATACTTTGCTGAGGTCCATCTGAATGCCCTCAGGAGTAATGATCAGTCCCAGGTATTTGGTCCGCTGAACGTAGAACTTGCACTTTTCGGCTTAAGGTGAACGCCATGAATCTGAAAGACCTTAAGAATTTCCCGAATATGTTTCTTGTGTTCCTCTAGAGTCTCGGAGTAGATTAATACATCATCGAGGTAGGCTATGGCAAAGTCATCGAGGTATGGGCGCAGGAGGTCATTGATCTAGTGCTGGAACGCGGCAGGGGCATTGGTAAGACTAAAAGGCATCACGTTGTATTCGAAGTGGCTATAGCGGGTCCTAAACGCGGTTTTCCACTCATCACCTTCCTGTATCTTGATCTGATGGTATCCCCAGCGAAGGTCCAGCTTAGTGTAATACTTGGCCCTAGAGAGGTGAGATGGAGTTTCAGGTATCAACGGTAGAGGATGACGGTTCTTAACCGTAATCTCATTTAACTTTCCGTAATCGATGCACAAGCGCAGAGATCCATCAGCCTTCTTGACAAACAGCACGGGAGCACCAGCAGGAGATTCTAAATAGCGAATAAACCCTTTCGATAGGTTTTCCGTGATGTAGTCCTTGAGAGCCTGTAGTTCCAACCAAGACATACCATAGAGGGGTCCGAACGGGGGTGTCTTACCATCCTGTAGGACTATTTTCAAGTCGTGAGGATGATGTGGCGGCAGGGTGATGGCATCGGATTCTTTGAACAGCGTCGCAAATTATCGAAGCTCCTTGGGTACATGGGTTAGAGAATCTAGGGATTGCTTTCCAGCGAAGGCTTCATCGATAGCACGGATCGACGCACAGAAGAGTTTATTCTGCTGGCGTCGAGCAAGTCCTATGAAGGGTACTGCTCCAATGGCTGCGATCTGAATTGCCGGGGCATCGGGAAACAAGATGGAGATTCCTTTGACCATAACCGGCGCACGCGACCGAGAACAATTCCGAATACAGAAGTCAAAGTCAAATATGATCTTATTCATCTTTGGTCTGATAGCCAGGTCGTGATGTCTCATTCAGGGGATACCCATTACTAGTGGATAATGTCCTAGCTTAGTGACGAAAAACGGGGCGAGTTCCTGATGACCGTTAACATCCAGCGACAGCTTGACGATGTGGGTGATTTTCCCTGATTCTACCAGCCTGCCGTCGATTACCTCAAGCAAGCGTGATTTCTTCAGGGGGACCAGGGTGAGGCCGTGGCTCCGAACGAGGTCCTGGTCGATGAAGGCATACCCGGACGCACCTGTATCTATCAGAGCGTGGGTCCTAACTGCGACGGCGGAGGATTGAGCGACGGAGCAAGAGACAACAAGAGATTTCTCTGACATCCTGTCTTCGGAGACGGTGGCAGCAGAGAGAAGAAAGGTGGGTGGCAGGACTAGCCCCTTTGGTGTACCAATTTCTACCAAAGGGGCTGACCTTTTAACGCCGGCTTAGAGATTTCCTGTTCAACTGGTGCCTTACGCCAGTTGTCAGAGGTATGCGATCCTTGGAGGCGAGGAACGAGGTAACGAGGCTTTCAGGTCTGGGTGGCCGGGCAAGCTCGGGTTCTGAACGTGAGGACGGGGGCGAGACGACGGTTAAGATCAGCGATGATGATGTCGGCTTCAGCGAGGGCTTCCTGATGTAGAGCCAGGCGATATCGATACTCCTCCCTCTCCGTCGTGAGGGAGGCCACTTCTTGGTTGAGGCATTCTACAGCCTCGGCGGATCCTTCGTTGACTTCGTACATGTGTTGCCAAAGATCGGTGGCCTTGTTCTCGGCGGCCTCAAGTTCGCAGTTGAGGTGTTCAATAACCTCCTCGTATGCCGTGTATTCAGCGGGCACCTCGGGAGCTGGAGACTTGGCAGGTGCGGTTAGGGCGGCTAGAGCTTCCGCGATGAGGTGATGAGCCTCGGTAAGCTCATACCCAAAGTCTTCTTCAACGGGGCCAAAGATTTCCAAGATGCTCTGAAGCCTCTCGGACAGGGGGTGTGGGGCAGGGGCATCAGACTCTTCCATGGAGCGACCTATGGGGTGCTGAGCAAGGGCGGAGTCTCTGAGGCTGCGAATGATAGCTTCGGAGTCGTAGGTGGGGTAGGAGTCGTCGATGGTGGGGGCTCCAATATGGAGCTTACCCGGAGCAGGTTGTGTGAAGTTGGCCTTAGTCCAGTGAACGTCGGCGCGCTTGAGACCGTTAGACAGGGCGTATTGCCGAAGAAGATGGACCTGAGGGTCCGAGCCCAGGCGGCAACCGAGGTCGAACCAGTGAGTGCGAGGGACGAGAGCGAGGTGATGGTACCCCTTGCGTTCGGGGAAGTAGCAGTCGAGGGGCCAGGAGAGAAGTAGATAGGGTTGTGGGTATCCCCCATGGGGACATCCCAACTGAGGTCGGTCCTGATTGCGACCGAAGCGGAGCGAGGCGGAGTCGTTGTATAGGTCAGTAGCGGGGAAACGTGTTCTTAGTGTTACGGGGCAATACGGAGACAACAGACAAGAAAGCCGAGGTACACAACCGAAGTGAAGATGAGGACGAGGGCGACGACGAGATTACCTAACCAAGAAGCAGAGTCGAGGAACAGAGAGTCCAGATAGCTTCTCTGACGAAGTTATGTAAACAAAGATACCAGTAGATGATGCGCACTACGGTCATGGACTATGGACGAAGCGAGACGAGGCGAGACGAGACGAGACGAGGCTAGGCGAAGGACGAGAACAAGGCGAGGTACTATGAAAGACCCAAGCGGGGGTCTTGGAACGAGATGAGGGTATGACGTATTATATTCAGAACTTAAGAACAAGCGTAACTAGACAGTAGGGTTGATAACAGGAAGAACACGTTGGAAAAGAAAGAGAAAGAAAAGAACAAAGAAAAGATCCGTAGCCACATATAAATACCCCTCCTAATTCTTGTACAGTCATGACTCATAACATCGTATAACGGAAACCCATAGAAACTCCAAGAACTCAAAAGGGAGAAACACCGCAACCGAAATCCGTTCCTCAATATCCTACTTCTACCGTAGTCCATGGTACGCCGTGATATCTAGCCCAGTCTCGGAGATCTCAGAACCAAACTTTGGGATCTATCATCATTATTATCGTTCTCGTTGAGGTCCATCCGGTCCTCACTATCTCCGCCTCTTGTCTTTCTTGTGCCGGATCTAGCTCCTGCCCTTGCCTTTGCCTTTGCTGGTGCCTGCGCTTGTGCCCGCCTGGCGAAACCTCTGTTTTCGTCGGTGTCCTCGTTGTTGGCTGTGTTCCTTGAGTTCTACCGCGTCATCATTGTCGTCTTCTTCTCGTTCAGGTCACCCCGTTACAGAGATGATAGAAAAATAAGACCGAGACAAAAAAAGAAAGAACTAAAGGAAAAATCCATGCCGCTTTTTAACAACCTCCCCCACCTAGTCCGTTATGACTCATACATCAGGCCATAGAAACTCATGGAATTCCATCACTAACACATCTCGTTATCCTCCCTACCATCTCTTTCCCAGTATATTACAAATATATTGTATAATCGAAACTCATGGAAATAGATAACGACAACATTATCTTATCTCACCCTTTTACTTAGCATAATTCTATCTATCACAATACCGCTGCAACTACTAAATTATTGGGACCGATACCAAGACGCTGGAACAACTGCATAGAATCTCCTAAACCTTTAATACCAAATCCGTACCTTACTCTCGATTCCTAAACCATAACTCCGAAATTAATTCCTGTAACTGAAACCTATAGAATATAAGAGATTCCCTGAATACCACTCTTCCCACAACTTCGCTAAGCCTTTCACTACACCATAATAGATATTCGATCTCTTCTGAGGCTCAAGTCTTCTTAAGCTTATGTGGATATCGATCAAGAAAGTCTTTAATCAACTCAAGAGAGTTATTTAAATCTCTGTAGGGTTGCCATGATGGCTCATCGTAGCTAGTATATCAAACAAAATATTCGAATCTTCCGTATCATTTCTAAGAGTTTAAGATAACATTAATTTCTCACCTTCATTCTCCTTTAATCTCGATTGGTGGTGGGAATGTTTGTAATTGTTCCAGGTCTGAGTTGTTAGCAGCAGATAAGAATAACAAAACATGAAACACTGAGTGAACTTTCATCGATGAGGGCAGGGTGAGCTCGTAGGTGTGAGGACTGATGACGTGAAAGGTTAAGTAAAGTTCAACTTGTTTCCAATACAACTTCTGTGAATATCCTTTGGTGAGAAGGTTCTGGGTAGATAGCTATACTTTATCTTCAATAGTGTATTGTGATTTGGGAATTCGATTTGCATTAGTAGAGCCTTCTTGAATTTATTGGGCCCTTAACATATCCGTTCGAAGGAAGTCAAACAATTCTGACATATTTCTTGCCATTATATTAGCATGGTCTTCATTGATAGTACTGCCTTGCCGTAGCGGGCCAAAATTCATATAGGAATATTGTCTTTAGTTTGCTTCCAAAGGAGAGAGTTTCGTTGATTTGTATACATGATTATTGATAATGAACTCTACCATTAATAAATATATAGTCCAGTTGTCCTATTGATAGACCACGTATCTTCAGAGATATTGTTCTATAATTACATTGATTCTCTCAGTTTGCAATAAGATTTTGAAATGCTCAGAAAGTGATTCCCAGAAATCGGGGGTGAACTGAGTGCTGTTGTTTGAGATTATTTTTTTCAGAGAGGCCATGGAGTTTCCAAACATTCCCTAGATATATTCGGGCAATATCTCTGACTCCTGACTTCTTGTTGCATGGAGTAAAGTGTCTCAATTTGGTACAGCATTTGATAAAGAGTATTGTATTGTAGTTATTACAAGGAAGTAATCTGGTAACGAAGTCTATTGAATCATCCATTTATGGTACTTTAGAGATCAAGGGAGGATGGAGAACTCCTTGAGAGATATTGTGGTTGGCTTTGCTTCTTTGTCTTGTGTAGCAGTTCATAACATAGCGGTAAATGTACTTCCGTATATTGGGCCAATAATATTCATGACTTAGAAGCTCAAAAGTCTTTGCTGTACTGAACTGACCTGCTGATAATTTCTCGTAATATTTTTGAAGCAGTCTGTATTGTAACTCTTCGTGTTCTGACATTAAAGGTTTTCGTTGGTATAAGAGAAATCTGTTTTCAGTCTCTATGCATTCAGTGAGGTAGATTTGTTTTAATTGCTTTGTTCCATCTTTCAGCATCATGAGTACCTTGTTTGGTAAACTATCTGCTTATTAAGCTTTTGAAAGTAGTTCTTGAACAATAGGCATTCTTTTGAGGGGTTCATTTGTCAAACATCAGCAAGCTTTACCATTTGTGCATCAGCAAATTCAACTTCTGACTGCAGTCTCCCAACAGTCTCCCAAGCCTTCTTAGAGTCTTCTGAAACTCCTGGATACATTTTGGGCCTCCTGAGGCTCAGGAGGCCTCAGGAGACTAATCAAGTCTTGCTGATATGACTGGAGTTTCTTGATTCTCCTGATGGTCTCTTGAGTCTCCTGATGGTCTCCTGAGTCTCCTGAGACCACTGAAATCTTCTGAGACTTGTAAAATCTTGCTGATGAAGCACCTGCCAACAAACTTAACTTCGTATCCAAATTTTTTCCCTTTAATATGGTTTGATACTAATGCACTTGGCATTCATTCCTCTCCTTAGATTCCTTGATTGCCTAATCAATGTATCTAATTCCCCTCTTTGCTTCCCAAGTCGGAATTGAGTACTGAGGTCAAAGCGTGATAGAAACTCTGACCAACAGGTTTGTTGTTGATTTAGTAGCTTTGTTGAAATGAAGTATTCAAGGTTCCTATAATCAGTTAAGAACTTGATAGGATACGTTGCCGACAAAGTAGTGCCATTCTTCCAAAGCCCGAATGATTGTCAGTATCCTACTCTCTTGTAGAATCTGTCCACCCAAGCGCTAAATTCCCAATTGACAACTTCTATTCTGGACCGGTGCCTGTTAAAGTTCACTTAAGGGTACTTGGGTATTTGGAGTTGGTTCCAACATACTTCCTCCTCAAATTCTGTCCGCTGTTTGCTTCTAGTAGCAGGTCCATCGTTTACAGCTGAAGTCAGACTGAGAAAGGTTCTGAGACAGCTTAGCTTTGAGCACGGTCCAGGTCGCGAATTTCCCCATTTTTATCCTTCCAAGAGATACTGTAATGACGGGAGAAGTCTGCATTATCGACAAATATGGAACCGTAAACAAAGCCAATTAGTGTAAACAAACCTGCTTATTGGTCATATCCCCGCAAAACAGCTTCTCGCCCAACATTACTCCGTAAGACAACGTTCGACGCTGCAACGGTTCCGACAGTTCGGCAGATAAGAGTACACTAAGATGATTGTCAAGACGACGCATGTGAGACGCGACGCCATAAGATTCCAGGAGGTTCTGCACATTGATTTGTAATGAACGTAAGATGATGAATACGGCGCGCTACGGCGCGCTTTACGCTTTCTACGCTGGCGATGAAATATACGCAATGGAGGAGGCGCTTAAGAATAGAAATGTGATCTTTTCTTTAGTTCTTTCTTTCTTTTCTTTCTGTCTCGCCTTCCCGTCATCTCAGACATGTAAATCTACTCCTATTCTAAAAGCCTATATCCCGAGATCTCGTAACCCAGCTTTTCCAGATCTATCAGAAGATATCATCGCTCGCTGGGTCCCATCCGGTCCCTCCCCCTTTTGTTCCTGCCTGCTGTAGCGCTCTCTGTCTCGCGCTTCGCCGTGGCTCGCCGCCAAAGAAGATCTTTCTCGCTGTTCTGCTCTTCGAGCCTTCAAGGCCATCATTGTCGTCTTCTCTGCGTCCAATTTACTCCGTCACATACAAGTCACCAAGACAGGGAAAATCAATCTTTTCTGAATTTAAGAAAAATCCAAGTTGAAAATTTTGCTTCACTAAAATCACCCCGGTTACCTCTAGGCTACTTTAGGACCTCAGTTTTGCCCGAAGTTAATGTGCACTTCGTTGCAATTTTCATTGTTTAACATACAAATTTATCAGATGTTGGAACATCTTGGTACATTTTTGTATGTGCAAATAATGAAAATTGCAACCTAAAAGCCTTTTTTTTTTTATAGTACAAGAATGTTGCATGCAGGGAAGCCCTATGGCATAAACAAAACCTATCCTCCCGAGACACAAAACAAAACCGCCGCAAATATAACAAAAGAAAAAACACAAACCGAAAGAAAAGAAACCTGAAGGAGAGAAAAGCAAACGGACATAAAGACCTTGCCAGGTCTAAATAACGAAAAAAGCGAAGATGAACTATTCTGACGTACCCGACAACGGCGATAACAAAGAGAGAGATGAGAGACTGTCCGAGGAGAGAGAGTAGAGTGGGGATTTAGGAGGTTGTTCCTTAACAGGGAAGCATGTCTGGGTTGCAGATATATATGTGGCAAGATCGTGCATGGCTTTGGGGGAGACGAAGAGTTGTTCCAGCGATGAGGCGTATGGAATACAACCTAAAAGCCTCTATTGCTGGTAAGTAAATCTACTAAAACTTCTGTATAGTCGCACCGGGGGCAATAACGAAACTGGTTGAACGACGAACAAGGGTGTTTGTCAGTCGAGACGGTGGCGCTCAGGCTGATATCAACCACTTGGTTGACTGAAGTCTGTTGTCCCAGGTTCGTCGTTGCCCCAAAGTTGACTGTACCCCGGGTGTATGTAGGAGATTATAGCAACAGCTTCCTCTTGTCAATTCGGAATGGGTAAAAGGCTCCATAAAACAATCAGACGACCAACCGACCAACCAGCACTTAGGGGATAAAATTTGTATGCAGGTACGTTATTGACAAGAGTGGGGTGGCAATCATAAAGACCTAGCTGTGGCTGTTTCACCACTTTCGGCTAGAGCATGCATAATGGCCGATGTCCCAAGCGCATTGCAGTTTCAGCTCAAGATGCCAGAAGCTTGCTTTGTTGACGGCTTGATCCAGCTGGCTGATTTTCACTCCACTCTCACGGAATAGTTTTAATAGTTCAAGCTAGTCCAACTTGCCCATCGATCTGGATATTCGGTTGCCGCACTCACTGACGAAAAGGATATGGCTAATGTTTACTTGTCGTCGCAGAGTTACCCACCAGGGTCTTCCGAGGTTATTAGAGCTAATGTAACGCCATTTTCAGCAATATCACCTGCTTCTCACTCCAATTCCTCGCGAAAGCCATCTGACGCGACCTCAACTCGCTCAATCGGCTTTGCTGCCGATCGCTCTCCATTGCAGAATCTCGAGCTTGAGCTGAAACATATCAGTAAAGAAGAGTTCGACACGCCTGGTGTAGGCCGTTCCCTCAGTAAAAGGCAAGAAGAGCGGCTTCAACGAAGCACTACTATCACGTCAAGGCTCACTGCTAGTCCCCATGCCCCTTCACCAATCAATACATTCCCAGTTGGGGATGAAGGCCATCAATACAGACGTCATAAAATGACACAGCTATTAGGGGGTAGCCCGTCCAGAAATAGAAGTGAAGACAATCACCATAATTCACCGCTCAGTACCGATGCATTAGAGAAGCCTCAATTAACCGCAAAGCTTTCTCCCCACATCTCCGGCCGTGACCGTATTGGGCGAAGGAGTCATCACCAAGGATATCGCTTCCAGCATGTAAGGCGACCAAGCAGCAGCGAGAGTAAAAGTAACAGAGGCGATCATTCTCGAATCACCCGAGCGGCTGGGGGCAAAGACATCTTTGATGTTAAAGTGGCTCATTTGACTCTTGAGGATCGAGAGTTTGGATATCAGTCCCCTAACGGAGGGGATGCTACAAGAGATGACGGTATGCGGATTTCTATAAAGAAAGATATAATTATCATTAACGATACCCCTCTCAATACTTGGTACCCAGCTATTTTGCCTCCCTGTTTGGAATTTCGGGTGCTGAACAATTCAAAAGTGCCTAGAACGTGGAATAACACCCATAATGATTCCTGTAATTATGTTACCACCGGAAGTATCATCAACAACCGAATATCTTTGCCCAAACATACCCCTGCCAAGCCCATTTCGCCTCCCAACTCGTTCCGCCCTTTGACCGATGCCGTAGAGCCTGCGCGGGTCCCCCGGACTAAAGAAGAGAAAAAAGACGAGTTAATATTCTCATTCATCGCAGCTATCAAACCTCGTGTAGCTCCTGCGCCTGCAACATATTCACCACCACTTCATGTTAAATGCGGGCCATTGCTACGATATACTGGGTTACGTAGAGATGGGAAAAAATCGAACGAATCAACCGCAAAGGAGGAGAGGGAGACCTGGCGGGGATCGGTCATGATTGTTACCAAAGATGATTACTCGGATTATTCTACAATCCCACACATACGATTATTTGTTCAACCAGCACCAAAACCTGGCATATCTGATATTAACAATCATGCAGACAATAATATACCAACCGCGTCCACAGGAGACTCATACAATGTAAGACCTCTATCAAAGGAGAAAGGTTTCCGGATAGCTCTGACAAATCTGTTGACGGAGTTTCAGTATGCCAGAAGTAAAAGGGACGGCGAGTCATTGGGAAAATACAGGGAAGTTGAAGGCATAAAACTACATTCCGAAAGGGGTGTTACATTCTGGAGATTTACAATTGAGGTAGAACTAGGCGATGAGCCAGGGAGAATCGCATACCGCATCAACCATGGCCCTGTGAACTGCTTTTGGGTCCCTTCGCGGACAGAGACCATGAACATAATGTTTTACAGCTGTAACGGTTTTAGCTTAAGCGTTAACCCCGACGATTTCTGTGGACCGGATCCTTTGTGGAGAGATGTTATTCGAGAGCATGAGAAGGAACCTTTTCATGTAATGCTTGGTGGTGGCGATCAACGTACGTTTCTGTGGCCGATGGGCAAAATCCGAGTTTAAGCTGACTGAGTCTCTTATTGTGCTATATCATAGTTTATAATGATGCAGTCTCTAAAAAAACGAAGCTTTTCAAAGAATGGCTCGCTATCAAAAATCCTCTTCATAAAAAACACACACCATTTACTGACTCGATGGCTGATGAGCTTGAAGAGTTTTATCTTGAAAGATATTGTGGGCCCTAAATCCGTATATTGTGTAGGGAAAACCCCCAGCGCTAATTTTATGTCTGCAGGTATGTGGTTCTCACAAGGACTTTTTGGAGTTGCCAACGCCCAGATCCCCATGATCAACATTTGGGATGACCACGACATAATTGATGGCTTTGGCTCCTATCCTGATCACTTTAACCGCTGCCCCGTATTTACCGGTCTGGGCGCAGTGGCTTTTAAGTATTACCTTTTATTCCAGCACCAAAGCGTTGTAGATGAGGTAGAGGAAAATGAACCCAGCTGGTTACTTGGTGCTGCGCCCGGCCCTTACATTGCTGAGCTGAGTAGAAGTTGTTTCATGTTTCTTGGAAGAAAAGTTGCGTTCTTAGGTTTGGATTGTAGGACTGAAAGAATGGTGGGTAATCTACCCTATATAATTTATCCCTTAATTGACTCTATTTTAGAGAGATCTTGTTCTATCCGAGAATAGTTACGATCGTGTATTTGATAGATTGGAAAAGGAGATAATAAGAGGAGAAACAAAACATCTCATCGTACTCTTAGGGATTCCTATAGCCTATCCTAGGCTCGTCTGGCTTGAGAACCTGTATGTAATGCATTTATTAGAAGATATCACCGTAAACTAACGACCTTACTAGGATGACTTCACGACTGATGGATCCTTTGAAAGCGTTAGGCCGTATGGGGTATCTTGGCGGTTTTATCAATAGTTTTGATGGTAATTATCCCCCTAAGCACGGGTTTAATCAAGCTAATTCTATAAAGGGGGCGTCGAACTTTTAGATGATCTTGATGACCATTGGACGGCCAAGAACCACAAGGCCGAAAGGAATTGGGTGAGTTCCCTTTCAATAACTAAAGAATCCGAACTTATAGGGCCGCGATTTAGTTTATTGAAAAACTACAAAGCCTTGCGGCAGAGAAATCAGTTCGCGTTACCATTCTCGGGTATATTCCCAAATCACTCGGGTTGGCTATATGAACTCACATACAACAGGGGCGACGTCCATCTTGCTGGTATTGGCCAGTTTTACTCAAACTATCGATTGCATATCCCTCGGGAGAATGACCATCGGTACATGCCAAATATAATCTCGTCCGCGATTGTGAACACCCCGCCTCCAAACGGTTAGCACCGAAATAATTTCCTGCTTGGTAATTGTTTTCTAACCCTTTCATCAGCAATGGCCGATGTTCTCAACAAGAGAAATAAGGTTCATCACCTGAACAGTCAAACAGATGAGGACATGTATCCAATCTTCCACAATGATGTTGACGGGAAACCTCGAAATAACAAACGGCTCCTACCAAGTATATAATCAAAGACTCACTATCTGGTATTACGAGACACTAACCCTTGGGTATTTTAGGGAGGAATTATGCGGTAATTAGAGAATATGTTAAGGATAGTAGTGTTCCTGATGAGATAAAACCCTTCAAACGCTCAACCTTTTCTAGGATCAAGAGGAATACTTTCAAAAAATCTCAAAGGGCCGACCCAGCTTCCAACCTGAATTCTATAGAGTTGAATATGGAAGGCCACGACAATACGGAACGCAGGGGGGTTACGGAAACTAAGACTGACGCATTAAATATCATCTTAAGGGTGGAAATGAATCAAAAGGATCCATCTGGGTACACAAAACCTTACAGGCTAACAGTGCCTGTTCTTACATACGAAAATCCTAGTAAAGCTGGTGGTCAGAACGATGTTGATGGGGGCTGGATTTGAGTTTATGCTATCTCGAAGCTACCAACTTAGTAGATAATTGAAGGGGTTATTGGTAATGTTAGCAAGTAACAAGTTTGGAGGATCACTTCTTAGAATAATTAACTATTTTACTAATATCTCCCAACCATATTCGCCATTTGATAAAGTTTTTCTGGGGACCTCATCACTAAACAAAAATCTGCCCAAGCGTTCGGTGGGATGTAGCTTGTTCACCTAGATACAGTCGAATCTCCCTAGAAGGGTACGTCGGGACCAAAGATTAGTACCCTTATATGGCGCTTAACCTTATACAGTCAAATCTCCCTATAAGGGTACCCCCTACAAGAATAATCGCCATATAACAGTATATATTTACGGTCCTTCTGGGCTTTACTTACACAAGATTCCACTCAGTATAAGGGTAGGCGCCCTATAGGGGTACTAATCTTTGGTCCCGACGTACCCTTATAGGAAGATTCGACTGTCCTACTATTAAACGCTCTTCCGAAGTATCAGAAAACTAGTTGTAATAAGCACCTGGGTTCAAGGTTTTTGTTTACGCGAGGCTAGATTTCTAGTCGATATATCATTCCTAGTATACTCTATAAATTTATCATATTTGCCCTGAATGCCTTGAGAACCTCAGGGCAAGACGATACTCTTGTCCAAGCAGGAAAGGACATGGCCCTTGAAAGGCAGTGGCATCTTGGGGCTTTGCATCCGCTTTCCTCTAACGACCTCGTAGGCATTGCTATATCTTACAGTATACATATTGCTGTGCTCCTTATTGGGTATCAGAATGCAGCGGCTGCAGGGCACGGTTCACATACCAAATGCTAATAATTAGTCAATTGGCAAGTATATTATAGCATACCAATTATAGTTTGAGATCGGCAGCTACACAGGCACACAAGGCCTAAGAAACAAACCCACTTACGAACCGATAAAGTGCGTAGGTAACATTTAAACGCGCGGCCTATAGGCCATAACAAATCTCTAATGGCATGCAACAGACTTTGTGGCCGAGGCACCGCCCCACATAATGTATCCCAGTGAAGCCCCCACAGCCACTGCAATCATCACCCACCCATTATAAGTCATGAATAGAAGCCTTGGTGGTTTTGGAATTAGAAATCATTACAGACCCAATAATCCCTTAGAATATGCAAACTCACATGATGAAAAACGAATAAAAAACCTGGACGCCGTAAAAGATTGCTTTTCCAATATGCCCTTTCTTGGATGCTGACCTTACATTTCTTCCTGGTAGTAATGAGCTCGATTCATCTTGGAAAGTCAGAGGCATAACCGTGACATGCACACACAGTGTTTATAGGGGTTGAGTTTAAGAGGTGCATGTATCTATCACGTACCAGATGTGCTAACGCTCGCGTTTTCGGCGTCAACACGCGCTTCGTAACGACGGGAGAGCTCGCGGACGAACTCATATCCTGCTGAGAGTGCAACCACACCAAGAAGAGAAGAAACCAAGGCAAAAGTGCTTGAGACATGCCACCAACGGAAAACCTACCCGGTACATTAGAACCTTCATGGACCTTTTAAAGAGTGATAATCTTACCAAGCAAAGGTTCTCAGTATTCCAGGTAAATAACATGCTCATTTGGCAGCGGTAATTTGCCTCAATACCATGTCCGCCCATATCGTGTTCCATAATATGCTCCATTTTTAATAAGATCTGGTAGTTCCCGTCGAGTTCAAAGTTGGATCGCTAGAAGAGCTGAGGGAGGATTGCGGCAGACGTGAACCTGTACTTGAAGGCAAGAAAAGGCCGGGTAATAGCTGGTTACTGGTATAACTTAACTACATGTACCTTAACCTGGGCCCAATTTTGGTCAAATGTCCTTAAGTAAATACCCCAGAATATAAATGTAGCTATAACCATGAATTATGCTCATATTGATGAGGTGAGGCAAGCTCATATATTTGTGCCAGCCGGCTAGCTGCTCGATGCGGCCCCGCTGACGTTGCACGCAACGGGTCGCAATAGAGATTACACATATGTATAGTAGACTTCAGAAGCAACATTGTTCCAGCCTCTACCTATCTACAGTTTCATCATGCCACTTCTACAACCATTAAACATCCCCAAATGGTCCGTTAATATCTAAACTTTCTCTTTATTATGATATTTTAATATTAATCATCCGGTATAGGCTCAAAGAAAACAGCCACCTGCTTCAGCCCCCAATTAATAATTATTGTGTTTACGATGAACACATGACCGTCATGGTCTGGCTCTGCTCTGGTTTTTCAAGGTTTATCACTAACTAAAAAAAGATCGTTGGAGGACCGAATGCCCGCAACGACTACCATATTAACGAGACGCCTGAATGGTTCTATCAGTATAAGGGCGCTATGTTGTTAAAGGTTGTCGATGAGGGAGTGTTCAAGGATATCACTATCGACGAAGGCGAGATGTTTCTTCTTCCCCGTAAGTACCAAGTGCCGCTGTTGTATTCCAGTGTGCCTTCTTTAGTGTTAAAGTTCCTCACTTTTGTCACAGCAAATACCCCTCACAATCCAGTCCGATTTGCAGACACGGTACCTCCCTCCCATTCTTAACGGGCTATAAGCCAAATTTTTAACGCTCTATATAGGTCGGTATTGTCATTGAGCAAAAGCGACCTGCCGGGAGCCTCGATAGGCTCCGTTGGTACTGCCCATCATGCTGCGAAATTGTTCATGAAGCTGCTTTCCACTGCACAAACCTCGGAACCCAGATTAAGGAAGCTGTCAATAAATTTAAGGATAGCGATGATTTGAGGACCTGTGGTAAATGCGGTTCGATGGCTGCTGCAGCGCCGGCGGCGGTGTCAGTGTCGTAATGCGATAGCCGTTGTGGCTTACTAGTATATCACACGTAGAAGGGAAATGAAATTCGTGCAATAGGAAAACTCAAGTTACTATTGAAGTTCTAAGCATCCAGACATGAGTTATTATACAGGTACCGAGAGATAGCAATAATGACTACGAGTAATCAATCTGAGAGGAATAACTTATAAGCATCCATATACTAATGCCATCCTTCCAATATCTCTTAGGGTTCACAATGAGATACTAGTAACAACGATACAAATGTCACCCAACTGGAGATGAAACCCATGTTTACACATTCAAAGTTACAAACAAAGTAAACTCAATGCATTTTGTATCCGTCACTTCACTTGCCATCACGCTGTCTCCGGGATAGGTTGGTTTTTGGTGTTGGTTAGCACGGCCCCGGGGGGGAGTTGTTGGGGTGATGTGCATCAGTTCAGAAAGATGGCGTGATTACATGTAGTTATTCGGGTCGCAAAGGAAAGTAATGGGTTATCACAGAGTTGACTGAAGACAAGGAACGAAGCCGCCCAAGGTACACAGCCAAGTCAAAGCGAGTACTAAGGGCCCGTTCGGACAACCCAATAATCTAGATTATTGGCGATAATCCGATGGATTATCGACTTTTGAATAATCTAGGTTGTTCGTGCAATTGCATTTGGAACTCTCCCAATTATCTCAAAAAAATAATCACCTCCGGAGGTGATTATTCCCACAACACAGATATCCTGAAAGCCTAATCCTATTTCAACGTTATCTGGACGTTTAGGGCCTGTTCGGACAGTCTGAT
Source organism: Morchella sp. 2016-72 (assembly GCA_024713865.1). Taxonomy (NCBI): domain Eukaryota; kingdom Fungi; phylum Ascomycota; class Pezizomycetes; order Pezizales; family Morchellaceae; genus Morchella; species Morchella sp. 2016-72. The sequence continues at coordinate 742,998 of JAMJEY010000010.1, read as the reverse complement.
AATGTGGATTATTGATAACAACCTAATGGATTATAAGGTTTTGAATTATTCTAATAAGTAGAGGTGTTCGGGGAAATGAATAATCTATGCTTTTTAATTTCTGCTTATTCAAATAATGAGTCAAGAATATAATTACCTGTGACGGAGTAACCACAATGCAAAGAAGAAGATGGCAATGATGATGCAGAGGGAACTCGAGGAATACAGCCAGAACAGTACCGACGAAAACAGAAAGAGCACCGGGCAGGCACAAGTACAGGCACTGGCCATGGCAAAGACAAAAGCAGAGGCAAAAGAAACCACAGAGCAAAGGAAGTGAGGACCAGATGGACCTAAACGAGAACGATAAGAACTATTATGTATGATCCCGAGGTTAGGTTCTGGGATTGTGTAAACTATGGCTAAAGAGTAGAAATATATTCCTATGTACCGGGATGACAGGAAGACGAGACAGAGAGAAAAGAAAGAAAGAACTAAAGAAAAAGTTTAGCCTCGCTATTTAACACTCTCCTCCGTCAGTCCACTATGACCTATCCTGTCCCGGCATTTTGGCATCAGTTCCGAGAGTTCGTGAGCAGAAACAAGGTCGTGACAGAAGGAGTGATGTTAGGCGAGGATGGGTAGAGCTGGGGTGATAGGGTTGTCATTAGATTCTAGGAAGTTCGATGGCGTGATGGATTGGTAATGTAAATAGGAAGATGGTAGGAAGGAACAGGGAAGGTGACGGTCGATAGATTTCTATGAGGTTCTAGGAGTAGTTGTGTGAGTCATGAGGCGAACTAGCAGGGAAATGTTAAATAGCACGGGAAGACTCCTTTAGTCCCTTCTTTCTTTTCTCTCTGTTTCGTCTTTCTATTATCTCGGTACATAGGAATATACTCCTATTCTCTAAACTATAGTCCCTAAGATCCCAGAACCTGACTTCGGGATCACCTATAGCTATCATCATCGTTCTCGTTGAGGTCCATCCGGTCCTCACTTTTTCTGTCTCTTGTCCTCGTCCTTGTTCTGATCTTTGCCTCTGCTTCTGCCTTCGCTGGTACCTGTGCTTGTGCCCATCCGGCAGTATCTCTGTCTTCGTCGTTGTCCTTATTGCCTGGCTGTGTCCCTCGAGTTCTCCTGCGTCATCATTGTCGTCTTTTACTTCGTCTCGCGGTACTTCGTCACACTAAGACGAAACTGCTCCTACTCGACCGACACAGCACAAGTTTCTTACACCATAGCTCATCATGACCTCTCCTGCTATCAATGGACCTGACTATCAAATGCTCCATGACGACCTCACGGCTTTCTTTGTCGCTCACCCTGAAGTGGACCCGCAGCAATGGAAGAAGTGATACAAGCGTACGGTCTCCTCCTCCGGGCCTATGAAGGGGTCCAGCAGTACTCCATCGACCTCAAAACCCACCACACCGAAACTGAACAAGCCCGAGTCAAGTTCCATAAAGAAACCCAGGGACTACGAGCTAAGATCAAAAAGCTGCAAGAAGGAATCAAGCAAGACCTCGAGGAGCTCCATGATGACCTAACCAAGACATTCAGGTTCGAGAAACTTCCAAACCTGAAGAAATACCGGAGAGATCTGAAAAGCTTGAGGATGCTTCAGAGAGTGTGACGGAGTAACCCGGACGCAGAGAAGACGACAATGATGACGCAGAAGGACTCGAGGAACACAGCCAGACAACGAGGACACCGACAAAGACAGGAAGGCCACGGGGCGGGCACAAGCACAGGCACCGGCGAAGGCAAAGGCAGAGGCAAAGCTCCTGGCAGGGGCAAGGACAAGAGCAGAGAAAGTGAGGATCGGATGAACCTCAACGAGAATGATGATGATAGCTATGATAGATCCCGAAACTAGGTTCTGAGATCTCAGAGACTTATGGCAAGAGGATAAGAGTATATTCCTATGTACCGAGATGACAGGAAGACGAGACAGAGAGAAAAGAAAGAAAGAACTAAAGAGAAGACCCGCCCGCTCTATTTAACACATTCCTCCGCTAGTCCATTATGACTCACACCTTCATCCACAGAACCCCATAGAAGCCCACCATAACCACACTTCGTATTCCTCCCCACCATCTTCCCTCTTTTATTACAAATCTATCACGCCATAGAACCTCTTGGAATCTGATGACGTCATCATCTCCCCACCTCCGCTCATCCTCGCTTAACAATTCCTCCTCCATCGCAATCCTTTCTCCCTTACCAAACTGTCGGAACCGATGCCAAGACGCCGGGACAGATCCACCTACAGATCAAGCTCATGGCTAATCTCGATCGCTTTTCTACTTCGGCTCAACAAATTGCGTACTCTATATCTCAACTAGAGGGACCTGCGGCGGATCAATTTCTAGCCTATATTTTCGATAAAAGCATCGCTCTCGATTCGATGACGGAATTCTTTGAAATCTTCGATAATGCATTTGGAGACCCACACCGCGCCGTCACTGCTGCCCATAACCTAAGAGAAATCCACCAGCGTCAGCGCCCTTTCTCGGAGTATTTTGCGGAATCCCAACGATACGCTGCTGACTCGGAGTTTAATGAAGCGGCCAAGATTGAATGTCCTTTAGAGGGCCTTAATCAAGACTTGATGGGGCTAATGATTCAGAATGAAACCCCCACTACTATCAAAGAATGCGGTCTCTTACTTGAACGACTGGACAACAAAGAAAGAGCACTACAGGCCAGGATGGAAAGGTTTAGATTCCAAATCCTCTGCGGACCCCCATCCCGCTCCTTCAACCCTCAACCACCTGTTGCACCGGCAACACCCCCAGTCGTACAGCGGCCGCCACCATCCTCGAAGAATGCAGCACCAGCCACTCACCTATCCTACACTCCTGGGGAAGCAGTTCCTATGGATTTGTCCAATAGTCGTTGTCGTCTGGACCCTAGGGAAAGGGAAGCCTGGCGTATTGAAAATCGTTGTTATTATTGTGGAGGGGTTGGATATTTGGTAAGAGAGTGCCCTGTTTCGTCCTCGGGGAGAGCTCCACCTAGGATGAGGGGAGCATTGTTGGAGGGAAAAAAGGACAGGAAGGAACAGGAAGAGGATATGGTATTGGAGGAGGAGGAGTTAAAAGATTTGTCCCTGTCCTAAGCGGCATAGCCCAGGGACCTTCACGGAGTTTTTCCAAGGTTGCTATCTCTACATTTTCAGTATCAGAAGGGGAGATGGATGGGAATCAATTGATTGTAGTCTGTTCCATTTCGCAAAATAAAAAATCTCTTGTACTCTAACGGGGCAGGGTCGGGTTCAATAACAGAATACGAGAAGATCAGGACAGGACAGGATCGGCTCGGGATACACCCAGGTCGAGACAGGTTCAGGTTCAGGTTCGGGATCAGGTTCAGGTCCGGGTTCAGGTTCAGGTTCAGGTTCAGGAATCGAAGCAAACAGAAGGGCCGAAGCCAGAGTAAGATATTGCTAACAGAAAGAAGACGTTGCCTGAGGAGGCAGAAACATAGAAAAGAACGAGCCCTATATATACAACTAATCCCCCGCTCTGCTGACTCGTAGAATCCCAAAAAAGCCTCGCGCTCCGTCTGCCTATTCGATCCTCCGGTTCTATCCCATCACTTCCCTATCCGTCCGTAACACGTTCCATTATCGAGCTCGCCCAACCCGTCGTTCCACTTCCGGCGTCGGATACTATCCAACTGCATTTGAAGGCGTCTTGGCGGAAGACGGGGTGCAGAGGGCTGAGCCGTGATAGTTGCCCTCTCATTAGGTTCGAGCTCCGCGAGAACTCCGTTGAAACCGGTTTGGTGGGGTATGCCGTATGGCGAGTCGATGTAGGGGCGTTGGTAAGATCTCGGCATCTTTCAGGTTGGTGCGTCATGGCGCTCCATTTAACCAATCTGCAGGCGTGAATAACGAGGCGGGAGTCAGAAGTTCATCAACTTCCCATTCTTCATCGCCGTCAACAATCGCGGGTGCGGGGAGGAATATGTCACGCAGCGAATTCGATCGCGCGAGTTAGGCGAGACATGAAAGACAGGATGTATCTTCATCGTAGCGGGAAGGTCGAGTTCGTATGCGTAAGGACTAACAACGATTTAATCCTAAACCGTCAGAGGCGTTTCCAGTCGAGCAGAGATGGTCGAGTGGTGCGAATATTCGCGGCATTTAGCAATGCCTCATCGCGCGATGAGCGGGCGGGGCTCGATGAAGCATTGGCGTTAGTCTCACGGCGGTCTTGGGCATAGCGAATCTCGGCATGGCGATCGTGAATCTCAGCCATTTTTGAACAAGGCGTTGGTGTCACAGGCGGTCGGTGGCGGTGGTAGTCTTAAATTTTCCGTAAACCGTGGGTGAAGCCATAATTGGCCGTAAAGGAGAAATTTGAGTTGTCTCCGAATGATGATTATTAGAGGCAAAGCTGGCGAGAGGTAGCAGTCCGCAGTCATGCTGGCGATAGGATCATAAGCTCCTCAAATCTGTTCCATCGCGCGTTAAGCTGCGTTCCGTCTGGCCATCAGTTTCAGGGTGAAAGGCGGAGGGCATGCAGCGTTAATTTTCAATAGTTTGCAGAGAGACTTCCAGAACCGGGGCGTAAACTGAGTACGCGGTCGGAGCGATACTAGTTGGGAGGCAATGAAGCTTGGGCGTGGTCGATAAATGAGCGTGCGAGATCTTGAGCGTGGTAGTGTTACAGGCAATGTAGTGTCTCATTTTCGACAGGCGATCGACTACTACGAGAATCGCATCTCTCCCCTTACTCTCTGGTAGTCCCGTGACGAAGTCCATGGAAATATGTGTCCAAGGTCTCTGAGGAATCGGTAGAGGACGAAGAACTCCATAGGGTGCGTGATGAGCCGTCTTACTCCGACTGCAGGTGTGACAATTCCTAACATAGCGGTCCACCGTATTGCGCATTCCTGGCCAATAATAGGAGCGAGCGAGAAGCTGAAAGGTTTTAGCTTTCCCGGGGTGGCCTGCAGACGGAGCATCATGGTGTTCTTTTAACAGGTGTAAATGCAAAGACGTGTCGTCTGGAACGAAGAGTTTCCCGCGATAGGTTAAGAGGCCTTTCCTGGTTGAACATTCTGCTAAAGTAATCTCGCGTGAGTGCCTAACGCCATCTCGGAGAAGCGCAAGATTTTATTCAGAAATGGGTCAGTGGCCAGCATTCAAAAAGTTTTCTAGGGGTGACTGTCGCCGGACAGCCGGAATGGCTGCCAACAAAGCCCAAATTATGGGACTTCACTGTCTGACTTTGCATCAGGCGTTCATCCCTCTTTAGGCAGATCTCACGATCTCTGGATTAACGCATCTGGTTTTCCCTTGCTTTCCTGGCGATCTTGTCACATGGATTAAACGCGACAGAAACTCTGACCATCGTGCCTGCCGTCGATTCAAGTCTCTCTTGGTCATAAAGTATTCCAGATTTCGGTGATCGCTCAAAACCTCAATAGGTTCAGCGACACCCATCAGTTCAGCCCTCCATTCCTCGAAGCACTTGATGATAGCCAGCAACTCCTTATCGTAAATTTCATAGTTGCATTCGGCGGGGGAGTGAGTCCCAGAGAAATAGGCCACGGGATGCAGAATATTCTCATCACTATATTGAGAGGTTCCTCCGAGGCGTAGTCCGATCGTCTGTTTCCACGATAGGCTGGTCGAAGTCAAAGTGACGCAGAATCGGAGGCAGTGGTAAAGGCGGTTTAAGACCTTCAAAGGCTTCGCCATGAATAGGAGACCAAATAAAGGGAACATTCCCTTTAGTGAGTGTCGTCAGAGGGTGAACAATGCCGGAATAATTCTTAATGAAGCGGATAAGTTAGCCCAAATTGAAGACCTGTATGTCCGTTTAGAGACAATTGTTTCGATCTTTTTGGGATCGAGCTTGAGGCCTTCCGTCGTAACAATCATACCCAGGTACTTGACTTCTTTGACTTGAAACTCACACTTTTCGGGGGAACAATAGAGATCCGCATCGGTAAGAGCTTGCAGAACTTGATTAACGTGATCGCGATGTGATTCCAAATCCTCGCTATAGATAAGGATATCGTCAAGATAAGCTGTGCAGAAGCGATCCAGAAAAGGACGCGGTATCGTTAATGAAATGCTTTGAAAGCACGGCGGGAGCGTTGGTTAATCCGAATGGCGTGACTTTATCTTGAAAGTGGCCGGCCGAGTCTGCGAAAGGCGGTTTTCCACTCATCCCCGGCGGCAACTCGAACCAGATTATAGGCGTTCTTTAGATCCAGTTTAGTGTACCACTTGGCCTTGCAGAGTTGATTGAAGGTTTCCCTGGGTAGCGGCAGCGGATAGCGATTCTTGACGGTGATAGCGTTCAGTCCTCGATAGTCGACACAAAAGCGAAGACCGCCACCGGGTTTCTTCACGAACAATACTGGAGATCCAGCGGGCGAGGAGCTAGACTCGATGAAGCCTTTCTTTAGCATGTCGTCAATGTATTCAATCAATCGCAGTTAAATGCCGAGACATGCTGTATAGAGGACCGAAGGGAGGTTCCTTTCCCTCATGAAGATTGATACGAATATCATAGGGACGATGAGGTGGTAGCTTCTGAGGGCCCTCAGTTCCAAACCGTTGCCAGAAGTGATGATGTTCAGGTGGAACTAGGGCGGCAATCTCGGACGGTATCGATTCGGTGGAGCCTCCCAGAAATAAGGCGTGGACGGTGAGACCCTGAGTGATTTCGGCGAAGGTGACAGCGCTGACGATTTCGAAGTCATGATTAGCAGGCAGCGGTGAGGAGATTCCCTTGACGTAGGCGGGAACTTGATTATCATTGCAGCGTTGAAGACAGCGAGGGGACCCAAAGGTCAACGAGTTATCCGCGAAGTTGATGGTAACATTATGTCGACGAAGCCAGGGAATGCCTAGCACCAGTGGATAATGTCGCAGGCAGTAGCGTAGGCAGAGATTTTTGACGTGACCCTGAATACGAAGAGTGAAATGAAGCGATGTGAGTGATCTTTCTGGGAGGAGATTTCCCTTCCATCGATAACATGAAGAGCACGAGGATTGGGAAGAAGAGTAGTAGATAATTCCTTGTGGCGTACAAATGATTCATCAATGAATGCAAAGCCGGAAGCCCCGGTGTCAACAAGTGAGTAGGTTTTAACAGTTTTATTCTTATCAGATACGATACATGATACAACAAGATGATCGTTATCCGAAACCTTCTCACCAGAGACACCAGAAGCAGCAGAAGCAGACAAAGAAAGAGGAGGGACCTGGCCTAAGCCACCTAAGACAGGTCCTCGTGAAAACCCGACTGATCCGGAACAGCGGCAGAACTGGCCGGAGAACCCCAAACCCAAAGAACCAGAACCAGAAGAAGAAAAAGAAGAAAAGGAAACCCAAAAGCATAACCGGAGGAAGGGCGAAGCATTGTTGATAACAGGAGGCGCCCGGCCAGACATAACCGAGTGCCGACCTCAGAAGTAGCAACACAGCGGGGACGAGCAACAGGGCAGCAGGACATTCAGCGGCAAAGTGCGGGCCTCCATAATACATCTGAGTCGCAGGCGCGGCGGCGCGTTCGGCAGGGTGATAGGTCGCGACGGCGACGAACTCCAGAGAGATCCATGGGTACTGCACCACCTGGGGAATAAGAGGGATGAGGAGTGGAAGCAGTCGAGGCAGGAGCGGAGGCACGAGTAGTGACAGAAGGAACAAAGGATTGACGAGCGGCGAAGGGGGCAGAGCGATCTCTGGCGCGGGCATCTCGGAGCCTGTTGTCCAACTTCTGAAGCAAGAGAACATATTCAGAGGTGGCGACCGGAACGTCATGGTGAATCATAGCGGAGCGGAGCTCGCGAGAGAGCCCTTGGGTTAACGCGTGTTTCTTGGCCTCATCGTTCCACCTGACCTCAGCAGCCAAGCGTTGGAATTCAGCAAAGTAGGTGGAGAAGTCTCGGCCCCCTTGAGTAAGACGTTCGAGTTCCCGTTCGGCAGTGGCGATGCGGTCTGGATCTCCGAAGGCAGTTTCCAGAATTGTAATGAGGGCTTCGATGTCTTCTAGGTCAATTCGCCCTCCAACAACGAGGGGCATCACCTGGGCAAGAGCACGACCAGAGAGAAGATTGATGGCGTATGCGAGACGGGCTTGGGCGGCAGGAAAACGATCACGATTGGCGAGCATCTTTAGGCGAAGTTGCGTGACAAAGGGACGAAGCTCCTCCCTTTTGCCGTCGAACTTGGGTGGGTCGGGAACCTTCTCCGAGCGAGGAGCGGACTCGGCCACAGGTGCAACTGAGGGGGCCACAGGAGGAGCAGGAGGAGGAGCAACTGGAGGTGGAGGAGCCTCGAAGTGAACCTGTCGAGGAGGGGCAGCGGGGCTGATCGGGGGAGCGGGCTGGGCGGTGAGCAAAGCATTCAGTTGACGTAGTTCCGTCAGTTGTTGTTCCAGTCCAGCTATGTGTTGTTCAAGTTCGGGAATGACGGAAACTTGGTTTTCGGCAGCTTGTCGGGCGGCGATGGCAGTATCCCTCTCCATCGTTAGATTTGCTACCTGTGCACGAGCTTGATCTCGCTGGGCACGTTGATTAGCTACTAGATGGGAGAGACGTTGAAATAGAAGAGTGGAGTCTTCATCGTATTGATCGGTGAATTGAGCTTCTGTCAAAGGAGGAGTCCATGTGGGGTCGGGATTGGAGGTCATGATGTATCAGGAGCCAAAGAAGAGGCAACGTAGTCTAACGGGGCAGGGTCGGGTTCAATAACAGAATACGAGAAGATCAGGACAGGACAGGATCGGCTCGGGATACACCCAGGTCGAGACAGGTTCAGGTTCAGATTCAGGGTCAGGCTCAGGTCCGGGGTCAGGTTCAGGTTCAGGTTCAGGAATCAAGGCGAACAGAAGGGCCGAAGCCAGAGTAAGATATTACTAACAGAAAGAAGACGTTGCCTAAGGAGGCAGAAACATAGGAAAGAACGAGCTCTATATATACAACTAATCCCCCACTTCTGCTGACTCATATCATAGAATCCCAAAGAAACCCTCGCGCTCCCGTACCACCCATACTATTCCCGATCCTCCCGGTTCTATCCCGTCACTTCCCTATCCGTCCTAGCGCTTACATTCCATTATCGAGCTCCTTCCTAACCCATCGTTCCACTTCCGACATCGACCGATACTATCCAACAACCCTGTTTCGAAGACGTCTTGGCGGAAGGCGGGGTGCAGAGGGCTGAGCCGTGACATGTACCCACCTATGCCCTGATTGATACTGGAGCGTCGGGATATGCATTCATAGACGAAGACTTTGTGCGCCACCATGAGTTAAAAATGAAGAAGTTGAGGACTGAGAGGGAGATTGATGTAATTGATGGGAGACCTATTGAATTAGGGAAGGTGACCAGAAAGGTGACATTGGAGCTGGAAATCAATGGGCATATAGAAGAATGCCCGTTCTTCGTTACAAAACTAGGGCATTATCCACTTGTTATGGGAATACCGTGGATGAGGAAACATGAGGTCATTATTGATAGCGGGAGAAATAAGATCCAGTTCAAGTCCAATCTTTGCCTGGAACACTGCTCAACTAATGGCAAACCCATTGTAGCTCGGGGAATCTCTACTTCACCACTAGAAAGACCAGTTACTCATATCTCGGCCATCACCCCTCGTTCGTTCGAGAAACTTTCACAAGACCCTACAGTTCAAGTTTACTCCACCACTCTGACAGAGCGGAGTCGAGATCAGGGTCGGAGGTTCGGGAGAAGCGAGGCAGGACAGGGTCGGCTCAGGATACACCGAGGCTTGGACAGGTTCAGGTTCGGGGTCGGGATAGGTTCAGGTTTGGGGTCGGGGTCAGGGTCAGGCAAGGATAGGAGGGCTGAAGCCAAAGTAATTTATTGCTAACAGAGAGAAGATGTTGCCTAGAGAGGCAGAAACACAGGAAAGCATCAGCAAACTCAATTTCTGACTGCAGTCTCCCAACAGTCTCCCAGGTCTCAGGAGAATCTCCTGACGCTCCTAGATATATTTTGGGTCTCCTGAGACTCAGGAGACCTCAGGAGACAAATCAAGTCTTGCTGATGAGATCAAGCACTATATATACAACTATTCTCCCACGCCGATGACTTATACCATGGAATCCCATAGAAACCATTACATTCCCGTACCACCCATACTATTCCCGATAGCCCTAATTCCATCCCATTTCTATCAATCTTTCCTAGCGCTTATATTCTATTACCTAAGCTCCTTCCTAACCCGTCCTTCTACGTCCGACATCAACCGATACTATCTAACAACTCTATTCCAGAGGCGTCTTGGTGAGAGGCGAGGTGCAGAGGGCAGAGCCGTGATAACCACTCTACACACTATCAAAAAAAATCTGGAAGCATCAATCAATCCTGATGGAATGATCCCCCTAGATTATCAACGCTTCCGACAATTGTTTGATGAAAGGAATGCTTCCAGGTTACCACCTCATCGTCCTTATAACCATGAGATCAAGTTACAAGAAGAAATGGTACCGTCCTTTGGCCCGATGTACAGTATGTCGAGGGAGGAATTGAAGGCCCTAAGGGACTATCTAGCCGACAACATCAGCAAGATTTGATTTGTCTCCTGAGGTCTCCTGAGCCTCAGGAGACCCAAAATGTATCAAGGAATGTCAGGAGACTCTCCTAAAACTTGGGAGACTATTGGGAGACTGCAGTCAGAAGTTGAGTTTGCTGATGAACTTGAAGAAGGGATTTTTATGATCCAGCAACTCTCAGGCAGGCACTCCGGTTCTATTCGTTAAAAAAGGGGACGGTTCTCTACGGTTGTGTGTTGACTATCAAAAACTGAACACTATCACAGTCAAAGACAGATATCCTCTTCCTCTTACACCGGAAACTATAGTCAATCTGGCACGAGCCAACTATTTCATCAAGTTGGATTTACGTTGAGGTTATAATCAAATTAGGATCAAGGAGGGGGATGAATGGAAGACTGTTTTTAGAACACGCTATAGACACTGGGAGTACTTGGTAATGCCATTTGGATTGACGAATGCACCCGCTACCTTTCAACGATGGATCAACGATATTCTACGTCCCTTTCTAGATCGTTGTGCTACTGCCTACCTCGATGATATTCTTATTTACTCAGAAACCTTGGAGCAAAATAAGTAGGATGTACAGCAGGTGTTGAAAGCTCTTGAGGCCAATGAAGTTCATCTGAAACCGGAGAAGTGTGAGTTTAGTGTACAGGAAACCAAGTATCTTGGTATGATATTGACACCAGGGGGAATGAAGATGGACCCGGCTAGTGTTCAAACAATTGTGGATTAGGAGGTACCAAAGACGGTGAAGGAGGTTCAGGAATTCCTGGGATTTGCTAATTTCTATCGATGATTTATCTATGCTTACTCTCGGGTGGCCCGGCCATTGACTATCCTAACCAAGAAACATGTCAGGTTTGAGTGGACCTGAAAGGTAAAACAAGCTTTTCGAACACTCAAGACGGCTTTTACTACTGCACCCATATTGATGCACCCCAACCCTGAAAGAATTTATTGTTGAGACCGATGACTCTGACTATGTATCAGCTGGAATCCTATCACAGCGGGATGATGAACATGTTTTACATCTGGTTGCTTTCTTCTCAAAAACCCACTTACCGGCGGAACGCAATTATGAAATCCATGACAAGGAATTACTGGCCATCATTCGTTGTTTTGAGGAGTGAAGGCCTTATCTGGAGACGGCTCAGTTTCAAGTTAAAGTACTTACGGATCATCGCAACCTTGAATATTTCATGTCAACCAAATTGTTAAATCGTCGCCAAATCCGTTAGGCGGAATTTCTGTCTTGGTTCAATTTTATCATTCAATACAGGCCAGGAAAGCGAGGGAGAAAGGTTGATATTTTGACAAGGAGGACTAAGGATCTACCAAAGGAAGGGGACGAAAGATTAGAACAACAAAGCAGAATGGTATTGAAGAAAGAGAATCTGGATCCAAAGATAAGTTTGTTAGCAGGTTCTTTGGCAAATCAGCTCGCTGAAGGAATGTCTTCCGTACTTGAATTATTTAACAAAGTTTACCAGTATGATAGTTTCCCCAACAAAATTCTAGCATTACTCCGGAATGGGGTTCGATAGTTTAAGGATATCTCATTAGCAGAGTGCAAGGAAAGCGAGGAGAAATTTGTTGCTCTGTCGAACACTTTACTTTCCGATTATGATGAAGCTCAAACCGTCTACTGCTGCGAAACGTCGCGATATACCTTCTACTGGATCTGCGGGGCGATTAAAAGGCGCTGGAACTTCTAATGCAGAGTCTTCTTGATCGACCATGCGGAAATATACAGATCGTTATGTTCAAAACTGTCACACCTGTCGGCGAAGCAAGGTCAATCACAACCCCCTACAAGGAGTCTTACGTCCGTTATCAGTGCCCAAAGGACCTTGGACAGACGTTCCCATGGACTTCGTAAGGGGACTGCTGGAGAGCAGAGGGTATAACGCAATACTGGTGGTAGTGGACTGGCTGATGAAGATGAAGCACTTGATTGCCACTACTGAAAATGTTAACGCCAGGGATCTGTCTCGCCTATACCTAAAACAGATCTGGAAACTTCATGGTCTACCGGAAACCATCATCTCGGACCGGGGAACGCAATTCACTGCTGAGTTCTGGAAGGCTCTTTGCACGCGTCTGGAGATATCACCCCGCAACTCTACAGCATTTCACCTACAGACGGACGGCCAAACTGAGAGGACCAATATGTTCCAACGTCTTGGCACTAGCTCTAAGGGTTCGGTAGCAGAAATCAAGTTGTAATGAAAGAGGGAATATGAAGCGAAGAAGGATGGGGATGAGGTGGTGGTGTCGTCATCGGGTTTTAGTAGATTCTTGTTGCGAACAGCGGAGAGGCAATGAGCAAGAGGCAGTAAATGGCAGGGCGAAGGCGGGGGCGAGCGAAGAGGTTTGGCGAGTTGCTGCAGGAGCAGCGGTCGTGGGGCAGAGGTCAGATGGCTCTCTGCTAGTTATGAAACGAAGATCTGGAGTAGATGATCGCCTTCTGATGTCATGACTATGGGCGAGCGGCGAGCGAGGCGAGGCGAGGCGGCGAGGCGAGCGAGGCGGCGAGCGAGCGAGCGAAGCGAGTACTATGACTCAAGAGAGCCTTGGCATGGAGAGTATTGATGACGTATTATATTCAGAACTAAAGACGAACCGAAACTAAACAGTAGAGTTGATAACAGGAAGAACACGTAGGAAAAGAAAGAGAAAGAAAAGGACAAAGGAAAGATCCGTAGCGACGTATATATACCCCTCCTAATCCCTGTACAGTCATGATTCATAACATGTAGCGAGTGATTAAAGCTCAAAAAAAAGAAAGCAAAGAAAAAGAAGAAAGAAAAAAGAACCTCAACGCCCTCGATATCACTCATCATCATATCATACCGTGATGAGGATTTGTAATATAATTAGAAGAGATGGTGGGGAGAAAATATGAGGAATGGAGGCGATGGATTTCTATAGGTTTCTATGGACGATAGTATGAGTTATATCACATTGGCGGGAGAGAAGGTTAAATAGCGTGGGAAAGCTTTTCCTTTAGTTCTTTTTCTTCTTTGCTCTGTGTCTTGTCTTCTTGTTATCTCGGTACATAGGAATATACTCTTATCTTTTGATTATAGCCCTTGAGATCCCAAATCCTGATTTCGGGATCCATCATAGCTTTCATCATCGTTCTTGTTGAGGTCCATCCGGTCCTCACTTGCCCTTGCTCTTGCCTTTGCCTTTGCCGGTGCCTGTACTTTTGCCTGCCCGGCGGAATCTCTTTCTTCGTCGGTGTCCTCGTTGCATCAGCAAGACTTGATTTGTCTCCTGAGGTCTCCTGAGCCTCAGGAGACCCAAAATGTATCTAGGAGTGTCAGGAGACTCTCCTGAGACTTGGGAGACTGTTGGGAGACTGTAGTCAGAAGTTGAGTTTGATGATGTGTCTTGGCTGTGTTCCTTGAGTCCTTCTGCATCATCATTGTCGTCTTCTTCTCAACCTTCGAGTTACTCCGTCACACTTACAGTCCTTTGGTGAAAATACTTAGTGTGTTGCCCATTTGTACTTGGGCATTGTCACCTGTGTAGGAGGTGTCTATTTCTTTATTGGAGATTTGGGGATCTATAATTACTTCAGCATATATCACAGATAGGACTGAAGAAAATGAGGAGCCTTGTGGTAGGCTTGAGAAGTAGGGTTTAGGCTCTTCCAAGTCGTGATGAAACTGTAATTGCAGGCTTTTGTTTGTTTGGAATTCAAGGCAACAGTTTGTTAGATATTGTTGGAATTTCTTTATATCATGACCTTTTCCAGTATGTGGTGGCTGACATAATTGAAGGCTCCCTGAATATCGTTTGTCAGGATGGAGGGTTTGTCTGGGTGGACCCCTGTTATTTTTTTTATGGGGAGGTTTCTTTGGATTGGTATTAGGGTGCGGAGGAGTGTATCGATTGCTGAGATCGTTGGTATTCCCCCGAACTGATTCACAGATAGGGTTCCTAAGCTTCCCCTGCTGTATACAGTCTTACTGCTACGATTTTCTCGAGTACTTTGCTGAAGCACTGGAGGAGTGAAATAAGGAGGTAGGTATGATGGAGTAACCGAAACGTAACATAACAGATGATAATGATGATGCAGAAGGACGCGAGGAACACAAGCAGAGACAGCAGAAACACCTGGCAGGTACAAGCATAGGCACCGGCGAGGACAAAGGCAAGTATAGGAAAAAGAGACGCGGATCTAGGAAGGTGAAGACTAGATGTACTTCAATGAGAACGATGAAAGGATGCTATAGTTAACCTTGAAGACAGATTCTGAGGTTATGAGGACTATGGCTATGAATAGAAGTATGTTTCCATGTGTTGAGAATACAGGAAGACAAGTCAAAGAGAAAAGAAAGAAAGAATTTAAAGAAAAAGTTGACCTCTGCTATTTAACACCCTCCTCCGTCAGTCTATCATGACTCATACCTCCATCCATGGAATCTCACAGAAATTCTGTTGCTACCATACCTCGTATTCCTCCCCACCATCTTTTCCGCTTACATTACAAATTTATCATCCTACCGAACTTCATAGAATCTAATGACCTCAACCTTACCTCATCTCACCCTTTTCTCGCTTAACCTTACCTCATCAATCATAAGAACACTTTTACTACTAAACTCCTGGAACCTATGCTAAGACGCCGGGACAGTAGGCTTTTGCTGAGGAGTAGTCTTTCTTCCCAGGTTGAGCGATCAGGATGTATTTGGTAATTTTCCATATGTTTGAGTGAATTGCGTGTTTGAATATGTCTGTGAAAATTTCCAGCAGAAGTTGTTGATTTGCCTTGGCTAGTGCTTTCAGTAGTTGATAATAGATACCGTCGAGTCCAGCTACCGAGTGAGTTGGATAGAAGATAATGGCTTTTGATAATTCATCTGTGTTTACTGATTCGAAAGTGTAACTAAAGTCAAACGTTGAGTTTCTGATGGGAAGTAGGGGAGAGTGAGGGGATATCCAATTTGTGGGGAAGAGCTGGTCTTGAAAGACTTGGCACTTCTCTGCAAACGCTTCTTTACCTTGTATGGTTGGGATGATTGGTTCTTTTCTGTAAGTTTTTATTAATGATTTTCCATATATTTGCTCCTTTGGCTTCTTCTAGGGTAATTGCTACATGGTCAGATTTGGCCATCATGACCGTCATTGTTCCAGCATTTTGGCATCAATTGCAAAGGCTCAGTAGCCGAAGTACTATTATAACTGATGGAGTAAGGTTAAGCAAGGAGTGGATGAGATAGGGTGAAGTTGTCGTAATTAGATTCAATGAGATTTGATAGCGTAATGGATTTGTAATATAAGTAGGAAAGATGTCGGGGAGGAATATGAGATGTGGTAGTAATAGGTTTTCTGTGAGTTTCTATGGAAGGAGGTATGAAACATAGGGAGGTGACGGAGGAGGGTGTTAAATAGCAATAGCAGACTTTCTCTCTAGTTCTTTCTTTCTTTCCTATCTGTCTCGTCTTTCTGTCATTTCAAAATATAGGAATATACTCCTATCCATAACCATAGTTCCCGTAACTTTAGAATCTGACTTCGACATCAATCATAGTATTCCTCATTATTCTCACTGAGGTCTATCAGATCGTCACTTTTCCTCTCCTATCTTTCTTTTGCCTCTGTCCTTGCCTTTATCCTCACCGGTGCTTGTACTTACGCCTGTTCAATATTTCTGCTGGCTTTAACTGTATTTTTCGAGTCCTTTTCTGTCATCATTGTCATCTATCACGTTGCATCTTCATCATTCTGTCACAGAAACTCACTATCTGCCAGTGTTGGGTATTCTGTTGGTTTTATCTGAATCTATATCTGAGCCCATGTCTTCGTCTATTTTCTGGACTTTGCAAGTCCATCTCAAATGGGTGAAAACTTGATTCCAGAATGCTTGTCACCCCTCTTTCAGCATATTTTTTTGATTGGAACAGATTTGCCCTCTTTCGGCAATGTGATAGGCCTCACCATAGCTAGCCTCCTGAATATCCCCACGCTGATAAATGGTGAAAATTGGTAATAAGCAAAGCTATCAGTTGCACCTGCAAGTTTCTAAGCTTCCGATTGGGCACATCATATAAATATCTTTGCCAAATACTCCCGAGTAGATTGGATGTCATCTAGTATAGTTGCAGATATCTGTAACAAAAGGACATTTGACCCTAACATTTGGGTGGTAATGGCTTTCCAACCACAATACCTATAATTCTTTTCTCTTTATTACATCAGCAAACTCAACTTCTGACTGCAGTCTCCCAACAATCTCCCAAGCCTCAAGAGAGTCTCTTGACACTACTGTATACATTTTGGGTCTCCTGAGACTCAGGAGACCTCAGGAGACAAATCAAGTCTTGCTGATGTAACTTATGCTTTAGCCTTAGCCCCATACCATGAAAGAGTCTAATTAATTTTATCACTTATGGTTGTGGAGTTATTGAATTTCTAAAAGTTGGGTTTTTGATAAGAGACCAAATGAATATTACCTTAAAGTCGTCTATTTATGCAATAGTTCTAGATCGTTGGGCATTTTAATACTCAATTAGGCAAATATCGGACTACTGCTTAATATCATTGATAGGTCTTGGCATAAAAGAGCATATATCTCAAAAGTCCCAGGATATTACTTGATTAGGAAAGTGATAGTAAAAACATAATATCGCGCCTCTCGGATACATGTGGCCAGATGCTTGAGAAGGGAAGGCGACAATGATGGCCTTAGAAGAACTGAGCACGACAACGAGGCAGCGAAGCAGAGATTCCACCGGCGAAGCGAGCCGGCGGCGAAACAGCGAGACAAAATCGGACGGGGGCGAGACAAGGGCGGAGAAAGTGAGGATCGGATGAACCTCAATGAGAACGATGATGATAACTGTGACAGATCCCGAAACTGAGTTCTGGGATCTCAGGAAGTATGACTTCGAAGAATAGGGTATATTCGCATGTCTTGAGATGACGGAAGGCAGACAGAGAGAAAAGAAAGAAGAAGCCAAAGAAAAGATCCATGCATTTCTATTTAACATATCAGCCGCTAGTCCATTATGACTCGCTTCCATTCACAGAATCGTAAATACGTGTAATCGCCGTATTCCATACATCTCCTCTTTACATTACAAATCCATCACGCCACAGAACCTCCTGGAATCCAATGATATCACCATCACCCCACCTCTGTCCATCCTCGCTTAACAATCCCTTCTCCGTCGCAACCCTCTCCCTCCTACCGAACTGTCGGAACCAATGCCAAGACGCTGGGACAATACAGGTGTCCGCAACCATATCGAGTGAGAGATTCAAAGTGGCAGTGTCCTGTCTTGGCTCGTGTTCATCCAATCATCACTTGCATATCTCTAGACCAACCGAGCAGTACAGGGATTAGGATTTGGTATTCAGATCTGCATTACGTCATAAAATTGTCGGTTCCCGACGTCACAAGTCTCAAGTAATGGTGCAATCTTATCCTGAATTTGAGAAAACGTCACCTTTCTTTGCTCCCGATGTTCGTAGTAGTAGTATATAAAGGCTAGTCACCCTGAATTATCAAATTGGCTGTGCCTGTACTTTGTTTTTATTTATATTATTTGCGCAATGAGTAAACTTTGGGGTCCGAGAAAACCTGACGATAACCAAGGCCTGGGGTCGCCCCATAGGTCACGTAGCCAAAACCCTGATGAAAGAACGAGTCTTCTATCCACCGAGAATGGACATTCCCCACTCAGTCCAGACGATCCAGCAGTATCGCCGTACAATTTGCTTCCTGTGCGGTCATTGAGATGGGCAACTATACTCTTCTTGACAGTTTCTTTACTTTGGTGGGTTGTTCTTCTGATTTCAATGTTCGTGAACCCCCCTGGAATCTATTCTAGAGGGAGTGGTTTCCTTAGTTTTGCGTAAGTTTTCAATCTGCATATCAATCTTGGTTTTGCTTGCAGTGCGTATAGCGCTGGGGGCGCGAGTGTAGCAATCTAATAATAAATATTCATATGTAGCTTCTCTACACTTGCCACCAGCAGTTTAGTACTATTGCTTCTATTTTTTGCTACTCCCTCGAGATCTGAGCAGTACTCATGGATAATATTGTCCGCACTGTTATTCATCGACGCAGTTATCCTTTTGGCTGTTGCACGCATTCGTGATGAAGAAGGCTGGGTTGGAGTAGTGTCGGTAATCTGGGCTATTACTATTAGTGCGTGGGGTGTTAGTCTACCTTTCCCTCTAAGTTTAAGCCTATGCTGATTCATATATTCAGATTCTATGTGACCGTGTGGTTGCCTATGGTAAAAGGGAGGAGGAGGAGCGTCTGACTGGTCGACGTGAAACCAGACGTTCTTTGGCAGAATGGTTGTCGGTTTTTTCTGCTACCACCGTTCTTATCGCTTTTATTGCTCTCGCCTTCCTCATTACTGCGACACTTATTCTTCGTTCTAGCGATTCATCCCTCGCACCCCCAGGGGCACGATATTGGGTTGATGGTCATGGATATGAGGTACATCTCTTTTGTACAGGGAATGCTACCTCTCTGGACGAAACAAGTGTAACAACTGTACTTGTGGAGGGTGGAGAAGATCCTGTAAAACATGGTTTAGAAGGATGGATTTTGAGCGCATACCAAGACAAGAAAATCGAAAGATACTGTTACTGGGATAGACCTGGCATTAGCTTCAGCGATAATGCACCAAGCCCATTATCGGCGGGCATGGCAATTGATGTTTTATCAGAAGCACTGACGGAAGCGGATGAGAGCGGGCCCTGGGTACTAGTCTCCCATGGTGTCGGGGGGTAATTATTTCCCCTAAGCCATATTTCAACAGGACGACTGACTCCAACTAGGATATACTCTCGCATCTTTGCCGCTCGTCATACTGCCGAGGTTAAAGGGATGCTTTTGGTAGATGCCCTCCCCGAGTCCCAACTCTATAGAATAGGCTCTGCCGGTAGGGGTTTTCTACTTTGGCTTCGTGGAATCATCAGTCCACTTGGGATTGATCGTTTGACGGGAGCCATTTTGTTGGGTAGAGGTCGCGCAGATCGTATATATGGGAGTTCAGCCTATCAGAATGGGAAGCAGATCAAGGCCAAGCTTCAAGAGAACTTGGTTGCAACAACATTTACGAAGAATGAAATCGCGGCTGCTAAAGCAATTCTACCAAAGGACTTGCCTATCGCCATTGTAAGCTCAGGAAGGGCAAGCAAGCACAATCAACAATGGAACGACGGCCAGAGGGAGTTAACTGAAATCACGGAAAACTTAGTGGCTTGGGATGTGGTCAATAACGCTCCACATGCTGTTTGGAACAACCTGGATGGAGTAAATATATTGAAAAAAAGATTGGAACAGCTGCTACGCATGTAAAACCTAAGGTCTTGCATGATTAATGATATTCCTCATGCTACCTTTTTCTATATTCGTTTTTAATAGGATGAATCTTAACTTTATCTTACTCGTATCATTTTTCATACATCCCTCGTTTTGTTTGGCGGTCAAATGTATCAGCGTTTGAGTAGGCACATCATCAGTACATGTATCGATTCCTCATCTAGCTAGTGCAATATAACAGGCAAAATTCCATATCACAAGATTACACAACGGTAATTTTCCCTACGAGAAAATGTTCCAGTTGGATATTAATAAAGGAAAAAAAGGAAGACTACCGTAGATACTCAGGGTTGTTCTAGTACGGTTTGTGCCAAAAATTACTCAACGTGTTGTTTTTTGGTGTGCTAAACTAAGACTAAGACAAAAATAGTGGGCCCGTTTGGGAACCAGGAATTCGTAAAGGGACCCATTTTGATTAACCCCTGATTAATGGGGTGGAAACAGAGAATTCTAAAAGGGTGTTTTGATAGCTAGTGATGAGGTATGGTAGGTGACAAAAGTTCTGGTGATGTCGCATGGCAACCAACGAAC
Source organism: Morchella sp. 2016-72 (assembly GCA_024713865.1). NCBI lineage: Eukaryota > Fungi > Ascomycota > Pezizomycetes > Pezizales > Morchellaceae > Morchella > Morchella sp. 2016-72. Next base: position 722,576 of record JAMJEY010000010.1, on the reverse strand, counting down.
AACGTCAACGAGACCAATGAGTTACATCAACGAGACCGACGTTCGAGGGCTGGTATGAGCCCGCTGTGCTGGAGCTGGTGTGAGCCCGCTGTGCTGGAGCTGGCTCTGTTGGCCAAGATCTCGGGGAAGAGCTGAACTATTACTCTCTGGGTCTGAGTCTCGCTGGGTTGCGGAATCTTGATGGAGGTTGCAGGGGGAGTAGTTTTGATGGATGGGGTCTGTGACAGAGTACCCGAGATGCAATGTGACAGATGACAATGATACAGAATAGCTTGAAGAATACAACCAGGAGCAGCAGAGACACCGGGTGGGCACAAGCACAGGCACTGGCGAGGGCAAAGGCAAAGGCAGAGGCAAGAGAGTCGTGGGACAGGGAAGGTGAGGGCTGGATGGATCTCAATGGGAACGATGAAAGATACTGTGAATGACCCTGAAGTCAGATTCTGATGCCACGTGAATTATGGCTATAAATAGGAGTATATTGCTATGCACTGAGATGATAGTAGGACGAGACGAAGAGAAAAGTGAGAAAGAACTAAAGGAAAGGTCTATCCGCACTATTTAATATGCACCTCCCACAGTTCTATATGACTCGTACATTGAACCATAGAGCCCTATAGAAACTTGTTACTACCACCTCTCATATTCCTCCCCACTATTTTCTTTAAAGCCTATTATCAATCCCTCCTGCAACTGAAATCCATCGAAACTTATGATGACAGTCTCCCCTCATCTCTCCCCATCCTTGCTTAACATAACCCCATCGATCACACCAATGCTATGACTACCAAACTATTAGAATCAATGGCAAGACATCAGGACATTCATACAACATTCTTGTCCTTTTAATCAATCAATACTTTAGAACCCTCAGCTCACATCTCATCCATAGTCCTTGTGTCTTCCATTGCCTTTCCTTGCTCCCTGTTGATCTTGCTAAACTTTGCTTTATCTCGTTCAGCTCCGCTTTAGTAGTATACTTTATCACGTCTCATCTCCGTCTTCGCCTCACTCCGTAATAAAACTCCATATAAACTGTCAAGCCTCATACTATACCAAAATCTGTTACACTCCTTCTGAATATTCTATTATCAATCATATTAGGCAACTCAACATGTACCGGTAGTCTTCCAACATTCTTTTAGGTCTCACAAGCACCTTCTAAAACTCCTAAATATTTCTTTGAGTCTCCTGAAACTCAAAACACATCAATGAAATCTTGTTAATACAACTGTACTACCGAACTTCATAGAAACCTATGTCGACAAATATGATAAAATCTATATTCATTCATTTTATTCTAACTCCTACCCTATCTTTTGGATATAATTATAAGAAAACAAATAATCTTATCTAAAGAGAAGGACAAAAGGTTGAAACAAACAAACCAGATACTACTAAAGAGAGAATTTAGATACTAATTCAACTTTGTTGGCCTATTCCTTAATAAATGAATCTACTCAAAAAAAGTCTACTATATTTGAATTGTTGTGATAGAGTAACTAGAGACATATTGTGATAGATAACAATAATAATACAGACAAGATCGAGTAGCACAGCCAGACCTAACAGAAGTGCAAGATAGTGGTAAAAGACTAAGACTAAGGCAAAGACAGGAGTCAGGTAGCGAAAGTAAGGATTAGATAAAGACCATAGGCGAGGATAGGTGGAAACTATAGGATTATCTTTGGTGAAGGCAAGTTTGGAAGCAGAAAAATTGTAGCTATATTAGCAAACTCAACTTGTGACTGAATTCTCCCAACAGTCTCCTATTGTGACGGAGTAACTACAATGCAAAGGAGAAAATGACAATGATGAAGAAAAAACTCAAGGGACATAGCCGGAACAATTAGGACACCAATAAAGACAGAAAGGACATCGGGCGGGCACAAGCAAGGGCAAGAGTAGAGGTGAAAGAGACTGTAGAGCAGGAAAGGTGAAGATCAGATTGACCTCAACGAGAACGGTGAGGGCTACTATGAAGGATTCTGAAGTCAGGTTCTGCGATCGCTTGGGCTATAGTTAGGGAATAGGAGTATATTCCTATGTACCGAAATAACAAAAAGACGAGACAGAGAGAAAAGAAAGAAGGAGTTAAGAGAAAGTCTGTTCTTTGCTATTTAACTCTTTTCTCCACCAGTCCACTATGACTCATACTTCCATCTCTAAAATCTCATAGAAAACCTGTTACTATTACACCTCATATTCCTCTCCATGATCTTTCCTGGTTATCTCACAAATCCATCACGCCATCAAATCCCATATAATCTAGTGACGATAATCTCACATCATCTTATCCCTTCTCGCTTATTTTTACCTGATTAATTGCAACGGCGTTTCAACTATTGATCCTCCGGAACTGACGCTAAAATGCCTGAATACCTGTGTTTCTTTAGAGTTTGCTGCAAGTATTGGATATATTTTGAATCTCTTAAAGCTTAACAGATATCGATAGACAAATAAAATTTTGTTTATATATAGATGTGAATATAGTTCTATATACTGCGGTAACAAGAAGACGAGACAGAGAAGAAAGAAGGGAAAAAGCTAAAAAAAATATTTTAACTTGCTATTTAACACCCTCTTCCACTAATCTAATATAACCAATATATTCGACCATAGAATTACATTGAAACCTGTTACTACTATATCTTGTATTCCTCCCCAATCTCTTCCCAAATTTTATTACCAATCCTCTCTATAACTGAACTACATAGAAACAAATGAGGACTAACATCGTTGATTGGGAGACATTGAGGACTGTGAAGGAGGTGCAAGAGTTTTTAGGATTTGCAAACTTTTATCGTTGATTTATTTACGCCTATTCGAAAATTGCAAAACCATTGACTACTCTCCCTAAAAAAATGTATGATGGGAATGGGACTAAAAAGCTGGAAAGTATCACGGTGTGGAGCAAGCTTGGTGAAGTGCGGGGAGAGGAGTTGGTCAGGTATTCTCTTATATTCCATGGGCTTCGATTATAGGTGTTCAGTTCGGATTTACGGTTCGAGAATATGGAATAAAGTATGAGCTCGGTATTAAAGATCTTCAGTTTCTATTGGGTTCTGTATAGGGTTCTCACGTATCACGGCGTACCACGGACTACGGTAGGAGAGGGATATCGAGGAACGGGTTTCGGTTGCGGTGTTTCTTTCTTTTGGGTTCTTGGAGTTTCTACGGGGTTTCGTTACACGAGGTTATGAGTCATGACTGTACAGGGATCAGGAGGGGTATATATATGTTGCTACGAACCTTTCCTTTGTCCTTTCTCTCTCTTTCTTTTCCTACGTGTTCTTCCTGTTATCAACTCTACTGTTTAGTTTAAATGCAAATGTCTTTAGTTCTAAATATATCGTCATCATCGCATCGTCTGACCCCTTGGGTCCTCAGCAGTATCTCGGCTTGATGCCGTTCTTCGTCCGTCCGTCTGCGTTTCGTTTCCTTTCGCGCCAGCGCGCTTTGTCCATAGTCCATGACCGTGGTGCGCGTCATCTACTGGTATCTTCGTCTCCACAACTACATCAGAGAAGCCATTTGGACCCTCTGCCCCACAACTCTACTCCTCGGTTAGACTCTCTCGCCGCCGACCCTCGTCTTTGTCTTTGTCTTTGTCTCGGTTGTGTACCTCGGCTCTTTTGCCTGTTGTCTCCATGTTGCTCCGTAACATCACGGATAAGTCATCAGGTAGAATTATGGGATATATATATGGGTTTCGTTCTCGCTTATAAATAGCTTCTTTCTTTTCCTCTTCATGTAGCTTTCCTATTCTTTAGTCAATACAACACTTTAGGACTCTTAATCATCAAGCTGTTCCCTCTATCCTCTAGAGGGCAGAAAGACAGCTCTTCGCCTCGTCTCATACATAGTCCCTCTATCTTGTCCCACCTTGCCTTCATTCCTCACGTCGCCCCAACATGACTCACTCAGCCTTGGTTGTGTACCTTGGCCCCTCGGCCCTTGCCTTGCCTTGCTTGGTGATAGAAAGCTTTTCGGGAGTTGACAACTACATTTACTACTGCTCTGATACTAATACATTCTGACTATGATAAAGAATTTATTGTGGAAACGGATGCTTCAAACTATATCTCAGTGGGAAACTTATTATAATGAGACAAGGAACAAATCTTACATCCTATAGCCTGCTTTTCCAAGACACACTCACCGGCAGAGTGCAATTATGAAATCTATGATAAAAAGCTACTTGCTATTATTCGTTGCTTTGAGGAGTGGAGACCTTACCCGGAAACAGCTCAGTTTCAAGTCAAGGTACTTACCGACCATCACAATCTTGAGTACTTCATATCTATCAAAAGCTTAAATCGTCGTCAGACTCGTTGAGCGGAGTTCCTATCAAGGCTGGACTTTATCATTCAATATCGGCCAGGAAAACAGGGGAGGAAGGTGGATGTTTTGAGAAGAAGGTACAAGGATATATCAAAAGAGGGAAATGAATGGTTGGAACAACATAATAGAGTAGTGTTGAAGAAAGGAAATCTGGACCTGAGGATGGGTTTGTTAGCAGGCTTTTTGGCAAATGGCCCTGTTGAAGGATCATTTCCCATACTTGAGTTGCTTAACAAAGCTTACCAACTTGATAGTTTTTCAAACAGAATTTTATCGCAACTTTGAGACGGGGTTCGACAATCGAAAGAAATATTGTTAACTGAGTGCAGGGAGAGTAAGGAAAAGCTGTTACTTTCTTGAAACCCATTCTATATTCCTGACGATTATGAAGTCAAACTTTCTCTGTTACAGAAATTTCATGATAATCCTTCCGTCAGACAATCAGGAAAATCGAAGACCTTAGAACTCTTGAGTCGAAATTACTACTGACGTACAATGTGAAAGTATACCGATCAATATGTTCAGAACTATCATGTTTGTCACTAGAGTAAACCAAATCACAATGTTACGGAGCAACATGGAGACAACAGACAAGAGGGCCGAGGTACACAACCGAGGCGAAGACGAGAACAGGGACGAGGGTCGATGGCGAGGTTACATATCCGAGAAGAAGAGTGGTAGAACAGAGAGATCAGATGGCTTCTCCAACGAAAACGTGGAGACGAAGATACTAGTAGACGATACGTACTACGGTCATAGGCGATGGACGAAGAGAGACGAAGCAAAGTGAAGACGAGGCGAAGACCAGAAGCGAGGACGAATACTATGGAAGACTCAAGGGAGAGTTTTGGCAAGAACTATGGTTATGACGCAATATATTCAGAACTAAAGACACGAGATGAAACTAGACGGTAGAGTTGATAATAGGAAGAACACGTAGAGAAAGAAAGAGAAGAAAAGAGACAAAGGAAATATAACAGAGCCATACCAACGGTCAGGAGAATTAGTCTCACCGGGCCTGTTATAGGCCCAGAGTCATTGATAGAGTCCAGCAGTTACAGTGATAGGAAGGTACCTGCAGAGAGGACCGCAACCTACTGCAAGTGTATCTACCTTCTGACTGCTAGGGTGGAGATCTACTCATGAAAGGATAGGCTGACGAGCCTAGGCCTTGACAGTGAATAGAGGACCGGCTGGAGAAAGGTCTCTAAGTGCCGGGCATCTCCAGCATCCTTCTGTGTAGAGATAGCCCTGCTGCAGGCAGCAGTGGCTATGCCCGGGAATAATCTACAATGAGTTACAGCTCTGCAGCCAACTAGGGTAGATCACCTGAGCGGAGACTCATCTAATTGCAGGCCCGGAGCTGTGTGACAGCCAGGCTGCAGGTGATCCTTGACCCTGGCTAAGTCTTCACTCTAGGACCGGAAACACTTCGCTTATGAAGAAGCGGGGTAGCGGACGAATTGCTTTCCGCTCCGAAACAGAGTTTTCACTGGAACTTAGCGTGAGCGGTGGATTGCAGGAATCCGAGATTTGGAGTATAAGTACTCATCTCCGTTTCCGCCCACTAGTTCAAGGAAAATCCGAGAAATCATCAGTGGTAACAAGCGGAAGAAGTCCCTTAAGATTATTCTAAGTCTACCAGAAGAATCTTTACTCTCTAAACCTAATTTCTATCTTCTACCGGCCCTCTACTTCATGACAGTGATCAGAGTCATCTATTGGTGTCTGAGAGCCTACTGTGAAGTTAGAGACTCTCTGTGGACCCTTTGTCCTACTCTCCTCCTGCTCTAAATAGTAGAGCCCCGTCACATTATAATCTTAAAGGCTTCAATTACCTTTAGAGATTATCTTCCTCCAAGACCAGACATGTCCGCCCTACCAGCCTCAGTGGAGCCACTTCAGATTGAATGGCAGCCAAAGCCTTTGCAACTGGAGGCCTCGGTACAGAGACAGTTGGTCAAGAACCCTAGGACAGCGTTACAAGCCTACATCCCCGGTTGTGAGCCTGCCTGGCAAGACACAGACCCGGTCTCCTATGAGGAGTTCTTCCGAGAACTCCAGGTCTACCTCCATCACCGCTTGCAGCAGGAGCTCAACAAGGGCGCCCAGGCCCTGATACTCATTCACGAGCGGCAGCAAGCAGAGGCAGAACTCATGAGGCAAGCCTTGACCTTCATGAGGGACCAGGTCAGCTCCCTCCAAGAGGAGCTAAGGAGTTTTGTGGAGAAGGATGACCTAGACTCGGATGCCATGGAAATTGAATGGTCCAACCCGGTCATCCCTCCCAACTACATAGCTGAGATCCAGAAGGCCATCAATGAGGGGAAGCTACAGATAGCTAGACCCGGGACCCCTCGACCACTCTCCCGGGTACCCTCCAGAGCAGGAAGCAGGGCACCAAGAAGGCAGCAACCCCTGTTTGCAACCTTCCCCCGGCACCAGCAAGGCCCCATAGTCCCGGTGGTTATGCCTCAGGTGGGAGCCTCACCGCTTCCTCCTCCCAGGAAAAGACAGCCCTTCTGTGGCCTGGGTCTCAGCTTAGAAGGGATGGAGTTTGAGGGAGAAGATCCTCTATCTCCCGCTCCTCCCCCAACAGAAGTCCCCGGTGGTCAGTCAGAACCTCCGGAGGCACCGATCCTCCCTCCTTCCCCACCTCCAGCAGTAGCAGGTGGAAGTGGAGGCAATATTTCTCCTCCTCCGGTAGTCCATGGTGGTGCTCCCGGAGATGATCCAGACAGCTCAGACTCGGAGCCAGAAGGTAATGACAGGAGAGCCTGGCGGAGATACCTCAAGAAGAAACTTGAAAAGCAGCAGAAAGATCTGCTTGCTCTCTTGGTCAATCATCGGCCATCTCTTGAGCAGTCCCACCCTCTCCAGTCTACCAAGGCCCGGGAACCCAAGGCCCCTCCACCTTCCAAGTTTCAGGGACAGGCGGAGCAGGTAGAGACCTTCCTCCGGCAATGCGAAAATGTGTTCGCCATTGAGAATCAGTCCTTCCTGGCAGATGAGACCAAAATCTGGTATGCCGGGAATCTTATGGAAGGAATGGCAGCCATCAAGTGGTATGAAGCCTATCATAACTCGATAGACCAAGCTTCTGCCAACCGGATTGCTGGAAGGCCTGTGAGGCTGGATGAGCGCTGGAAGAAATGGGATTCCTTTGTGAAAGCTTTTAGAGCAGCCTTTGGTGAGGCCATCTCTAGGGATGAGGTGGTAGCCCAATGGAATACCCTTACCCACACCAAGAAGGAAGGAATAGACTCCTTCCTGAATACCATTATTCAGTTGATGTGGAAAACCGCCTATGAAGGACAGCTGGTTGATGATAAGATCCAAGGCTCCCTCCTACCAGAACTAGGCTTAAGCTGGGCACTCTTCAACCCGAAGCCTAGGACCTTGATGGAAAGGATTACAGCTCTGAGAGAGCTGGGGCACACACATGAGCGGTACCAGGCGGCAGCAGAGAAAGCTCCGGCCAGGACTCAGAAGGAATCCGGCAATGTCAAGGCCCGGCAATCCAAGGGAAAGAAGGAAGCCTCAGGCTCCTCTGCATCAAAGGAAGCCACCGGATCCAAAGACAAGGCTGTGGAACTCAAGGGTATCCCGGGGGATATTCTGGAAGAAAGAAGAAAGGCTGAAGTATGCTTGAAGGTAAGAGACCTTCCGGTACTCCCCTGAGTGGTTGAGTGCATAGACTGACTTGTGCAAATAGTGCGGCAAGTCCAGACACAAATGGACCTCTTGTTGGTCTAAGGAACCTACTACTGTCCGAGTGGCAGCAGTAAAAGTACAAAGGAAGCAGAAAAGAGGATCAGGATCCGGGGATAAAACCCAGGAACCATCTGAGAAGAAAGCTAAGGTTGCTGCTGTAGCGGCAGACCTACCCTTCAATGTACTTCCTGAGGTTACAGAGGATTTTATCTTTGAGCCCGGAGCGGGATCAGATGATGATATTATCTGGTAGTATCTGTTTAGAGTCTATGTATACTAGAATTTCTTCATATTTGTTGGGTTGTTATTTTATACTTTTAGGAAAGGAATAGATCTAAGTTATTGTTAAAATTTTGGTCCCGGAAGTGCGGAGATAAGGGAAAGACTAGGATTGCTAAATAGCATCGGCCCTTACTTACTGAAAAGTATAAAGGGACAAGGAGCTGCCGCATCTATGTCTTCATTATCGCAGAGAACCAAAAAAAAAACAAGAACCCCTTACATCTATCTGCCTTACTCTACTTTGAAATGCAGAACCTAAAAAGAACAAGAGAAACAACTCCTGAGAAACCCTCCAAGCGGAGAAGGGAAGAAGCAAGTCTTCCGCCCCTACCAGTGCACGGCAAGAGGCCAGTGCTTGAAGCCAAACTGTCTTGGACAGTCAATACAAAGGTTGAAGGCTCCCAAGGGAAATTCCTTCTGGACACCGGGTGTACAGGACCTATCCTGAACCAGGAGTTTGTCAGAAAGAATGGAATACCCTTAGTGCGGAGGGATCAACCACTGACAATGTATGATGCTCAAGGAGATGTCATGATGGAAAGCGGAGAGTACTACACTCACCCGATCCACATGAGCATGGGGGATCATAGGGAGACACTCCGATGGGAGGTAGCCTCTTTGGAAGCTGGAATCTCCGGTTATTTGCCAATTGCTTGGGCAAGGAAGCATAACCCGGACATTAACTGGGAACTCAATACCATAAGCTGGAGGAGTGACTACTGTAAGCAGAATTGTCTCCCAGCGGCGATTACAGTGGAGCCCATCTCTATCTATCAAATGCTAGAAGAGGAAGAGGTATACCACTTAGTAGCGGCCATTTGGCATGATGAGAATGGTGTGAATGTGGAAGTAAGGATTCCCGCACAGCATCGGCAATGGGCACATGTGTTCAGCAGAGAGAAGGCAGAGGAGTTACCTCCGCATTCTGCTAATGATCTAAAGATCAAGATCCTGCCTGATTCTACAATCCCATTTGGGCCGCTATACCCATGTTCCGCTCCAGAATTGAAGGCCCTCAAGGAGTACCTGACCAAAGAGTTGGCAACAGGAAAGATCTCCAGATCAAGCAGCCCAGCGGCGGCCCCCATTTTGTTCATACCAAAGAAGGATGGCAAATTGAGAATCTGTGTTGATTATAGAGGCTTGAACAGGGTCACTGTAAAGGACAAGTACCCGCTACCTATCATGAGTGAACTCAGGGACAGGCTGTTCAAGGCCCGGATTTTCACAAAGATAGATCTCAAGAATGGCTTCAATTTGATCAGGATAGCCGAGGGAGATGAGTGGAAGACCGCTTTCAGAACCCGCTATGGCCTGTATCAGTACAATGTAATGCCGTTTGGTCTATGCAATGCTCCTTCTGCCTTTCAGGCTATGATCAATGATGTGCTAAAGGAACTACTGGATGAAGGAGTGATTGTCTATATTGATGATATCCTCATCTACTCGGAGACAATGGAAGAGCATGTTGATCTTGTTAATAAGGTCTTGCAATGGCTATCAGAGAATAAGCTATGTGCATCTATTGACAAGACCTGCTTCCATGCCCCGGAGGTAGAATACCTAGGCTATCACATCTCAGAGAAGGGAGTATCAATGTCAGAGGAGAAGGTTGAAGCAGTTAGGGAATGGCCGGAACCCAAAGATGTCAAGGGAATCCAAGCCTTTCTAGGATTTGCCAATTTCTATCGGCGCTTTATTGAAGGCTTCAGTAGAATTTGCAAACCCCTAACTGATCTCCTTCAAGATAGCAAAAAGTGGCAATGGACCGCAGCTTGTGTCCAGGCCTTTCTAGAACTGAAGGACCGGTTCACTAGCGCTCCAGTGCTTGCTCATTTTGACCCCACTAGGAGGACAGTGGTTGAAACTGATGCCAGTGACTTTGCCAAGGGAGCGGTGCTCTCTCAGTATGGAGATGATGGGAAACTACATCCGGTAGCTTTCTACTCTAAGAAGTTCTCTCCTGCTGAGATCAACTATGACATCCATGACAAGGAGATGGGAGCTATTGTAGCCTCGTTCCGTGAATGGGAACACATGTTGAAGTCTTGTGAGCAGGAGGTCATGGTTTTCACAGACCACAAGAACTTGGAGTATTTTAATTCTACCAAGGTTCTCACTAGATGGCAAGCTAGATGGTCTGAAGACCTAGTAGGCTACAATTTTAAAGTTGTCTACAGACCCGGAGAGAAGAATGGCAAACCTGATGTGCTATCTAGGCGCTGGGATCATCGCCTTGAAGAGGGGGGTGAACCACTGCAGCCGGAGCCACAGATGTTTTTCAGGCCAGGTCAATTGGTTCTGGACACTGCTAGATTAGCGGCAGTGAAAGTCAACCAGTTGCAATCTTCATTCATAGACCGCTTGTATGAGGCAGTCAAGTTGGATAAGGATTGGCAGTTAGTGCACCGCTCTCTGGTTGAAGGGAAACCCAATTTGGATCAGAACTTGTCTGTCAAGGATGGCCTTATCTTCTACAAGAATAGATGGTATATTCCTAATGTCAAGAAGCTCCGGATGGATATCCTGGCCGATACCCATGACTCTAAAGTGGCTGAACATTATGGTCAATTTAAGACACTAGAGCGGGTAAAAAATAACTTCTTTTGGCCTAAAATGGATCATGATGTGGAAGAGTATGTCCGTTCCTGTGACAGTTGTCAAAGGAACAAAACATCTCGGCACAAGAAGTTTGGTATGCTCCAACCATTGGAAATACCCTATCGGCCATGGACTTCCATCTCTATGGACTTCATTGTAGGATTACCGGAGTCTAAGGGATTTACAAAGATCTGGGTAATAGTAGACCGCTTTTCTAAGATGGCCCACTACGTTCCGCTCCCTACACTCAATAAGACTGAAGATCTGGCAAGAGAATTCTTGAAGGAAGTTTGGAGACTTCATGGGTTACCTGATGACATAGTATCGGACAGAGATAGCAAGTTTCTCTCTCATTTCTGGCAGTCTCTCATGAGCCTCCTCAATGTGAAGCTGAAAATGTCTACTTCTTTTCACCCCCAAATAGACGGTCAAACAGAAAGAGTTAACCAGACCCTGGAACATTATCTGCGGAGCTATTGTTCATATCAACAGGATGACTGGGCAGATCTCTTGCCTCTGGCAGAGTATGCTTATAACTCGGCGGTCTCTGAGTCTACCAAAGTTTCGGCATTCTATGCCAACTATGGGTATGAACCCAGAACCAACTGGCCGGCTCCCTGGGAAGGCGTTGAAGCTAGCAACCCAGCAATTGAGGTCATGATCTCTCAATGGGAATCTATCTGGCAAGCTATGCAAGAGAATTTGGGCAAGGCTAGGATCAGGATGGCCCGGTGGTATGATAAACATGCACTGGCACCTCCGGAGATCAAGCCAGGAGATGAAGTAATGTTGGACCGGCGCAATGTGCAAACAAAGCGGCCAATGGGAAAGCTGGATCAGAAGAAGATGGGACCTTTCAGGGTCATAGAAGCTATAGGAACTCGTGCCTACAAGCTCTCTCTTCCTCCCCAGATGGCTATCCACCCGGTCTTCCATGTCTCTCTCCTAGAACCATACAGAGAACCAGTAGACCCGGAGAGAAGAGTTCCCCTTCCGGAACCAGAAGAGATAGCAGGAGAAGAGAACTGGCAGGTCCGGGAAGTAGCTGATAGCCGGGTCAATAGGCTCAGGAGAAGAGTAGAATATCTGGTTCTGTGGGAAGGATATGAGAATGAGGAAGCTACATGGGAACCTTACGAACATCTCAAGGAAAGCGCTGAGGAAGCTCTCCGAGATTTTCATATGAAGTATCCCAAGAAACCCAGAGACAAGTGGCTCTGAGGTGTAAAATCCTTGAATTTTCTATCTGTACATAAGTCCCGGAAATTTCCTTGAAAAAATTTAGGTTGAATAGAATTTTGTTACTGAATCTTGGAGACCAAGATCCTGAGAGAAGGGAGTAGTATAACAGAGCTATACCAACGGTCAGGAGAATTAGTCTCACCGGGCCTGTTATAGGCCCAGAGTCATTGATAGAGTCCAGCAGTTACAGTGATAGGAAGGTACCTGCAGAGAGGACCGCAACCTACTGCAAGTGTATCTACCTTCTGACTGCTAGGGTGGAGATCTACTCATGAAAGGATAGGCTGACGAGCCTAGGCCTTGACAGTGAATAGAGGACCGGCTGGAGACAGGTCTCTAAGTGCCGGGCATCTCCAGCATCCTTCTGTGTAGAGATAGCCCTGCTGCAGGCAGCAGTGGCTATGCCCGGGAATAATCTACAATGAGTTACAGCTCTGCAGCCAACTAGGGTAGATCACCTGAGCGGAGACTCATCTAATTGCAGGCCCGGAGCTGTGTGACAGCCAGGCTGCAGGTGATCCTTGACCCTGGCTAAGGGTGCTCACTCTAGGACCGGAAACACTCGCTAGCGCTTATGAAGAAGCGGGGTAGCGGACGAATTGCTTTCCGCTCCGAAACAGAGTTTTCACTGGAACTTAGCGTGAGCGGTGGATTGCAGGAATCCGAGAGATTTGGAGTATAAGTACTCATCTCCGTTTCCGCCCACTAGTTCAAGGAAAATCCGAGAAATCATCAGTGGTAACAAGCGGAAGAAGTCCCTTAAGATTATTCTAAGTCTACCAGAAGAATCTTTACTCTCTAAACCTAATTTCTATCTTCTACCGGCCCTCTACTTCATGACAGTGATCAGAGTCATCTATTGGTGTCTGAGAGCCTACTGTGAAGTTAGAGACTCTCTGTGGACCCTTTGTCCTACTCTCCTCCTGCTCTAAATAGTAGAGCCCCGTCACAGGAAAGATCCGTAGCAACGTATATATATCCCTCCTAATCCCTGTACAATTATTACTCATAATCCCGTGTAACTGAAACCCATAGAAACTCCAAGAATCCAAGAAGGAGAAACACCATACCCGAAACCCTTTCCTCAAGATCCTCCTCCTACCATAGTCCGTGGTACGCCGTGATACACAACCACCTACAAAGGGTCTTCCACCCCCTATTCATACCCGAAGAACATCGGACTGATATCACAATATATTTTGTAAAGGCCTACCTGAAACCAGGTGTTTTAATACCATACTAGTGGTAGTTGATCGGCTGACAAAGATGAAACATCTCATTGCAACTATCGACAATGTAAATGCCAGGGATCTGTCTCATCTAAACCTGGAATAAGTTTGAAAACCTCATAGGTTGCCAGAGACCATTGTCTCAGATAGAGGAATTCAATTCACTGCCAAGTTTTGGAAGGCTCTTTGCAACCGTCTGAATATAGCGCTTCGTTATTTTACTGCATTTCATCTACAGATCGACGGTCAAACTGAAAGAATTAATGCAATCATGGAGCAGTATTTACGCAGCTATGTATCCTACCAAGAAGACAACTGGGTTGACTTTCTACAGCTTGCTGAGTTCGCTGCCAACAACCATGTCTCAGAGACCACTAATATATTCCTTTTCCAAGAAAACTATGGGTGACATCCACAGATGATATTTGGACAACTTCAATATGATAAAACTATGAATGAGGATCAGGCAAACAGACTGGTAAGGGATATATTCTAGGTCTTCGATTTTCTAAAGAGCAAAATGTTTAGAGCTCAGAAAATACAGGAGGAAATGGCTAATACTCACCACACTTGGTCACCTTAATAAACTCTTGGCGATAAATTTTAGCTTTCAATTCGAAACTTAGAAACAAAGTGACTGTCCCGGCGTCTTGGCATCGGTTCCGAGAGTTCGGTAGTGGAAACAGGATTGCGATGGAAGGAGCAATGTTAGGTGAGGATGGGTAGAGATGGGATGATGGTGACGTCATTAAATTTTGGGAGGTTCGATGGCGTGATAGATTGGTAATATAAATAGGAAGATGGTAGGAAGGAATAGGGAAGGTGATGGTCGATAGATTTCTATGGGGTTCTAGGAGTCGGTGTGTGTGAGTTACGAGGCAGATTGGCGATAGAATGTTAAATAATACGGGGAGATTTTTCCTTTAGTTCTTTCTTTCTTTTCTCTTTGTCTCGTCTTCCTTTTATGTCGGTACATACGAATATACCCCTATCTCTAGCTATAATCCCTGAGATCCCAGAACCTGACTTCAGAATCTATTTAGCTATCATCATCCTTCTCGTTGAGGTCCATCCGGTCCTCACTTCTCTTGCCTCTTGTCCTCGTCGTTGCTCTGGCTTTCGCCTCAGCCTTTGCCTTTTCCTTTGCCTTTGCCCTTGCCTTTGCCTTTGCCGGCACTTGTGCTTGTGCCCGCCCAGCAGTACTCTGTCTTCGTCGGTGTCCTCGTTGTCTGGCTGTGTTCCTCGAGTTCTCCTGCATCATCATTGTCGTACTCTACCTTACGTCGCGGTACTTTGTCACAGTGACCCTTAAAGAAACTTGATTTGAAACAAATCAGGCCTTATTCAATAAAATAAATTATGAGTCTCTATTGTCCCGGCATTTTGGAATCGGTCCTGGGAGTTTGGTAGTCAAAGCGCTGTCGCAATAAATAAGAAAATACTAAGTGAGGAAGAGTAGAGGTGGAGTCATGTTGTCATCAGCTGTTTCTATGAGGTTCAATTTCATGATTGGATTTGTAATGTAATTAAGGAAGATGGTGGAAAGGATGGCGGGGTATAGTGGCAATGAGATTCTATGGATATTCATGGTCTAATGTATAAATCATAATACATTGTCGGAGGAGGATGTTAAATAGCGGGGATAGATTTTTCCTTTGGGTCTTTCTTTCATTTCTCTTGGTCTCGTTTTTCTGTTATCTCCCTACATAGGAATATACTCTTATCTTCCAGATTACCATAGCCTACAGAATCTCAGAACCGAATTTCAGGATCATTCATAGTCCTCATAATAGTTCTCTTTGAGGTCCATCCGGTCCTCACTCTCCATATCTCGTGTCTCTTTTGCCTCTGCCCTTACTTTTGCCATTGCCGGTGCTTGTACTTATGCCTGCTTGGCATATCTCTTGTCTTTGTTAGTGTCCTCGTTGCCTGGCTGTGTTCCTCAAGTCCTCTGGCGTTATCATTGTCGTCTTCTACTTTGCCTCACGGTACTCCGTCACACTTATCCCGGTATTTTAGTATTGGTTCTGAGACCTCGGTAGTCATCGGACTGTTATAATGAATATAGTAAGGTTAAGCAAGGAGGAGGTGAGAGGAGGTGAGATTGTTGTCATTAGATTCTATAGGATTTGATGACAGGATGGATTTGTAATATAAGTAGAAAAGATGGTGGGAGGAAATACAAGGTGTGGTGTTAACAGATTTTCTGTGTAAGTTATGGTGGATTGATAAGAGAGAGTGCTAGATATCGATAGTAGACCTTTCCTTTACTTCTTTCTTTCTTTTCTCTTCATCTCGTCTTTCTATCATCTTGGTACATAGGAATATACTTCTGTCCCATAGCCATAGTCCACGAGATCTCAGAACTTAATTTCGGGGCGATTCATTGCTTTCATCATCGTTCGCATTGAGGTACATCTGGTCCTCACTTCCTTTGCCTCTGTGACAGAGTGCCTCGGACATAGAGAAAAAGGCAACAATAATGACGCAGAAGAACTCAAGGAACATAGCCAGGCAACGAGCAAACAGACGAAGACAGAGGTACTGCTGGACGGACACAAGCACAGGCACCAGTGAAGGCAAAAGCAGGGAGAAAAAGGCAAAGGCAAGAGGAACAAGTGGCAGGGGAAGTGAGGACCGGGTGTACCTCAACGAGAACGATGATGAGAGCTATGGAGGATCCTGAAATCAGGTTCTAGGATTTCATGGACTAGGACTAGAAATAGGAGTATATTCCTATGTACCAAGATAACAGGAAGACGAGACAGAGAGAAAAGAAAGAACTAAAGGAAAAGTCTTCTCGTAATATTTAACATCTTCCCCCGCCAGTCCGTTCTGACTTATTCCTTCACCCAAAGAATCGTGTAAAAGTCCACTGCAGCCACATCACGTAATTTCCCTCCACTATCTCCCTTAATTATATTACTATCACGGCGTACTGCGGACTACGGTGGGAGGAGGATATTGAGGAATGGGTTTCGGTGGCGGTGTTCTTTCTTTTGGGTTCTTGGAGTTTCTACGGGCTTTCGTTACACGATGTTATGAGTCATGACTGTACAGGGATTCGGAGGGGTATATATACGTTGCTACGGACCTTTCCTTTGTCCTTTTCTTTCTCTTTCTTTTCCTACGTGTTCTTCCTGTTATCAACTCTACTGTTTAGTTTCGGCTCATCTTTAGTTCTGAATATAATACGTCATCAATACTCTTCGTGCCAAGACTCCCTCTCGAGTCTTTCATAATATCTCGCTTCGTTTCTCGTCTTCGTCTCGTCCCGCCTCATCTTCGTCTCGTTCTCGCTTTCCTCTCCGTCCCGTCTCGTCTCGCTTCGTCCACAGCTCATGACCGTAGTGCGTGTCATCTACTGGTACTTTCGTCTTCATAACTTTGTCAGAGACGCTCTCTGGACCCTCTGTCCCACGCTTCTGCTTCTCGGTTAGACTTCCTCGTCGCCGACTCTCGTCTTCGTCCTCGTCTTCGTCTCGGTTGTGTACCTCAGCTCTCTTGTCTGTTGTCTCCGTGTTGCCCCGTAACACTAAGAACACGTCTCCTCTGCCGACCTACACAACAAGCATCTCGCCTCACTACGCCTCGGTCGCAATCATGACCGACCTCAGCTGGGACGTCCCCATGGGGGACATGCCCAACCCTGTCTACTTCTCACCCGGCCCCCTTGACTGCTACTTCCCTGAACGAAAGGGATACTGTCACCTCGCCCTGGTCCCCCGCTCCTACTGGTTTGACCTTGGCTGCCGCCTCGGTTCGGACCCTCAAGTTCATCTTCTCCGTCAATACGCCCTGTCTCACGGTCTCAAGCGCGCCGACGCCCACTGGGCTAAGGCCACCTTTACACAACCTGCTCCGGGTAAGCTCCATATTGGAGCTCCCACTATCGACGACTCCTGCCCCGCCCACGACTCAGAAGCCATCATCCGTGGCCTCAGAGACCCCGTTCTTGCCCATCACACCATCGGTCGCCCTCTGGAAGCTTCCGGTGCTCCTGTCCCCAGCACGCTGACCGAGAGACTCGCTCGTTTCTTGGAAACCTTTGGCCCCGTTGAGGAGAACTTCGGATATGAACTTACCGAGGCCCACAATCTCATTACAGAAGCTCTCGCCGCCCTCACCGTCCCCGTCCATGTCTCCGTTCCCACAGAAGTTGCCGTATGTACGGCCCACGACGAGGTTATCGAAGGCCTCAGTCTGGAACTTGAAGCTGCCGACACCAAGGCGGCTGATCTCTGGCAACGCATGTGCGAAGCCCAGAAAGAGTCTGTCGAGGCTGTAGAAAGCCTCAACCAGGAAGTGACCTCCCTCGTAGCTGAGAAGGAGGAGTATCGCTATCGCCTGGCTCTGCACCAGGAAGCCCTCGCCGACGCCGACATCACCATCGCTGATCTTCGCCGTCGTCTTTCCTCAGCCGTCGGGACCAAGACTCAAGCTCGCCCCGCCGCTCAAACCCCAAAGCCTCGCTACCTCTTATCCCGCTCCCAGGATTCTCGTACCTCTGACAACTGGCGTAAAGCACCAGTTGAACAAGTAACCTCAAAGCCGGCGTTAAAAGGTCAGCCCCTTTGGTAGAAATTGGCACACCAAAGGGGCTAGTCCCGCCATCCACTTTTGTTCTCTCTGCCGCCGCCGTTTCCGAAGACCGGATGTCTGAGGAATCCCTCGTTGTCTCCTGCTCCGTCGCTCAGTCCCCCGTCGTCCCGGTTAGGACCTCTGTACCGCGATAGATCTGGTGCGTCGGATGCCAGCGCCTTCGTCGATCGAGCCGTCATGCGAACTTCGTCGATTCACTCAAAAATCGCTGCTTTCTTCGAGTGTCGGCTTGACGGTCTGGTGGAATCGGGGAAAATCAGCGCGTATCGTCAGCTGTGCAGACGGACGTCGTGTCGAGGCTGGCCCGTTTTTCGTCATAAAAATTAGGGCGTTCTGTTTGGTAATGGGTATCACTGGATGAGGCATCGCGGCCTGTTATCAGGCCGAGGCGAATAAGATCGTCTTTGACTTTCGACTTACGTGTTCGGGATTGTTCTCCAGTCGCGTGGTCTGAATTCTGGCCGAAGAAATCTCTGTCTGCGTTTGATCTGCGATTCAGATCGCCGCCGTTAGGCGGTACGCCGTGAGACTTCTCGGCGCCAGAAGAATAAAGCTGTACGTGCGTCGATCGTCTTTATTAATGAAGCGCCATTTGAAAAACAACGCCGAACCCTGCGATTCGTATGCGAGAACTCAGGAATTCGCGGCGTTCGAGAATCGATGCTCTGCGCCTACGTATGTCGTCGCGACTTGAAAATAGTCCTTCAGGATGGTAAGGTGCCTCCGTTTAGTCCCCTCTATGGTATGTCGTGATTGGAACTACAGGCCCTCAGAGACTACATCACGGAAAACCTGTCAAAAGGCTTTATTCGCTACTCCGAATCCCCTGCCGGTGCCCCTGTACTTTTCGTTAAGAAGGCCGATGGATCGCTACGCCTGTGCGTCGACTATCGGAAGCTAAACGAAATCACGGTTAAGAATCGTCACCCGCTGCCCCTGATCCCCGAAACCTTGTCTCGTCTCTGGTGTAAATCTTACTGGTACAGTGCGCCACTCCGTTGGGGATATCACCAGATCAGGATACAGGAGGGCGACGAGTGGAAAACCGCGTTCAGGACTCGTTACGGCTATTTTGAATACAACGTGATGCCCTTCGGTCTTACCAATGCCCCCGCCGCTTTTCAACATTGGATCAATGATCTTCTGCGCCCATATCTCGATGACTTCGCAACCGCTTACCTCGACGATGTATTAATTTACTCCGAGACTCTAGAAGAACATAAGAAACATGTCCGAGAAATACTCAAGGTCTTTCAGATTCATGGTGTTCATCTCCCAAGCCAGAAATCTGAGTTCTACGTCCATGACCTTAAATCTGCAGGATGCGATCATCGGCAGATGGCGTTCAGATGGGCCAGCGTGAAAGTGTCTAGAATATCGAGGACAGGAAAGCGCCCGAAGTTGAGGAGGTTCAGGAGTTTCTAGGGTTCGTCAACTTCTATCGAAAGCGGTTTATCTACTCTTTCTCGAGTTGTATCTCCATTTCTGGCGCAATGAGAAGAGCGTAAAGTTGAATGGTCACGGCATGCAACAATCTTTCAGAAATTGAAAGACGCTTTTACCGCAGCCCCGATCCTCGCTCACTTCGACTTTGAAAAAGAGGTTGTTGTGGAATGTGATGCCTCCGACTATGTGTCCGCCGGTATTATGTCTCAGTATGATGATAATGGGATTCTTCACCCGGTGGCGTTCTTCTCCAAGAAACACTCCCCAGCCGAATGCAACTACGAGATCTACGACAAGGAACTGTTGGCAGTGGTTCGGAGCTTCGAAGAATGGCGTGCGAACCTGGAAGGGTCTCGTTTTCCGATTAAGGTGTTGAGCAATCACAGGAATCTAGAGTACTTTATGTCGACCAAGCTGCTAAATCGTCGACAAACGCGATGGGCTGAGTTCTTATCTCGCTTTAATTTCATCATTCAGTTTCGACCAGGGAAGCAAGGGGGGAAGCCAGATGCGCTTACATGAAGGTCAAGGGATTTGCCTAAGGAAGGGGACGAGCGACTCACACATCAGTCGCAAGTGGTATTGAAGTAGGAGAATTTGGGACCAAGGATTAAGCTAAGTTTGTTGGCGGGTTCTTTGACAAATGAACCCGCTGAAGGAATGCCCACCGTGAAAGAGTTGTTGACCCAAGCTTACCAAGAAGACAGTTTTCCCGATCAAGTTCTGACGATGCTCCGCGAGGGCATCAAACATTCGAAGAAGATATCTCTCGCCGAGTGCACGGAAACCGAGGATGGATTCCTTCTATATCGCCAGGCAATCTATGTCCCCGAGTTCAACGATCTTCAGCTTCGTCTATTGCAGGATCATCATGATAAACCCTCCGCCGGACACCCAGGCCGTGCTAAGACCCTTGAGCTCCTCAGCCGCAACTATTACTGGCCAAACATGAGGAAGTATGTCGATCGCTACGTGCTGAACTGTCATGTGTGCTCTCGCAGTAAAGCCTCTCGCAACGCGCTGCAAGGTGTTCTTCGACCGCTCGCCGTACCTAAGGGCCCCTGGACCGATGTATCAATGGACTTCGTCACAGGACTTCCCCTAAGCAATGGTTATGACGCAATCTTGGTTGTGGTCGACCGTCTAACGAAGATGCGTCACTTCATACCCTGCACCGAAGAAGCAAATGCCAGAGACGTCGCGGTGATGTATCTCGAATCAGTCTGGAAGCTGCATGGACTCCCGGAAACCATTGTCTCCGACCGCGGCACACAATTTACTGCCGAATTCTGGAAAACATTATGCTCCCGCCTTGAAATCGCCCCACGCTATAGCACGGCCTTCCACCCTCAAACAGATGGACAGACGGAGAGAATCAATGCTATCATGGAACAGTATCTTCGAGCCTACGTTTCTTATCAACAGGATGATTGGGCCCAGTATCTCCCCATGGCAGAATTTGCGACCAATAATCATGTCTCCGAAACCACCAAGATGTCTCCGTTTCAGGCCAACTATGGAAGGAGCCCGCGTATGTCGTTCGCCCCGCTACAGCATGGCAGAACTATCAACGAAGACCAGGCCAATGGCATGGCCAGAACGATGGCCCAGATTTATGATATACTTCGCGATGAGATGGCCCGGGCACAGAAGATTCACGAGGATGCAGCAAACGCCAGGCTCAGCGCAGAATCTGTTATCGGAGATGAAGTCTTTCTCTCGACCAGGAACATTGAAACAAAGCGGCCGTCAAAGAAACTAGATTGGAAACGTATTGGACCCTACGTCGTCAAGCGGATGGTTAGCCCCTACGCGTATGAATTCGATCTCCCGGCCTCCATGAAAATTCACCCCGTCTTTCACGTCTCGCTTTTGTCTCTCGCGGCCAACAATCCGGTACCCGATCAGCTACAGTCTCCGCCCCCAGCAATTGAAATCGAAGGCGAACAGGAGTGGGAGGTGGAACAAGTTTTGGACTCTCGAAGGCGTTACGGAAAACTGGAGTACTTAGTTCAATATCTTGTTCTGACGAACCATCGTGCAACCTCAGGAAGGGCAGAAGCACTCACGATCTCTTGGACTTTCGCAGCAGTGCCGCGAGCCTATCTTATCGGGAGTTAGGCGCGAAGGGCTGTCTGTCATCGCGGCGTCTTTGCGGACTACGGTGGGAGGAGGATATTGAGGAATGGGTTTCGGTGGCGGTGTTCTTTCTTTTGGGTTCTTGGAGTTTCTACGGGCTTTCGTTACACGATGTTATGAGTCATGACTGTACAGGGATTCGGAGGGGTATATATCGTTCTTCTGGACCTTTCGCTGTCGCTTTTCTTTCTCTTTCTTTTCTACGTGTTAACTTCGCATATCAACTCTCTTGTTTAGTTTCAGCTTGTCTTTAGTTCTGAATATAATACATCATCAATACTCTTCGTGCCAAGACTCCCTCTCGAGTCTTTCATAATATCTACGCCGTTTACCGTCTTGTCGTGCCGTCAGCGCCGTGCCGTCTGCGTTACCTTTCCTCTCCGTCGTGCAAATGCCGGCAGTCCGCTCATGACCGTAGTGCGTGTCATCTACTGGTACTTTCGTCTTCATAACTTTGTCAGAGACGCTCTCTGGACCCTCTGTCCCACGATTCTGCTTCTCGGTTAGACTTCCTCGTCGCCGACCCTCGTCTTCGTCCTCGTCTTCGCCTCGGTTGTGTACCTCGGCTCTCTTGTCTGTTGTCTCCGTGTTGCCCCGTAACAATTACAAATCCATCATGCCATAGAACCTGCTAGAAACTGCTGACATCACTATCTCCCCACCTCCGTCCATTACCGACGCGTTCATCCTCCGTCATGGCCTGTTCTCTTGCACCGAACTATCGGGACCGATCTTAAGGCAGGGACAGCCGTATCATTTTTCCTCTGCCCTTGTCTTTGCCCTTGCCAGTGCCTATACTTCTGCCCGTCGGGGATACTCTCTATCTTCCTCGGTGTCCTCGTTCTTCTGGCTCTACCCCTTGAATCTTTCTGCGTCATCATTGTCATCTTTTACTTTGTATCGTGGTTATTTTATTACACCTTTCTCTTCACCAGTACCTGTGCTTGCACTAATATAGTATCTGTGCTGCTCCTGGCTGTATTCCTCGAGTCCTTTTACATCATCTTTGTTTTCTGTCACATTCCATCTTGAATACTCTGTCATACCCTTCCATCATTGCTTACACTTACCACATAGACAGAAAGGTGTTGAGAACACTAAAATATTGGGATAGACCCTCTAGCTATAATATACATTTCCAATCTGTCCTCGTTTTTCCTTATCAGCAAACTCAACTTCTAACTGCAGTCTACCAACAGTCTCACAAGTTTCAGGAGAGTCTCCTGACACTCCTAGATATATTTTGAGTCTCCTGAGGCTCAGGAGACCTCAGGAGACAAACAAGTCTTGCTGATACAAGTCTTGCTGATGCTGCTTTACCCTTCCATTTTCATCTAAGCCGTTGCCTTGCGCTTCTATTAAACCTGATTGTATCTCTCGTTTTCATTTGCATCATTATTATCATCTGTCGCCCCACTATACCCAATCATTCCCTCACATAACAAAAAGAAACTCAACCTCAAAATAAGTGAATTATTTTACTATCAATGCTGTTGCTAAATTCTTGAGAATTTTGTACAAGTTATTCGGTTACTAACTATTTCTATATAAAAGCTCCTATGAAAAAAATTCCTATTTGGTGAATGTTAGAAGAAGTGGAGGTCTAATTTGGTGATTATTATAGCGTGGAACCAGGCTTGATAAAGTTGCGGGAAGAGGTATAATCAGAGATTTTTTGATGTTCTGTGAGTTTCAGTTACAGGGGATTAGTTGAGAATTATGGTTCGGAAATAGAAAATAAAGCATAGGCTCGATATTAAGGGTCTCGGGTTTCCATGTAGTTTTGTACAGGATTTCGCAGATGAGTCATCGGGTAGAATCATAGGATATATATAGAAGCTTTACCCTCGCTTGTAGATAGCTTCTTTCCTTTTCTCTTCACGCAACTTTACTATCCTTTAGTTAGTATATACTTTAGGATTCTTAGTCATCGTCAAAACGTTCCTAACCCAACATTTTGGCATCAAACACAAAAGTTTGGTAATGGCAGTAATGTTATAATAGATAAAGTTAAATTAAGCGAAGGTGGGTAGAGATGAAGTGATGTCATCTTCATCTCTTTCCATGAGATTCGGTTGCATACTGGATTTGTAATATACTTGTAGCAGATGGTGGGGAGAATTATGAGGTTTGGATTCAATGGGTTTCTATAGTCTAATATATGGGTTATAGCGGGTCAGGAGTGGAGGATTCTTAAATAGCTGTGATGGACTTTTTCTTTAGTTCTTTCTTTCTTTTCTCTCTATATCGTTTTCCTGTTATTCTAGGAATATACTCATATCTCATAGTCATGGTCCATGAGATCCCAGAACCTAACTTCAGGATCACATGTAACCTTTATCACCGTTCACCATCAGCAAGACTTGGTTTGTCTCCTAATGTCTCCTGAGCCTCAGGAGACCCAAAATGTATCCAGAAGTATCAGGAGACTCTTCTGAGACTTGGAAGACTGTTGGGAGACTGCAGTCAGAAATTGAGTTTGCTGATGACCTTGTATCCCGGCGTCTTGGCATTGGTTCCGAGAGTTCGGGAGGGGAAACAGGATCGTGGTGGAAGGAGCAATGTTAAGCGAGGAAGGGAGAAGATAAGGTGATGGTGACGTCATGAGATTCTGGGAGGTTCGATAGAGGGATGGATTGGTAATGTAAATAGAGAAAATGGTGTGGAGGAATACGAGGTGTGGTTACGGTGGGTTTCTATGGAATTCTATGGATGGAGATATGAGTCATAGTGGACTAGCGGAGGAATGTGTTAAATAGAGCGGGGGGGATCTTTTCTTTAGTTCTTTCTTTCTTTTCTCTTCGTCTCGTCTTTCTGTCATTTCGATACATAGGAATATACTTCTATTCTCTAGTCATAAATCCTGAGATCCCAGAGCTTAGCTTCGGGATCTATCATAGCTATCATCATCGTTCTCGTTGAGGTCCATCCGGTTCTCACTTCCCCTGTCTCTTGCCCTCGTCCTCGTCCTGATCTTTGCCTCTGCCTTTGCCTTCGCTGATGCCTGTGCTTGTGCCCGCCCGGCAATATCTCTGTCTTCGTCAGTGTCCTCGTTGTTGGCTGTGTTCCTCGAGTCCTTCTACGTCATCATTGTCGTCTTCCTCTCGTGCGGGTTACTCCATCACACTAATACGAGACCACCCCTACTCGACCAACACAGCATGAGTTCCTCGCATCACAGCTCATTATGACCTCCCCTGCCACCAATGGACCTGTGTCCCGGCGTCTTGTCATTGGTTCCGACAGTTCGGTAGGAGGAAAAGGGTTGCGACGGAGGAGGGATTGTTAAGTGAGGATGGACTGAGGTCAGGAGATGGTGACGTCATTGGATTCCAGGAGGTTCTATGAGGTGATGGATTTGTAATGTAAATAGAAGAGATGGTGGGGAGGAATACAAGGTATGGTTATGGCGGGTTTCTATGGGGTTCTATGAATAGAAGTGTGAGTCATAGTGGACTGGCGGGGAAATGTGTTAAATAGAGTGGGCGGATCTTTTCTTTAGTTCTTTCTTTCTTTTCTCTCTGTGTCGTCTTCCTGTCTTCTCGGTACATAGGAGTATATACTCCTATTCTTTGAATCGTAGTTCCTGAGATCCCAGAACCTGACTTCGGGATCTATCATAGTCATCATCATCGTTCTCGTTGAGGTCCATCCGGTCCTCGCTTCCCCTGCTCCTTGCCCTTGTCCTCGTCCTCGCCCTAATCTTTGCCTCTGCCTTTGTCTTCGCTGGTGCCTGTGCTTGTACCCGCCCGGCAGTCTCTCTGTCTTCGTCGGTGTCCTCGTTGTCTGGCTGTATCCCTCGAGTCCTTCTGCGTCATCATTGTCGTCTTCTCTGCGTCCGAGTTACTCCGTCACACTAAGACGAGACCACCCCTTCTCGACCGACGCGCGAGTTCGCCATGCGCGTATTTTCTGTGGCCTCGCGCATCGCGATGGATCTGACTATAAAAAGCTCCATGACGACCTCGCGGCTTTCTTTGTCGCTCACCCTGAAGTGGACCCCACAGCGACAGAAGATGCGACACAAGTGTACGGTCTTCTCCTCCGGGCCTATGAAGGGGTCCGGCAGTATTCAATCGACCTCAAAACCCACCACACCGAAACCGAACAAGCCCGAGCCGAGTTCCATAAAGAAACCCAGGGATTACGAGCTAACATCAAGAAGCTGCCAGAAGGAATCAAGCAAGACTTCGGGGAGCTCCATGATGACCTAGCCAAGCCACCCAAATCTGAAAAGCTCTCCGACTCGGAGAAGTATCATGGAGACCGAAAGAGCCTGTGGATGTTTCAGAGACAGCTACAAATCAAGCTCACGGCTAACCTTGATCGATTTCCTACCTCTGCCCAACAAATCGCCTATGCTATATCTCGGTTGGAGGTACCTGCGGCGGATCAGTTTCTTGTTTATATTTCGGATGAAGGAATCGCTTTGGACTCAATGCCGGAGTTTTTTGAAATTTTGAATAATGCTTTCGGAGATCCTGATCGTGCTGCCACCGCGGCCCGCAATTTGAGAGAAATCAGGCAGCGTCAGCGCCCCTTCTCGGAATATTTTGCAGAGTTCCAGCGTTATACTGCCGACTCTGAGTTCAACGAGGCTGCCAAGATTGAATGTCTTTTGGAGGGACTTAATCAGGATTTAATGACGCTCATGATACAAAACGAAACCCCTAACACAATCAAGGGGTGTGGACTCCTTCTTCAACGACTCGACAACAAACAACGAACCTTACAGGCTAGGATGGGAAGGTTTAGATTTCAGATTTCAAGTGCCCCTGCTTCCATGGCTGACACTTTCGGCTCTGCAACGGTCGTCGCATCATGCTTCTGGCGAAAGAAATTTCCATTTCCATCCCATTTCTTGCTGGCGCCTTCTTGCACACTGTCTAATAGTCGTCGTCGTTTGGACCCCAGGGAAAGGGAAGCCCGCCGGGTGGAGAATCGTTGTTACTATTGCGGGGGCGTCAGACATTTGGTTAGAGATTGTACTTTGTGGCCCTCAGGGAGGGCACCACCTAGGATGAGGGGAGCATTGTTGGAAGCAAAAAAGGAAAAGAAGGAGAAGGAGGAGGATAGTTCGTCGGATAAGGAGGAGTTAAAAGATGCGTCCCTGGCCTAAGTGGCATAGCCCAGGGACCTTCTCGGAGTTTTTCTAAGGTTGCGATTTCTACATTTTCAGTATCGGACGGGGAGATGAATGGGAATCAATTGATTGTAGTCTGTTCTATTTCTCAAAATAAAAAATCTATTGTACCCACCTATGCCTTGATTGATACTGGAGCGTCGGAATACGCATTCATAGACGAAGACTTTGCGCGCCGCCATGAATTGAAAATGAAGAAGCTAAGGACTGAGCGGGAGATTGATGTAATCAATGGGAGGCCTATTGAATCAGGGAAGGTGACCAGAAAGGTGACATTGGAGCTGGAAATTAATGAGCATGTAGAGGAATGCCCGTTCTTCGTTACAAAGCTGGGGTTTTATCCACTTGTTATGGGGATACCGTGGATGAGGAAATATGGGGTCATTATTGATAGCGGAAGGAATAAGATTCAGTTCAAGTCCAGTCTCTACCTGGAACACTGCTCAGCTAATGGCAAGTCAATTGTAACTCGGGGGATCTCTACTTACCAAAAGGCCATTCTTCATCTCATTCTCATAGTTCGTTCAAAAAACTCTCATGAGACCCTATGGCTCAAGTTTCTTTCCTATTAAATGCTGTCAACAAAATCCTGGAAGCACCAGCTAATCCTGACGGAACAATTCCTATAGACTATCAAAGCTTCCGACAATTGTTCGACAAAAGAAATGCATCCAGGTTACTACCTCATCGTTCCTATGATCATGAAATCAAGTTACAAGAAGGGATGGTACCACCCTTTGACCCCATGTATAGTATGTCAAAGGAAGAATTGAAGGTGTTAAGGGATTATCTGGCCGACAACTTGCAGAAGGGATTTCTTCACTCTAGCAACTCCCCAGCTGGAGCTCCTGTGCTGTTTGTTAAGAAGGCAGATGGGTCTCTACGCTTGTGTGTTGACTACCGGAAGTTGAATGCCATCACGGTAAAGGACAGGTATCCGCTCCCTCTTACACCAGAGACCATGGCCAACTTGGTACGGGCCAACTACTTCACTAAACTGGACTTGCATTGGGGCTACAATCAGATTAAGATTAAGGAGGGGGATGAATAGAAAACTGCTTTCAGAACACGCTATAGACATTGGGAGTACTTAGTGATGCCATTTGGTGTGAATGCACCATTCCCCGCGATGGATAAGCGATATTTCGCCTCTTTACGGACATTTCTGCTGCGTCTATTTCGACGATATTCTCATTTACTCGGAAACCTTAGAGCAACATGAATAGGATGTACAACGGGTACTGGAAACCCTCGAGGCCAATGAACATCAGCAAACTCAACTTCTGACTGCAGTCTCCCAACAGTCTCCCAAGTCTCAGGAGAGTCTCCTGACACTCCTGGATACATTTTAAGTCTCTTGAGGCTCAGGAGACCTCAGGAGGCAAATCAAGTCTTGCTGATGAAGTTCACCTGAAACCGGAAAAGTGTGAGTTCAGTGTGCAGGAAACCAGGTACCTTGGCATGATATTGACCCCTGGGGGAATGAAAATGGACCCAACTAAAGTACAAACGATTGTGGATTAGGAGGCTCCCAAAACGGTGAAGGAGGTTCAGGAATTCTTGGGATTTGCTAATTTTCATCGACGATTCATCTATGCTTACTCCAGAGTAGCCCGACCCTTGACTACTCTAACCAAAAAGCATGTCAGGTTTGAATGGACCCAGAAGGAAGAACCAGCTTTTCAAACACTCAAAACGGCTTTCATCACCGCCCCCATATTGATACATCCGGATCCAGAAAGGGAATTTATCGTTGAGGCAGACGCATCCGATTATGTGTCGGCCGGGATCCTATCACAGCGGGATGACAAACAAGTTCTGCACCCAGTTGCATTCTTCTCGAAGACTCACTCGCCGGCGGAATGTAATTATGAAATCTATGACAAGGAATTGCTGGCTATCATTCGGTGTTTTGAAGAATGGAGGCCCCACCTGGAAACAGTTCAGTTCCAAGTCAAAGTACTCACGGATCATCACAATCTTGAATATTTCATGTCAACCAAATTGTTAAATCGTCGTCAGACTCGTTGGGCGGAATTTCTATCTCGGTTTAATTTTGTTATTCAATACATGCTAGGGAAGCAAGGGAGGAAAGTGGCTATTTTGACGAGGAAGTCTGCGGACCTACCCGGAAAAGGGGACGAAAGACTGAAACAACAAAGCAGGGTGGTATTGAAGAGGGAGAATCTTGATCCAAAGATAAGTTTGTTGGCGGGTTCTTTAGCAAATGAACCCGCTGAAGGAGCGTCTTCCGTATTTGAATTATTTAACAAAGCTTACCAAAGTGATAGTTTCCCCAATAAAGTTCTAGCCATGCTTCGAGATGGCGTTCGACAGTCGAAAGAAATTTCACTAGCCGAGTGCAAGGAAAGCGAGGAGGGACTGTTATTGTATCGGAATACTCTCTATTTTCCTGACTGTGACGAACTTAAGCTCTATCTTTTACACGAATATCACGACAAACCCTTTGCGGGACACCCTGGGAGATCTAAAACACTGGAACTTCTCAGTCGAAACTATTACTGGCCGAACATGCGGAAATATACAGACCGTTATGTCTGAAACTGTCACCTCTGTCGGCGGAGCAAAGCAAACCATAATCCTCTACAGGGGGTTGTACAACCGTTATCGATCCAGGGCGGGGCGGATGTCGCGTGGACTTTGTCACTGGACTCAGAGAGTAATGGGTTCAATCTTAGTTCTGGTGGTCGTGGATCGGTTAACGAAGATGAAGCACTTTATCGGCGCGGAAAATGTTAGCAGGATGCATGCCGTCTATCGCGGAGCAGTGCGGAAAGCTTCGTGCTGAAACTATTGTCTCAGATTGAGGGACTCAGTTTACTGCTGAGTTTTGGAAAGCTCTCTGCGAGCGACTAGAGATTGCCGCCGATGCTTTCTACGCTTTGGTAGCGGACAAATTGAGAGGGCCAAGCGCAATTATGGAGCGATATCTACGCAGGTATATGTCTATCAGCAAGATAATTGGTGACTTTCTCCGATGGCGAATTTGCTACTAATAATCACATCTCGAAGCTAATATATGCCGCTTTCAGGCAAATTACGGAAGATACCTCAGATGACGCTGGGCCCTTACAGCGTGGACGGACAACAAATGAGGATCAAGTGAATAGGTAGCGAGGAGATGTCAGTTTTCGATTTCTTGGCGAGATCTTTCGGGGCCTAGAAGATACAGGAGAAATGGCCGTCTCTGGCGAATCACGGCGCCATTTATGCGATTGGTGACTCGTTTAACTTCATTTCGAAATATAGAAATAGCGTCGCCAAAAAACTTGACTGGAAACAAGTTGGGACCATGATCAAGCGGATCGTGAATCTCTGGCCTGCGAGTTGGAGCTTAGCGTCGATGAGGATCGTCCAGTGTTTCGTGTTTCATTCTCTCGCGCGTGGTAAATGATCGCAATAAGGACAGGCCAGTGAACCTCTCCGGTTGAGATAGAGGAGATCGAATGGGAGGTGGAGAGATTTTGGATTCGAGGCAGCGTGATCGCGGGTGGAATCTTGGTGAAATATGTTGGATATGAGGCCTTGCGCAGCGCCGGATGATCGCACGAAGATAGTCGAACCCGACAACTATTTCATCATTAATATCTTTCGAAACCTCGGCCTATCAGGAGCTAGGCCCTAGGAGGGGACCTGATCTGTCGCGGCGTCTTGGCATTGGTTCCGACAGTTCGGTAGGAGGAAGAGAGTTGCGACGGAGGAGGGATTGTTAAGCGAGGATGGACTGAGGTCAGGAAATGGTGACGTCATTGGATTCCAGGAGGTTCTATGGCGTGATGGATTTGTAATGTAAATAGAGGAGATGGTGGGGAGGAATACGAGGTATGGTTATGGCGGGTTTCTATGGGGTTCTATGAATAGAAGTGTGAGTCATAGTGGACTGGCGGGGAAATGTGTTAAATAGAGTGGGCGGATCTTTTCTTTAGTTCTTTCTTTCTTTTCTCTCTGTCTCGTCTTCCTGTCTTCTCGGTATATAGGAATATATACTCCTATTTTTTGAATCATAGTTCCTAAGATCCCAGAACCTGACTTCGGGATCTATCATAGTCATCATCATCGTTCTTGTTGAGGTCCATCCGGTCTTCGCTTCCCATGCTCCTTGCCCTTGTCCTTGTCCTCGCCCTGATCTTTACCTCTGCCTTTGCCTTCACTGGTGCCTGTGCTTGTGCCCGCCCGGCAGTCCCTCTGTCTTCGTCGGTGTCCTCGTTGTCTGGCTGTGTCCCTCGAGTCCTTCTGCATCATCATTGTCGTCTTCCTCTCGTGCGGGTTACTCCGTCACACCTTGAGGTATATTCAGTCCTCACTTTCTCTGACTCACGTCTCGTTTGTCTCTGCCCTTGCCTTTGCCCTTGCCGATGCCTGTGCTTATGCCCACCCGAAATACATTTTGTCCTCGTCAGTATCTTTGTTGTTCTGGCTATGCCCCTCGATTCCTTTTGCATCATCATTATCTTCTGCTCTCTTGCCTCTCGGTCACTCCGTCATAGTTCCTCTCATCCCCTAGGTGTGACGGAGTGGTACGAAGCTCTCGGGAAGTAAGGGGGAGTTACCCTTACCTTTGGTGCGTGGGATGCTATTGATCCAAAGGGCTGACTTGTTAGATGAGGGGGTGGCGATTCGTGAGGTGCGAATGTCGGGGGAGGGAGAAAAGTGAAGAGGGACTCGTAGCACCTTGACCTTGATGTCATCTTGCTACAGCCTAGCTGTACCTTACCGAGAGGGGTGAACCTCTGGCCTTGGTTTGGTCTTGCAATAGGTCGTGTGGGTGTTGCTCTATGAGTCGGGGGAAGGGAGCGAGAGAGACAGATGGGACAGCGTGCCACAAGAGCAGAAGAACAGTGAAGGTAACGAGGAGGCAGCGATTCATAACGAATAGGGCCTAGCCCTACCTCCTGAAGAAAGGAGAGGCAGGGCCTAGGCGAGGAGGCGGAGTGAGAGGAACTCTAGTAGAAGAAAGATATGTCTTGAAGTAATTACTAGAGTTCAGGTGAGAAGATGTTGCGTAGAGAGGAAAGGAAGACAGCATGGTGTGTCCGCGGCCCTTTATAGTCCTCCCTACTTGGCGCACAACTACTTTCCCTCACAAGAAGTGAAGAAAAGCAACAGAGAAAAATACATATGACAGCGATCCTCGGGAGCACGATGGCCAATCCAAGGATGTTACAGCGTAAATAAAGGAAGAAGAAAGAAGAAGAAAAACAGCGATAGAATAACTATACAAGGGTCTTCAGGACGCAAGTGATTAGGCTGAAGACCAAGGATAATCTGACGTCTATCACAGAGGGTAGCGTAGTGTACTGGCAGCCTGCCTCAAGCCCAAAGGAGAGAGAAATGAAGCGAGATAGAGCGAAAGAAACGTCGAAGTTAACGCCGAACAAGAACCTATAAGCGAGTACTGTCGGGGTAAGTACAGGATAAGGAAAGATAAAAACATTAATTCCGACAAAGGAAACTCCGCACCGAACCACTGCACCCATCATCATACTAATCCCAATCTCTAGGTGAGCTCGCCTAATAAGCCTGCCATCGTCCCTGTCAGCGTGCTGACCCTCCATGTACTCTTCATATGTGCCGGAAGACCTGTAATCTGTCAGGCCCGATGGATCCATTACAGAAGCAAAGCAGAAGACGACAATGGTGATGCAGAAGGGCTCGAGGGACATAGGCAGAACAACGAGGACACCAATGAAGACAGAAGATATCCTAAGCAGACACAAGCATAGGTACCGGCAAGGGCAAAGACAACATCAGCAAACTCAACTTCTGACTGCAGTCTCCCAACAGTCTTCCAAGTCTCAGGAGAGTCTCCTGACATTTCTAGATATAATTTGGGTCTCCTGAGGCTCAGGAGACCTCAAGAGACAAATCAAGTCTTGGTGATAAAGGGCAGAGGCAAAAGAGACGAGAGTCAGAGAGAGTGAGGACCGGATGGACCTCAGCGAGAATGATGATGAAGACTATGTCAGATCCTGAAGCCAGGTTCTAGGATCCCGTGGGCTATGACTTTCAGGGAGAGAAAAATATATTTCTATATACGGAAATAATAGGAAGACAAGACAGAGAGAGAAGAAAGAAAGAACTAAAGG
The DNA here is from genome assembly GCA_024713865.1 of Morchella sp. 2016-72. NCBI lineage: Eukaryota > Fungi > Ascomycota > Pezizomycetes > Pezizales > Morchellaceae > Morchella > Morchella sp. 2016-72. The sequence goes on along the minus strand of JAMJEY010000010.1, from coordinate 689,727 downwards.
AAAAGTCTTTTGTATTTATTTATGGCCTTTTAGTCATTATATTTCATACTTGATCATGCTCATGAAAAGCACTGTTGTCATCAGCGCCGTAATCCTCGCAATCTTTCCTATTTCATTTACAAATCCATCGTGCCATCGAGCATAAGAACTGTCTTGAGCATAAGAGCACTAATGGCGACGTCATGCTCAATTCATCGCCGCAGCGTTCATCGCCGTTGCAACTCTAATTCTGCTACCAAATTCTTGGAACCGATGCCAAGACGCTGGGACACTAGGTGGCAGAAAAATGACTTTCCGTCTCGTCTCGTTCATAGTCTCCATGCTCTGCGACATGCCGCCATCATTGCTTCTGCGCTTCTGGCACCGTACGCACCTTCCGCCGCGCGTGATTGGAAATCGGGGGAAAAGGGGTTAGTAAGAGGATCGGGATTCTTCGGGTTAGTGCAGTGGTTTTAGTATGGAGATCGATTCTGATTATCGAGTTTTTACGAGGTTTCTATGGGTTTCTGTAGTGCGGATTAGTCGTGGCGAATGGATCGTTATATATATGGTGGGATCTCGCTGTCGTTTATAACCTGTAGCCTGCAAGCGAACTCACATTATCAGCGGCCTTTTCATTTAGGTTTACGTTACCATTTTCAATTCGGTTCTCTTAACATTTGTTCAATAATAACGTATCTTGACTCTATCGCATCCGTCTTGGTTGTCTTTCTTTGGTCTGCATTTCGACCGTCTGCGCCGGTTAGCATCTGTTATTCATATCGTATCCGCGATCCATGTATGTCATCTCTGGGGCGCCGTGTATATTGTGAGATCGAGACTCGCCTTGTAAGGCTCTCTGCCGGCCTCTTCTCTATAATTCTCGCGCCGTCGCCGGCCGTAATGCCAATTTCCGCTTCCTGCATGCGATGGTATCTTTGGCGTCTGCCTGCGCTATTTATTTCTATGATAACGATTTGCCTCCCCTCTTGCCGTCGAATTCAAAGCTACATCCATAATTTCTTAACTAATTAATGCCAAGTGTGGTTGTATCTCTCAGTGCAAAGTCTCTAATAGTTTACCTCTATGACATCAGCAAACTCAACTTCTGACTGCAGTTTCCCAACAGTCTCCCAAGTCTCAGGAGAGTCTCCTAACACTTCTGGATATATTTTGGGTGTCCTGAGACTCAGGAGACCTCAGGAGACAAATCAAGTCTTGCTGATGTATGTTGTGGCACGTCTTAAAGGTGACATATTGGTATTTCAATTAGAACAATCTTGACTGCTCCGAGTACTCTTGGACCAATTAGAACATGCCAATTCAGCCACCTTATAGCTGGAAACTGCATCTTAGACCCATTCTGTTATGAAGAGGGTATAAATGGGTATAATACTGTTCCACTTCACCAAGTCTTGGCGCTTTTCACATACAAAAATAGGCAAATGCCATCCCTTATAACTTTTCAACCAGACAAAATATCAAAAATCTAAGACAAGAAAGTCTTTATATTAGTTGTATCTACAACTTACTGTGTTATCTTGTTTTGTTGAAAAGTTATAAGCGATCCAATTTGCGTTACCATTAACGTGCGCGGCACCAAACCTCCCGGAGCCCGATTAGGATCCGAGCCTAAGCGGTAATCACCGACCTCCAGCTTGCAGAACTTCATGTAGTTCTTAAAGCCCATATTACGCCTAGTGATCTTTTCCCCGCACCCTTCATCCGAATCCCGCGCTCATAAGCTCACGTACGTTCTCCATAAGCCTTCGCTCTCTTGCTCTCCCCAAATATATAATTGACACGTTTTTTCTGTGCGCATCATAGCTATGGCTGCTCGCAGACTACTTGCACGATCTATTCATACCAAAATGTCTAAACCTCGTTCACCAACTTTTCTCCTCGCTACTGGGACCTCTCGAAGCTTAACGGCAACTCGAAGGCTTCATGCAACCGCTAATCACCTCAACTCAACCACAGCTCGTTCGACAAACTATCCCACCTCGCATGAAAAAATTGGATCGCCAGAGAACACGAAGCACTTTATTGATAACAAATTTGTCGAATCTCAAGCTAAAGATTGGATTGATCTATATGATCCTGCCACCAACAACCTTGTTACACGAGTTCCGCAATCTACGGATACCGAGTTGAAAGAAGCTGTCGACTCCGCCGAAAAAGCATTTCCGAAATGGAAGGCTACAAGCTTATTAACAAGGCAACAAATCATGTTCAAGCTGGTTTCTTTAATTCGGCGAGACTGGGATAGGCTAGCAGCAAGTATTACCTTAGAACAAGGCAAAACCATGGTCGATGCAAGGGGAGACGTCCTGAGAGGTCTACAAGTAGCTGAAGTAAGTTCTTTGACTAAAGCCGAAGTAGGTGGCGTATCATCTTGATAATAACCTGTATATAGACTGCATGTGGGATCACTACTCAATTGACCGGCGAGGTTCTAGAGGTCAGCAAAGATATGGAAACCAGGAGTTACCGCGAGCCTCTTGGTATTGTAGCTGCCATCTGTCCTTTTAGTATGTTGGAAAGTTTTCTATCCTGTTTCGTCAAACCTTCATGTTGTAGCGTTGACTAATGAGTCGAGTGTAGATTTTCCTGCTATGTTTGTTGCCTGCAGCTCTATGCCTAGTATTACGGTAACTGACTTTGATTTTAGGATTCCTCTATGGTGCTTGCCTCTGGCTGTTATAACCGGTAACTGCATGATAATGAAACCTTCAGAGAGAGAGTAAGTTCAAGCCCCAGGGAAATCTTTCTGTGACACTAGCTAAATTTTCAAGCCCTGGCGCGGCAATGATAATTGCAGAGCTCGCTAGGGAAGCCGGACTTCCTGATGGTGTGCTAAACATTGTCCACGGTTCTGCAAAGACGGTTGACTTTATCATTGATGAGCCTAGAATAAAGGCTATCAGCTTCGTTGGAAGTGATAAAGCCGGTCAATATATCTATTCCCGAGGCTCAGAAAAGGGCAAACGTGTCCAGGCCAATCTTGGGGCTAAGAATCACGCCGCGTAATATTTCTGGAAACTGTCTTTTACTAGCGGATCTCTGACGCGCTTTACAGAGTTATGCCCGATGCCAATAAAAACGCTACCATCAATGCCATTGTTGGCGCCGCTTTTGGTGCCGCAGGTCAACGTTGCATGGCTCTTTCAACTTTAGTCCTTGTTGGCGAAGCGCAAAGTTGGCTACCGGAGATAGTAGAGCAGGCGAAAAAGCTTAAAGTCGATGGCGGTTTTGAAGATGGTGCCGATTTAGGTCCTGTCATTTCTCCACATTCAAAACAGAGGATAGAAGGGTTGATCCAGAGCGCTCTTGATGAAGGTGCAACTCTTTTGCTCGATGGGAGAGGGTATAAGCCGTTGAAATACCCTAATGGAAACTTTGTAGGTGCTTTTGCTCGACCTCTATTGCCAACGTTTTTCTTTCTTCTCATACCCCTTGCCTGACCTCCCACTAACACGTCAAATTCCAGATCGCCCCCACTATAATATCTAACGTCAAGACCAATATGAAGTGTTATCAAGAGGAAATCTTCGGGCCAGTCCTTGTCTGCCTAAATGTTGACACATTAGAGGATTCTATCGACCTGATAAATTCCAACAAATACGGAAATGGGGTAGCTATATTTACCAACAGTGGTTCAACCGCGGCACGGTTTCAAAGAGACATAGAAGCTGGGCAAGTGGGAATCAATGTCCCGATTCCAGTTCCTCTTCCAATGTTCTCGTTTACTGGAAATAAGGGCTCAATTGCGGGGCAGGGAGGGAACTACTTCTATGGAAAAGCTGGACTCAATTTTTACACCCAGCTCAAGACTGTTACATCGTGAGATACCTTGTTCTAGCCTCACTATGAAGCTAACGATTCTTATAGGTTATGGAGGAGCGAGGATGCCATTGCAACCAAAGCCTCTACCGCCATGCCCACCCACTCCTAAAAGACTGCCGGGTCTTTTTTTTTTTTTTAACCCGGGCGGAGACCAGGGTCATGGGAAAAGCGCACATATAGCTCCATACGTACTTTACTTAGTAATTTAAAGCTCTTATCACAAATACGTAGATTTGATACTGTATTCCGCTGTGGTAATCCATATCACGATCACCACAAGTACTAAGGGTTAGGTATTATGTAAGAGGCCAGTCATAATGTCTTTAGAGAATACCTGTCCATTAGCTCTACTTAGTCGAGGAGAGAGGACCTAAACTCCCTCTCCTCTTCACCATCAATAAAGATAATAATCAATCAACCTTTCGTCTTACTTCATCCGCCAGAGAATAACTATATTTACTACTAGTGAGGAGCGGCCTCCGGCCGCATACGTAATCGCCAGTTCGAGAAACCGCCGACACTGAAGGATCAAGAAAACTCACAGCGCTGTTCAATGACGCAGTCGGGGCCACCTACGCTGCGCGGGATGCTGGCCCTCCTTGCTCGCATGAGGTTGTAGTTTTGGAAGAGAAGAAATATTGATCTTGGCTAGAGGGTTATTATATATTGATCTTGGCCAGAGGGTTATTATATAGTGATTGAAGTTCGCCAATGTACGAGCCCATGGTCAAAAAAACCCGGTAGTGCATCAAGCAACGGGCAACTCCCCACATCCAGTATAGTTCCACTCCACCCCGCAACGGGCCCAATGGCCACTGGGCAACACCTACTAGAGTAAGAGTATTTACTTTACTTGAAGAAGGGCATTCTCAAACTGAAGTATCTCAGCAGACTGGGGTGCCACAGGAAATCGTTAGTGGCTGGTTATCACGGAGCTAGGCGAGGACAGGGACGAGGCGAGGCGGGGCGGAGCAGGGTGAGGCGTCGCAGGTCAAGACCTAGAGACAAAGGACGAGACGAGTCAGAGCACGAGGGCTAAGGACGGGGCAGAGGCTATGGGTGTTCTTGGTGTCCTCCGGGGAAACAGGAACGTCTTGATGATAACTAAAAGTCCTAAAGTATATATTGACTAAAAGGACAGGAAAGTTGCATGAACAGGAAAGGAAAGAAACTATCTACAAGCGAGGGTGGATTTCATGGAGCGAGGCGAAAGCGAGGGTGGGATGTGCCAAAGTATACTACCAAGGCAGAGCGAGACGGAGTGAGACGAGGTGAGAAGTTTGAGGCGAAGACAGGGTGAGACAAGACATCAAGACTTTGGACGAGGCGGGGCAAAGAGCTACCCTTCTATCCTCTAGAGAACAGGGGGGGCGGTTTGGCGATGACTAGAAGTCCTAAAGTATTGTATTGGCTAAAGGAAAGGAAGGTTGCATGAAGAGGAAAGGAAAGAAGCTATCTATAAGCAGGGATGAAGCCCCTATATATATCCCATAATTCTATCTGATAACTCATCCGCAAAACCCTGTACAAAACTCCATAGAAGTTTCAGGATTCCTAATACCAAACCCATGCTTTATTCCCTATTCCTGAACCATAAACCCAAACTGAACCCCTATAGCTATAGAATATAAGAGAGCCACTAACTCCTCTTCCCGCACTTCGCCTAGCTTTACGCAACGCCGTGATAGATATTACGTCCCCCTCTGATGCCTAAGTCCTTTTGGGCTTGCATGGGAATCGTTCGTGGAAGTCTTTGATCAACTCTGGGACATTGGCTAAGTCTTCATAAGGTTGCCATGATGGGTGATCTTACCCGGTATACCGAACGAGATATTCAAGTCTCCCCTGTCGTTTCCAAGAGTCCAGAATAGCGTCAAGTTCCTACTCCTGTTCACCTTCAATCTCGACTGGAGGTAAAAGAGGTTCTACTTATCCTGGTACGGGATTATTGTCGCCGGACGATAGGAAGGAGACATGAAACACTGGATGAACCTTATTGATTAGAGCAGGGTGAGTTTGTAGGCGTAAGAGCTGACGATGCGAGAGATCTAGTAAAGTCCAACTTGTTTCCAATCCAGCTTCTTTGATGACCTTTTGGTGAGTAAATTCTGAATCGATAACTATACTTTGTCTCCAATAGCGTAATATGGTACTGGGGTACAACTTGCATTGGCTGACTCCTCCTGAATTTGTTGAGCTCTAAACATCTCTGCTCGAAGGAATTCGAACACTTTTGATATGTCTCTTGCCATAGTATTTGTTTGGTCTTCGTTGGTGGTAGCACCGTATGGTAGGGAGCTAAAATTCATCCGAGGATGTCGTCTGTAGTTTGCTTCAAAGGGAGAGAGTTTGATTGATTTAGAGGCGTGATTATTAGTAGCGAATTCGGATATGGGGAGATAAGTAGTCCAATTATCCTGTTGATGGTTTACGTAACTCCGAAAATATTGTTTTATAATGACATTAATCTTTTCTGTTTGATCATCAGTCTGTGGGTGGAAGGCGATGGAGTAGCGAGGAGAAATCCTGAGACGTTCGCAGAGTAATTTCCAAAAGTCGGAGGTGAATTGAGCGCCGCAATCTGAAACAATTTTTTCTGAAAGGCCATGTAGTTTCCAAACAATTTCCAAGTACATCCGGGCAACCTCTTGAGCTCCCAATTCTTTGGTGCATAGAATGAAGTGTCTTATATTTGTGAAGCAATCGACGACGATGAGAATGGCATTGCAACTGTTGTTGAGTGGAAGGCCTATGACGAAGTCCATTGATACATATGTCCATGGTGCTTTAAGAGCTGATAGTGGACGAAGAACTCCTTGGGGGGCGTTGCAGTTGACTTTGCTCCTCCGGCAGATGTGATAGTTCATAACATAGCGGTCGAGGTACTTCCGCATATTTGGCCAGTAGTATCCACAGATGAGAAATTCGAGGGTTTTTGCTCTACCGGGGTGACCTGCTGATAGTTTATCATGATATTTTTGAAGGAGGTAAAGTTGTAGCTCTTCATGCTCTGGGACGAAGAGTTTGCGTCGATATAAGAGGAGTCCATCCTCGTTCCCCGCATATTTGGCGAGAGTGATTTGTTTTGATTGTTTGATGCCAACTTTTAGCATCATGAGTACCTTGTTGGAAAACTATCTTCTTACTAAGCTTTCAAAAATACTTCTTGAGCAGTGGGCGTTCCTTCAGTGGGCTTATTTGCCAAAGAACCCACCAACAAACTTAACTTATTATCTAAACTCGTTCCTTTTAACACGGTCTGGTACTGATATTCAAGGCGTTCATCCACCTCCTTAGGGAGATGCCCTGATCGCCTAGTTAATGCGTCCGGTTTTCCTTCTTGCTTCCCTAGTTTGAACTAAATGATGAAGTCCAAGCGTTATTGGAATTCCAACCAATGGGTCTATTGTAGGTTCAGTAGTTTTGTTGACATAAAGTATTCAGGTTCCTATGATCAGTTAAGACCTTGATGGGGTATGATAAAGTCTTCAAGAAGTAGCGCCATTGCTCAAATTGTCGGATAATTGCTAGGAGTTCCTTGTCGTATATTTAGTAATTGCATTGTGCTGGTATATGTTTTTTAGAAAAGAAGGCGATGAGGTGTAGTATCTCTTCGTCATCCCATTAAGGCATGATGGTGGCCGAAACATAATTAGAGAAGTCAGTTTCCACTATAATTTCTCAATCAGAATCGAAGTGTTGTAATAAAGGAGCAGTGGTGAATGCAATTTTTAAGTCATTGAAGGCCTTTTTTGTCTTCTCCGTCCATTTGAATACCACTCCAGTCTTTGTTAGAGCGGTATATAAAACGCTGATAGAAGTTCGCAACGCCTAAAAATTCTTATACATCTTTTAGACATGTTGGTGTGTCCCAGTTTCGAATAGTAGCAACTTTTGATCGATCTATTTTGAATCCATCTGGTGTAAGAACAAAGCCGAGGTACATGGTTTTCTTAACATGCAATTTGAATTTCTCTAGTTTAAGCTGTACTTTGTTCTGATTGAGGATATGTAAGACTTTATCAACATGAACTTCATGTTCTTCAAAGGTGGCAGAGTATATGAAAATGTTATCAAGGTAGGCCATGACAAAGTGGCCGAGGTGAGGGCAGAGCATATCGTTAACCTAATGTTGGAAGGCTGCTCGGCATTGGTAAGGATGAAGGGCATGACTGTGTTTTCGAAATGTCTATAGCGAGTTCTGAACGCTATTTTCCATTCGTCTCCTTCCTTGATCCTCAACTGATACTATCCATTGGGTAAACTGAGTATGATAAAGTACTTGGCTGCAGAAATACCCATGAATGTCTCCGGTGTTAGTAGCAGGAGATCATCAGCAAGACTTGATTTGTCTCCTGAAGTCTTCTGAGCCTCAGGAGACCCAAGATGTATCCAGGAGTATCAGGAAACCCTCCTGAGACTTGGGAGACTGCAGTCAGAAGTTGAATTTGCTGGTGATGGCGGTTCTTAACTATTACTCCATTCAGCTTTCTATAATCGATACATAACCGTAGAGAATGATCAGCTTTCTTTACAAACAGTACGGGAGTGCCGGCGCGGGAGGTGCTCTAGCGTATTCTTCCTTAGGATAAATATTCCTTAAGGTAGTCTCTAAGGGTCTACAATTCCAACCGTATTATCCTATACATGAGTCCAAAGGAAACGGTTTTGCCTTCCTATATGTCAATAGAAAGGCCGTAATCGGGTTGATAAGTCTCGTGGAGGCAAGGGGGAGTATCCACCCTTGGTGCGTTTTGGCTATTGTTCCAGAGGACTTACTTGTTAGGCGAAGGGTGCGGCGATTTGCGAGGTGCAAATGTCAGGGAGAAGGGGGAGTGGGAAAGAAGAGGACTCGTAGCACCTAGTCTCCGATATCTCTTGCTACCAGCTATATCACAGTGAATGCTCAACCTGTGTAATGGGGGTAATCACCTGTTGCTAGCTAGCACGTTACCTGAGGGGTGAACCCCAGGCCTTGTTGGTAGACTTATAATGAGACGAGCAGGTGTTGCTCTACGAATCGAGGGGAAGAGGAGCGAAGGAGAACAGCGCAAGGGGCCACGAGGGCGAAGAGCAACGAGAGGACAACGAGGAGAAGCAGCGATTCATAATGAATAAGGCCTGGCCCTACCTCCGGAAGAGACTATGGAGGAGGCAGGGCCCAGGCGAAGGCGGAGTGTAAAGAGAACTCTAGTGAAGAAGTAAAGCATGTATTGAAGTATATACTAGAGTTCAGGTGAGAAGACGTTGCATAGAGAGGAAAGGAAGACAGCATGGTGTGTCCGCGGCCCTTTATAGTCCTCCCTACTTGGCGCACAATTACCTTCCCTCACGAGAAGCGAAGAAAGGAAACAGCGAAAGATACATGTGACAGCGATCCTCGGAAGCTCAAGTGGCCGACCCGAGAATGTTACAGCGTAAAGAAAAGAAGAAAGAAGAAGAAAGACAGCGATAGAATAACTATACAAGGGTCTTCGGGACGCAAGTGGTTAAACCGAAGACCAAAGGCCCAATGAACCATCAGCAACGTCTATCTGGAAGGTAGCATGGTGTACCGGCAGCCCAGCCTAGACGCACCTCAAACCCGAAGGGGAAGAGAGAAGCGAAGCAAAGAGACAGCGAAAGAACATACATCGGGGTTGCCCCCCGAACAAGAACCCTTAAGTGAGTACTGTCGGAGGGAATACAGGATAAGGAAATAGAAAAAGCATTAACTCCGACAAAGGAAAACCCCGCACCGAACCACCGCACCGATTGTCATACTAAACCCCGATCTCTAGGCGAGATCGCATAGCAAGCCTGCCATCGTCCCTGTCAGCGTGCTGACCCTCCATTTACCCTTCGTGTGTGTCGGGAGACCCTTGATCTGCCAGGCCCGATTGGTCCATGACAATAAGTTGGCAGATTTGAAATATCAAATTCATTAAGAAGATGACGAAACGCGTGATGTCTCTTTAGTATAGAAGTGTAGGAATCTTTTGATGATATAAGTAGTGAGTCATCGAGGCTTTTGAGGGTGGTTGAATATATTTGCATCCCTTTTCTCTTTTTGTTGATTAGTCGTTGAAATGCGTAGGACTTGATGATGGAGATCTAAATGGCGGGTTTAACGGGGGGTTCGATGAAGACACCATTAGCGACAACCTTGGTGTTGTTGATGAAACAGTGTTTGATGCAGTTTGGAGAATCAAAGTGTATTTGGTTGATTGCCAGTATGTTCCGGCATCTTAGCATCGGTTACGGGAGTGCGGTAACAGAAACAGGGTTGCGACAGAAGGAGCGATGTTAGGCAAAAATGGATGGAGATAAGGTGATAGTGTCATCATTAGATTCTAGGAGGTTCAATGGCGTGATGGATTGGTAATGTAAATAGAAAAATGGTAGGGAGAAATAGGGAAGGTGACGGTCGATAGATTTCCATGAGGTTCTAAGAGTCGGTGTGTGTAAGCCATGAAGCGGACTGGCAAGGAAATGTTAAATAGCACGGGAAGATTTTTTCTTTAGTTCTTTCTTTCTTTTCTCTCTTTCTCGTCTTTTTGTTATCTTGGTACATAGGAATATACTCCTATTCTCCAACCATAGTCCGAAAGATCCCAGAACCTGACTTCGGAATCCATCATAGTTACCATTATCGTTCTCGTTGAGGTCCCCCTGGTCCTCACTCTCCCTACTCCCCTTGCTCTTGCCCTTGCTCTTGCCGCTGCTTTGGCCGATGCCTGAGCTTGTGGCCGCCTGGCATTCTTCTTGTCTTCCTCGGCGTCCTCGTTGCCTGGCTGTGTTCCTCGAGTTCTTCTGCGTCATCATTGTCGTCTTCTACTTTGCTTTGCGGTACTCCATCACACAGCAGAATAGTAGTAGCATGTCTCCTCACCCATGGAAGGTCCATGACTATAGGATATTGTCCAATTCGAGTAACGAAAAAGGAGGCATTTTCTTTGTGACCATAGATGTTAAGACTGAAAATTACATTGTGAGTGACCTTTCCTGATTCGATAGGTCTTCTATCTATTACATCAATGTGGCAAGGAACCTATAGAGGAATTGTGGTGAGATTATGGCGGCATACGAAGCCTTGATCTATAAAAGCGTATCCTGCGCCGCCAGTATCAATGAGGACATATGATGGGATAAAAGAATCTTTATTTTGAGAAATTGAACACGTTACAACTAGTTGATTCCCATCCATATCCTTTTCAGGAACTGAAAACCCAAAAAACGACAATTTAAACCAATCCTTAAACTGTTTCTGGAGTGAGCCACTCAGTCCGGGGAAAAATCCTTTAACACCTCATCGGCAAAGAATTCTTCCTTCTCTTCTTCTCTGACATCTACTCTAGCTTCTACATTCTGAGTACTGGTATGACGGAGTACTTCGAAGCAAAGTAGAAGACGACAATGATGAAGCAGAAGGACTGGAAGAGTACAGTCAGAACAACAAGGACACCGACGAAGACAGAAGATATCCCAAGCGGGCACAAGCACAGGTACCCACGAGGGCAAAGGCAAGAGCAGAAGCAAAAGAGACTCAAGACAGGGAGAGTGAGGATCGGATGGACCTCAACGAGAATGTTTAAAAGAACGATGACGGATCCTGAAGCCAGATTCTAGGATTTCAGGACTATAGTCTTGTTAGAGAATTGGAGTATATTCCCATGTACAGAGATAACAAGGAGACGGGACAGAGAGAAAAGTAAGAAAGAACTAAAGGAAAAGTCTATCTCCGCTATTTAACATCGTCCTCTGACGGTTCATTATAACTCATACATTAAACCATGGAAACTTATGGAACTCCATTGCTACACAACCCCGCCATCCTTCTTGATTACATTACAAATCCAATCATGCAACCGAACCTTATAGAAACAAATGACGACAACATGACTCCACTTCCACTCTTCCTCGCTTAGTACCTCCTTATTGATTGCAACCGCGCTTCGACTACCAAACTTCCGGGACCGATTCAAGACGCTGGAACAGTTGAGTTCCTGGGAGCTAGCGCCTGAGGAAATTCGCTAACAAGGTGACTCCCTTGGCTCCAGTAAAAACACCTATTCTCTATGCGATGGGCCTATATTTCCTGAGAGTCCGAGCGGCTACGGCTAGACAATAAATCTATAGGGGCTACTCCTCCGGGTGTATGTGAAGAGTGGGCGATAGCAGGTGGGTTAGGGTGATGTCCCGGTATTTTGACATAAGTCCCGAGCATTCAGTAGCAGATACAAGATTGCGACGGCATCAGCAAGCTTTACCATTTGTGACTGGAGTCTCTTGGGTCTCCTGACATTCTCTTGAGTCTCCTGAGACCCCTATAATCTCCTGAGACTTGAAAAATCTTGCTGATGGGAAGCGGGAACGTTAAGTGAGGATGGACGGGCATGGGGTAATGGTTGTGACGGAGTAACCTGGACGCAGAGAAGAAGACGACAATGATGCAGCAGGAGAGCTCGAGGAACACAGCTAGACAACGAGGACACCGATGAAAACAGAGGTACTACTGGGCGGGCACAAGCACAGGCACCAGCGAAGGCAAAGGCAAGGGCAACGGCAAGGGCAAGGACAAGAGCCAGGACGAGGACAAGAGGCAGAGAAAGTGAGGACCGGATAAATCTTAACGAGAATGATAATGATAGCTATAATCGATCCCGAAGACAGATTCTGAGATAGCAGGGACTATGGCTAAAGAATAGGAGTATATTCCTATGTACCGAGATGATAGAAAGTTCAGACAGAGAGAAAAGAAAGAAAGAACTAAAGGAAAGGTCCTCCCCGCTCTATTTAACATATTCCTCCGCTAGTCTGCTATGACTCACACCTTCATTCATAGAAACCCATAGAAAGCTGCCATAACCACACCTCGTATTCCTCCCCACCATCTCTTCTATTTACATTACAATTCCATCACGCCATCGAACCTCCTAGAATCTGATGATGTCATCATTACTTCATCCTTGCCCATACTTGCCCAACATTGCTTCTTCCATCGCAGTCCTGTTTCCACTACCGAGCTCTCGGAACCTGATGCCAAAACGCCAGGACACTTCCCTAATTATATTACAAATCCATCATGTTATCAAATCTAATGGAATCTAATAACGTCGACTTCATCTCATCTTCTCTCTCCCTTGCTTAACATAACTCCATTTGTTACTACAACGATGAAACTACCAAACTGTCGCAACTGATATCAAGACACTGAGATAGGAGCGATCAATAAAAATTGGAAATGAGAGCTAGTGTTTTTGGAGTGTACAATTGGAAAAGGGATCTATACAAGGAACTATATGGAGGAACTCTTAGAACGTATAGTAGCATCAGCTTTATGGATTTGCTGAACTATTATGCATCTACAGGAGATTTATATATTGTGTATAGGACATCACTGCATGAAACTAAAAAAATACTAATGAAAGTCAAAAAAATATTGGATATGTATCACAGGTCAAAGGGAGGACAAGGGCAAAGTAGGCCAAGGTACATAACTAAAGCAGACTAGAATAGACCAAGGTACAGCAAGGTGAGGTCACAGAGTCTATGGGCGAAGCTGAGTTTAGGTAAGTATCTTTATTTCCCGCAGGGGACAGAAAGGACGTTTTGTCGATAACTAAGAATCCTAAAGTATAGATCGATTAGAAGGAGAAAAATGAATGAATGACTGTTATATTGCTTAGAGGTACTAGGCTTATCCCACGCCTCCGCCCACCATTGGACAAAAAGAAAAACAAACGCAAATGACTTAGCGGCTGCGATACAATTTAGGAGGGGTTAAATAACTAACCGATACCAAAGAAAAATCTCCAAACGAGTAAGAAAAATAAACCATAAGGCAATCATTAACTTCTTTATTGCAGACATTAACTGGCTACAAACCTAAAATAGACATTCAATATAAATCAATGTCATCACTTTCTACATATACCTGAAACATCGTGACCTAGCATACAAAGGTAGGGTAGTAGAGTCACAATCCAATCAGGTATGAAAGTTGAGTGGTAAATGAGATTTCCGGTAAAGTTCGGTTGTCAAGTTAGTTGGGGTTGAAAAAGGGAGTGGATCTCAGTTAAGATCAGATCTGTCCGGTAGTAGGAGCGGTATACTCAATTTGCTAATTTTTACAGTCTTATGGGGCTTACTATCTGCAAACAATTTACTCATTTTCACAGTCTCATGTAGGCTCACTATTAGGTTATTGATGGTTTGACCCTTTGCAACCACTAAATGGAGACAAAGTGGTGAGGTTCAGTTGAAAGGAGGTGAGGTCTAGTGGCCTTATGACCTGGTGTTTTGACATCGGTCCTGAGAGTTTGGTAGTCGAAGCGCTGTTGTCACTATTGAAGGAATACTAAATGGGGAAGGAATGCGGTGAGGTAATATTGTTGTCATAGCTTTCTATGAGTTTCAGTTGCGCGAGCGGATTTGTAATATAATTAGAAAACATGGTGGGAAGGATTACGGGATGTGGCAGCGAGAGGTTTCTATATGTTTCTATGGCTTGATGTATGAGCCATAGTGGACTGGCGGAGGAGAGTGTTAAATAGCATGGGAAGACCTTTCCTTTAGTTCTTTTCTGTCTTTTCTTTCTGACTCGTCTCCCTGTTATCTCAGTATATAGGAATATATTCCTACTCCATAGTCATAGTTTACAAGATCCCAAAATCTGACTTCGGGATCATTCATAGTCTTCATCATCATTTCCGTTGAGGTCAATCTGGTCCTCACTCTCCTTGTCTGATGTCCTCTCTTGTCTTTGCCCTTGTTTTTGCCTTGACTGATACCTGTATCCATCAGCAAGCTTTACTAGTTGTGACAGGAGTCTCCTGAGACTCCTGTAATCTCCTGAGACTTGTAAAATCTTGCTGATGTCTATGCCCGCCCGGTGTTCTCTCTATCTTCGTCGATGTCCTCGTTGCTTGACTGTGCTCTTCGAGTTACCCCCGAGTATCACGGCGTGCTATGGACTACAGGGGAAGGAAGGATGTTTAAGAATGGGTGATGGATCAGTTTTTCTCTTTGGTGTTCTTCGGGTTTCTATGGGCTCCCGTTACACGGATTGTGAGTCATCACAGACAGGGGTGTGGGCTAATATATATATTCGGCTATCGGTCTTCTTTCTTCTTGTTCTTTGCTCTTCTCTCTCTACTTCGTCTTCTTGTTATCAACCCTCCTATATAGGGTTTAGTTTCATCTTGTCTTTAGTTCTGAACATAAGACGTCATAATCACAGCTTTTGTCAAGGCACTCTTGGGCCTTTCATAGTATCTCGCTTCGCTCTTGATTATTGTTCCGTTCTCGCTTCGTCCCGCCTCGCTTAGCCATAGTCCATGACCATAGTACTTATCGTCTACTGGTATCTCCGTTTACATAACTTTGTCAGAGAATCCTTGTGGACTCTGTGTCCCATGATTCTCCTTTTTGGATAACTTCCCTCGCCCCTGTCTCGCTTAGGTTGTGAATTTTGGTTAGTTTAGTATTGCCTCCACGTCGCTCCATAACACCGAGTCATTATTATCATCTTTCTGCTCCGTCACACTTCGGCAAAAGGAATGCGGTCGGAAATGCCTAAGTGGAACAGGGAAGCTTTAATGATCAGCCTACGGTGACCTATAATCTGATAGCAATCTGCTCCAAATCGGAAAAAAAGAGGAGTAGGTTCTCATCAATCTGTGATAGAAGAACTACGACGTAAAGTAGAAAATGACAATGATGACGAAATGAACGATCAAGATAATGACAACGGCGATACCGACGAAGACAGAGAGAACGCCGAAATGCAGATAAAGATAAAAGACTCGCTAAGGCAAAGACAGCGACAAACTGCAAGAGAGGCCACAGAAATGGTAAAGAAGCGCTTCTGATAGCCAACGAGAACGATGAAAGTTACTATGAATGATACCGAAGTCAGGTTCTGGGATCTCGAGAACTATGACTATAGAATGAAAGTATGTTCCTATATAATGGGATAATAGTAAAACGAGACGAGGAGAAAAGAAAGAAAGAACCAAAGGAAAAGTCTATCCCCGCTATTTAGTACCCTCCTCCAAAACTTCATCCTAACTTATTGCACTCTGACTTCTTGCTATAGGTAACTTCGAGAATAGGTACGCTGATGCGCAGCCAGAGTTAAGAGATTAGCCATGGCTAAGAGAATTGGCAACTGAGTGGTCTGATATTATCGTAATTAGATTCTAGTAGATTCGGCAGCATGACAGAATTTAAATAATGAAGAAATACGGAAATACATGGTTGTGATGGATTTTTATGAGTTTCTATGAGCTGATATATGAGTCATACTGAACTGGCGGAGAAAGGTGTTGAATAGCGGGCATAGACGTTCTTCTTAGTTCTTTCTTTCTTCTCTCTCTGTATCATCTTCTTGTTATTTCAGTACATAGGAATATACTCCTATTACTTGAAGCTATAGTCCACGAGATTCCAGAACCTTGCTTCAAGATCATTTATATTCTTCATCGCTGCTGCTGGCGCTCATCCGATCCTCACTCTCCTTCCTCGCCCTTTGCCTCCGGCCTTGCTTTCGCTCTCTTATCGCGCTGCGCCTACTTGAGATACTTCTTCTCTTCGTCAGAGTCCTCATTGTTCTGGCTGTACTCCTCGAGTCCTTCTGCATCATTATTGTTGTCTTCTACTTCGCTTTGAAGTATTCTGTTACAGCTACCACACCCCGCCATCTTCTCCACACATCTTCCTTAACTACATTACAGATCCAATCGTACAATCAAATCTCATGGAAACAGATGACGACGACATCACTCCACTTTATCCCACTTTCGATTAACTTAACTCCTTTAATCACAACTACCTGGTGACTACTAAAATATCAGGTCTATTGCCAAGATGTCAGGATAGTGAACTATTGGAACAGATGTGTCCCGGTGTTTTGACATTGGTCCTGATAGTTTGATAGTCGCAGTATTATTGTAATGGATAAAGATATACTGCCGGCGAGGAGGAGTGGAGCGACGCCATCGCCATCTATTTCTACGGCGCTCGATCGCACGATAGATTTGAATATATCGGAGTAGCGGTGTAATCATAAAGTCACATACAATGAGCAGGTTCTACTAGCTTTCTATAGCATTTAATGATACGTTATAATTTAATTACCATACGTAGTTATGTTAAATAATTAAGATTTTAGTTTTTTTAGTTCCTTCTTTCTTCTCCTTCTGTCTCATCTTCCTATTATTTTGGTACAAAGCAATATACTTCTACCTATAGCTATAGTTTACGCGATCTCAGAATTTACCTTCAAGATCACTAATAGCATCTCTAATTGTTCTCGTTGAAGTCAATCAGATCTTCACCTTCTCTGTTTTGCGTTTCTTTTGCCCCTGCCCTTGCCTTTGCCTTTGCCGGTACTTATGCTTGTGCCTGCTCAGTGTCCCTGTTGCTCCTGGCTGTATTCTTCGAGTATTTCTGCGTCATCATTGTGATCTGTCACATTGTGCCTTGGCTACCCCGTTATGGGATGCCAAGCCAACAGAATAATGGCTGAGCTGTGATATCTGATGATTGAGTAGAGGTGTTCGATGTGCAGATGGACTACTTCTTTTTCTGAGTTGGAGTTCCACTTCTTTGTGGGGTTGGGAAGGCTTTAAGGAGCTCCATATAGCTGTAGGCCCTGTTTGGACAGGAGGTGAGGAATGATTTGGAGGTTCTTGCTATGGCTGGGTTGGCCTGTAGGGGGGCTTGGAGAATTCTTATACTATACTTGCTTTTTAGGAAGTGAAAGTATAGTTCGAGTGAGGGGAGCAGGCTTCTGCCCATAGGGCGCGTTGGTTGACCTGACTCTCCGATGCATCCGCTTATGATATAGACAAACCTGACTTACACCACATATCCATGACTTTCTGCAGCCCCACTATGCGAAAATCTCATTTTTGGATGCTGCGAAACCTTTTTAGCTGCTAAGTATCCTACTAGCATTATATGTATATTCGTATGTATATAGAGGGTAATAGATTCAAGACCGTTTGGCAATAGGCCAAAACGGAGTTTTCACCCCTGTAAACTCCCCTTAGTCCTTAGAAACACCGTTTTGTCTAGTTTGCTAAACGGGGTCTGGGTCTGTGATTAGGAATCGGCT
This sequence comes from Morchella sp. 2016-72, assembly GCA_024713865.1. Lineage (NCBI taxonomy): Eukaryota > Fungi > Ascomycota > Pezizomycetes > Pezizales > Morchellaceae > Morchella > Morchella sp. 2016-72. The sequence goes on along the minus strand of JAMJEY010000010.1, from coordinate 671,801 downwards.
CTGCGTAGTACTTTAGGTACTGCTTGTGATGCAGGGGTGGAGCTAGATGTAGGGAACGACAGAAATCTGGTTATTTAACCTTTCAATATGATAGTATGATGTAGTAGCACATCGAAAGGATGATGCTCCAAATCCCCAGACATCAACCCTCAAAATTTTTTACATGTATGCATGTAATTCTATCATAATTGGGACACGTCGCATACAAGCCCCTATTATGACAGCAACGGCTCAAATTAGCTAAAGAGGTGTCTGACAGCTCAAACGGAAGTTCTATAGGAGAAACTTCAGCGTTGTCGATACCTTCGTCTGGCTACCAGCGTGGTGGACCCTTTGGTGAGGATTGTGGTGTAAAGAGAGGAATCTCCTAGCAGTTTAATCCTATCCGTCCCCAACCATGCAATCATGTTTGTTTACTATTTCAGCAATTAAGTTCTTCCCAAAGATAGTAGGACATCGGGACCAAAAGGTCGGTTGAGGATTTAATTCACAGATCTAGGTAGAGTAGATTTGTCGGTGGTTACGAAAAAAGCGGTGTCAGAGCTTCTAGGCTAGGGGTCCTTTTTTCTCTTCCCCCCCCTTTTTTTTTCACTGCGAACGGATTCCAGTGGAGTGAATTCAATCTATCCAACCCTATTGACAATGAAAACACGAATCAAACCCCTGCTCTGAATTGACTGAGTAGAATTCAAAGATGATGACCGTTAATATGTATTCAGAGACTTGGGGTGCTTCAAGATACCGAGGTAAGAGTGTTGGCGTGATCCCTTGACTCCGCTCTCCCTTTTGCTCTCATTTTCGTGTGGTTGAGGCTTCCTGGGCGGCGAGCATAAAGGCAGGTAGGTTGCCTCCTTCGTTCATGTTCCCGATTGCTAGTTTAGATAAGCGCATGCGAAAAATGCCAGAAGAGAGGAAGAGAATTAGGATGGTGATCATAATATGGTCCGCTGTGTCATGGGAGGTAGTTGTTGAAGTTGTGGAGTCTAAGTGCAATACTTACTGTACATGTCCTCTACTTGTGTGTGTTATAGTACCCCAAAATCTAGAGATTTTGCAGTATTGGCATTACCAGTGTAAGATGTATGTACTTCGGGTGGAGGGGTAAAGTGAGAAGACATCTTGCCCCTACACCCGAAGTACATGTTTCCCCTCGATCTCATCCCGTGCCACAAACACGCAGCCCCACCCGGTACAACCATCAGCATGCAGTTAAGCTTGCGGCAAGTGTGGAAGTAAGCACAGACGATTATGCAACTGCCACCTCCCAGTACCGCTTCTCAGCAAGTCCGTGCACATCCACAGAACATCTTTGGGCTAAGCAGCATCCAAGGCCCCTCCCTATTGAATTGTTTGGGTCTGGCTAATTTAGCTGTTACCATATTTGATGCATTTCCTCCATCCATGGTCCGGACCCATAAGGCTTACGAAAACTGACAGGGCGCTGATCATTTACAAGGGTTTCTCTGGAGAGGTGGTTGAATGGTGCAGATCACGTCTGCTAATAGCAATTTTGATCTCATATGTACTACGGTTGTAGGGGTAGGTGTCTACATACCCCTACAACCGTAGTACAGCCAATTTTTCGAGTGGATTTGGATTGCACACGGAAAGCGGAAATCTCTAAAAGAGCCTCTTCTAAACCGAGCTCAATGGTCATTTTTGCTCATGTAGTATTTTCCCACTGGCGCAGAGCACTTATGTCGGTGCTATACAAGTAAGTACATGTATATACCTCATAAAACTACTCCGATACTAAGTCCTAGCTCTAATAGGACTTGAATCAACTACCGCGCCTAGCCTTTGTGGTTTAGCAACAGAGCTGAAGAACTCGGATTATCAAAATTATCCAGACACCTTGTGCTGCAAGCGCTGCCAGCGAAAAATAGAAAAATCTCTACGGTTGAGCTAGGTATAAGGATTGATCCGTTTCTCAATCTAGAGCTTCAATCTAGGACTCGTTGTGTCTGCATAGGTTTAAGAACCCTCAAGAATTACACGCATACTCACGTGCCCAATGACAAAGCGCGCTTCCTAAACAAATCCCTGGTCTAAGATGATCGCCGCTTCGCCATCTCCTATGGGCTTGTACCTACATTGATATTATCTAGTGTTCTCATGTTCTCATGTCTCGTTGATTTTCGGGATTTTGTTGGACATAAACTGTCTTGTACGTCTAGGCCCTAGACGGTTTGTCTTGGTACATATCCACGGCCTTGTGAGAAACAATCGGGATGTGTGTGAGTGAGGGGTGGGTGATAAATAGGAGCTTGGAAGAGACAGGAGAGGTGAACGAGAGATAGCTGGTGCTTTGCTGAAGCCAGCGGCAGTGTTACAAATTAATGAGGTGTGTACACCTACCTTAGTGTGAGTACAGATGTACATAACTGCATGGTTAAAAAGTGATGGGGTGGCCAGTAGAAAGAAGGCGTACATGAAGAGGTTGATTCCCTGGTTGGCCGTCAGGCCCTCTCCCCACGGATATACATTCTAGCCGTCCCCTTTCCCCACCACCCCCCCCCCCCCTTTCCTGGCCTAGAAGTGAGGGAGGGGAAAGAAAGAAAAGGAAAGGAAGGGGAAGGGGAAGGGGAAGGGGAAGAGAGAAGGGAGAAGAGAGAAGAGAGAAGGGGAAGGATGCAGCACAACGGCGGCAAGCAGAAACATAAATACGCAGTAACCTGGTAAACGCACGAATTCATTCAATTGATAACTTCTTCTTACCATCTCCAGCGGCGTAGGCTCGCCATTCAAACTGCCAATATCAAACACCAAGCTCATGGCGCCGGCGGTGGTAGTGGCAATAGCAGCAGCAGCAGCAGCAGTAATAGTAGTAGTTACACTAGTAGCAATAATGGTAGTGGTAATGGTAATGGTAGTGGTAATGGTAGTGGTAGTGGCAGTAATGGCAGCACTGGTAGTAAAATTTGTAGCAGTTCTAGTGGTGGTGGTCGTGGTGATAGTAAGTAGAGTAGTAGTAGTAGAAGGTGGTGTTGCTTTCCCAAAGCGTCTATTCCACCTAACTCCTTAACTACTTATTGTGCAGTTCTATTTTTCTTTCAGACGAGAAAATCAATTGAAATCTATAATTAAAAAGCTAAGGGAAACGAGAAAAGAAGAAAAGAAAGAAAAACAGAAAGAGGAAAAAGTAAAAAAGAAACCCACAACGCAGCCAAAAACCCAATAACAAAACAATTCCCCCCTCCTACACTTATCTGCTGCGATCCCCCCCCCCAGGAGACCCTGACAAGCCCGACTTTCTCATTTGGAGAGAAAGCAACCTAACCATTCATCCATCCATCCAGACTATCCGCACTTTACCTCGTCTTTAGTGCGTCACACTGATCTACGCGCAGGAACTTTTGCTGCACATATTAGATCACGGGTACCACAAGCACTCCTGTTGAGGAGGTGGGGGAATCCTGAGGATTTTGGATTTTGGCTCGCGTTGTTCCTGGTACTAAGGTACTTATAACTTATAACTCAACAGCAAAACGACCGCTGAGGGTACTCCCTGTTCCGTTCCCGCTGCTGAAGCTGGTCGTTCTTAGAATTTGGACATTTAGACATCTATCTGTCTCTGTCGCACAATTGCGCATCTTGCCCTCTACAATCCCGCGCTCCCCATCCCCCCCGCCAGCATCGGCCACAAACACATCGCGAACTTTCCCCCTTCTACTCGGTGGACCTCACTGCGTAGCCCAATCTACTCATATCACTCACGCTCGTCCTCCATACTCGCGGTCTATGTTGCCTCAGGTGGCTGTCGATTCTGTTCCCCGGCGACTATTACCTCAACAAGCGATGAGCATGCAGCAAAGCATAAATCTCTCTCCGACGGACCTAGGCGGTCAAAGGGAGAATCACAGGAGTATGTTCCCCCTGGATTGTCATCCTTTCACCACCTCAAATAAAAATAATTTGCAATAAAAATATCCTGGAAAAGAAATCAATACCAATCGATGCCTTTTGTCACTAGCTAACTTTTTCTATTACTAAAGATTATGTTTTTGTTGATGAACATAACCGACACAAAAGGCTCAAGGGTTAGTGTTCATTTGATATTGGAATGTTTTGCCTGGAAAACTAACCCCAGCGTTCAGTTATGCGAGCATGCGAAGGATGCCGACGCCGAAAAATAAAATGCGACGCTGCCACAACGAATACATGGCCGTGCTCTGCTTGTGTACGCTTGAAACTTCACTGCGTTCCGCCCATGGTACAGTATGATCGCGATTTTGCACCCAGTCAGGTTGTTATGGAACAAGAAACCAACGGGGACTTTGAGAATTCAAGCGCGAGCGGCGAAGAAGACCTTATGCAACACGCCTCAGGGCATGTCGCGAGGAAAACAAGCAGGACAACCCTGCCCGGATATCATAATAGGGATGGAAACGCAGCTTTTCGAACACTTTCACCCTCCGAACATCATGGGCCATCGCAGAGGCCACCGAATACGCTCGCGTATCAGGGTATAACAGCTGGGGAAGTTGTAGAACCACTTCATTTTCAAGCACCTGTTTACCAAACACAGCCGGTGATGAGACAGCAGGACCAATGGGCAACAGAGAGTGACTATGCATCTGCTGCCCATGTCAGCGGAGTCCTAGGACAACTCAAAATTGATGATAGCGGTGTGGGTATGTTACACCTTTCTAATTTTAGAAGACCAAGCTTATGAAACTCAATCTTGACCAGCAAACTACATATCAGCCCAAGGAAGAAGACTCGCAGAAACACCTGCATATGAGCCATGGACGGAAGAAATCGAACCAAACCCATCGTTTATGCCTGGACAGCATGAATTTGCAGTTAAGATAAGGCCTGAAGACATGCCCACGGATGACGAGGCTATGGAAATGTTTGGTATATTCTTTAACCACATACACCCATACATCCCAATCGTCAATAAGGCCGCATTCTATCGACAGTGGAGCGCATCGCGCGACTCTATCTCACCCCTACTTCTTGAAACAATCTTTGCGTGCGCTGGCAGATTGACAACAGATCCAGCGAAAGGGCTAAAGTGGATAAGCATGGCGACAAGTTAGTCTAATCCCTTGCAATTATGTGGGGTCTGAACTGCTTACATTCCTGTGCACAGGACATGTCGATTGTTTTTTCGATGTACCGCGACTTAGTACAGTGCAAGCTTTGTTGCTTCTACTGAAAGCGAGGGAATCTGCGCCGCAAAGAGGATATTTCTTTCGTTCGTGGATGAGTATAGTTAGTATAATAGCGATGGCCCGTGATCTCGGCCTTGATAGACACAGTGATTTGCACAAGCATGGAGTAGGATGCGGAGAGAGCCCCCTCGATTGTATGACACGCACTCGTGTCTGGCAAGCGTGTTTTGTTTTCGAGCTCATGATTTGTGCCCCGCAAGGTATACCATCAGTTTTTCCCCTCGAGTTGGACTGCAATTTTCTCACAACTCCACAGGGCGTGATATTATGCAGATCAATCCTGAAAGCATTGATCTAACTACACCACTTGGTTCGCCCGATTTGGATGACAATGAAGTAACTATTTATCGCAACTTTATATACTTTGTGTGGCTTATTAAGAATATTCGTCGGATGAATGATGTGCATGCGAAACTGAAGGCTACACCAAACTGGAGGAATGATCCCCAGTTCTTGGATTCGGGACCAAGCCTTGATACCTGGGCTTATGAACTCCCACCGAATCTTCATGTGGTGGTAGTCACTGATCTTAGTCACCCCGGCCCTCAGATAGACTCTCACTTTACAGGGAATCTTCAGATATATTATCATTTAGCTCGAATAATGCTCCACCGCCCGGCGTTGGCCTTCGGAAAGACTTTCTCTTTAGGTGGAGAATGGAAGACACACATGATGATATGTACAAACGCAGCAAAATCTATGCTTAGATTGGAGGAAACTGTCTTTGAACAATATGGCATGCTGGGGTTACAATGCATGCTTAGGGGTGTTAATTTCACCATATATGCTCTGCTCACTTGTGCTATGATACATCTGGTGAATTAAAAACCTTATTTTACGCTTTTCCGATGTTTTGACTGACTTCGATTAACAGATCGCCGCCACGTGCCCGGACCCGGAGTTCAACTCAGACGCGAAAGACTATTTTACAAGAACGATGAGAATTTTAGAAAATTGCATTGATAGCTCAGCCTCCTCCGAGGTTAAGGGCCAAATCGAGACTTTGCGTCAAGCTTTTTCACTCGACCTAAGTCGACCTTTTGTTTTAAATCCAAATTTCCCTTTTTACCCAGGCGTTTCAACAGCGGTTGATCCAAGTATCACTCGAGCTTATACTCAAGGGGAAAGCTCACATGCGACTCTTACAGCTGGTGGTCCGGCAAATTATTCCCATCCATTGTCCCCGCCGCATTCCACGGGCGATGGCGAGTCGAAAGGCGAATCCCCTGCGGCTGTCCAGTCATTAGTGATGCTAGCGGCAGGCCAAGGGTCTCAGAACCCCCCCGCCATCGTAGATAACATGGGATGGAATCCTTCTAGACTATTTGAGTTTGTTCCCCTAGAAAATCCTGAGTATTTTAGGATGCTGATTGTGCTGTAGTAATTGGAATACCGCGTTTGGGATAAATGGATCTGTGTCAGCTATACCCTCTGGTATAGCTGGTCATCATCATGAAAGTGGGTTGGTTGATCCGCTTGGCGGTGGGCGTCCACCTTCATCAAGCTCCTATGTGCCTACAACTGTAGGGGTTTCGCACTCATTCGTGTCCCCTGGTATGTGGCAAGATTCTGTAGCTGCGGCCGCCGTCTTTAGCGATTCAAACAAACGACCCTTCCCGTTCGGTGGGGAAACCGTATGGAATGCGTCAGGATCGTCGCAAGACAGACCTGAGGTTGTACCGCCGTCAACAGCCTTGCGATCAGAGGCCGGCCGAAGAAGTCGTTAAGCAACGAAATTAACACTACCGACAACTTCGAGATGTTGAAGGTTAGTCTGCTCAAGACTTAGATGGTATCTCTACAACCACCAAGAAACCTGAGAAAACCCCTAAGTTACCCTTCAATTCCCTTTTCTAGCATTGAATTCCAATAAGTGGTGATTACAGCACTGATATTCCCTTTTTTATTTCCCTTGTCCGATTTCCATTGCGTTTGGCGTGCTGGCTATGTGTATAAACATGTATTTTTGGAAGGTGTTTTTTATGTGGACCTTGATTTTTTTTGGTTTATCTTATATCCCATTATCATTTCCTGGAATGAGTTACTTTTGTTTGTTACAGCACCAGATTTTTCTCATTATACTGGGTAATCATTTTTTACGTTTTCCCTAGGGGCTAGTTCGGCTGATTGTTGTAAGAGCTCTTTCTCCTTTTTCTCCTAGCCTCCGTATTTCTCCGCTTTTTCTTCCCTTTCTCTCTCGGACTTCTACGGAACTTTCGGGGTTGGCATTAATGAAGGGTCTTTTTTGTTTTTCTTTAAAGAGTGGCTTCTATAATTGGGTAGTTATCTGGGGTCGAATTATAACACGGTAGTATTTATATCAGGTTTTACGGGAAACAGTATGTAGTAATCATATTACTGGGAGGCTCAATTAATTGACCATGTCCCTTAGTATTCGGCGCCCCCACTCGAAAAATAGTTGGGGGCTGTCAATCATTTTCATAAGGCTAATGATCCCCTACACCCGATCTAGTTTTATCAGCCTTATCAAGTAGTACCAGATCTCTTAGGTACCGAGATGCTGGTTTAATTTGGCGCTGCTGCTGCATGCGAATGATTGTCATGCTGATGCTTGTTGCCGCAAAAGGAAGTAAACGCCGAAGACAGTACTGGATTTTAGTTCGTGGCACATGCTTGGTCAAGCTTAAAGTCTCAGCCCGGGTAACTTCATTGATTGATGTCCGAACGCCGAGCGTATGCCCGTCCGCTAGTCGGGCCGGTTTCGGGATTTCTCTCATGCTGTGAGGTGATAATAGATCTAGAACTAGTACATACGAGGATTTTTTTTGAGAGGGATAAAAGATCATATAAGCTCCATATCAAAGTAAATCACTCAGTCGGGCGCCAAGACATGTATCAAAGAAGTGTCAAGGGTAAGAAATGTAAGAGTCGCTTTAGACAATTATATTTATGATGAAGAGTGAGAGGTTTGAGAGTCAAACCTCTCCTCCTTTATACTAGCTACTATTATAATACCGTGTAGTTACCAAACTGTGACCACATAATAAGGATACCTCTGGCTATCTAATCACTATAGGACTAGCACATCGCTAGTACTAAGTTACTCCGAGTCCTTGCATCACTCCCCCTTTTTTGAAAAAATTTCTATTTATTTAACGGTTCATCTTTAACCTACTCATTCACCTCAGCTTATACCTCTCTTTCTTCCTTCTTTTTCTTTCCAACTTCCTCGCCCCTATATCTGGTTTTTGTTTGATACTGGATTTGAGCGTGGGCTTCTCAATTCGTCCTTTTTCCTTCAATTCTGGAGTCCCGAGTTCCTTGAGTATGTGGTATTCTTCCACCAACTCCTTAGATCTCTCGAGCTCTCTAAGGGATCTCCATTCATCTTCTGTTTCATCATACCCTACATACCTGATTCAGTACTTGCGGTTTTTTTAGTTTGTCCCGCTTTCTGTATACTCAACGATTTTCTCGACTTCGAAGATACTAGTATTTTTTCCTCTGTCCATCCGGAGGACAGATTGGGGTGCGGTCCCCCTCTGACCCCCCGTGTTGTCTTTTTTTAGTATGTTGACATTTTGAGTTTTCAATATATCTAAGACTTTTAGTATGTCTAGTCGTGTGGTATTGTTGTTGATAATTCTGGTGATTGTAAATGTTCTTGCGTATAAATGCCTGAATTTGATGGACCCTGTACTAGAAGTGTTTGTGTACGTGCTTGGTAGGTTCTTCGTGCTTAGAAATATAGAGTCGCCTGCTTTGACTGTCGTCTCTCTCCTTTGTTCATTTGCCATTACGGTTTATTAGTCTTGTGCGTTTTGTAAGGCGATCCTTCTTGTTTCTAATATGGAACACATGCGGTCTGCAAAAGCGGCCTCTTCCAACTCCGGTGCTGTCATGGATTCTTTTGCTATTATTTCGGCGATTGTGTTGAGAGGAAGCATGGGCGTGTATCCTAAGTTTATGAAGAACGGCGTTTGGCTTATTGTTTTGTGAATATTGCTATTATAGCTAAACTGTGCTAGTGGTAATATTTGGTTCCAAGTATCTCAATATTGAGTAGCAAATGCTTTTAGGTATGTACTGACTATCTGGTTTGCCTTTTCTATAGCTCCATCTGTTTGTAGGTGAAAAGGAATTGACGGCGAGAGTTCTGTTTTTAGGAGTACAATGAAGGATTTCCAGAATTCGCTCATGAACTTTACATCTTTGTCTGAGACTATTGTTTTCAGCATACCATGGAGTTGGAAGTATTGTTCTAAGAGTTAGGGAGTGAATTCTGGTGCCGATGTTACTTGTTTCATTGGGAAGAAGTGTGCCCTTCTGGTACTGTGGTCAATGATAGTGTATATTTTGTCATACCTACTGTGACGGAGTAACCTGGGTGTAGAAAAGACGACAATAATGACGCAAAAGGACTCGAGAAACACAGCCAGACAACGAGGACACTGACGAAGACAGAGATACTACCAGACGGGCAGAAGTACAGGCATCGGTAAAGGCAAAGGCAATGGCAAAACGAGGACGGAGAACCAAAGGCGAGGGAAGTGAGGATCAAATGGACCTCATCGAGAACGATGATGAAGACTATGATGAATCCTGAAGTTAGGTGCTAGAATCTCCTGGACCATGACTAAAGAATAGGGATATATTCCTATGTACCGAGATGACAGGAAGACGAGATAGAGAGAAAAGAAAGAAAGAACTAAAGGAAAAGTCTTCCCGTGCTATTTAACATCCTCCCCCATCAGTCCATTCTGACTCATTCCATCACTCAGAGAATCCTATGAAAGTCCACTGCAACCACACTACATAATTCCGCTCCACTGTCTCTCTTAATTATATTACAAATCCATCATGCAATAGAACCTCCTAGAAACTACTGACGTCACCATCTCTCCACCTCGCCCATTCTCATTTAATATTCCCTCCTCGGTCGCAAATCTGTTTCTGCTAACAAATTGTCGGGACTGTCTAACGGGGCGGGGTTCAAGGTTTATAGCAGAAGCAAGGTAGGGCAGAGAGTCCACAAGGAATCTCTGATCAGGACGTGAAGACGGAGACACCAGTAGATGGCTCTAATTGTGGACATGAAGTATAGGGACAGGGAACGGGATCGGCTCGGGATACACCCAGGTCGAGACACATTCAGAATCGGGTTCAGGTTCAGGTTCAGGAATTGAGGCGGACAGAAGGGCCAAAGCCAGAGTAAGATATTGCTAACAGAAAGAAGACGTTGCCTGAGAAGACAGAAACATAGGAAAGAACGAACGCTATATATACAACTTTCCCCCGCACCGATGACTCATACCATGGAAGTCCATAGAAACTACTACACTCCCGTACCACCCATACTATTCCCAATATTCCCAATTCTATCCGTTACTACCCAATCCTTCCTAGCGCTTACATTCCAGTGCCCGAGCTCCTTCCTAATCCCTCATTCTTCTTCCGACATCGACCGATACTATCCAACAACCCTGTTCCCGGGCGCGCCATGGAAGGCGACGGGACGGAGCGCGAGCTGACAGTTGCCCTCTTGTGCTCAGCCCAGAACTCCGTCAGTCCCGGCCATGACGCTATACGAAATGGCATAAAAGACGTGACGCGAGAAGATTCTCAGATATTCCTGCGGATGCGCATCATATCCCTTCCATTTAACCAAATACTGCAGGCGCGAGTAGCAAAGGCGAGAGTCTAGGAGTTCATCAACTTCCCATTCCTCATCACCATCAACCACTATCGCAGACGTAATACGCCTCAGAGGATCGATAAAGACAAGGTTCCAGCTTCAAACATGAAAGACAGGATGATCTTCATCGTAGAGGGAAGATCGAGCTCGTAGGCGTAGGGACTGATAACCGATTTAATCCTAAATCGTCCGGCGCTGCTTTCCAATCGAGCTTAGATTGGTCGCGCTGGTGAATATTCTCAGATTTAACCATACCTCATCACCCACACGATAAGCGGGAGCGGGAACTCGGTAAACATTGGCATTAGTCTCCTGAAGATCTTGAGTATAGCGAACCCTGCTTGCAAATGATCGTGGATCTCAGCCATTTTCTGGACAAGGGCATTGGTATCCCGGCGCTTATCGGTAAGCAGAGTGCTAAATTTTCCAGAACCGTGATCGCTCATGGCCATAAAAGCGAGAAATTTGAGTTGTCTCCGGGACGATTATTAGAGGCAACTCGGCGAGAGTAACCAGTCCACCTATCATCTTGACAGTGATACGTGAACTCCTCAAGATCGCTCCATCACCGCATTAATCCGCTCCGCTTGACCATCGGGCCTGGAAGGCGGAGTGACATAGCGACATTAATCCTTAATAGTTTGCAGAGACTTCCAGAACCGAGACGAAACTGAAAGATCACGATCGGAGACGATACTAGCGAGACCACGAAGCTTCCAAACACGATCAATAAACGCGCGAGGTCTTCAGAGCCCGCAGAGTATTACAGCGCCATATAGTGTCTCATCTTCGACAGACGATCAACTACCACGAGAATCGCATCTCCCCTTACTTTCCGGTAGTCCCGCGACGTCCAAATGCGCCGGCCGCCTCTCGAGGAATCGGTAGAGGCCAAGAACTCCATAGGCGGTGAGCTGCCTTACTACGGCTGCAGCGCGACATTCCTAACATAATGATCCACCGATGACAGATCCCCGCCAATAGAGGAACGCAGGTTCGAAAGGTTTTGGCCTTTCCGTGGCCACTGGAAAGATCACGACGTTTCTTTCAACAGGTGCAAGTGCAAAGACGCGTCTGAACAAAGAGCTTCGCAGAGGTCAGAGGCCTTTCCTGCTGAACATTCTGCTGCAGAATCTTGAGCGCTAACGCCATTTTGGAGAAGTCCCAAGATTTTATTTAAACGGCCAATGATATGTTTGTTCAAAAGTTTTTCTGCGCGATTGTCCCTGACAGCCGGAATGACTGCCAACAAACCCAGACATGGGACTTCAACACTGACTTTGCCGCGCGCTCATCCTCTCTTTAGGCAGATCTCCGATCTCCTACCAACGCGTCCGGTTTTCCCTCGCTTTCCTGGCCGGTTCTTAATCACATAATTAAACCGCGAAAGAAACTCTGACCAGCGTGCCTGTCGGCGATTCAGATCTCTCTTAGTCATGAAGTATTCTAAATTTCGATGATCGCTGAGGACTTCGATAGGTTCGGCGACACCCATCAGTTCAGCTCTCCATTCCTCGAAACACTTAATAATAGCCAGCAATTCTTTATCGAGATTTCAGAATTGCATTCAGCGTGAGTGGGCCTGCAGAGAAGTAAGCAACAGGGTGAAGAATATTCTCATCGCTTATACTGAGAAAGAGATCACCTGAAACATACGGACGCATCTGTTTCCACAACGCGATCAAAATCAAAACGTCAAGAACGCGCAGTAAACGCAGTCTTCAATCCTTCAAACGCCCTTTCACAATCGACCATACGAACCAGACGCTTCCTTAGTGAACAGAATGAGAGGACGAACGATTCCCGAATAGTTTTTGATGAAACGCCGATAGAAATTTGCCCAACCATTGAACACTTGTATGTCCCTAACATTCAGGGGACGAGCCCACTTAACAATGGTTTCAATCTTCTTGGGTCGAGCTTTAGACCCTCGGTGGTAACAATCATTCCCAGATACTTCACTTCCTTGACCTGAAATTCGCACTTCTCCGGGGAGCAGTAAAGATCAGCGTCGGTGAGGGCTTGCAGAACCTGATTAACATGATCGCGGTATGACTCCAAGTCCTCACTGTAAATGAGAATATCGTCAAGATAGGCCGTGCAGAAGCGATCCAAGAAGGGTCGAAGAGTGTCGTTGATAAAGTGCTGAAAGACGGCAGTAGCATTAGTCAATCCAAAGGGCATCACTTTGTACTGAAAGTGACCAACTCTGGTGCGGAATGCAGTTTTCCATTCATCTCCAGCTGCAACTCGAACCAGGTTGTAGGCATTTTTCAGATCCAACTTGGTATACCATTTGGCCTTGCAAAGTTGATTGAACGTTTCCTTGGGCAGTGGCAATGGATAGCGATTCTTCACGGTAATAGCATTCAGGCCTCGGTAATCCACACAGAATCGCAGTCCACCACCAGGCTTCTTCACAAACAGAACAGGAGATCCGGCGGGGGAGGAGCTAGATTCGATGAATCCTTTTCTTAACATATCGTCGATGTATTCGATCAATGCGGCCAGCTCATCTCGAGACATACTGTATAGAGGACCGAAGGGGGGTTCTTTCCCCTCATGAAGATTAATCCGAATATCATAGGGACGCGGGGCAGCTTCGGCGACCTTCTTTTCCAAACCGCTAAAAATGATGATGCTCGAGAGAACCAAAGTGGCAATTTCTGAATGACGATTCCGCGAACCGCCAAGAAACAGCAGATAGACAGTTACCCCTTCTGGTTTCGCAGCGTAACAGATCGACGATCTCAAAATCATGATTAGCAGGAAGCAGTGAGGTAATTCCCTTAACATAAGCGGGAACTTGATCGTCATTGCATCGTTGAAGACAGCGGACCAAGGCCAACGAAGCTTATCGCTGTTAATAAAGAACGCGCATGTTTGCAGCTGCGATTCTTAAGACCAGCGGATAATGTCCCAAGCCGGTGCAGAATATAGGCGGAGATTTTTTCAGATGCCGAATGCGAAGAGAAAAGTGAAGCAATACGAGAATGCTACCAGAGGAGATTTCTTCCATCGATAATAATGGCGACGAGACGATTGGGTAGAAAGAGAGTGAGAATTTCTTTGCATGCATAAACGATTCATCAATGAATGCAACTGAAGCTCCAATGTCAAGAGGTTTTAACAGTTTTATTCTTATCAGATACGATACATGAAACAACAAGATGATTGTTATCTGAAACCTTCTCGCCCGAGACACCAGAAGCAGCAGAAGCAGACAAAGAAAGAGGAGGGACCTGGCCTAAGCCACCTAAGACAGGTCCTCGTGAAAACCCGCCTGGTCCGGGGCAACAGCAGAAATCGAGCCCGGAGAACCCAAACCCAGCACTCCAGAACTGCAGAGAAGCAAGGTTAAGACCAAAAGGAAACCCAAAAGCGTGACCGAAAGAGGAAGAAGGACGAGAAGCATTGTTAATAACAGGAGGCACGCCGGCCTCAGAAGTAGCAGCAACACGAACAGAACGAAAGAATGCGACGGTAGCAGGACATTCAAGAAGAAAGTCTTGGGCCTCCGCAATACACGCAGAGCCTCGCCGCACGACGGACACGCTCGGCGGGGTGATCGGACCATTTGCGGGGCGACGAGACCAGAGGGATCCATGGCACCGCACCACCTGGGAGTAAGAGGATGAGGAGGAAGCGTCGGCAGCATGCACGAGCAAGAATGCGGCGAGCGGCTGACGAAATGACGGCGCAGAATGATCCCAAGACGAAGATCTCGAGCCTGTTATCCACCTTCTGAAGCAAGAGAACATATTCGGAGTGTGGCGGATGTCGTGGTGAATCATAAGCAGAAATGAGCTCACGGCAGTTGGCACAGACGCTTTACCATCGCTCCACCCGACCCTGCAGCCAAGCGTTGGAATTCAGCAAAATAGGTGGAGAAGTCTCGACCTTCTGAGAAGGCGCCAGCTCGCTCGGCAGTGGCGACGCGATCCAGACGCCGGGCGCAGTTTCCAGAATCGCGATGAGGCTTCGATGTTTCCAAGCCGACGCGCCCCAACCACGGCGAGATCACTGGCGGCGCGACCGAGAGTAAGATTAAGATACGCGGGCGCGTACGGCAGCGGAAAACGATCATGATGAAAGATCTTAAGACGAAGCTGCGTAATAAAAGGACGGAGCTCCTCCCTTTTGCCGTCGAACTTAGGTGGGTCGGGAACCTTCTCCGAGCGAGGAGCAGACGCGGCTGTAGGTGCAACCGGGGGGACCACAGGAGGAGCAGGAGGAGGAACAATCGGGTGGGAGTTTCAAAATGAACCTGTCGTGAGAAGCGGGGCGATCGGAAAGAGCCGAAGGCGAAGAGAGAATTTAGTTGACGTAGCTCAGTTGTTGTTCCAACCCAGCTATACGTTGTTCGTTCGAACGACGGAAGTTTTGAGCCAAAGAGCCGCGGCGATGGCAGTATCCCTTTCTACCGTTAGCCGGCCACCGCAAGACGCTGATCACGCTGGCCACGCTTAGCCACTGCGTGAGAGAGACGTTGAAATGTAAGAGTGGAATCTTCATCGATTGACGCGAACTGGGCTTCTGTCCAAGTGGGGTCCAGGGTTTGAGGTCACGATGACGGAGCCGGGCGAGGCAACGTAGTCTAACGCGCTGGGCGCTTTATAGCAGAAGCAGCGAGGCAGAAAGTCCACGCGAATCCGATCGTGACGCCAAGACGGAGACACCAGTAGATTTCTAATCGCGATACGGCGATAAGGACAGGGAACGGGATCGCTCGATACACCTGCGCCGGCACATTCAGAATCGGGTTCAGGTTCAGGTTCAGGAATTGAGGCGGACAGAAGGGCCAAAGCCAGAGTAAGATATTGCTAACAGAAAGAAGACGTTGCCTGAGAAGACAGAAACATAGGAAAGAACGAACGCTATATATACAACTTTCCCCCGCACCGATGACTCATACCATGGAAGTCCATAGAAACTACTACACTCCCGTACCACCCATACTATTCCCAATATTCCCAATTCTATCCGTTACTACCCAATCCTTCCTAGCGCTTACATTCCAGTGCCCGAGCTCCTTCCTAATCCCTCATTCTTCTTCCGACATCGACCGATACTATCCAACAACCCTGTTCCGAAGGCGCTTTGGCGGAAGGCGGGGTACGGGAGGCGGAGCCGTGACAGACTGATACCAAGACGCTGGGACACCTACCTGCAATCGGGAGTTTGACTACGAGGTCTATCCCGATCCGCTCCTATCGTCCTGATGGTATGGCCGAGGATTGTAGTAGTCCCATGGGACGCTAATTTAACGCTTTTATTCTGTGACGTGTATCGAATGACTTTGAATAGGATTCGACTGACGCCTTCATTCTTGAATAAAAAAACTTTTGTCTTATTGTGTTGAACGTTCTCTTGATACCAACGTTTCCGCCCGTGAGTGAATTGTGTGCTTCTTTAAAGAGTGCTAGCCTGATGATTTCCCTTCTCGGAATGTAGAGTTTGAGTCGTCCTTCATCGTTGCCATCTTTTTCGTCTAATCTGTATATCAATTCATCTTTCAATCTGTATTTTACCGCCATTTGAATCCATTTCCAAGCCTCTCTGTTCCAAACCATACCTTTCCATAATGCTTCTCTTATTTTCATACTCCTTTTAGCCCTTTCCTCTGCTACCATCCTCATCATTCCTTCCACTTATTCTATCAAATCCTTTGAATTCTCCCTTAGTTCACAATCCTTTTTTATATTCCTAAATATTTCATCCTTTTCATATCCATCCTTAATCAGACGAAATGAAAAGAACGACTAACGACGACGAATGACGCAGAAGGAATAGCAGCCAACAACGAGGACACCGACGAAGACAGAGATCCTGCTGGGCGGGCACAAGCACAGGCCCCGGCGAAGGCAAAGGCAGAGGCAAATCTCCGGGCAGGGGCAAGGACAAGGGCAGAGAAAGTGAGGATCGGATGGACCTCAACGAGAACGATGATGATAACTACGATAGATCCCGAAACCAAGTTCTGGGATCTCAGAGACTATGATTCGAGAATAAGAGTATATTCCTATATGTCGAAAAGACAGGAAGACGAGACAGAGGGAAAAGAAAGAAAGAACTAAAGAAACGATCCACCCCTTCTATTTAACATATTCCTCCGCTAGTCCATTGTGACTCATATCTCCCTCCACAGAACCCCATGGAAACCCGCCGTAACTACACCTCGTATTCCTCCCCACCATCCCCTCTAATTATATTACAAATCCATCACGCCATAGAACCTCCTGGAATCTAATGACGTCATCATCTCCCCACCTCCGTCCATCCTCGCTTAACAATCCCTCCTCCGTTGCAACCCCCTCTCCCTTACCAAACTATCGAAACCGATGCCAAGACGCCGGGACAGATCAGGTCCCCTCCCAGGGCCTAGCTCCTGATAGGCCGGCGCTTCGGGCGATATTGACGATGAAAGAGTTGTCAAGTTCGCATGCTCGGTATCATCCGAGGCCGCTGGAGAGGCCTCGTACCCAACATATTTCACCAAGTATTCCACCCGACGACCACGTCGTCTCGAGTCCAAAATCTCCTCCACCTCCCATTCGACCTCCCCTTCTATCTCAACCGGCGGCGGAGGTTCAATGCCCTGTCCTGGGACAGGATCATTTATCACAGGCAAGAGTAGTGAAACATGGAACACCGGATGCATTTTCATTGATGTTGGGAGCTTCAACTCGTAGGCATAGGGGCTCACGATCCGTTTGACTGAGTATGGTCCAATTTGTTTCCAGTCAAGTTTTTTGGCTTTAGTCTCTATATTCTTAGTCGACACCAAACAAAGTCGCCGATCAGCATAATGGTGCAGGGTTTGACGAATTACCATTTCTCCTATACCTTCCGTTCGAACATTTCACTTTTTAAGAAATCGAAAACCTGAGACATTTCCATTGCCAGTCCATTCGCTTGATCCTCATTTGTTGTCCGTCCATGTTGTAAGGGTCCAAAGGTCATTCGAGGATATCTTCCATAATTTGCTTGGAAGGAGGACATATTCGTCGTTTCGGAGATATGGTTATTAGTAGTAAATTCAGCCATCGGGAGAAAGTCAGCCCAATTATCCTGCTGATAGGACACATAGCTGCGTAAGATCGCTCCATAATTGCGTTAATCCTCCCGCTTGTCCGACCTGGGGTGAAAGGCCAGAAAGATCGCGGGGCAATCTCTAGTTGCTTGCAGAGAGCTTTCCAAAACTCAGCAGTGAACTGAGTCCCTCGATCTGAGACAATAGTCTCGGGCAGTCCATGAAGCTTCCAGACTTGTTCTAGGTATAGACGAGCCAGATCCCTAGCGTTAACACTTTCCGTAGTGCAGATAAAATGTTTCATCTTCGTCAACCGATCCACGACCACCAAAATGGTATTGAACCCATTACTCTCCGGAAGTCCAGTGACAAAGTCCATAGTGACATCCGTCCAAGGTCCTTTGGGTACCGATAGCAGTCGTAGGATCCCCTGTAAAGGATTATGGTTGACTTTGCTCCGCCGACAGATGTGACAATTCTGAACATAACGATCTGTGTACTTCCGCATGGTTGGCCAGTAATAACCTCGACTGAGAAGTTCCAATGTTTTAGATCTCCCGGGGTGTCCCGCAGAGTGCTTGTCGTGATGTTCGTGAAGAAGGTAGAGCTTAAGTTCGTCGTAGTCGGGAACATAGAGAGTATTCCGATATAACAACAATCCCTCTTCACTCTCCTTGCACTCGGCTAGCGAGATTTCCTTCGATTGCCGAGTGCCATCTCGAAGCATGGACAGAATCTTGTTCGGAAAACTATCTTTCTGGTAAGCTTTGTTAAACATATACAGTATGGGAGACGATCCTTTAGCGGGTTCATTTGCCAAAGAACCCGCTAACAAACTTATCTTGGTATCTAGATTTTCCTTCTTCAAAACCACTCGACTTTGTTGCTCTAATCTCTCATCCCCTTCTTTTGGTATATCCTTCAACCTTCTAGTCAAAATATCCACCTTCCTTCCCTGCTTTCCCGGTCGATATTGAATAATAAAGTTGAATCGAGATAGAAACTCTGCCCACCGAGTCTGACGTCGATTTAACAATTTAGTCGACATGAAATATTCCAAATTGCGATGATCCGTCAGGACCTTGACTTGAAACTGAACCGTCTCCAAATGCGGCCTCCATTCCTCAAAGCATCGAATAATAGCCAACAATTCCTTGTCGTAGATTTCATAGTTACATTCCGCCGGCGAATGTGTTTTGGAGAAGAAAGCCACTGGGTATAAAATCTGTTCATTATCCTGTTGTGACAGAATTCCGGCTGATACATAATCAGAAGCATCTGTTTCCACAAGGAATTCTCCGGCCGGCATCAGAATCGCACGACCGAACGAAAGTTCGCCTCAGTTTCTGAAAGGCTGATCTACCTTCCTACCCACTCGAACCGCATATGCTTTTTTGTCGCAGAGTTAATGGCCGCCCACCGAGCAAAGATAGATGAAGCACCGATAGAAATTAAGAAACCTCGTAAACTCCTGAACCTCCTTTACTGTTCCTGCTTCCTACCCAAGATTGTCCAGATTTCAGATCCATTTTCATTCCTCCCGGGGTCAAGATCATTCCCAAATATTTTGTTTCCTGTACGCTGAATTCACACTTCTCGGGCTTTAGGTGAACCTCGTTAGCTTCCAGAGCCTCCAACACCTGTTGTACATCCCGTTGATGTTGCTCCAATGTCTCCGAGTAGATGAGAATATCATCGAGATAGGCCGTAGCGCAGCGATCTAAGAAGGGACGTAGAATATCATTGATCCAGCGTTGAAACGTGGCAGGGGCATTGGTTAGTCCGAATGGCATTACCAAATATTCCCAATGACCATAGCGCGTTCTAAAGGCGGTCTTCCACTCATCCCCCTCCTTGATCCTGATTTGATTATACCCTCATCGCAATGTGACGGAGTAGCCCGGGCGAGGAAAGACGACAATGATGACGCAGAAGGACTCGAGGAGCACAGCCAACAACGAGGACACCGACGAAGACAGAGATCCTGCTGGGCGTAAGACAAGCACAGCCCCGCTGGCGCAGCAGAGGCAAATCTCCAAGAGGCAAAGGACAAAGAGAAAGGAGGATCTGGATGACTCAACGAGAACGATGATGATAACTACGATAGATCCCGAAACCAAGTTCTGGGATCTCAGAGACTATGATTCGAGAATAAGAGTATATTCCTATATGTCGAAAAGACAGGAAGACGAGACAGAGGGAAAAGAAAGAAAGAACTAAAGAAACGATCCACCCCTTCTATTTAACATATTCCTCCGCTAGTCCATTGTGACTCATATCTCCCTCCACAGAACCCCATGGAAACCCGCCAGAACTACACCTCGATTCTCCCCACCATCCTCTAATTATATTACAAATCCATCACGCCATGTAACCTCCCTAATCTAACGACGCCATCATCTCCCCACCTCCGCCCATCCTCGCTAACAATCCTCCTCCGCTGCAACCCCTCTCCTTACCAAACTATCAAAACCGACGCCAAGACGCCGACAGATCAGGTCCTCCCAGGGCCTAGCTCCTGATAGGCCGAGGTTTCGGGCGATATTGACGACGAAAGAGTTGGTCAAGGTTCGCCATGTTCGAGATCATCCGAGGGCTGCCAGGAGGGTTCCTCGTACCCAACATATTTCACCAAGTATTCCACCCGACGACCACGTCGTCTCGAGTCCAAAATCTCCTCCACCTCCCATTCGACCTCCCCTTCTATCTCAACCGGCGGCGGAGGTTCAATGCCCTGTCCGACTGATCATTTATCACAGCAAGAGTGAAACACAACACCGGATGCATTTTCATTGATGCGAGCTTCAACTCAGAAAGATAAAAATACGATCCGCTTGATCGAGTATGGTCCAATTTGTTTCCAGTCAAGTTTTTTGGAAGGGCGTTTAGTCTCTATATTCTTAGTCGACAGCCAAACAAAGTCGCCGATTGCATAGCGAGGTGCAGGGGTTTGATGTAAATTGGCCATTTCCTCCTATACCTTCTGAGCCCTGAACATTTCACTTTTTAAGAAATCGAAAACCTGAGACATTTCCATTGCCAGTCCATTCGCTTGATCCTCATTTGTTGTCCGTCCATGTTGTAAGCCCAAAGGCCATTCGGCGATATCTTCCATAATTTGTTTTGGCGATGACATATTCGCTGCTTTGAGATATGGTTATTAGTAGTAAATTCAGCCATCGGGAGAAAGTCAGCCCAATTATCCTGCTGATAGGACACATAGCTGCGTAAGTACTGTTCCATAATTGCGTTAATCCTCTCAGTTTGTCCGTCAGTCTGGGGGTGAAAGGCCGTAGAGTATCGCGGGGCAATCTCTAGTTGCTTGCAGAGAGCTTTCCAAAACTCAAGAAATGAACTGAGCCTCGATCTGAGCATAATAGTCTCGGGCAGTCCATGAAGCTTCCAGACTTGTTCTAGGTATAGACGAGCCAGATCCCTAGCGTTAACACTTTCCGTAGTGCAGATAAAATGTTTCATCTTCGTCAACCGATCCACGACCACCAAAATGGTATTGAACCCATTACTCTCCGGAAGTCCAGTGACAAAGTCCATAGTGACATCCGTCCGCCGGTACCGAGCAGCAGTCGTAGGATCCTCAGTAGCGATTATGGTTGACTTTGCTCCGCCGACAGATGTGACAATTCTGAACATAACGATCTGTGTACTTCCGCATGGTTGGCCAGTAATAACCTCGACTGAGAAGTTCCAATGTTTTAGATCTCCCGGGGTGTCCCGCAGAGTGCTTGTCGTGATGTTCGTGAAGAAGGTTTAAGTTCGTCGTAGTCTTAACATGTAGAGTATTCCGATATAACAACAATCCTCTTCACTCTCCTCAGACTCACAATGAGATTTCCTTCGATTGCCGAAGGCCATCTCAAGTACGTGGACAGAATCTTGTTCGAAAACTATCTTTCTGCAGTTTCATAAACATATACAGTATGGGAGACGATCCTTTAGCGGGTTCATTTGCCAAAGAACCCGCTAACAAACTTATCTTGGTATCTAGATTTTCCTTCTTCAAAACCACTCGACTTTGTTGCTCTAATCTCTCATCCCCTTCTTTTGGTATATCCTTCAACCTTCTAGTCAAAATATCCACCTTCCTTCCCTGCTTTCCCGGTCGATATTGAATAATAAAGTTGAATCGAGATAGAAACTCTGCCCACCGAGTCTGACGTCGATTTAACAATTTAGTCGACATGAAATATTCCAAATTGCGATGATCCGTCAGGACCTTGACTTGAAATCGAACTGCTCCAAACGCGCCTCCATTCTCAAAGATCGAATAATACCAACAATTCCTCGTCAGATTTCATAGTTACATTCCGCCGAACGTGTTTGGTAAGAAAGCCTGGGTATAAAACTGCTTCATTATCCCGCGACAGAATTCGCTGATACATAATCGTAAGATCTGTTTCACAAGCGAATTCTCTGGCCAAAGATCAGAATCGGGGCCGTAACGAAAGCCGTCTTGAGTTTCTGAAAGGCTGATCTACCTTCTGGCCCACTCGAACCGCATATGTTTTTTGTCAGTAGCACGGCTGCCCACTCGAGTAGCAAAGATAAGTCACGATAGAAATTAAGAAACCTCGTAAACTCCTGAACCTCCTTTATCGTTTCTCGCTCTACCCAAGATTGTCCAGATTTGGCAGTGATCCATTTTCATTCCTCCCACAAGATCATTCCCAAATATTTTGTTTCCTGTACGCTGAATTCACACTTCGCTTTTGAGCGAACCTCGTTAGCTTCCTGTTCTCCAACACCGCTTGTACATCCCGCTGATGTTGCTCCAATGCCTCCGAAGAGATTTAATATCATCGAGATAGCCAGAAAGCAATGATCTAAAAAGGGACGTAATATCATCGATCCAAATTGAAACGCAGCATTGGTTAGTCCGAACGGCATTACCAAATATTCCTAACGACCATACATGCTTCTAAAGCGGTCTTCCACTCATCCCCTCTCGATCCTCGATTTGATTATACCTCATCGCAATCGCGACGGAGAGTCGCGCGAAAGACGATAACGATGACGAGAAGCGACTCGAGAAAGACAGCCAACAACGGCGACACCGACGAAGACAGAGATCCCGCATGGCGTAAGACAAAGACAGCCCCTGCCACGCAGCGCAGAGGCAAATCTCCGAGGCAAGGACAAGGCAGAGAAAGTGAGGATCACTGACCTCAACGGTAACGATGACGATAACCACGATAGATCCCAAACCAAGTTCGATCTCGAGACTACGATTCGAGAATAAGAAAGATATTCCTATACGTCGAAAAGACAGGAAGATTTGGCATATGAAAAGAAAGAAAGAACTAAAGAAACGATCCACCCCTTCTATTTAACATATTCCTCCGCTAGTCCATTGTGACTCATATCTCCCTCCACAGAACCCCATGGAAACCCGCCGTAACTACACCTCGTATTCCTCCCCACCATCCCCTCTAATTATATTACAAATCCATCACGCCATAGAACCTCCTGGAATCTAATGACGTCATCATCTCCCCACCTCCGTCCATCCTCGCTTAACAATCCCTCCTCCGTTGCAACCCCCTCTCCCTTACCAAACTATCGAAACCGATGCCAAGACGCCGGGACACTTCTAACCACGCTACCCTACTTACCACTGATATCTCTGATATCGTTAATTCCACTACCCTTTCTTCTTCCTCCATGATTGTTTCCTCTGTTGCTTTTGCGTCATATCTACTTTATTCTTTTTTGCCTATTTTTGATTTTTCCCCGTTCTTTAAACAGTTTGGTTTTCTGGAAAGAGCATCAGCAATAATGTTGCGAGCTCCTGACCAGTATCTGATCCTGAAGTCATATGATTGCGTCAGCAAGACTTCATTTGTCTCCTGATGTCTCCTGAACCTCAGGAGACTCAAAAAATATCCAGGAGTATCAGGAGACTCTCAGGAGACTTGGGAGACTGTTGGGAGACTCCAGTCAAAAGTTGAGTTTGCTGATGTGTAATATCTCTAAGTATGTGATTTGTCTGATGGAGAGTGTTTTCTGTGACAGTATGCGTTGTAATGCGGCATGGTCTGTGAAAAACGTAAATGGTACTCCAAAGAGGTAATATTTCCAATGTGATATAGAGTCTCTGACAGCTAATAATTCTCTGTCGTATGTCGAATATCTTCATCAGGAAGACTTCATTTGTCTCCTGAAGTCTCCTGAGCTGTCCCGGCGTCTTGGCAACGGTTCCGACAGTTCGGTAGGAGGAAGAGAGTTGCAACGGAAGAGGGATTGTTAAGCGAAGATGGGGGTGGTGGGGAGATGGTGACGTCATAAGATTCCGGGAGATTCTATGGCGTGATAGATTTGTAATGTAAATGGGGAAGATGGTGGGGAGGAATACGAGGTGTAGTTATGGCAGGTTTCTATGGGGTTCTCTGGGTGAAGGTATGAGTCATAGCGGGCTAGCGGAGGAGTGTGTTAAATAGAGCGGGGGGGATCTTTTCTTTAGTTCTTTCTTTCTTTTCTCTCTGTCTCGTCTTCCTATCATCTCGGTACATAGGAATCTACTCCTATTCTAAAAACCATAGTCCCCGAGATCCCAGAACCTAGCTTTGGGATCTATCGTAGTTATTATCATCGTTATCGTTGAGGTCCATCCGGTCCTCACTTCCTCTGTCCCTTGTTCTTGTTCCTGCCCGGGGTTTTGCCTCTGCGCTTCGCGCCGCTGCCGCCACCCAGCATCTCTGTCTTCGCTGCCTCGTTGTCTACTGTGTTCTTCAGCCTTCTTCATCATTGCTGCTTCTTCAAGGTCCGGTTTACTCTGTCACAAGTCGCCCAACAGTCTTCCAAGTCTCAGGAGAGCTCAGGAGACATCAGGAGACAAATCAAGTCTTGCTGATGTATGGCTAGAGAATAGGAGTATATTCCCACCTACTAAAATAACAAGAAGACGAGACAGTGAGAAAAAAAAAAAAGAGCTAAAAAGTCTTCCCACACTATTTAACACCCTCCTCCGACAGTCCGCTATAACTCGTAGCTTCATCCATAGAAACCCATAGAAACCCATTGCATTCACACCTCATATTCTCCCCCACCATCTTTCCTAATTAGATTACAAATCCCTCACGCCATGGAATCTCCTAAAAACTTGATAACGATACCATCACCTCATTCCTATCCATCCTCGCTTAATATTCCCGCTTCCATTACGACCTTGTTTCTACTACCGAACTGTCGGAGACGATGCTAAAATGCCGGGACAAATGGTGCTAACTTTTGTACTTTCTTCTATTTCTTTTTCATACAACGTCTTCTGTATCCATTTATCAATACATCTCATAATCTTTATATTCCTAGTTTCTATCACTGCTCTTCTCTCAAAGACACCCCCTTATAGTCTCTCCTCTCCGGGACTATGACTGCCTACACCCCGCATCACGCGGATTGAAGTCTATATCACAATACCTTTTTGAGACTCTGGCTGCATCAGCAAACTCAACTTCTGGCTGCATTCTCCCAATATTCTCCCAAGTCTCAGGAGAGTCTCCTGACACTCCTGGATACATTTTGAGTCTCCTGAGGCTCAGGAGACCTTAGGAGACAAATCAAGTCTTGCTGATGTGTACCACTTGATCTCATCTATGTCATCATCTTCCTCTGTCCTCTGTGTTGTCCCAGTTACTCCATGAGGGGGTATGGGTAGATATTAATTACTTCTAGTTGAATTATTTAATTATTTCTAGCTGTGTTTGAATCTTATACTTACTAGCATTCTTTTTAGTGGGGTGGCTAGGTTGCCACCTAACTGGAGGCAGGGTAACCCGCCAAGGAGTACACAAATCGATGTAATCATAGTAGATAAAAGATTGTGGGACCTGTTATATGTACTGAGCACGTGCTATCACACCTGTTAATTCTCCAGAACTACAGTACCTATGGATGATGATCTGGCCCTCCGCCTTGCTAGGTTAAGACACTCTTTAGACTCGGGGTAAGTCGTTCCCCTACTATTATCTATACCATGGTTGCAAAGTTACCGAGATGCCAGATGTAATATTAACAATTACGTACTCTTGAATATCATTGCAGGAACACTGCTCCATTCATTGACAAGGGTGGTAACATACCCCTGGATAACGATGAGGATGTGTTAGTCACTCGTTTTAGGAAACTATTCGAGAAGTCACCAGCATACGAGGCTAAGCTTCACTCAGAAGAGTTTACGGGTGATATATACTACAAACCTGGCCACCATATTTCCGTAAAGGTTTGGTCCTCCATCCACAAAAACGGCGAGACCTTTAGTTCTAATCCAGCTCACCAGGACCTCATCGACACGCTAAGTTTAGAAAAAGAGACATGTGTAGTTGATGAGATTGATGACAACCAGCTTGAACACCTGCTCTTAGATATGCGAACATCAACATCTATTCAGGAAGTCGAGGGCCGAAACGAGACCATCGCTACGTTGGTGCCAAATTGGTTACAAGACAACTCACTCAAAGAACACGCCAAGAGTGATGCAGACGCGGAGGAGAATATTTTGAAAATGATCAAAGATGAGATAGAGTTTGAGAAGGCTCATGGCATAATTTTGGATGAGGAGGGGGATGGAAGGTGGCAAGAAAGTAACCAGCGGGGGTGTCCAACCCCCAAAACGATAGAACCTGATGAAGATCTGATCAGGCGATTTGAAGCTCTAGGAGGGCCAGAGCTCCCTTCAGTCCCCATAACAGATCCTCCCCCAAAGCCAGTGTACAGTAGAGATCTAGTGGATGAGACTGATACATGGTGCTGTAAGTCTTTTTTCCTTTCATTGCACAGTGCCAAAGTGGTGGTTAGGTGACTCAAAACTGAACATTTCTATAGGTATATGTAATGAAGATGCAGAATATTGCTGCCTCGGGTGCGAAAATGATATATATTGTGCGAACTGCCTATACGAAGGTGCTGCATTTCTTGCTTATTATCCTAAAATGCATGCTGACACCCATATGACATAGCGCATACAAGACCAGACGCTGGAAGTGAAGAACGAAAGCATAAGTGGACCAGATACACAAAGCCAAAGGAACTCGCTCAGTGCTAGCCTTTTATTTCACCATAACATCTCCTACCCAATAGCCACGAATTGAATTGGCTAAGAGCAAAAGGCTGTAGTACCTCAGGTGTTATAAAAGACTTACGTATTGTCTGTCACGCGAACACTCAGGAAGACATGCAAGCAATACTATGGAGGACAACTAGATACGATGAGACAAGTATATATTGCAGTGATTGAGGACGCTCAGTTGAATACAATCAACATTCCCCCCTCTCATTCTTTTTCACTTGGTCTACTCCTAAGAACCCGCAATATGCCGCGGTATGGCGCTCTGGCTTCGGTTGAAAGTTTCGAAATCATTACCAAGAACCACAACATTCCACCCGTGTTAGGAAGGAAAATATCTCCATTCTGAAAGTAGCCTCTTAGCGGGACTTTACGTCATCAAAGGAAGTAAAGATTGTTAATCTCCCGATAAGGGTACCCCTACAAGAACAATCACCCTATCCCGTGGGCTGTCGGATGCTGACCCTTAGGTGTGCCACCGTCTCAAAAGTGTCTTACTTGAACCTCGTGTCAGCGGGATCGATTGAGAAGCGTTCAAGTCTATTTCCTAGGATATAAATTAAAGCATCGATCCAAGCACAGGTAAGTATTACATAGTGAATAAATAGACCTTGTCTAAGTAGCTCTTTTTCCTTTCCCTTTACAGAATGAGTGGAGAAATTTGTACCAAGTGAGGTTCCAAAATCCCGTACCTCTCCAGCTTGACGCTCCCGCTCCTACAGGCAGTATGCAGATTAACCTATGCGTCCAGACTCCTTTTTTAGCTTGATCTTTTCGTGAACTCCTACTTGAAACCGCTTATTACGCAAATCCTTAGTACAGGGAAGATAAACTAATTGCTAAGTTCCTTCCGCAATTAACTATTTTGGGGGCTGTTCTCGGAGTTGTCTATGACTTAAAAGGTTTGCAGCGAGTATAACTCTTCCTGAATATTGATAATGCAATACAATAAAAAAGCGTTGACAGTAACGGTATCAAGACACAAAAAAAATAAGGGATACTAGTTACGGAGGACAGTCATCTGAGTTAGCCAATAACGTCTGATTTAGTCTGCTATATCCAGAAAAAGATTGTGTATATTGCTTAATACAGGTAATAGAGATTTTAGGTCAACCGGCGATTTTAAAAATTGTGGGTAGTATACATGTATTGCCGGGTGCCACAAGTAAGCGAACATTCACATCGCAACGAGGTCCCCACGATAGAGGTTGACATCCACGACTATTACAACCACCATTGACGTTGTAAATTAATAAAAACATGATGATAATGAAATTAAATACAGGTTAATACTTTGTATACCATCCTTCAGCATTAATTACTGCCTGAACCCTATGAACCATCGACTCTGCTAAAGACTCAATTGTTTCCGGTTTCAACAATTCCCAACAATGTATAATAGCTTCCTCAATTTCTTTTCTCACATCCGGTCCTTGGGCCTCATAGAGCCTAGAAAATATCTTATTTATTTTACCTTTAATCAGAGCCCAAACATGCTCGATAGGGTTGAGATCTGGAGAATAAACAAGAATAGATTTTAGCAAAACACCATTCTCTTCCAGCCATCTCTTGAGGGGCAGATGTGTCTTCGCATTGTCAATGATAAGATAGACCTTCTCTTCTATATTCTCTGTCTTAATATCATCTAAAATATTTAGCCAGTATGTGTCCATGACTGAAATAAGACTACGAGAAGTAACCCCACCTCCACGAGACTCGGCATCTAGAAAAACAGATAAAAACAAACTATATTTCCTGCCAAAAAAATATCCAGTCATCATTTGGGTTACCTTCTGTTCAATTACCCTAGGCAAAGGCTCGATATTATCCTTTATTCATTTCCCTTTAGGGTAGTGGAATATCTATTCTTGTTGTTTACCACCCACCCCTCTTTGCTGTCACCTTATCCCCCCACATAAATCTATTTTTCCACATTGACTTTGTCCAATTCGTATGCTCCATTGCCTATTCTAATCGTTCTCTTGCATTTTCTTCATTTAACCGTGTTTGTTCTTTTTTCTGCCACTTTCTTAACTTTTTTTCGCATAACCGACGTTTTATTATGGTGATAGAGACTACAGGAGCGATCATATCACGTATATCCCTATAGTTTTGTTTCATTTTGCTTTCTAAAAAAAATCGACAAGATATCAAATGACGATAAGAAGACATGATGACTCAAGAACACAACAACGGCGACACCGACGAAGACAGAGGTTCAAGCGAAGACAAGCACGCGCGTGAAGCAAAGCGCAGAGCAAGACAAGGGCAAGTCTGAGGAGACAAGAGCCGAAGAAAGTGAGGACCGGATGGACATGAACGAGAACGATGATGATCACGATGATAGATCTCAAAGTTTGATTCTAGGATCTCGGAGACTATAGCTTTTTGGAGGATAGGAGTATATTCCTATGTACTAAGATAACAGGAAGACGAGACAGAGAGAAAAGAAAGAAAGAACTAAAGGAAAAGTCTTCCCGTACTATTTAACATCTTCCTCCCTCCAGTCTGTTCTGACTCATTTCTCCACCCAGAGAACCTTGTAGAAGTCCACTGTAACTACACCACGTAATTCCTCTCCACCACATCAGCAAACTCTACTTCTGACTGCAGTCTCCCAATAGTCTCCCAAGTCTCCTGAGAGTCTCCTGAACCTCCTGTATAATTTTTGAGTCTCCTGAGGCTCAGGAGACCTCAGGAGACAAATGAAGTCTTGCTGATGCATCTCCTTTAATTACATTACAAATCCATCACGCCATAGAACCTCCTGGAATCCAATGACGTTACCATCTCCCCACCTGTCCCGGCATCTTGGCATTGGTCCCGATAGTCTGGTAGTAGAAACAGGATTGCGACAAGGGGGGGGAATGTTAAGCGAGAACGAACAAAGGTGGGGTGATGGTGACGTCATAAGATTCCAGGAGGTTCTATGGCGTGAGGGATTTGTAATATAAACAGAAGAGATGGTGTGGAGGAATACGAGGTGTGGTTACGGCGGGTTTCTATAGGTTTCTCTGGATGGAAGTGTGAGTCACAGCGGACTAGCGGAGGAATATGTTAAATAGAGCAAGGGCTTTTCCTTTAGTTCTTTCTTTCTTTTCTCTCTATCTCTTCTTTCTGTCATCTCGATATATAGGAATATACTCCTATTCTCTAAATCATAGTCTCTGAGATCCCAGAATCTGACTTCGGGATCTATCATAGCTATCGTCATCGTTCTCGTTGAGGTCCATCCGGTTCTCACTTCTCCTGTCCCTTGCCCTCGTCCTTGTACCGATCTTCGCCTCTGCCTTTGCCTTCGCTAGTGCCTGTGCTCGCGCCCACCCGACAATATCTCTGTCTTTGTCGGTGTCCTCGTTGTCGGCTGTGTTCCTCGAGTCCTTCTGCGTCATCATTGCCCTCTTCTCTGCGTCCGGGTTACTCTGTCACATCCGTTATAACTCACACCTTCATCCATAGAAACCCATAGAAATCTGTCGTAACCACACCTCGTATTCCTCCCCACCATCTCCTCTATTTACATTACAAATTCATAACGCCATCAAACCTCCTAGAAACCAATGACGACACCTCCCTTTCCAGTACGCCCCCTCTTCGCTTAACATCGCCTCATTGTTATATCAACACTTCGACTACCGAACCCTTGGGGCCGATGCCAAGACGCTGGGATAGGGAAGACTTTTCCTTCAGTTCTTTCTTACTTTTCTCTTAGTCTCGTCTTCTTGTTATCTCAGTTCATAGGAATATACTTTATCACATCGTGAAGCAAGTTAGCCAAAGTGTGGGAAGAGGAATTAGTCAGGTGGTCTCTTATGTTCTACAGGTTTGGATTACAGGGGTTCGGTTCGGGGTTATAGTTCGGGAATAGGAGATAAGGAATGTGCTCGAGATTAAAGGTCTTGGGTTTCTATGAGTTTTTGTACAGGGTTTCGCGGATCAGTCTTTGGGTAGAATCTTGGAGTGTATATATATGGGCTGCGCTCTCGCTTGTAGATAGTTTCTTTCCTTTCCTCTTCACACAACCTTCCTATGCTTTAGTCAATACAATACTTTAGGACTCTTAATCATTGTTAAAGCCAACCTCTCTGACCTCTAGAGGACAGAAGGAAGGATATTCGCCTCGCTTCTTCTCTAGTTTCTCGGACTAGCCCTGCCCTGTCCTACTCCCACCCGTTTCGTCTCACTTCACCTCATCTCGCTATGCATTGATGGTATACCTTGACTCGTTTCGTCCTCGTCCTCGTCTCGCTCCGTGATATACTTCTACTCTAGCCATATTCTACGAGATCCTAGAACTTGACTTCGGGATCGATTATAGCCTCGATCATTGTTCTCGTTGAGGTCCATTTGGTCCTCACCCTCCCTGTCCTCTATGTTCTTTTGCCTTTGCCCTTGTCTTTGCTTTGGCCGATGCCTGTATTTGTGCTTACCCGACGCCCTCTTGTCTTCGTCGGTGTCCTCGTTGTTCTGGTTGTGTTCCTCGAATCCTTCTGCGTCATCATTGTCATCTTCTACTTTATTTTGAAGTATTCCGTCACAGTATAGCAATATAACGTACTGCCGTTTATCTAAAAAATACAAGAATATATAGTGTGTAATGTATTGTCTTATGTATTTGCAGTATACTGTATTACGAAAATATTTGGTTTAATAACATACTGGATAAATACTGGAGAAATACAGTAGCTTTCTAGTACGAATATGGTAGAAATATGATAATATTAACGGTATGACTACCACCGTGTATTTTTATTACTACAATTAATGTATTATTTGATGCATTTACTAATATAAAAAGAATCTATCAATGTATTGAAAGATGCATTAAATGCAATGAAGGATATTAATGCATCACAGTAATGAATTTACTGATAACACTAACACATTTACGGATTCTTTAGCTATGAATAGTCAATAGCATGCCTGAAAAGGTTGAAATTGTATCAATTTACTTGCAACTTCATAGTGTTTTTGAATACGACTAATATTGCATACACACAAAAAACCGCCAAGACTACATTTTTGTATGGCATGTAATAGCGGTTGTGTTCACAAATGCTATGAAGTTGCGAGTATAGCATGGCGTAGTAGATTAGCTCTTCAATAATCTAGTATAATGATTCAGGTTCAATTCTCTGCCAGTTTTCTTTTTTTCCAGGAAATTTTCCATGTCCTAATTAGACTGATACATTAGCTGGGATTTTGATGCATTTTCGACGCATTTCCGATGCATATGCTGATTCATTACTTGGGGCGGTAGAGTGCGGAGTACTGCATTGGTGAAACTATGGCAGGGATACGGTAGGAGTGCGGCACTAGCAAAAAGAGGCACTGTCAAAAGTACGGTAGTCATGTGGTCTTAATGCCGCATTGTGACTAATACTGCAGCGCCAAGAATACAGAAGCACTACGGCAGCAAAGCGGTATTTGGGCAATAGCGCAGTATAAAAAACACGGTCGGTAAACAGTAGTGATACTGGATTTATTTAACAACGGTACTCTTAAGACACCGTAATTTCAAAGAAATGCCGTAAAGTTCAGACTACATATTTGATAGAATGAGGTAGTAAAACCGCATTATCTGACTAATGCTGCATTTGTTCAAAGACGGTATTGATACTGTAGCACTACGGTAGCTATTTCACCCCCTTTTTTGGTACTGTAGTTGGTAGAGAGAGCGTTTTAGTCCCCCATATTTTCAGACTCGGAGCGCTGAGATATGCGCCGAGTCCTGTATGAGTGCTTAAATCGGAAACGATCTGCAGTGATTAAAGCTCGCTATTGGTCCATTTTATACACTTACAGGGCTCGGCACTGCGAGTCTGAATTATGGACGAAATATGGTCGACTAAAACGGGGACTAAAACGCTCTATTTGAACCCTCCCCCTCAACCGTACCCTCTAATTTCTTCTATCCAAAACTGTCAGGCATCATGGGCTCAATCAGCAAAGGCCTCCGGCCGTTCTCCACCACTAAGAATTTCACTATATTTCATAGCCTCACTCCTGTAGTAGTGGTCGACCCTAACGTTGTTTCGAATACGTTCCATCCTCTTAACCGCAGAGTCCTTGAACGGATCAGGGCCGTAAAAACGAATGACCCCCAGTTGATTATCACCACTCTGGCAACGAAGAAGAATGTCTCAAAAAATTCCGTCGTTCGCAACAAGGCTGTTCGCAGAGTTCGAGAGGCAGTATATGAGACCTTGAGGGTTAAAGGATATGGAAGGGATGGAGTGTTGCTGAGGACTTCTGAAAAACACGAAGGAAATGGCAGGGAACGATTGGTGGGAACACTGTCTTTTTCGGTCACAATGGATAGTGTCATCACCCCGTGGGATGACTTGAAGGGGGATGTCGAGGCTGTTATCGACAAATTTATCGCAATTAGTCAAGAGGTAAAGGGCACTCAAGCCAAAGATACTTCTCTTAGTCGATCTGGGTTGGAGCGTGGATTTACTACGGGGAGAAGGCGATTCGAATCATCGGCGGAAGAAGCCTGGACTAGTCCGGGTTATGGCAGATCCCTAGGCCGCGATAAAAGCGAGAAAAGGACAATTGTAGAGGGGCGGTACCCGCCGGGCCGGTATGCTACTACAATAGCGATTGGGCAAGGCTTGCAACAAAAAGTGTGTTCTGGGGCAGGTGGGGCCTGGGGGCGATCAGAAGACCAGAGGCAAGAACGACCACACAAGTGTCCTCCCGTAGGAAGTTCCAACGGCAAATGGGGGGTGGGGGGTGGAGGTCGGCCAGCGTTAGATGCAAGATCACAAAGGTCAAAGCAGAGACCCCTAAATGGAAACCAGGGTCGAAATGGGGGTAGGAAAGGGACCATAGAGGGCGATGTCCCCAGAAGGGCACCTAGAGGATAAGTGGGGGATCAGTGTTCACACAAATTAACCCCGGAATCCTATGTCATGGGTACGGGGATTAGGTATCTTGACCATCACCACCCTTCGAATAAATGCATGCTACGAGGGAAAAACATGGGAGGACGAAAATAACTCTTCGCACAATATGAATTTGTTACAAAAGAATTACCGCAACCTAAACACGACCAGCCCACACATGAAAGTAAAAGAGAAAAAAAAAATGGGGCCTTTGTCCCCAAGAAAAACTCCAGCATGTTTCCCTCTTCAATATGCACGTAGACTTTAGACCAGGGGGAAAATGCGATCCCGATCTATTTGAATTTTTATGTTCGCATGTTACACACAGTACACTCCCGCTCGCGACTTAGATGTTTGAAGGGTACAACATGATACGGACGGAGGCACCGAAGGATTTAGGAGGGAGATTGTGACGGAACCTGCAAATAATTATGTTAGCCATAATATAGCGCCCAAAAACGAGTATGTGAATATCGTACTTAGCGCGAACAACACCACTATTTCCATGTGGCCTAGTGACTTTTCCCCAAATAACCCTAATCTTAGTTCCACGGATTTCCTTCGAAGCCCTATAGACAAAGGCTACCTTCTTTCCTGCAGGTCCGTATATCTCATCAGTAATCAGTTCAAGGGCATAATATCCTATTACATTTGCCACTGGTAACGTACCGCAGTAGAAGGTGGCATCTTTTTGATTGTCGGCGCCCTCAATCTTAATGAGGGAGGTGTTAGGGTTCGTGTTTCGCTTACCCCTCTGGTAGGAGAGGTGTTTCCCCTATTGCCCAAGAACTTGCCGTTAGTTGTCTGTTCTTCCCATTGTACCATCTTTCCTGTCCGAAACTTTCTCCCAAGAACTTATTCAGCTGTTCCGCAACAATGCCAATCCTCTCTGACTGAACCATCTGAAAGAACCTGGAACTTTATTTTTTTCTCTCGATCCCCAGTAGACTAAAGCCCTTCCCACATGTTTACTTGGTGGTATAGCCTCGGATACGATTAAACTACGAGCGGAAAGTGCCAAGTATGTGGATTGTGGGTTGGAAGCTAGTTACCTTAACGTACACTACATCGCATCAATTAATTAGTGTAATTCTATTGTATAAGCTTGGGACAAATGTCAGGATTAAGAACTAGACATACGTCGGTGGTTGGATTCAGGCATTCTGTTTCTATTAAAAATTTAGTGTTAATTAGCCTCTCTAAACCTTCAAAATGTTTCCAACCCAAGCTCGCTCAAGGAGGATATAGACATACTGAAGGAAATTCGCCGTGGATCGAATGTTGGCTGATTGGCGGAGTTGCAAGGCGGTCGGTCGTTACTATAAGCTCAGTTGTGAGTTGTTGATATTGATAGAGTATTTCATGATTATGCGCACTAGGGCTGCCGTTGTGTGTGTGTTGCCAAGACTAGGGCAAGTGAATTCCGTAGGTGTGGAAATAGCATGACAGTCACATGTACTTCAACGTAATCAGGATGCCTGCGCCAAGATTTCGTGTATCCATGACGCAACTACTTAGTATGGCGCCCAGAGTCTAAAACCCACACTTCGTTCCAAATCCCTAAGGCTTTTCACCACAACACAAAGAATTAGAACAAAAACCATAATCTCATAAAGATAATATAGGCCTAGGTGAATATAGTTTTGTTTCTTTAAAAATATGTGTTACTGTTGAGGAGTAGGCTAGTTTATGGATTTATCGCCCCCAAAATTATTTCACTCGAGGTGTAGGGACTAGATGCTGGGCACTAGATTACATCGATTTGCGTATTCCTTGGCATA
The DNA here is from genome assembly GCA_024713865.1 of Morchella sp. 2016-72. Classification (NCBI taxonomy): domain Eukaryota; kingdom Fungi; phylum Ascomycota; class Pezizomycetes; order Pezizales; family Morchellaceae; genus Morchella; species Morchella sp. 2016-72. The sequence goes on along the minus strand of JAMJEY010000010.1, from coordinate 636,182 downwards.
AAACCCGCAATCTTATTGGTTGAGAGTGACAGGTTATTAGGATCTTTTTTCTAGGTGGGCAAATGGCATTTCTCTATTTACTAAGCACGGCGTATCAAAATTTGAGAAATGAATTGCATCCCAGGGCTGGCAGGGGGTCCAAAGGCCACCATATGAAATGTCTAACTGGCGGAAATCGGGAGGAGGGAACGAAGGCCCCATAAATAATTACATGTACCGGAGGTTCACTTAAGGTTAGAAGAATCTGATAAGATAGATACCCCGGTTCTTCAGACTTATGCTGAACACCCGGTACGTCCCGTAGAGGATTAGTTTACTGGTGTTCCCTAAAATTTACACCGCAAAATCTCAAGAATAACGAATCAGACTGGGCTGGAATACCATTTACCTATTGGTCAAGACAGCTAAAAGTTACGCTTTTGCTTTGTTTAATTCGTTATTCCTGGGAATCGTATGTGACGTTACAGTTTTTCAAATCATAATTTCATTCGTTTCTAGGTACAAGAATGTTGCATGCAGGAACAACGTATGACATAAATAAAACCTAACCCCGACCCTATACAAAAGAAACCACTCGCAAATCAAAAATGATAACTACATGTATTGAGAGAAGAAGAAGTGATTTGATTCACAGCAAGAGATATCAAGCTATGAAAAGAAACAGAAGAAGTAAAAGACTATCATGGGGTAGAGCAGGTTTTGCGATATTGCGCAAAGAAGAATTAGTCAGGGTTTTTCTCTATGTGACGGAGTACCTCAAAGCAAAGTTGAAGACGACAATGATGATGCAGAAGGACTCAAGAAACACAGCTACATCAGCAAGACCTGATTTGTCTCCTGATGTCTCCTGAGCCTCAGGAGATCCAAAATGTATTCAGGAGTCAGAGACTCGTGAGACTCCAGGAGATCTGGGAGATTGCAGTCAGAAACGAGCTTTTGACGAGGACGGCGGCGACATCGACGAAGACAAGAGATATCCCAAAGACACAAGTACAGGTATCGATACAGAACGCGACAGACAAGATGAACAAGAACAGTGAGAGTGAGGACCTGGATTGGCCCTCAACTAACGCTGATAAAGACTATAAATGATCCCGAAGTCAGGTTCTGGGATCCATGGACTATAGTGTTCTAGAGGATAGGATTATATTCCTATGTACGGAGATAACAGAAAGACGAGATGAAGAGAAAAGAAGAAAGAGACTAAGGGAAAAGTCTTCCTGAGCTATTTAACATCCTCCCCCACCAGTCCCCTCAGACTCATACCTTTACTTATAGCATCCCATAGAAACCCATCGCAATTACCCTACATAATCCCCTCCAGTACTTTTCCTGATTGCATTACAAATACATCACTCCATCGAATCTAATAGAATCTAATGATATCAATATCACCTCATCCCCCTTCACCTTCGTTTAACCTTATTCTAGCCGCCGCTACCACGAGAAGCAACGCCAGATCTATTGGTTTTATTGGCTTTTAGTGACATGCCATGACAACGACATCACTGGCCGATCGCACAGAAAAGTTGGAAGTTAAGACTGCAGATTCTCTTATATTCTAAGAGCAGTTCTAGGAGTTCCGCTCAGATTACGGTTCAAGAATAGAAATAAGGTATTGGTCAGACAAGAGCCGATTTCCATGGCTTTATACAGTGTCAGATTTAACCAATGGGTAGCAATATTGTATATATATAGGCTTTGCCCTCACTTGGATAAAGCTTCTTTTCTTTCATCTTCATGTAATCTTCTGTCCCGCCTTCGATATCTGTCCTTAACTCATTATAGGAGCATCACGATAATCGAGAAAGTCAAGAGAGAGATGAGATGCGAGGCCAACCTTAGATTTTATAGGATTCGATAGCGTGATAGATTTGTAATATAAATAACGAACGTGGTGGAGAGGAGTACGAGGTGTGACAGCAATGCCTTTTCTATAGGTTTCTACGAAAAAAGATGTAAGTCATAACAGAGTGGCGGAGGAGGTGTTAAATGGCGGAGGTGGACTTTTCCTTCACTTGTTTCTTTCTTTTCTCTCAGTCTCGTCTTTCTGTCATCTGATACATAGGAATATACTTTTATCCATTCCCGTAGTTCCTGTGACTTCAAAATCTGTCTTTGATGTCAATCATAGTACATCACACCATTCCCGTTGAGATCGATATCAGTAAAGTTTGATTTATCTCTTGAGGTCTCCGGAGTCTCAGGAGATCCAAAATGTATCCAGGAGTGTCAGGAGACTCTCATGAGACTTGGAAGACTGTTGCGAAACTACAGTCAAATATTGAGTTTACTGATGCATCTGGTCTCAACTTACCTGTTCCGAACCCATTTTGTCTTTGCTCTTGCCCTTGCTAGTGGCTGTATTTGCGCCACCCTGCCTCTGCTGTCGATCAGTATTCCTCGAAATTTTCAGATCATCATTATTATCCATCACGTCAAGGTTGCATTCACATCACGCCGCCTCAGACTCGCCTTCCGCCAAGACGCCTTCATAACAGGTTGTTGGATAGTATCGGCCACGTCAAGTAGAATGATGGTTTACCGAGAATGGAACGTGCACGGACGACGTAAGAACGGATAGAATTGGGAGGATTGGGAATAGTATGGGTGGTACGGGAGCGCGAGGGTTTCTAAGGGATTCTATGAGCCAAGAAATACGTGATTAGTTGATATATAGCGCCGTTCTTTCCATATGCTCGCCTCGCGCAACGCCTTTCTTTCTGTTAAGAATCTAAGATTTTGGCTTCGCTTCTGTCTCAACTCTGAACTCCGACTGAACTCCGACTCGAACTCCGCCGCCTGTGATAGTACCGAACACCACTCGCACTCGCCTTGTAGTTCATGTCTGCGATTAGAGTCATCTACTGGTGTCTCCGTCTCCACGTCCTGATCTGAGATTCCTTGTGGACTCTCTGTCCCACCTTGCTTCTATTGTAAACCTGAGTCCGTCCCGTTAGAGTCACAAGTATATTCCATTAGACCGAGATAACGGTAATACGAGACAGAGAGGGAAGAAAGAAAGAACTGAAGGAAAAGTCTTTCCACGCTATTTAACACTCTACTCCGCCAGTCCGCTATGATTCATACCTCCATCTATAGAATCCCACAAAAAATATTACGGAGTGAGACGAGAGCGAGGACAAAAGTAGCTAATGAAAGCCACTGAATTTAAGCAAAATGAGACCAAGCGAGGAGAGAAGGGCAAGGCGAGGACAGAGCAAAACTAGGCACAAGGTCTATGAACGAAGCGAGGCGAAGGGCTTTCCTTTTGTCCTCTAGAGGGCAAAGGGATGGCTTGATGATGGCTAAGAGTCCTAAAATATTGTATTGACTAAAGGATAGGAAGATTGCGTGAAGAGGAAAAAAAGAAATCTATCTACAAGCGAGAGCGCAGCCCATATATATACACCTCATGATCCTACCCAATGACTCATCCATGAAACTCTATACAGAAACCCATAGAAACCCAAGACCCTTAATACCGAATCCATTACCTATCCCTTATTCCCGAATCGCAAACCCGAACCGAACTCCTATAATCGATACACATAGCACACAAGAGAACACCTGACTAACTCCTTTTCTACACTTCACCTAGCCTTGCTCCACGCCTTGATAGAAAACCTGTTTTTACCAAACCATGTATTCCTCTCCACCATCTTCTCTACTTATATTACAAATCTATTACATTATCGAATCTCACAGAATCCAAAGACAATAACTTTACTCTATCTCAGCTCCTTCCCACTTACCCTTACTTCATCGATCACAACAGCGTGCTAATTACCAATCCATCGGAACCAATACCAGGACACTGGTATACATCCATAGAATCTCACAGAAAACCTGTTACTACCATACCTCGTATTCCTCCTCCCTACCTTCTCTGTCCCGGTGGCTTGGCATCGGTCCCGAAAGTTCGGTAACGGAAACAGTATTGCGGTAGAAAGAATGTTAAAGATAGGCGAGATGGATGACGCGACGCCACGGATTCTTATGCTCACGACGCCATGATTTGTAGAATGAAATAGAAAAGATGGTGGGGAGGAATACGAGGTGTGGTTACAGCAGGTTTCTATGGGTTTACGCTGGCGCTGGATGGATGAAATATATGCGACAATGGGATGACGTTAAATAGAAATGAGGATCTTTTCTTTAGTTCTTTCTTTCTTCTCTCTCTGTCTCGTCTTCCTGTCATCTCGGTACATAGGAATATACTCCTATCCTCTAAAAGCCATAGTCTCTGAGATCCCAGAACCTGCATCAGCAAACTCAACTTCTGACTGCAGTCTCCCAACAGTTTCCCAAGTCTCAGGAGAGTCTCCTGACACTCCTGGATACATTTTGGATCTCCTGAGACTCAGGAGACCTCAGGAGACAAATCAAGTCTTATTGATGTGACTTCGGGATCTATCATAGTTATCATCATCGTTCTCACTGAGGTCCATTCGGTCCTCACTTCCCCTGCCTCTTGCCCTCGTCCTTGTCCTGACCTTTGCCTCTGCCTTTGCCTTCGCTGGTGCCTGTGCTTGTACCCGCCTGGCAAACCCTCTGTCTTCGTCAGTGTTCTCGTTGTTGGCTGTGTTCCTCGGGTCCTTCTGCATCATCATTGTCGTCTTCCTCTCGTTCGGGTTACTCTGTCACATTCTCTACTTATATCACAAATCCGTCATATCATTCAATCTCATAGAATCTAATGACAACAACATCAGCAAGCTTTACCATTTGTGACTGGAGTCTCCTGAGTCTCCTGACAGTCTCCTGAGTCTCCTGAGACCCCTGTAATCTCCTGAGACTTGTAAAATCACTGGCGCGAGAGAGATCGGCGAACGCAAGGAGTAAGGAGCAGGCACGGAACTGACAAAACGGCAAGAGGAGGGATTCTCTGCTCTAGAGAAGAGGAATTGTTTAGCGATTGCAAAGAATTCTAAAGTATGTATTGACTAAAGGATAGGAATGAATGAACGTTATATTGCTTAGAAGTACAAACACTTATCGCACGCCTCCGCCGACCGCCAGGCAAAAAGAAAAACAAATGCAAACGACTCAATAGCCGCAACACAATTTAGAGGGGTAAACTATTAAGCGACACCAAAAATAGAAAGACCCAACGAAAGGAAAAGATACAACAAAGCTACCACTAACTTCTCCGTCACAAACATTGACCGGCTAATTCCTTAAAGTATACGCTACTATACTAACTGTAATCTCAGCTTTGATGCCCTAATCCTGCGACCTATCGCACGGCAAGAAAAGAAAGAGAGCTTGACGCCTGATCTGCGTGAAAGCGCGCGAGGTGCTAAGCCGTTGTCGCCGCCGCTGTTGAAAGAGGCCTCGACAGGAATCGCCCGCTGATGGAGGTGTACCTAAATTTACTGGTTTGCATAGCCTCACGCTACTATCTGCAATCAATTTACTGATTTTCACAGTCTCGTAGAGGCTCACTATCAAAATAAAAGCATGTTTTGACTATTCGCGCTACTCAGCCGAAACAGAGAGTGATAGTCCGCTGAAAAAGCAGAAGGTCTAGGGGCCTCAAGAGGGTGGTCTTTGCGACCGAAGAGACCGGCGCTTTGACAACGGCATACGACTTTCGATAGCAGCGCCGCGAGGGGGAAAGAGTGCACTTCGCTTATCGTGAGAGGCTGTTGAGGAGGGAGGGAGAAAGAAGGACGCATCCCGTGAGGGCTTCTAACTCGCTTCGAGAGGAGGGACTCATGAATGCTCAGCACAGCAATTCGAGAAGGCAGTATTGCATCGTAGAGGCTTCCCACCGCCCGACAATCGGTGCCGGAGCGTAACGAAGGCGGAAAGGATAGGAAGGTTGCATAAAGAGGAAATGAAAGAAGCTACCTACAAGTGAGGATGTAGCGTCTATATATATCCCATGATTCTACCCGATGACTCATCCGTCAAACCCTGTACAGAACCTAGTAGAAAACTCAAAACCCTTAATACAGTACCCATACATTATCCCCTATTCCTGAACCGTAAACCTGAACCAAGCTCCTGTAACTTAAACCTATAGAACATAAGAAAATCCCTGACTAACTCTACTTCTTGTACTTCGCTAGGCTTACTCCACACCGTAATAAATATACCCCTATTCATAGCTATAGTCCACGCGTACCCAGAACTTGACTTTAGAATCCTCAAAGTATCTCTCATCATTCTCGTTGAGGTCTATCTGGTCCTCAATTTCCCTGCTTTGTGTTCTCTTTTGCCTTTGGCCTTGTCTTTACCCTAGCTGATTCCTATACTTGTGTCCGCCCAGTTTTTTCTCTGTCCTCGTCGGTGTCCTCGTCGTCGAGCTGTATCCATTGAACCACTTCTGCATTATCATTATCATCTTCTTTTTTGCGTCTGTGTCATTCCGTCACATTAGGGAGGGGAAGAATCTCAACCTTTAGAGGCCAGTTAATATTAAAGCTATTTTAGATTTCTTTAGGGGTATGGCTCAGTGGTATGAGTATAAATAATGTGAGGAGGATAATGAACCCTTTAATGCATGTATTACTGTGGAGGAGTTTTTCAAGCCAGTTGCATCAACTGTGATGGAGTACCGTGAGGCGAAGTAGAAGACGACAATGATGACGCGGAAGGACTTGAAGAACACAGCCAGGCGATGAGGACACTGGCGAAGGCAGAGATTCTACCGGGCAGGCATAAGCACAGGAACCAGCAAAGGCAAAGGCAAAGGCAAGGGCAAGGGCAAGGACCAGCACCAGGAAGACAAGAGGCAGGGGAAGTGGGACTGGATGGACTTCGACGAGGACGATGATGATGGCTATGGTAGATCTCGAAGCTAGGTTCTGAGATCTCAAGGACTATGGCTAGAGGATAGGAGTATATTCTTATGTACTCAAATAACAGGAAGACGAGACAAAGAGAAAAGAAAGAAAGAACTAAAGAAAGAGTCCCCCCGCTCTATTTAACACATTCCTCTGCTAGTCCGCTATGACTCACACCTCTATCCAGAGAAATCCATAGAAATCCGCCGTAACCACACCTCGTATTCCTCCCCACCATCTCTTTTATTTACATTACAAATCCATCACGTCATCGAATCTCCGAGAACCCAGTGATGACACTATCACCTCATCTCCACCCATCCTCACTTAACATCACTCCTTCCGTCACAACCCTGTTTCTACTACCAAACCCTCAGGACCGATACCAAAATGCCGGGACATCAACTGACAGAAACAAGAGTATAAAGTGTAGTTTATACCTTATGCCAGACGTAACGCGTATTGAAAGTAGTGTGGCTCAGTGAACCCTATATAACGGAGTAGTATGAGGCAAAGCAGAAGGCGACAATGATGACGTAGAAGGACTCGAGGAATACAGCTAGAAAAACGAGGACACTGATGAAGATAGAAGATATCCCAGGCGGGTACAAGTACAGGCACCGGCAAGGGTAAAGGCAAAGGCAAGGGCAAAAGAGACGAGAGGCAGGGAGGGTGAGGACCAGATGGATCTCAACGAGAACGGCGATGAAGTCTATCACAGATCCTGAAGCCAGGTTCTAGGATCTCATGGGCTATGGCTTTCTGGGAGATAGAAGTATATTCCTATGTATGGAGATAACAGGAAGACAAGACAGAGAGAAAAGAAAGAAAGGATTAAGGAAAAAGTCTTCCTGCGCTATTTAACAACCTCCTCCGACAGTCCACCATGCCTCATACTTCTATCCATAGAAACCCATAGAAAACTTGTTGTCATTGCACTTCGTAATCCTCCCCACCATCTTTCCTATTTACATTATAAATCCATCACGCCATCGAACTTCCTAGAAACTAATGAGGATACCATTACTCATCCCTATCGCTTGCCTCAAGCTTCCGTTGCATCGCTTGCACTACCGTACCTTCGTTACAAGTGAAGACGTCGGGACACCATGAAGGTGATATGCTGGTATCTCAATTGGAACAATTTTGGCCACTCCATCTATTTATAAACCAATAAGGTGTCCCGGCGTCTTGGCATTCGTTCCGACAGTTCGGTAGGAGGAAGAAGGTTGTGACGGAAAGGGGATTGTTAGGCGAGGATGGATGGAGGTGGGGAGAATAGCGTCGTAAGATTAGGAGGTTACATGGCATGATGGATTTGTAATGTAAATAGAAGAGATGGTGGGAGGAATACGAGGTGTGGTCATGGCAGGTTTCTATGGGTTTCTATGGAGGAAGGTGTTAAATAGGCGGGGATCTTTTCTTTAGTTCTTTTCTTGCTTTCCTCTGCATGCAAATGCTTTCTGTAAATCTCGATCGTAGGAATATCTCTATCCTGCCATTATAGTTAAAAATCCCAGAGCCTGGTTGGGATCTATTATAAGCTATCGTTATCGGCTCGTTGAGTCAGTAGATCCTCGCTCTCTGTTCTTGTCCTTGCTGCGAGCTTTGCTCTGCGCTGCCTTGGCGGTACCTGTGTCTTGCCCGTCGTGGCCTCTGTCTTCGTCCGGTGTGCCGTTGTTGGCTGTGTTCGCCGAGTCGCCTGCGTCATCGTTTGTCGTCTTACCTGCGTCAGTTCTTTCCGTCGCGGGGACTAGTGGTGGGAAAGCTTGCAGGTGAGAGAAGCTTTCCGAGATCTTTAGGAGGTTCGTTGGAGTCAGAAAAGTCGTGGTGATCTCAAAGAATTCTCTCCTGAGGGTTCGGCGTTAGTTCGATGTCTGTCGCCGGATGGCGGCTCACTGAACTTTAGTGGTGATAAGAAGGCATGGTCAATCTATCTGCAATTGGAAATATCAAGTCACTCTGTAGAATGAAAGTTTACTGAGCTCGTTAGTACTCACGGCGCTATTCTGCAGAGTCTGCACTGGCTCGGTTCAAATCACGAGTCGAATGCAACTTTGCGTCGGGAATCGCAGATAGCTCTGAACAGCGCTCTCAAAGATATCTTCAAAAGCCTGAAAAGTAGTGGCGAGGAGGCGAGTTGATATCACTGTGCGGATGGATATGAGCTATGTTTTCCTGTCTTGTGTGGGTAGATCGCAGGCCAAGCGCGCAGCCTTTCGTTGCAAAACATCAGCAATTTCGCCTGCCGAAGATGTGAGGTGGAGTATAAGAGCTTGGAAAGCTATCGGCGGCTATTCGTGATCGGAGCCTGCAGGAGATGGTACGGCGGTTTAATGAGAATCCAAGCGAATCATCGCCAGGAAGAATCGCTTGTCGAGTCTTTGAAGGCTCTCTTTAATCTTTTATGGGATATCCGAGATCACGAGGTGTCTGGCGCGAACAAACCGGACCTATTACACAACGTCTTGGAATGTTAAAGCGTATGATGAAATGGGTTCAAGTGTTTCTCAAGAAAGCGCAGGCGTCTCGGCAGCGTTCGATATGGCGTAGTCGAGATTGGGCCTTATCGCCGGCTTGCGATCAGAACAAGCGCTACGAGAACAGCGCGCAATGGCGAGGAAAGAGATCGAAAGCGCAGGGCTTATAGTTCTGGGAGCTTTGCGGTGGCTCTGAGAAATCAGGAGTTCTGTCAGAGTGACGGAAGGAGCTTTGAAATACGTTCGGGCAATGATTGACTTTCACTGATGGCTCAATCTGGGAATCATCTGAAAGTGCAGCTTGAATATCTAGAGAATTATCTCAAGAACTTCCATAGGTATAAGGATATCTTTTTAAATTTCAGCTGAAAACTAAGAAGGCTGCGAAGAATCGAGCACTCCGGCAGGAGAAGCTCTCGGAAGAATTCAAGTGGGCTTAGAAGAGGTCGCGAGATCGCGAGAAATCTCATTTCAAGCCGTCAAATTGCATCAATTATCGCATTCTGAGAAACGTGTGGGGCGATTCGGGAATATTCGCATGTTCTCTACGGATATCGTGAACTGGCGCGTCTGCGAAATCAAGAAGCGTCTGCGCTTCAAATAAAGTTGATCGACGGCAAATACTTGATTACAGGTGAAGGCCGTTGGCGTAGAAATCTGGATATTAAGCGCCGAGGATATTGTGGGAGCGGAGGCTTTAGAGAACATAGCGAGCGCTATGGGAGCGTCGTGAGAACTTGCGGGAATTACTTGATATCTTTAAGATAGAAGACCGGAAGGGCACGAATGAGCGGCCTATAATTGGCTCAGATTCTGCTTAAAAGGCTTTGCAATCAGCTCTAAGGTTTGAAAGCATGCGATATTGCGGATGAACTGCGAGGAGTAGAATAAAATTTCATCGCATAGTAAGAGAATATGCGAAGGATGCGGGATGTTCGAGAGCTTTGGCGGAGCGCGAGCATGGCGAGCTCAGAGTTGAGCGATTTACCTGCGCCAGGTTCCGTTTAATTTTTCAAAGGCCAGATCGTCACGTCTGAAATTCATAGCATAACGGCGCCGTTAGAAAAGATCGAGGAGAGATTGGGCGTGGGTAGCGGTGGGGACTCGAGATCGATGGGAGCGTTCGGAGAGGCTAAGCAGCGCGGAGGCTTTCTTAGGCTACGGGTTAAAGGGGCAGTGTACCGGCTATCTGTGATCGAACTCTTGGAGGCCAAAGGCGCAGGATTGCCGATAGCTCTCATGGTCTTAAAGCCTCTAGAAGGAGTAATGTAACCAAATTTGGGTAGTGAATATCACGGTGTATTTTAGGGATGGCGCGTTTATTTGAGATCGATGAGAAGCGGCTGGTGAATACTAGAATAGATCTGCAAATATGGAATGAATTTAGTTAGATATATAAGCGCACCTAAAACCGTGAGGGATTCGCGATAGTGAAAAGCTATCATGAAAACTCCTGGAGCAGGGTGCATGAGGGGCGGAAATCTCCTGGCGTGAATGGAGAAGAATAAAAAGTGAGTCAGCGCAAAATGATTCGTAGGGTGGCGCCTGGCGCGGGATAATTCAGAGGATGGTGCCTGGCGCAGAATAATTCGGTGTATAAGCGCCTGCCGCGAGATAATTCACGGGATAGCAGCCAGAGCGCGAGCGATTAAGGAGAGTGCGAGCGCGAGTAATTTCTAGGAGTGCACCAGCGCGGGATAACCAGCAGGGTTTGCGCCAGAGCGCTCCTTGTGAGCGCAGGAATGCGCCAGGCGGAGGATTATCTTGGCCGGAGACAACTGCAACTTGGCTGATGAAAGCGAAGATCTGGAGTAGGCAATAGCGTCTTCTGATCGTGGGACTATGGCTAAGCGAGGCAAGACGAAGCGGAAGTGAGACGAGGATCAAGAGTGAGACGAGGTACTATGGGAGGCACAAAGGGGTCTTGACGAGGACTATAGTTATGACGTAATATATTCAAAGCTAAAGACAAGACGAAACGTAACTGAGCCCTATAGGTGAGGGTTGATAACTGGAAGACGAAGTGAAGAGAAAAGAGAAAAGAAGAAGAAGAAGAAGAAAGCGTAGCGTATATATCTGATCCATACACTGTCGTCATGACTCACTATCAAGATATGAAACCATTTAAGCCGAAGAACCTCAGCCCAGACCGTAGCCGTTCCTGAATATTCATAAGCATAATTCGTGGCGCGTGATGGACTTAGGAGACTGTTGGGAGACTGCAGTCAGAAGTTGAGTTTGCTGATGAACTTAATGATCTTCCTACCAGCATTGTATCCGACCGTGGCATTCAGTTCACGAGCAAGTTCTGGAAATCTCTCTGTAGGGCACTCAAAATTAACGTTGTCATATCCTCCACGTTCTACCTTGAAATAGATGGCCAGACTGAGCGTGTCAATGCAGTAATGGAGCAATACCTAAGGAGTTATGTCCCCTATCAGCAAGGTGACTGGGTAGAGTGGTTACCTCTCGCTGAGTTCGCCTCCAATAACCATGCTTCAGAAACTACCTAAGTCTCGCCGTTTATGGCTAATGACGGCTTCGATCCACGATTTACGGAAAACCTAGCACTACATCAGCAAGCTCAACTTCTGACTGCAGTCTCCCAACAGTCTCCCAAGTCTCAGGAGAGTCTCCTGACACTCCTGGATACATTTTGGGTCTCTTGAGGCTCAGGAGACCTCAGGAGACAAATCAAGTCTTGCTGATGTACCTCCGCTTACCGAACGCCCTCAAGACACCAAGGCGTTCGTTGAGAAAAAAGTCGAGACCCACGACCACCTGCAAGCCGAAATACGCTACGGCCAGGATCAACAGGAACCTAATGCTAATGCATGTCAGGTCCCCGTTCCGCTGTATAAGATAGGCGATGAGGTATAGCTGAACGCTCGGAACATTCAAACAAACCGGCTCTCCCAGAAATTGGACTGGAAACGCTTGGGAAGATTTAAAATCAAGTCGATTATTGGCCTCTACACCTACGAACTCGACCTTCCCTCCACGATGAAGATACATCCAGTCTTTCACGTCTCAAAGCTGGAGCCCTACGCTACCGACCCTTTACCAGTATATGTTCCTCTCCCGACACCCCCGGTAATTGTTGATGGTGATGAAGAATGGGAAGTGGACGAACTTTTAAACTCTCGTCTTCGCTACTCATGTCTACAGTACTTGGTTAAATGGAAGGGTTATGGCCTAAGCTTGGAATATCTGATAACTCACTAATGTTCGTCTTACAGTCACTTTGTGTGGCGTATCATGGCAGAGACCTGTGGAGTTCTGAGCTGAACCTAAAGAGAGGGCAATGCAGCTCAGCCCTCTGCCTCGCCTTTCTGAAGATGCCTCCAGAACAGGGTTGTTGGATAGTATCGGTTGATGTCGGGAGTAGAACGACGGGTTAGGAAGGAGCTCGGGTAATAGAATGTAAGCGCTAGGAAGGATTGGGTAGGAACGGAATGGAATTGGGGATATCGGGAATAGTATGGGTGGTACAGGAGTGTAAGAGTTTCTATGGGATTCTATGCTATGAGTCATTGGCGCGGAGGAATAGTTGTATATATGGTTCTCGAGCTCTCCTATGTTTCTGCCTCTCTAGGCAACGCCTTTTCTCTGTTCGCAATATACTATTTTGGCAGGCCCTTCATTCTGCCTGGCCTCATCACAGCCCAGCCGAACCTGTCTCTCCGGTGTATCAGGCGACCTATCATGTCTTGATCTTATAAGGCCCTACCTGAACCTGACCCCACCCCGTTAGACCTTGTTAGGTAATTCTTACAAAACCATTTCATTTATATTTGCTCCTATATCATTTTTAATAGCTAGGATTTTCCTATTTACGAAGTCTATAGAATTGGTGTTTACTATTTTCATAAAGTATAAAGGGAAAATATGAGCGCAAAGTCTTTGCACATTAGTGCAAAGTTTGATAAAAGGTGGAAGCATAATGATTTCATGTGTCCCGGCGCCTTGGCATCGGTTCCGAGAGTTTGGTAGCAGAAACAGGGTTACGATGGAAGGAGAGATGCTAAGCGAGGATGGGCGGAGATGAGGTGATAGAGTCGTCATAGGAATCTGGGAGGTTCGATAGCATGATAGATTTGTAATGTAAATAGAAGAGATAGTGGGGAGGAATACGAGGTATCGTGTCAGCGGATTTCTATGGGTTTCTCTGGATGAAGGTGTGAGTCATAGCGGACTAGCAGAGGAATGTGTTAAATAGAGCGGGGGGACTCTTTCTTTAGTTCTTTCTTTCTTTTCTCTCTGTCTCGTCTTCCTGTTATCTCGATACATAGGAATATACTCCTATCCTCTGATCATAACCCTTGAGATCCCAGAACCTAATTTCAGGATCTATCATAGTTTTCATCATTATTCTTGTTGAGGTCAGTAGGTTACTCACTTGCGCTTATTCTTGCTGCGCCTGTGCGTCTGTCTTGTCTTGCAATCATACTGTTTTCGTCGGTGTTCTCGTTGTATTGGCTGTGTTCCTCAAGTCCTTCTGCGTCATCATTGTTGTCTTCTTCTCTGCCCTCGAGTTACTCCGTCACATCACGTCAATGTGGGGTGTAAAACATTTGCCCCAACCATTCTGTAAACCTAACATTTGCATCCCTATAACGGTATGGAATGTTTTTAGCGATGTTGTGGGAAGAAGGATTAGTCAGGATTTTCCATAGTATTTTATGGGTTTCTGTTATAGGATTTCTTTAAGTCAACAATGTTTATTTATTTCTAATAGAGAAATTTCCTTTCGGTTTCTATAGGAATTTGATGGGATGAGTCAGTGAAGAGATTCTGAGGCTATATATAGAAAGCTCTCTCCCTTGCTTGTAGGACTTCTTATCTTCTTCTTGCTTCTTCACCCAACCTTCTTGTCCTTTTAGTCAATTCACACTTTAGGGCCCTTATTCATTACCAAGACATTCCTAATATCTCAAGTAGGACATGAGGACATCCATAGTCTCTAGTTCATTTATAGTCCACGTAATCTACCTTGTTCCATCTTTCGTCGTTAGTTTCACTTACTATATCTCGCCTAACCTCACTATGGTTTGGTAGTATACTTTGACATTATAACGGAGCCATCGAGACGTATTATAGAAGATAACAATAAGGATGCAGAAGAACTTGAAGAGTACAATCGAGAGCAATGGAGACATCAGATAGGCACAAGCACAGGCGCCAATGAGGCAAAGGCAAAAGTAGGGGTGAAAGAGACAGCCAGAGAAAGTAAGAACTGAATGGACCTTAAAGTGAATGATAAGAGGTATCATGATTTCATCATTACTGAAGACAGATTCTGAGGTCATATAGGCTATAGCTATATCACATCAATAAGATTTCATATATTTTAGGAAATCATTTGAGTCTCAGGAGACTCAAACGACTATCTGGAGACTCATGAGACTCCAGTTACAAATAGTAAAGCTTGTTAATCTAGTGTTTTAGTATCGATCACGAAGGTTCGGTGGTCGAAGCGCTATTACAACTGATGGGGTGAGGCTAAGCGAGGAAGGATAGAGATGAGTTGAGGTTGTCAACATTAAATTTTATGGAATTCAATAGCGTGATGGATTTGTAATATAAGCCAGGAAGATGATAGGGAAGAATGCGAGGTATGGTGGGAATGGGTTTTCTGTGGGATTCTAGGGAAGGAGGTATGTATCATAGTAGACTGGTAGAGGAGGGAGTTAAATAGCGAAAACAGATTCTTCCTTTAATTCTTTCTTTCTTTTCTCTCTACCTATCTGTGATAGAGTAACCCAGGCGCAGAGAAGACGACAATGATGACGTAGGCGACCGGTAAACACAATGTACAACGAAGACATCAACGAAGACAGATACTACTGCGCGTACAAGCAAGTGCATCGCGGTGAAGGCAAAGGCAATGGTAAAACGAGGACGGAGAACTAAAGGCGGGGGAAATGAGGACCGGATGGACTTCATCGAGAACGATGATGAAGACTATGATGAATCCTGAAGTCAAGTTCTAGGATCTCCTGGACCATGACTAAAGAATAGGGATATATTCCTATGTACCGAAATAACAGGAAGACAAGACAGAGAGAAAAGAAAGAAAGAACTAAAGAAAAAGTCTTCCCGTACTATTTAACATACTCCCCCACTAGTCCATTCTGACTCATTCCGTCACTCAGAGAATCCTATAAAAGTCTACTGCAACCACACTACGTAATTCCGCTCTACCGTCTCCCTTAATTATATTACAAATCCATCACGCAATAGAACCTCCTAGAAACTACTGACATCACCATCCCTCCAGCTCTACGCATTCTCGCTTAATATTCCCTCCTCCATCGCAACTCCATTTCTGCTACTGAGTTGTTGGGACTAATATCAAGATGCTGGGATATTATCTTTCTGTTATCTTGATATATAGGAATATACTCTTCTTTTATTACCATAGTCAATGCAATCCTAAAATCTGACTTCAGGATCCCTAAAGTATCTCTTGTTGTTCTCGTTGAGGAATATCTGATCCTCAATCTCTCTGCTTTGCATACTCTTTTGCCTCCACCCTTGCCCTTTCCCTGACCAGTACCTGTATTTGTATCTGCTCGGTGTTTTCTCAATCTTTGTCGGTGTCCTCATCGTCCAGCAGTATCCTTCAAGTTACCTCTGTATCATTGTTGTCATCTTCCTCTTTGTCTCCGTGTCCCAGCATCCTGGCATCAGTCTCACAGTTCGCAGAGAAAGAAGGCCATGACGGAGGAGGGAAAGCTGTCGGCATTGCAGACGGTGCTGGAGATACGTCATTGGATTCCAGAAGGTTCTATGGCGTGATGGATTTGTAAGATAATTAAAAAGATGGTGGAGGGGAATTACGTAGTGTGGTTACAGTGGACTTATAAGAGGTTCTATGGGTGAAGGAATGAGTCAGAGCGGACTGGGGGAGGAAGATGTTAAATAGCACGGGAAGACTTTTCCTTTAGTTCTTTCTTTCTTCTCTCTCTGTCTCGTCTTTCTGTTATCTTAATACATAGGAATATACTCCTATCCTCCAAAAGCCATAGTTTCCGAGATCCCAGAATCTGATTTCAGGAACTATCATCGTTATCATCATCGTTCTCGTTGAGGTCTATCCGGTCCTCACTTTCATCAGCAAACTCAACTTCTGACTGCAGTCTCCCAACAGTCTCCCAAATCTCAGGAGAGTCTCCTGATAGTCCTGAATACATTTTGGGTCCCCTGAAGCTCAGAAGACCCCAGGAGACAAATTAAGTCTTGCTGATGCTCCTGGATACATTGTGAGTCTTCTGAAGCTCAGGAGACATCAGGAGACAAATCAAGTCTTGCTGATGTATTAGGAGACTCAAGAGACTGTCAGGAGACTCAGGAGACTTCAGTCACAAATGGTAAAGCTTGCTGATGCAGTTAGGACCGGATAAACTTCAACAAGTACGATGAGCCGTACTATTATTGACCTCGAAGACAGATTTTGAGGTCACAAGAAGTATGCCTATAAATAGGAGTATATTCCTATGTACTGATATCTAACGGGATGGAGTCGGATTCAGGAATAGACTCGGGCGCATCAACAAGACTTGATTTGTCTTCTGAGATCTCCTGAGACTTGGGAGACTGTTGGGAGACTGCAGTCAGAAGTTGAGTTTGCTGATGGGGAGACAAAGACAGGACAGGATCGGCTTGGGATACACCGGAAGTAGAGAGAGGTTTAGGTTCGGGTTCAGTGTTCGGTTGGAACAGGAGGGCTGAAACCAGAGTAATATATTGCTAACAGAAACAAGATGTTGCCTAGAAAGGCAAAGACATAGGAAAGAACGCGCTCTATACATCAGCAAACTCAACTTCTGACTGCAGTCTTCCAATTCTCCTAAGAGTCTCCTAAACCTCCTGGATAATTTTTGAGTCTCCTATAGCTCAGAAGATCTCAGGAAACAAATGACGTTATGCTGATGTATATACAATTACTTCCTCCGCCGATGATTCATACCATAGAATCCCATAAAAACCAGCGGGCTCTTATGCCGCGTATACTATTTCCGATACTACCACACCTATCCCGTTAATACCCAAACTTCCCTAGTTCCTACATTTTATTAGCCGATGACCTTTCTAACCTATCTGTCCTGGTGGCTTGGCATCGGTCCCGACAGTTCGGTAAGAGAAAGCAGATTGCGACGGAAGAGGGATTGTTAGGCGAGGGATGGTCGGAGGTGGGGAGATGATGACGTCATGGGATTCCAGGAGGTTCTATGGCGTGATAGATTTGTAATGTAAATAGAAGAGATGGTGGGGAGGAATACGAGGTGTGGCTACAGTTGGTTTCTATGGGGTTCTATGGATGGGGATGTGAGTCATAGTGAACTAGCGGAGGAATGTGTTAAATAGAACGGGCGGATCTGTTCTTTAGTTCTTTCTTTCTTTTCTCTCTTTCTCGTCTTTCTGTCTTCTCGGTATATAGGAATATATTCCTACTTCTCGAACCATAGTTCCAGAGACCCCAGAACCTGGCTTCGGGGTCCATCACAGACATCATCATCGTTCTGCATCAGCAAGATTCAAACTCTCTCCAGAGGTTCGACTGGGTCTCCGGAGGCCGTTGCCAAGGCAACTACCCTCCCGTCTCTCCTAATAACCTCGCTAACCATTCGTCGCCTCCCGAGCCTCTCGAGCCTTCTAGAGGGCCTCCTGAGCCTTCTGTTACCCTCCTTACTCTCCTGACACCTCGCTAATTGTATGTGGCCTCCTGAGCCTTCTAGAGGGCTCCCTGAGCCTTCTGTTATCTTTCTTACCTCCTGAGCCTTCTAGAGGGCTCCCTGAGCCTTCTGTTACCCTTCTTACCTCAGACACCCTCGCTAATTGTTTCTCACCTTCCAGAAGGTCTCCTGAGCCTTCGATTCCCACCGCCAAAGCTGTTACCCTCCTTACCTATCCTGACGCCCTCGCTAATTGTTTCTCGCCTCCTGAGCCTTCCAGAGGGCTTCCTGAGCCTTCCAGAGGCCTTCCGAGCCTTGATTAGTAAGTTTCGGAGGCCACCAACAACAACCTATTTTCACGCAAAAAACATATACAGTTCTTGATAGCTACCCCGCCACTTCCGGGAGCTTCTAGCTCTCTACACCTTTGTAAGGGGTT